>CM035098.1:74675434-75875434 GCA_020205505.1 Panax japonicus | reverse complement strand
ATATGAAATTTCAAAGTCGCAATATTTAAAATCCATGCAAGAAGGAAGCCAAGTAGAGGAGGAAGAGCAAAAAAAAGGAAAGTCAAGGGGTTATAGACTTTCAGAGATATGGAACCTGCAGAGACCAGAGCTTAGCATTCTGTTATTGGGGTTAATCTTGGGCATGTTTGCAGGTGCAATTCTCTCCATCTTCCCATATATTCTAGGCCAAGCACTTAAAGTTTACTTTGACAAAGATAAATTTAAGTTGAAAAGAGATGTTGGGGAGCTTTGTTTGGCACTGGTTGGCCTTGGATTTGGGTGTATTATCTCCATGACAGGTCAGCAAGGTTTCTGCGGCTGGGCTGGTACAAAACTCACAAAGAGAGTTAGAGATTTCTTGTTCCAAGCTATATTAAAACAAGAACCTGGTTGATTTGATTTCGATGAGAAATCCACTGGAATACTGGTTTCAAGGCTGTCAGTTGATTGCATCAGTTTTCGATCAGTTCTTGGCGATCGATTCTCAGTCTTATTAATGGGATTGAGTTCAGCTGCTGTTGGTCTTGGTGTGTCGTTTGCTATTGAATGGAGATTGACTCTCTTGGCTGCTCTTCTCACTCCATTCACACTCGGAGCGAGTTATTTCAGCTTGATCATTAATGTTGGTCCAAAATTAGACAACAGCTCTTACTCCAAAGCCAGCAATATAGCTGCAGGTGCAGTGTCTAATATAAGGACAGTGGCAACATTCTCCACTCAACAACAACTAGTGCAATCCTTCGATCGAGCTTTATCGGAACCTAAGAAAACATCAGTTAGAAGGTCACAAATTCTTGGATTAGCCTTGGGGTTCTCTCAAGGTGCCATGTATGGAGCCTATACTTTAACGCTTTGGTTTGGTGCTTATTTAGTTAAGGAAGGCTATACCAACTTTGGTGATGTATACAAGATCTTTCTAATACTTGTTCTTAGCTCGTTCTCTGTCGGACAACTGGCCGGGCTTGCACCGGATACTTCCATGGCATCGACCACGATTCCAGCAGTTTTTGATATCATTGACCGTAGGCCATTGATAGGGAATGAAGGCAGAAAAGGTAAGAAGATTGAAAGTTCAAAGGGATTTGATGTTGAGTTCAAGATGGTGACATTTGCATATCCATCAAGGCCTGATGTGATTGTGTTGAGGGATTTCTGCATCAAGGTAGAAGGCGGAAGCATGGTGGCCTTAGTCGGAGGGAGTGGGTCAGGAAAATCAACAGTGATATGGATGGTGAGGTTTTATGATCCACTTCAAGGGAAAGTATTGATGGGAGGGATGGATTTGAGGGAACCTAATTTGAAGTGGTTGAGAAAGCAAACAGCCTTGGTGGGTCAAGAGCCAGCACTGTTTGGCGGGAGCATCAGGGAGAATATTGCATTTGGAAATCCCAATGGTTCATGGGCTGAGATTGAAGAAGCTGCTAAAGAAGCTTACATTCACAAGTTCATCTGTGGCCTCCCTCAAAGCTACGAAACAGAGGTATATTATCTACTCTATAGTCAACACTAACTAACTATTGAAAATATTTTTTAAAAAAGATAAAAAATCCATATAAATAATTGTGTCCTGGTGCAGGTTGGTGAGAGGAGTCCAGCTATCGGGCGGTCAAAAACAGAGGATTGCAATAGCAAGGGCTATATTGAAGAGATCAAAGGTGTTACTACTAGATGAAGCTAGCAGTGCACTGGACTTGGAATCAGAGAAGCATGTCCAAGATGCACTGAGGAAGGTATCCAAGAGGGCCACGACCATTGTGGTGGCTCACCGCCTTTCTACCATCAGAGAAGCCGATGTAATTGCTGTTGTTAAATAAGGTGTTGTCACAGAGTATGGAAGCCATGACAAATTCATGACTTCCCATCTCGATGGTATATATGCTAGCCTTGTTCGCGCTGAAACAGAAGCAAATGCTTTTGCTTGAGACCATCTTTTGCTATCTTTTTCCTACAACGTGTAGGCAAAATAATAATAATAAAAAAAACAACACATACATATCAAAACAACACACAATAGATAAAGAATCCATATGTAAGGAATTAAACAGGATAGCAGAAGCCTCTCCCATGTCCTACACATTCACGACAATACTAGGATATTATATATGCTCTGCAGTATGTCAGTACTTTCTGAAAGTCAGATTCAGACGGCCTGGTCAGAGATTTGATTCTTCCAAGAGAGTTTCCGGGGCAGTCTTAGAGAGAATGGAACTCACGCCATGAAATATATGTCTAGATTCACCACCAAATATCAGCACATCCCCTGACTCCAATATCACCTTCTCAGGCTTGTCAATGTCCCTTTGATCACCATACAAGAATTCTGCAGAATCACCAATAGAGATGGAGACCACAGGTAGTCCACTAAAGACTCTGTGCTTTCATCTTTGTCCTGCACAACAATATTATAGCACCAAATGTCACCTCAAGATTCTCACAACATTAATAAAGAAATCCAGCAGCAAATCCTTTAATTTACATTCATTTCAATTCCTTCTCTTAATCAATTCTCTTGCCATCCGGAGTAGTTAAATGCACACATTTGAGGTGGTTGTTCTCTTTATAGGGAAGCAATATTTTCCACAAAGGTCCTTCTCACATAAGTGTGACCCAAGTACGATTTATGTGAGGCGTATGTTGTGCAACTTCTTTTTACTTGAAACGTTAGTTCCCTCTTTACCCACTCCGTTCCAAAAAAATTGTTGTTTTGAAACTTGAAATTCATTCAGCTCAATTTTAAATTTGACCCTAGTAAATTGACTTTTTAAGACCAAAATGGGACCCTTTTTTGGGAACAGAGGGAGCAATAAGACCAAAATGGGACTCTTTTTTGGGAACAAAGGGAGCAATACCAAAAGTAATTATTGAGAAGTAAATGTACAACCTGGACAACTATATATTTTTCATTTGCTTTAAAATATATATATATATACACTTGGTTAAAATGAGAACTATTAAAGAAAAAAGTTAATGGACAACATGGATGCAAAGCATGAGCAATACCAAAAGTAATTATTGAGAAGTAAATGTACGATCTCGACAACTATATATTTCATTGGCTTTAAAAAACATATATACACTTTTATTGGTTAAAATGAGGAGAACTATTAAAGAAAAAGTTAAAATGGACAACATGGATGCAAAGCATGAAATCACAGAACAAGTAACAAGAGTTCTCAAAAGATGTGACCACCAATTATTGTGAAGTAAATGTACACTCTGGACAACTATATATTTCATTGACTTTAAAAAAACACTTCCTTTATTCCTAATTATTTGACGTTTTGGAGTTTTGCACAACTATTAAGAAAGTTAAAACTCCTATAAAAACTCCACTAAAATTACTATTTATACAAGAGAGAGAATTTCTTGGGACGAGAAGGTAGGGGTAATATAAGAAAGTAAATAAAGTTGTAAACTAACTAAGATTTTGGAACAAATTTTTTCTTCTAAAACAACAATCTTTTAGGAACGGAGGGAGTATATGATAAAGATGAGAGAGAAATATTGTTAAAGGATAGAGAAAATATAGGAATTATAAGAAAGAGAGAGAGTATACCATAAACATAAAGATATTAAAAGAGGGAGAAAAAATAGCTTCGAAAAGTAGGAGAGAATTAAGGAGAGTATTAAATGTTTAAGGGTAATTTAAGAAGTAATGTAATTAATATCTCCTAGAAATCTATAAACATCAAATAAATAGGAATAAAATTTGTTCTCTAAAACGTATTAAATATGAATGGAGGGAGTATAAACTTTCATTGGTTAAAATGAGGAGAACTAAAGAAAACTATATATTTCATGACTTTAAAAAAAACATAAACTTTCATTGGTTAAAATGAGAACTATTAAAGAAAAAGTAAATGGACAACATGGATGAAATGCACGAAGTCACATAACTATTACGCAAGTAACTAGAGTTATCTCAAAAGAAGTGACCACCAATAAATTTTAGGTATAGACGGAAATAAAGTAGTAAATGAAATAATCCAAAAGATCACGTTGAACAAAAACAATGTTAAAAGTTGACATATTATGCATGTTGGCTTATAATCAAGCCATTAGATACTGGATTTTACCATAATGAAGTATTATATCAGAGATCTCTGAATCTAAAAGTAGGCCAGAATATAGAAATCAACGAGCAGCTGAGACCAAGGTTGGGTAAAACAAATTGTCACAAATCACAATTTGAAGAAAAAAGTGAAATTAAAATAGGCAAGTTATGTTTATGTTTTAAGAATCGTAAGTCTTTGCAACACCATCAGAAATTTTATGGAAGACAAAAGTAATACCTGGTGTAGACCAAGCCGCCCACTGTTCGTATAAAAGTTCACGATGCAGATATCCGGTGACAATGGGGGAAGGGTGCCTTCAACATTCTTTCGTTTAACCATTTTCTGTAGAGAGGCTTGGGTATCTTGTAGTGCTTTGCGAACCAACTGATGAAATTCACTCGGAATTAGAGGAGGTTTAGCACCATCTATTGGTCCATACTTGCTAGTCTCAGTGTCCCAATTCTTACCAAGGCACATCATCTTCAAATGCAGCTTTGCTCCATCATGGTAACCAGGCTGGTAGAAACCTCCAGAACCCAGCCCAAGTTGCCGGCAGGTTTTTACAATTTTGATCTACACAAAGTATTAATAGATGTTTTGTACATTAACTATAGAAGTGGATAATCAAAATATTAAATAATGCTTCAAGGAAAGGTATTCAATAAATAATTAGCTAATCATCACACTATAAAGGTTGAAAAAAGTAGCTCCCTACCAAGTAATATCAATGAAGTCTAAACAACACAATTAGCAACAACAAAGGGACAAGGCAATAACATATCATGACATTAAAAAAAGGATATAAAGCAACACCTGATCTCCACATGAAATGTAGCGCTTTAAAAGCACCATTCCAGGTCTCAATTCACTTATGTTTAGTCCTTCCATAGAGCGCTTATTTTCATTCCTTTTTTCTCTGTTCTGCACAAGTAGGGGAGATTTTAGCTTGAAAGGAGTCCCAGTTTTCTCTAGGCAGATGTCAAAGGGAACCATCGTTGAAGGGGAATCAGAGCTCTCTGACCTTCCAATATGAATAGTTTTCTCTGCAGACGTTTCACTGCACTCATTTTCCTCCTTTGAAATCGTACCTTTCATTACTGATTTAGATAGCTGAGAGAACTCAGACTGAATAGGCAACAAATGACAAACATTGTCAAATTTGGAAGAACAGTCCGGTTGTTTTGAGCAACTGAATTCTGCCTCTGGTGAATTGTTTTCCAACTTAAGACTTCCCAAATCAATAGGTACTTCATCTGATTGCTTTGGAATAGTATTTGTTGTGCACTCCCCTGAAGTATGCCCATGTTTATGAGATAAATAATCCTTTTCAACAAAGTGAACATAGTCAGAAGATTCACCAACATCTACCTGTAAATATCACAGGCAAAAATAGATATGGTAAGAGAATGTAAAACCCAACAATCTTATTGTTGTTTCCAATATGAGAAGCATAAGTTGCATTTCTTTTATACTTATTCCAGTCACCAAATTATTTACATATTACAACTAGTCGTTTTATGAAGCATCATGAGACTATAGAATATGGCTTAAGACTATAAGAACACGGTATATTAAGAAAAAATATTGAGAATGAAGTTACCTAACGATTATCCTTTGACTGGGATGTCAGGAACTCAAAAAGAAATTTAGGAAAAGAAACATGAAAGGTAATGCTTTATTCCCCTTTCTTTTTCTTCAGTCTTCCGAATAAAGCCAAGCTTCAGTGGCAGATTAACAATGGATTTGATCAACCCAAATTACTTGAATGAAATTTTATGTTTAGGTCATGCTACAATACTAAAATGAGATTTCACCACTTGAAAGAGTCATTATAAAAGTCTAAGCCAAAAATCAAAAGCTTATCTCCATATATAAATGTGCCGAAAAAACACCTCGAGAATTTACAAAAAGTAAACTAACAATCTGAAGTAATTATACTTGCAGGATCTTTGCTATGAGCATAATTATCAGCGGAAGGTGAAGAAAAATTGCGAGGGCGGTAAACAAAGCCGGAATCTCGGCCTCGACCTCGACCGCGATTCATGCTTTGATGAAACGAGAATCTACAGGCAACTATGGTGGGATGGGAAAGGTGTAGCGATTATTTTTACAGAAATTGTATCGAACAATAATTCACTTGATTCGGGTGACCTAATATAATACTCCCCACATATCTTTATATATATACAGAGTACTAGGAAGAAGAAGAAGAAGAAGAAGAAGAAGAAGAAGAAGAAGTGGGGAAAACAAAGAGGTTTTACAGTTTGTTCTTTTATTAAAGCGCTGGTTGTCGGTCCAAAGATTAGCCCGATTTACTAATAATTACTACTCCCTCCATCCCAATCAATCAATCAATCCTTCCTTCAATCCTTATATATAAAAACACTTACAACATGACCTAAGACTAATCAAATCAAATTAATTTTAAAAATTGTACATCATCTAATCAAATCAACTGTAAAAATTATATTCTTCAATTTAAAAAATTATTAATGGATTAACTCGATCAAAATTGAAGAAACATCTACATGCTACTACTTCCTTAATTTCTATAAAAAAAAAACATAGCTCCAGCGTACACGAGGGCCATCCCCTTTTGATGGCTTCTTTATATTGTTATTTATCAAAAATATGTGAAGATAGTTTTATTTTTGAAAATAATCTTTATTTGTATTTCACGGTGATGCAGGTGGTACTTGCTCGTAGATGGAAAATTCCTGGCGGGGAACAGACATTCTCTAATTCTAGGCCTTGGCACTTGGCTCACAAGCTGTCTGGTAACATTATGGACACTAGGAATTGAGTAACAATCTTCACACCATACTGCCTCTCTTCTCTTGTATTCATGGGTTAGCAGCAAAGGGAGAATTTGGACTGAAATGCTGAAAGAAAACCCTGAGCTTAATTTGAAGGACATTTACTAGAAGCCATGTCAAGACTAATTTAATTGTTCCAAATTTGTTCACACACACTATCAAGTTGAACTGCAGCACCGGGTACAGTAGTAACATGAACTATTCCTCTGACAAATTAAGCTGCTAAACTAAAATAACTGTTGTGCAGATTAAAATGTAAATGCTAACAATCATAAATTTTATAGCATAGTGTTTTTTTTACTCTGTTTACATTAATCAGTTCTCAAAGGGACAAATTATGTACTTCCCCATCTACCGCACAAGATAACTTTGTGAGTTATTCAAAAGCAGGCTCAGCATTACCAACTTACAAGTTGACCCTTACCCATTCATGGGAAACCAAATATAAATGCCTAGTTCTTCACCTTAGCTTTATTTAGAACTTGATCAGACTTGCCTTCATGTTGATTTCAACATCATTTCCATCCGCTTTCTCTCACATCCAGATTTCAACTTTCAACCATGATCCATCAAACACTACTACTCAAAAAGCTAAAGGATGGATACCTTGGCCTATTAATTTCCAGCGGAGGTACTCTTGTTCACACCTTGCAACTCCATAGGAGAATTTGTTATGCTACCAACAGAGCCCAAGGTTTGTGAGCTCAGCTGAGGGCTTGCCGGACAAGCTTCTTGATTGCCAGTACTCATGGGATGCATAGCCCCTGAACTTAGTTGTGGGCTCATTGGTGTGCGCTGGCTCATTTGCTGTGGGCTATCCTGTTGCTGCTGCTGTTGGATTCCAATGGTTGATGGTGAACCCACCTGTGGAGGTGATACAACAGCTTGTAATGGTGATGTTGTTTCTTGCTGCTGCTGCTGCAGTTGCTGCTGCAATTGCTGTTGTTGCAGCTGTTGCTGTTGTTGCTGTAGCTGCTGTTGTAACAGCAACTGCTGTTGCTGCTGCTGGTTCATGTAAAGATTCATGCCTGCCATCAACTTTGGTGGGCCCATTGGTCCCATCCCTGTTCGCTGCATTGGATTGATATTAGCTCGATTCAGCGTTGGGCCGCCCAACATTGAAAGACCTGTAGAGCCTGGATGCATCTGTCTAGCTCCTGACATACCACCGATGCTTGATTGTGATCCCCCTATCATGTTTGTTCTGGTCTGTGCCCTAAGTTTTGCTGCCATGAGAGCTGCTTGTGCCGAACTTAGCTGCCCAGAACGAAGTTGTTGGGTTATGGCATTGCTAATACTTGAAGCCTGGCTCAGATTCATTGAGTTTTGACCAACATTTCCCAATCCTGAGATAGGACCCGTTGGTGCTGATATACCAGATCCCCCCACTCCCCTTGACGCTCCCATGCCCATCATATTGCCCAAGCCTTGAAGTCCAACCATGTTATTGCCAATGTTCCCCATGCCTACAGTTCCAATCCCCATCATCATTTTCCTCTGCATTTGTGGCTGCGGTTGTGATTGCAGCTGCTGCTGCTGTTGTTGTTGTTGCTGCTGCTGTAACAGCTGAAGTTGGAAAGGGGAAGCTTTATTGACCATATGATTACCTAGATGCATGTTGGAATTCTGTCCCATTGTATTCAAATGTGACAGCGGATTTGCCGAAAGCATTAGAGGCGACCTTTGGAACTGATGGTGCTGCTGTTGCAACAAGGAGTGTTGGTTTTGGTGCAGCTGCTGCTGTAGAGATGGTTGAGCATCAGGTTGTTGAAGCCTAGAAGGCATTGAAACACCAGGAAGTAGTCCTTGAGAGATCTGTACGGCCTGTGCGTTTCCAGGAGGAAGCATCCTTGTGCTTGGTACATTCTGGGACGAGTTTAGTGATGCATTGCCACTGTTAGATGGCTTTGCAACTTCATTAGATGGCTGGGTTGAAACTGCTGATGAGTTTTGGTGCATCTCAGCTGCTGAAGTAATAGTAGGGATACAAGTAGTATTCGATTGACCATTAGAGGAACGATTCATGTGGATTGGTTTTGGTTGGACGTGATCTTCCACCCTATATCCTTCTCGCATCATCTACATAAACAGATAATATTACTTTGAGTACAACAGGAAAATGCAGTGGCCTTTTGAAATCTGAGCGTCTTAAATTTTAAACTGACTGACAGTTCTTACCATCAAACAAAACTGAGCTGCAAGTAAGTCCGCAATATGCTGGCAGAGGAATAAGTCAGATGCATAAAGTCAGAAGAATACAACATATATTCTAACAGTTAAAATCAGAACAACCTGAGTTTTGAAATGATACAATCTGTGACAAACTTCAAGCCCATCTTAAAGAATCCTTTCACGGTAAGAATTGAATACATGCAGGAACTCCTAATAGTACCTCCAGAAAAGGTGGGGGGAAGCACTAATCAGGAAGAATTTTAAAGAAAACCAAGGAGGAGGAAGCGAGATACAAGCCGACCAACAATGTAAATACAAACACACATGGATGCAAATCATTGGAGATGTTACTTTTTGCAAACAGAAAGTCGCTGACCAAGAAAGAAAAAAGAGAACTGAAAACACAAGGGAAAATAAACAGGGGAATTAATCAAGGAACAATACTGGGAAAATTCAGGTTGACCCCAACTAAACCTTCACCCCATCATTCCCCACAAGAACATAAAATCAAACAGACCACAGGTCCATCTACAGCAAAACCTACATGGCTACATCCCAGTATTAGATTGTAGAGAAGGTCTTATGACCATAGGAAGTCCTAATAAAATAAATTATATTAGTGGACACATTATCAGAGAAAGTTGTAGTATAAAACTAGTTCATATGCAAACACACACCCCCCCCCCAAAAACAAAAAGAAAAGAAAAGAAAAAGTATTCAATAAATTCTAATATCCACTTATAAAGCAGGAAACTCACAGTATTGGGTAGTGTAGGAAGATAATCCTCTGCAGCCAAGTAATCTGCATCTTCTATTTCTCCATAATGCATTGCAACAGTGCCATCGTTTGGCTTCTCTGACATGATCATTCTATTTCGTGCTTTAGGTACACCTGAAAACCCGTTTCCTGATAAATGAATGAAAAATCAGCAAGTGTTGGGAGAAAATGGAAGCAGATCAAAATAATTTGGAATCCAACAGACCTTGGACTATGCGTTCTGGAGGCAAAAAGTTCAAGACTCTAGTCTTGCAAATATTCATGCTTCCACCAACAAGGGACTTTGACAAGGGCATCTTACATGTTTCATCTTTAAAACTCTCACTATTGGTATCACTGGACAGATGAAGCCTTAGTTGTTGAGTGGAATACGAGTTCGGTTTTTTAATGGGGTGGTCATCAACCTTATTCTTTTTGAAATTGAGTTTACACCTGAGACAAATTAATTGTACATGAAAATATCAGTAGACATCATCTGCTGCTAAATTTAGGTTAGAAATGACACAAGGACAGCTATAAGTAATGTAAGCTATGCACAAAGGAGACATCATTTCCACTATCATCTGCTCTCAAAACTGAATATTCACCTCATCAATGATTTCATCTACATACTCTTTTGCAAGATTAAGAACAAGTAATTCAAGAGCCTAAATACAGTTCATATATAAAAAATAAAGAGCACACGGGCATAAGTTTTATTATTACTATTATTATCATGCTTCTTAGCATTAGTCATAACTTCAAGTGCAATGACTTCTACATCAAATATAATTTTGTGCACCTTGATCTTGGCTTAATGACTTCTATGTATCAACAACATCCTGGTTATTCGTGCGCATCCATCAGCCCGGACCAAATTCAAAAAACATTTTATTTTTGATAAGTTCAAATAATAATAAATATTATAATAGAAAGACTCCAGATCAAGGTATATGTCAACAATTGCATATTACACACCCAAGTTTGAGTTAGAAGATAGAGGAAAAGTACAAACACGAGTACTTGCTATCCCTGTATCTTATTTCTTAGAATTACACATATTAGGTTAGTTTCATCATACTGAAACTCTTCTTAAAGAAGTTCTAGCTATCCCTTTATCTTCTATAAGTACTAAGAGTCTAAGATTAATAGCCTCATTCTTAGAACTTTATAGTAGACTAAAAAAATAAAAATACGGGTATTTTTTAAATGGAGAATTAAATCCTTTGAGCACACTTTTCATTTTATATAGTATAATTTCTTAGATGAACCACAAGAATCTTGTGTAGTAATGCAGTAAAAGAGAGTAGTTCGATCGACATAATACCTCGCAGTTACTATTTCAATCTTTGAGAACCTATCAAGCATGATTTGATCACCCAAAGGTGGCGTGCCAACTGGTGGGCTGCTTGCATTGAGTGGGATACCCATATTACTAACACTAGCAGGAGACCCGACTCCACTCATCGCAGGGGTCTTGGGAAGGGAGTTTGATCTCCGTTTAACAGCATTTTGAGCCTGGTGTTGTCGTTGCATGGAATCATTAGCACTTGAAGTTAAAGATGTCATGCCACCAACTGCATGAACTGAGGTGACAGCTTTCTCCTTTTGGGATGATCCAAGTGCAGCTGTTGCCGCTACAGCTCCAAAGTGAGGTCCAACAGATCCACTAGAGAATTCTCCGGATTTTGATGACAAGGGAGACTGAGGTAAACCCCCAGCAGACACCCGGGGACTTTGCACTAATTTTCTTTTCTGGAAGTGGTCCTCCTTTCTAGAAATGTTTTCAAGGGGCTGACCTAAATTATTCCAGGGAGTCTGAGGGAAACTGGATCTCATTTGTGGTACTGGTAACCTTTGCTGTAGTCGTGACTGCTGAGAGTCCATATGGTTCATTTCACCTTCCATCATGTGCATTTCAATTTTACTTCGACCAAGATCTGGTTTGTCCAATCGCTCTATCTCAACTGGCTCCTCTTTTAAGCCATATCTTATGCCTTGCTGCCCCACAGTGAATGGCAACGTGCCAGCCTCCCCTTCAAACATCTGCTGAGGATACTTCTGCATTCCAGGATTTGCGTATTGAAGTCCTCTTCCAATTGTTTGCTGCTGTAACAGTGTATTCTTCCAGTGTGAATCTGATGTATGGAAGCCGTCCATGTGTGGCCCTATATGCTGCTTTTGAATACCATCAAGACCCATTTGTGTGAGCCTAGCCCTCTTATTCAAGCCGGATATAGGAGACAGTTGTCCATCTTGATTTTCCCTCTTTCCATGAACAGAAGATACAGCAGTATTCATATTTTCTGTGTATGAGCTTATCATGTCCTGCCCTACAGGAGAACCTCCTGGTACATTCAGAATAGGCCCTGACCCATGATCCTGCAAAATTCTTGTGTTCCCAACCCCTATCTGATATTTTGATTGGTGAGATACCAGAGGTGATGTTGGAATAGAGGCATCTGGCAGTAGGCTTTTAGGCCTTAAGGGAAGCATATTGCTCGGGCCGCCATTCTGGATAGTAAGATTCTCATTGACAGGCTGCAGCATTATGGATCCCGACTCCCCCAACCTGCAGTTTGAGCTTTCTGGCACTCCATCCATGCAAACCTTCCCATGGATCATATTATTAGATGTTGCAGTAACTTCTGGCATCTGCCTTAATCTTTTCCTACGCATACAGCTCAGAGCCAAATTTATCTGTGCAGACAAAGTTTACCCTAGTTGAGATTCAATCAAAAGTCTCCACCAGCCAAAAATGATTAAAAATTACAAATTTGTTACCTTAGAGGAAACAGGGTTGTCACAGAGTCTGTCTAACTTTGGAATTGGGTTCAGACAAAGCTGTGGCTGTAGGGCTTTCAATATACGAGACTCCACCTCCTAAAGTCAAAAGTGAATGACCATAAGTGGTGCTATATAAGCCTCCTTTCCATGGATCGGAAGAGTAGTTCACACTTACCATTAAATCACCATATGTCCAAGCATCATCTGAAATTAGTGGAATATCCTTCACTACATTCTCCAATGACATCCTAAGACGTACTTTGTTAGCAACAGGAGAACCATATGCAGAAGGACCATTAACACCTGGTTCAGAAGTGCAGTTCCGATAATCTCGCACCTGCAGCAATCCACTCATTGCAAATAAAAAATTTAAATATGCCTTCAACAATTATGTGTTTCATACACTTCTATCCAACAAATGTTTTTTAATTATAAACAATGTATATTATCAAAGAAGCTAGGTAGGCAATCACAAGTATCGAGTTCCAGCCAAATCAACTGATTCATGCCAAGTCTTCAAGAGTTCACCATGAACACCAATGTATGGTATCAACCCCATTCTTTATCATAAAAAGCACAACACATTTTTTAGGTTAGAAACTATACGCTCGCACTGCATTTAGGATGTCTATACATATTATACACAGCATCACATGAATGCAAATTACGCGGGTGACAGAACAAGCTGGTCCGAGAAGAACAAGCTGAAGTGCTATAGCACAAGAGGGGGGTGTTAAACAATGGATAACATTGAAAGTGGAGTTGGTCGAAGAGCCCCAGGAGAAGTGGCAGAGCAGTGGCATTGTTTAAGGGGAGAGGGGATGCATCGCATAGGCTGGGATTATATTAAAATTACTGAGAATGGAAAATAATTTCTTATATAATATTCTACCAATATAGTAGCATGTCAGTCACTTATTTACTAAGAGTTAAATTGGTGGCAAAAGAACAAGCTGATCCAAGAAGAACAATCTGAAGTGCTATAACACAAGAAGGGGGGGGGGGGTCCGGGGGGTGGTGTTAAACAATGGATAAAAGTGAAAGTGGTCTTGATTGAAGAGCCCCAGGAGAAGTGGCAAAGCAGTGGCATTGTTCAAGGGGAGAAGAGGTGATGCATCGCATAGGCTGGGAGTATATTAAAATTACTGCGAATGGAAAATAATTTCTTATATAATATTCTACCAATATATAGCATGTCAATCAATTATTTACTAAGAGTTAATTGGTGGAAAAATTACTAAAAAGAAAGTTTAGGCCTCCTACAAGAACAAAAATAATATGGGAAGTAAGGCTAGCTCTGATATGTCTACCTCTTAAATTCATACAATGGAGTTAACAGTGACCATATTACATATTCACAGAAAAAAACTGCCGCAGCAATGATGTAGCAGCCATATGTAGCAAAAACCAATTCTAACTGAACAATCATAATTTAGGAGGTTGAGAATTAAATTGAGACGCAGTAATTTAGTTTTAGTACAAGGTTATGTGTTCAGATTTCAAAATGGTTATTGGACATTTACCAATGGTTACCTTGGTGGCTTGGTCACTAAAGTTTTGAGTTTCAGGTCTTCTAGAAATGTATTGATGAAATGTACTTCGGTACACAAAACAATAATATATACTTTTCACACTAGATTACTATAAATAGGGCTAAAAGCATTAATTATGACTTGAGATAACATACCTCACACACGAGTGACCCATCAATGTACTTGCACGGTATATCATCCAGAGCATCACCAGGTAATCGACCAGACTCAATTGCCTCCAAATACATGAATAAATATATAAATTAGTGCAAGTAAAAAACGCCCTTCAGACATCCCCAACAACTCAAAAGCAAAAAAGGAGATCCAATGAGGCAAACCTCAACTACCTCAGGGTAGAGTAACATTACTAAAACAAATAAAGTATGACCCGAAATTGATTTCTATTTTGCAATGAAACTGAAATGGGCTAATTATGCACTTGTTATACAAAATAACTTTTCTTATTTTAATATTTTTGAAAAAGTGAATTCAATAATTGACTATTCTATTGTTTAATACAGAGGTTAAAGTCTGCAATTGGATTATATGAGATCAGCAAAGAATAAATAGCAAAAATATACTCACAGAGAAAAGAGTTTCAGAGGTTCTATCATATGGATGAAAGAACTTTGGAACCTCTTGAAGGCTAGTCTGGTTCCCGAGTTCATTCTAAACAAGAAAGGCATGAAAAACATAGAATCAGTGGAACTCTTACCACTAACTAGTGCTTAAGACTTCTTCAATATATTGTCTTTCATACCTGGTTTTAACCAAAAATATAGCTAAAGAGTTAGATATGACAAACCTCTGAGGCCTTTGCAATAGAATATCCTTCTGGGAATAGGTTCAGAATGAAGGACACATCAGAATCTGACAACAGCATAAAGAAAGAGAAAGACTCAGGACAAAATTAAGATAGTAACAGCAGAAAGGATAACTTCTGTTAGCTAAAATATGTAAACTCCTTCAAAAGTAGTAGACATACCAGAGAACTCAGTAACATCTTCATTTACCTCGGTGACATAAGCCTATATCACAAACAGTAGATAATCGAAGGTAATAAATTTAAGGTGATATATTCACCAGCCAAAAGCAAGTTATCAATAATTAATAATATAAGTTTTCAACGAGAAAGCTAATTGATGCAATCTCTTGTTCAGTGTCTTGCCTCAATAATCAAAGAAAAAGAAACAAATCAAACAGCACAAAAAGAGGACAAAGAACAAAACCATCTCAGGAATGATTCAAATGAGAATTGTTGTTTCCACAAGTAAATATTGATATTTCCACTAGATCTCTCTCACATGACTATGAGACGCACTTACTATTCAATTCCCTAACAAATAATCAGAAAGTAAAAGAAAGTCCATTAATTCATTTTCAAAAGGTTTGACTAGAAAATGATACAGAATACAGTATGAGAGGGAGGGGGGTATTAGATAAAACATCATTCTCTATTGAAACAATTTCATCAACCAAAACTAGCCTTAGGCTGGTATTCATGGGATAAACCAAACCGCCAGGTGCACACAATACACCACCACATATGCATACAGAATAATTCCCATAGTAAACTGAAACAACCCGGGTCAAATCCCGAGTCCAGAATAAATCTTGGGTCAAATCCCAAGTCCGAATCGAATCAAATCCATCCAAATAAGGCCTCAAACCACTGGCTCAATAGTATCTTCTTGGGTCATCTAGCCCACCACAGGCTCCCAAAAGGTCATGACTTGAAGGTACTATTGGTAGTTACTTAATTCCTTATATGCAGACAAATTTTCCCCATATCTTTCGATGTGGGACTGGGGTGTTACAAACTCCCCCACTTAAATTTCTGACGTCCCCGTCAGAACCGATCACACACACGGCCCAAAGATCTTTGCCTCTCTAGCCATTGTGGGATAATACCGGCTGGCTTCGTGTCCCCACCTCCGGACCTTCATCTCTCCATTGTGGGATAATACCACCAGCCTTCGTGTCCCCACCTCCGGCAACCCGATCGGATGACCCGACCCGAGCTTTCGAGAGTCGGCTCTGATACCATATGAAACAACCCGGGTCAAATCCCGAGTCCGGAACAAATCTTGGGTCAAATCCCAAGTCCGAATCGAATCAAATCCATCCAAATAAGGCCTCAAACCACTGGCCCAATAGTATCTTCTTGGGTCATCTAGCCCACCACAGGCTCCCAAAAGGTCATGACTTGAAGGTACTATTGGTAGTTACTTAATTCCTTATATGCAGACAAATTTTCCCCCTATCTTTCGATGTGGGACTGAGGTGTTACAAACTCCCCCACTTAAATTTCTGACGTCCCCGTCAGAACAGATCACACACAGAACAGATCACAGCCATTGTGGGATAATACCGGCTGTCTTCGTGTCCCCACCTCCGGACCTTCATCTCTCCATTGTGGGAAAATACCACCAGCCTTCGTGTCCCCACCTCCGGCAACCCGATCGGATAACCCGACCCGAGCTTTCGAGAGTCGGCTCTGATACCATATGAAACAACCCGGGTCAAATCCCGAGTCCGGAATAAATCTTGGGTCAAATCCCAAGTCCGAATCGAATCAAATCCATCCAAATAAGGCCTCAAACCACTGGCTCAATAGTATCTTCTTGGGTCATCTAGCCCACCACAGGCTCCCAAAAGGTCATGACTTGAAGGTACTATTGGTAGTTACTTAATTCCTTATATGCAGACAAATTTTCCCCATATCTTTCGATGTGGGACTGGGGTGTTACAAACTCCCCCACTTAAATTTCTGACGTCCCCGTCAGAACCGATCATGTGTGTGATCGGTTCTGACGGGGACGTCAGAAATTTAAGTGGGGGAGTTTGTAACACCCCAGTCCCACATCGAAAGATATGGGGAAAATTTGTCTGCATATAAGGAATTAAGTAACTACCAATAGTACCTTCAAGTCATGACCTTTTGGGAGCCTGTGGTGGGCTAGATGACCCAAGAAGATACTATTGGGCCAGTGGTTTGAGGCCTTATTTGGATGGATTTGATTCGATTCGGACTTGGGATTTGACCCAAGATTTATTCCGGACTCGGGATTTGACCCGGGTTGTTTCATAAACTATGTGCGAACATCCCCCAACGAGATCATTTTTATTGTGGAGTAAAAACCTGTTACCTACGCATTTAAAGGCTCATTAACACTGAGGAGAAAAAAGGCAGAAACTGATTGAAATGCTTAAAGTTTCAAGCTTTATTCAATAATCCTTGAAATTTTGAATCAAATGATGAAAATCAATGACAACTTTCTGTAATAAAATTTATCAGCTAATTAAGATTAAAGGTAAGTAACATTAAGAAGAAAAAGAAAATTCATATGAACAACGACCATATACTACTCGTATGTAATTCAGATTGAGTTTCTTTTATATTTTCCTGCATTTTTCACAGAACCAAACAGATTGGTGATTCAAAGATTAATAAAGAAAGAAAACAGAAAATTTACCACGCGCTTTCTAATGGATTCGTTAATTGGACCACTTTCCTTGGAAATCTCGACGTCATCATCTTCGACAATTGTGGTCCTTGATGGTTGAGGTTTGCGGTGAAATCTCGTACCTTTCTTCGAGACCTTAAAGGAAATCCCCATTGTCACTGTTTCAAGTTTGTTGCTTGAAGCTGTTCGAAATTGACATGAATCAAATGCACGAATAAAAAAAATAAAATCTAAATTAGCTAATCAAAACTAAACCCTAGTCGTGATGGAGAAAGAGTGAGAATTGTTGGTGGGTGTGTTTTGTAAGAGAGAATTGGGGAGTCCTGAAGTGGGTTTACGAAATTCGGATCCGGGTAGGAGGGTTGTCTCCAAACCCCCTACGACCGACCTTGTTTGGTTTGATTGGGGTTTATCATTCCACTCAATTACACTAAAAAAACAAAATGTGGGAGAGAAATGTGAGATTCATTCAGGATAAACTACATAGCATCAAATAAATTTAGGGGCTGTTTGTTTAGTGCTGAATGAAATTGACTGAATTTGAATGGCTGAATCGGTCAGTGCGTTTGTTTTGGTCTGAATGGTTGAATCGGTAAAATGGACGAGCTGAATTGCTAAGTCGAATTTTTTGAGTTGAATGACTGAATGAGCAGCTGAATAAAATAAAAAAAATTAAAATTTTTTATAAAATATTAATTATTATATTAAGTAATATTAAATAAATTTACAACAATTTTGAATTCTTTTAGAAGGGTAAAATAATAAAATTTTGTCATTCAGATGTTTCAGACATGTCAATTATCAAACAGCTTTTTTCATTCAGATTCATATTCAACTCATTCAGATTCAAATTCAGCTCATTCAAATTCAGATTCATTCAATTTTTATCAAGCACTCCCTATGTGAAAAAATTACACCATAAAAGTAATCACCTCCCACCTAATAATCTCCAACAAAAGTGATTTTTATGTTTATTATATAAAATTACATATTCAAATTTATCATTTGATATTATTGTCACTCCATATTCAACATAATAATAATTCTTCCCTCATTTTCGTCGAAAAACATGTTCAGGCCTTTGCGTAAAATAATAAAACTTGTAGTATTTGAAATTTCATAATATTATAATTGATTTTATTTTATTCTGAATTTATTTGTACATCTATCTAATAAAATACAAATGATTTTGAATTTCCCGCTCACTCAATAAATCATCTGGGCCGTCCAAAGTTTGGGATAAATTCCACCGTTCATACATCTATATAATAAAATACATCTATCTATCTAATAATCTAATAATAAATTAATAAAATACAAATGACTTTAAATTTCCCGCTCACTCAATAAATTATTTTGATCGTTCAAAATTTGAAATAAATCATATTGTCCATACAGTGCCGGAGGCATGGGACCCAGCTAGTCGATTGATATTCTTCTAAAGTAAGAAAGAATTATCGAATGAGATGTAGTGAACTCTAACACAATATGGCTCAGTTACTTGTGTGTGTGTATACGAATTATCGAATGAGATGTAGTGAACTCTCTAACGCAATATGGTTCAGTTACTTGTATATATATATATATATATATAACAAGAGGGGTGGAGTGGGGTACTAAAATTCATAGTATTTGATATAAAAAAACATTTTGAGTCAATAAAATTGTGAATATTGATTGCAAACTATACTAGTAGTATCTGTTGGGTCATGAAATTTCCTCTCTTTGGGCCAAGTAGATTGGGCTTGTTTATTTGATTTGTTCATTGGGTCCTTATTATTGAGTCTTAAAGTCACTGGACCTAGTCATCATATTATTTCTATTTAACCCTGTAAGACCGGGTCGATTCGTTGGATTAATCCATTGGATTATTTAATATCTATTACTTTGACTTGTAATGATGAAAAAGCATGACAGTTGACTAAGGCACCTGCCATGCATTAATGTGGATGGGATTATAGCCGGCCGACGGCATAAACAGTGACTAAAGGTAGTGAGTAGACTACAGGCAGACGGCAGGACCCATCAGATCACGGGAGCTGTGTCAGAGGTAATGGGTGGCACGGTAAACCAGGCAAAGAGAGTATGACATATCAACTAAGTCTTCACAAACAGATACGTTCTCGGATACATTCTCATTCATATTCATATTCAAATACACACAATTGAGGATTATTATCTCTCTCAATACACTAGACATTACATCCTCCATTGTTAACCTAGTGAACACGTGTACTGACTCTCACGCCTGAGCTATCCCCCAGCGGTCCGGCCGTCAAGCTTGTGGTGTTTATCGTGTTTACTGTGCAGGATCAGGGTGTCTTACGTGATTGGGACGTCGGAGAAGATCTTGGCGTTAACATTGGCGCTAGAAGAAGGGCTGTTTTCTAGTGTTCTTGAGTTATCAATCACAATATTTCCAGTTGTTCTACATCGGAAGTTATGTCACAAGTCAGGGGGTTCTCGTTCGAGAGCCCAAGGCAAAGCCCGAAGACGGTTAGTCTTTGCTGCTGACAAAGAGCATGATCATGGCCGAAGGCAAGTAAAAGGCATCCCTCCTAGAACTCGGCACCGAAGTGGTCAGGCTAATGAAGATGGTGGACGAAGCAGATAGAGCTTTGGAGGTTCTCTTGGAGCGGAGCGAGGATGTAACTAAGCGGAGCGAGGAGGTAGCTGAGCAGAGCAAGGATATAGTGGTGCCGATTCTTCGGATTGCCAATCCGAGGGAAAAAGCATTCAATTATATCCAATCTGAAAGATGTGGTACGCCTAAAGATGGACAACTGTGAGTTAGAAAGCAGTCTATACACTTTGAGGACTGGTCTCAAGGTGATCCTCATGACCAAAGAAGACCAACAGCCATTTTCCTAATTGATCGAAGAAGGGTATTCCGCCCTATTGATATTCGAGATTATGGTCGAAGTAGAGTAGATGAAGACCCAACAACCATTTTCCTAATTGACCGAAGAGGGTACTCTGCTCTATTGGTCTTCGGAATTATGGTCGAAGCAGAGTAGATGAAGACCCAACAGCCATTTTCCTAATTGACCGAAGAAGGTATTCCGCCCTATTGGTCTTCGGGATTATGGTCGAAGCAGACCCAGAAGCCACACTCCTAAAAATCCACTGAGGGCGCACCGCCCTGTGGATACTTGTCTTCGGAGATTCCCGTCTAAAGTTGCAGCTTCAGATGGAAAGCAGCTGAAGAGTCCGACAAAGCCGTTACAGTACTTCAGCAGAAGCAGAGCTCGTGGACATTGCATGCAGATGGATATTCTATTTCGAACATCAATACAGCAGGTTATCAAGGGGTCGATCACTATAACAATTTCATTGCTGATGCATTATCGAAATTGGCTACTACGGATGCTTATAACTTTGATGGCATGTGACGTCCTTCCTTCAGATCAGATGTCGGCTAAAGAAGATCAAGTATAAGAGTGTCAATTTTGTTCTCATTAACGAGAATCTTTTTCGAAGGTCCTTTTTCGTCACCATTGCTCAAATATTTGGTTCCGTCCGAAGTAGAGTATGTTCTTCAAAAAGTTCACAAAGACATTTGTGGCGATCATTTGGCTGCAAAGTTATTGGCCTACAAAATACTTCGGCAGGGATATTCTTGAAAAAACTGGAAATTCAGCACAGAAATATTTTGGTAGCTCATCTACAATTTATATTGATCATGTTCCTATTTGTCCTAAGTTCACAATGAAGTAAGGAGGTATGGTAGGACTCGCTAGCCATTCGATGGCAGCCCATTTATTTGTTGCTCAGCGTGGTAGACAAATCCTATGTTCCTATATTGTTTTTACCGAGGGCGGTAAAATCAATGGTCCACTGAAGTAAGGAGGTATGGTAGGACTCGCAAGCCATTCGATGGCAGCCCATTTATTTGTTGCCCAGCGTGGTAGACAAATCCTATGTTCCTATATTGTTTTTACCGAGGGCGGTAAAATCAATGGTCCACTGAAGTAAGGAGGTATGGTAGGACTTGCAGGCCATTCGATAACAGCCTTATTGACAGGAGTGTCCTTATGAATTTGTGATCCTGTGTGGTAGACAAATTCCATGATCCTTATATCTTGATCCTTATATACTTGTTCTACCCCGAGTAGTAAGCAAGATTTTGATGGTGCAAAGAGGATCAGCCGAATTCACCTCACACATGACCGATCTCATACTTTGGTACCGATGAGTATATATTACTTTATTTTATTTAAGTGTTAAGTTCAGTTCATTCAATTCAGTTCAGTTAAATACTGTCCATGAAATTCAATTCACTTCATTTCATAAATTAACTGTTATACGCCTTAGCTGATTCACTATTTGAGTTCAGTTCCTTGATACTGAATTATTGACAAGAAACTAACCAAAACAGAAGTCATAATAAAGAAAGTTGAAGATTCATCAATAAAATAAAACATTCATTCATTTGATTCATCCATAACATTAACTAATTACACAAACATAGAAACGTTGTCAAAATCCATACAAAAAGTTTCAAACAATCCCAAAGACATAAACAGTTGATTTTTACATAGACGGAATAAAGCAGGAAAGACATTCAAGCCCCACCTTCGTCCTCGGAGTTAAGAAGATCCGGATCCAACTGAGCAGCAGATAATTTTTCTTTACCTCGCTCTCGGCAGTCTTCATACCCCTCTGAATAGACCTTCATGATTTCGGCATTAAGCTCATCCGAATCCCTGTAATCCATTTGAATCTACTTTCGCAGCTCTTCAGTCAGAAGAGGGCCCCGTCCCTCAAGCTCTTTTATTTTATGACGAAGTTTGTGGCGTTTGGCTTTGTGTCTTCGCTCCTCGTCCTGGACCTTCGCCTGAGCCTCGCCGAGTTGAATCGCCAAGCCTCGATTGACTGAAGTGAACTCCTCATTTTTGGCCTTTAGGAGCAGGTTTTCTTCAGTCAGGCCGACATTCATATCAGTTAAAACTTGTTGACTGGCTTCGGACGCAGCCAGCCCATTCCTCGTGGCCCTTAGCTCATCGTCAGACGTCTTCAAGTCCATCCTAGCCCGATCTAAGTCTCATTGAAGGTCGTCGATGGTATGAAGAGCGTCTTCGCGACCGAACCTTTATCGAGCCAGGGTCGATCTCAGCATGTCTATCTCCTGTCTCATGAAATCCTCCTCGGCCTCCCCATTTATGTGCTTCGGACGCAAACGTCCGAAGACAGCGTTGGCCTGCATATGTTCAATAGTGTTCAAATCAGTGTTCAGATATCTAAACGAGAACAGAGAAATAGAAAATAAAGAAACTGTTATTTACCTTAGCCAGATAGCTCATCCCCTCGTCAAGTAGATTTCCATCCGTATGGTCACTGAACCGATGGTCATTAGCGTTCCGGACGAAAGCTCCAAAAAGATCGAATGGAAAATTTGCATTGAATCTAGGCCACAGAGTCGGGGACCCCATAGCCTCAGCATGATAACCCTGACCTGAAGGACCGGGTCGTTCGGTGGAGGGTCCCGGTCTTTCGGGAGAAGGGGCTGGCTGTTCGGGATGGGTGGGGTACGCATATACAGTTTCGGGAGAAGGAGATTTATTTGGAGTGGGTTCTCGGGGAGATGGGGCAGAGACAGAACTTGGATGGCTGTCAGGTGTACGCTTCCTCTTCTTAGACAGCGTTGGAACAGTTTCGTCCTGCTCACCTTCTTCGGCAATTTGTATTTCTACAGGCGGCACGAAGGGTGGGATAATCGAGGACTGGGCACCCTGAGTTCTTTGGCGGTCGGGGGGGGGGGGTATTTTGGTTCTTAATTTCTTGGTTCGGAGGATACTTCTTCGATCGGGACGATCGAGCAAGCCTCTTCGTAGGGGGATTAATTTGGTGGTTGGCTCAGTTTCTGGGATAGCTTCAGAAGGATTGGGAAGAGGTGTTGATCTGGATTTTCTAATGGCCCTCCTTTTCTGACGAGGACGAAGGGTCTCTTCCGGTACAGGAATCTCATTAGCTTCTGTTTCTTCTGTTCGGAATTCATTGGTATGTATTTCAGGGGTTGGTTCAGCTTCGGAGGTAGCTTCTGTTGGTAGACTCTCAACAGCTTCCGAAGACTTCCCAGATAAAAAATCTTCGAACTCCTTTATTTCTAAGGAGCTCGGTCTGATCAAAGATACTGCACAAAACAAACAGTATTATGTTAGATTCCACATCATAAAAACTTTTTTAAATATTTATATATAAAATAGACCGATACTTACATTTATGGTCATATAACCATGCCTGCTTCGAGAGGAGTCCATACTTCCACTCCTCCTTAGGAAAATTATCAAAAAGCTCCATCATCTCAACTTCCCGTTCTTCAGAAATATCTCCGAAGTCAGCAGAGATCTTCTCGTCAGTGGCCCAGTTCGATAAAGAAGAGATTTCAGGACCCTTGACGAAGAACCACTTCTCGTGCCATCCCCTATTACTCGAAGGAGTGTTCACCAATGAACGTCTCTCGAACTTTTCTCCCGACTTCGAAGAGTGTTTGCTGAGGGCCTTGAACCCCTTCTCTCTGGATTGGACGATCTTGTACACGGTGAAGAAGAGGTCGAGGGAAGGCTCAACGCCCAACTCATGGCAGAAGGCAACAAAGGCCAAAATGTGAATATTAGAATTTGGCACCAATTGGCCGAACCCCACGCCCAGGAAACCCAGTATAGTTATTATGAAGACGTGCAGAGGAAAACGGACCCCCTTCTCAAGCAAGGTCACAGGGACGGCTGTCCAACTCTCTGACCGTTGGTACATTTTCTCACCGGATCTGGGAACCCTGACTGCGTGAATATCCGAAATGTGGTACCGAGATCGAATCCTCTTTAATTCAGCCTCAGTGACAATAGAGGGGGTGTTAGCATGCGAGAAATGATCCGTATCCCTGTAATATTTAGAAGGACTTTTGGGAATTTTTGGAGGAGGATTCTTGTCGATTTTCGTTCCTTTGGGATTCAAGGTCGAGGTTTCTTCGCGAGGGTTAGGGTTTGGTTAAACGGCGTTGATCGGTGTTACTAGAAGGGGTGAACTTTGTTCAGAATCTTGGGAAGCCATTTTTGACAGTTCGCAGAGGATGACAGATAGTTCAGAAGAGAAGAAAACTCAAGTAAAACTGTTAAATTTGGTAAAAGTTATCTTTTATACTGACAGTTACACAGTGAACAAGGCCGGCACATTAAATGATAGTAATGATTTAGAATTTGAATGGGAAGCGTCCGGTTCCGGGTCCAGATATTTATCAGACAGGGCCTTTCTGATTTGGGCCTCCGTTCTCTTCTCATTTCATCTCATGAACAGTAAACGGGTACATTTCGATTACTTCTCACTATGGACCTTTAGTAAAATATCATGGACTATTTGTAATTTTCTATTAAACGTTCGTTCAACAAAAAACTAGGGGGCAATGTTGGGTCATGATATTTCCCCTCTTTGGGCCGAGTAGATTGAATTTGCTTATTTGATTTGTTCATTGAGTCCTTATTATTGAGTCTTAAAGTCATTGGGCCTAGTCATCATATTATTTCTATTTAACCCTGTAAGACCGGGTCGGTTCGTTGAATTAACCCATTGGTTCATTTAATATCTATTACTTTGACTTGTAATGATGAAAAAACATGACAGTTGACTAAGGTACCTGCCATGCATTAATATGGATGGGATTATAGCCGGCTGGCGACATAAACAGTGACTAAAGGTAGTGAGTAGACTACAGGCAGACGGCAGGACCCATCAGATCACGGGAGATGTGTCAGAGGCAGTGGGTGGCACGGTAAACCAGACAAAGAGAGTATGACCTATCAACTAATTCTTCACAAACAGGTACGTTCTCGGACACATTCTCATTTATATTCATATTCACATACACACAATTGAGGATTATTATCTCTCTCAATACACTAGACATTACATCCTCCATTGTTAACCTGGTGAACACGTGTACTGACTCTCACGCCTGAGCTATCCCCCGACGGTCCGGTCGTCAAGCTTGTGGTGTTTATCGTGTTTACTGTACAGAAACAGGACGTCTTACGTGATTGGGACGTCGGAAAAGATCTTGGCGTTAATAGTATCATTATTAATAACAAATTTTGTGTATTTGCAAAACTTGAATAAATTATACTGTTAGATATCTCATAATAAATTAACTTGCGTCGATCAGATCAGATATGCTGCTGCTGCTGCTGCTTTTGCTTTAACTAAACACTAGTATCAAATTACTAGTGAAATTTAAATACGTCACAAAACTGTACCAGTTTAAGGTTTAATACATAAAATAGTGAATCAAATTTAATCTTTTACAACACCAAAGTCAAAAGACGGGTGGGTTCCTCCTCAAGCTCCACCAATCCATTTTTGCTTGCATATCCAGTATTCTCTTTCATACAATAAGAATTCCTAAATAAATAACAATTTCAACATTGTCAGCTGGATCATCTAGTAATAATATAGCTCTCTAATCTAATTGGAGGAATGGAATGGAGTGGAATTCATATACGACCCTGGAAAAAGCAGGCAGCTATATTTGACAAAATTAACAACCATTACTATTCCTATTGCCATGTTATAACAATAAGTCTGACGATGATGGTTGTTATAAAAGAAAATAAGAAACATCCTCTTAGAGAGTTTAACATGTGATCATGTCAGAGAATAAGCGAGTTTATAGGAAAACCTAGGAATTTAAATACAAACAGAAACTTGCTGCAGCAAAATATTTCATCATTTGTTTCAAGCAAAAAACAATAAAAATACTTCTTCTATTACTTATCCTTACCTGCAATTGATGCTGACTAAACAAATGCAGGAATCCGCTTTCAGGGCATGCCACGAGTTCAATTATCTCATCGTGGCCCTCAGGTGGATTGCCAGACCCCACAAGTGAAACAGAGACCTACCAACATGACAAAAGCACAGACTCTAAAAACTGCTTATACGTCTCTTATGTTTCCCTACAGGAACTTCTACTCAACAGACTAAAGGAGAATCTCGAAATAGATATGAGAAATGAATGACCTTCACATAATAATGAGAAAAGATGGGTTCAAACGGCATTACCGCATTGAAAAGATGACCTTACCTGCATACATCGAAGAATAATTTCTGGAATGCAACACCTCCGACAAAGGCCCCTCACAATGTATGTAGCTGGATCCTCCAAAGAACCATCACTGCTTGAATACCAGGCATCTAATCGAGAGACCTCAATTGTAACTCCGGCTTGAAATCGTACAAGCTCACCTTCAATGATGAGATATGGATTAGAATGCTGTATGGTTTCATTAAGTATTAAGTTAGATATGTGTCAGTTTATGTGAAAGTTTCACACTTGCACCAAATGATAAAAATTGCATGATCCCGGTTAGGGATGAACTTACAGCAATCAAATGTTAAAACATGACAACCACTCCCTTCACGGCTTCACCTAGACCCCTGTGGCCCTGAGGGGCCCTAATAGGGAGGAGCCGTGGTAAGAATCTTGCTGGCATTAACAAGAGGGCAGGCAGACCAATTTAAGTGATTTCAAAAGACCCAATTATGCCAGACTTGGGTATTATGTTCTTTTACAATTTTGCAGTGTAAGCATACTAGTACACATAACTATGGGGGAAATTGCACCCAACATACTACCTTTGAAGCCAGATGCAATTACAGTAGCAAGAACACCGCCATCATTGAGTTCATGCAGCCCAAGTCCATCACCCTCTGTCGCCAAGCAGCGAAGTACAATCTCGATGCAATAACTGTCCGTTGCTGAGATAGAGACATTCACCTGTACATCAAAATCATATTATAAGGAACAAGCAAGGTAAAATATGAGTTGGATGGAGACTGAGAGGGGGTGAGAGGACCAAAAAGCATTTATAAGCAGGAATTGTTCAGAGCTAAATATCCGTCGTGCCAACAATAAGAATTTTTTTAGCATCCTCACACTAAGAGTACTATAGTTTTCTGTTCTTTTCCATTAATGAGCAAAGAGCACAAAGGGCAATCATGAGTACAAAGGGAAATCATTAAAGAAACATACCATTAGTTGGCGATTTAACACAACTTCCTCACCCACTGAAGTGTAAAGGGCACTCATTAGTGTTGTGCACAAGGTGGCATCTGGAGACAAGCATTCACCAGAAGGCAGACAAAGCATTGCAGTGGCATGCAATTCAAGGAATACAGGTTCTGTGGATTTATATATACAATCTTCAACGAAAACCAACCACGGATTTTCTTTTCCTATCAAAAGAATTGAATTAGTTATTCTCCCGTAATGGTATTAGAGAAAATCAGAGGAAGAGCCAAAGATTCAATTTTCTGATTCAAAATATGTGAACACACAAATGACAGTAGAGAACACCAAGCCCCTCATGGCTCAATGGTAAAAAAACTACTCACAAGGCTTTGGGTGCATGAAGTCTTGGGATCCATTTTTGCCAAAGGCAAGAATGTTAAATTTCAGTCGAATATAGCAAAAAAAAATGACAGTAGAGAAATCTGTCAGCAATAAAGATGAAGCAACTCACTTTGTAGCAGCAGCAGTGATGAATCTAATGTTTCTCTGGCTGCTGCAACAGCCCTTTGTTTTTCATCATTTGACAGTTCAGGAGAAGAAACTTCAGCGTTGTCTAAATCAATTTTTAGCCAGTTGCGATAAGTTGCATCAAAAGAGTAGTACTCACTCTGATCAATGATAACACAGTTATATGTGAAGGAAATTTCAGGAATTATCATATGCCAAATGCAAAATAAAAATACAAAAGCACAAAATGAGGCACAGAAATTCAGAAGCATACCCAATCATTAAACTCCAAATTTTCAGAAACATCGTGATCGTCAGCAGAGAACAGAGTTTCTGTTAGCTGATTTAAGGGCTCAGCCAGTAAACTAAGTAAAGTGTGGGCCCCAAGGGGCATTGCTGGCACCCTCCACATAGATATAAGAGCAAACTCCCTGAACAATACATTGCTATAGACAACCAAAGATTAAGAATTAGAGAGATACCTTCTCACCCACACGTGCAGGTACACACAACTCAAATAAAAAAGAAGAAACAAGGAAAAGGGTAAAGTACATAATTATCCGAAGAACCAAGGAAAATGACATTGCCTCCAATATACTGTCGCCTTTAATTAATTAAAGCCAATAAAAAGTGATGCAGGACAAGGTCTATAACGGTTTTAGTGATGGGATAGAAGGGAAAATGGGAGAAGAATTATAGCCGAAGGCCGCAATATATAGAGCCTAATCCATACCAACAATGAGATTACATCTCTTTATAAATAAATTAAAAACCCTAATTCTGGTATGACTAAGGAAGCCTAATTAAATAAAGAAACAAACTCCTAATTACTTCTAACTATAATTAAAAGATATTAAATAATCTACCTACTATTATTCAAATATTTAAAATAATTACAATTAATTTATTCATAAATAAAAATAGATGATAATTAACTAATTTCTTTGCACTTTCCATTATTCTTTATAATCATGACCCCTTCAACATCAAAATGCATGCAAAAAATACAAATACAAGTTATAGGGTTTCATATTCATAAAACAGTTTTCATATATTCAGAGGGGAATACAACTTTCTACACAAATATATAATCCAACTGAAGCCCTTTCCCTGGCAATAACATTACCATTCTCATGAACAGAGAAGCTCTTAATAACAGAAAACAGTATAAAACTCAAGTACCTGTGCATCAATGCTCGACGAAGAAGTTTAGCATTAACAGTATTAGCATCATTTATTGTGGATGGAGGTGTAAAGCAGAGCCACTGAATCACCCTAGCTTTCTGTTGACTCTGTAACCTGTTCTGCTCTGCCACATCGGATGACTTGTCATATTTTCCAACTTTTATTTCTCTAGATCTTGATAGAACCCTGTTCACGTGAATAATAAATGAATGCACATTTATGTTTTGGAATAACATTACAGTATTCTGTCTGTCTCAAAATTATAAAGGTCACTGCAGGAATAGAGAAAACCTCTCAATAATTTCTTCGAAACTGCCCTTTGATTCATCTTCAGCAAATGGCAAGTTCTCGATAGCTGAAAGGAAAATTTTATATCTAACATGCACACTGTTGCAGGTAAAGAAGAATGACAAATAAGAAACAAGACGATGACAAGTAAAAGTGAAAGGAAACAAAAAATAACTTCATAATTATTCCAAGTTCAGAAAGACACAGGCATGGCCCTATATCCTAAGAAAATTTCAGCAAGAAACCATTCCGCTCAGTTTCATATCTCAAAGAAGATAGAGAACAGTTGTCACGAGGAGAATAGATGACGAACCCCATCAAACTATTATCAATAAAATTAGCAAATAATTAACAACAACCATTATGATTCTGATGTCAGAACCCAATGGCGATGAAATTCCAGTCTGGCACAGATGTAATGCCCTTCATTTCAAAAAATGGGAGTGCACATGCATACATCTTTATGTAGTTCCTAAACAACACAAAGTATATACCAATCCCACATCATAACATGTGAGATACTTTGATATGTATATCAAGGAGTCAAGCTGCTATCACTAATACTTGTAGTCATGACCTCTTGGGTTTGGGTGAGCCTGTGGTGGGATCATCTTAAGATATTATTGAGAAAGCGCCTTAGTATGCTATGATTTGACTCAGACTAGGGATTTAACCCAGGTGTTTACACAGCCTACTTGGGATATAAGATTGAAACTGAGCTGATCATCACCCTACAAAAACTCGAGTTCCAATGTCCTTTTATTCAGCTCAAGGCTGTACTTAATTTTTAGATAGCATTTGTAGTTTTTATATATATATAGAAAAATATAACATTTGTAGCACTTAAATGATCATACTTCCAAGAGAGGACAAGTCTGGAGCAAGTGCCTTGGGAATTTCAGATACTTCTTATCAAGTAGGTATGAGATACCCAAGGTGCAATGCAATTATGCACTTGTAATGGGAATTTTCTTGACACTTTCTGAAAGACTCTTTTTTAATAGCTGTATGAATGTGTCTAGTAGGGTGGCTTTCAATTAAACTAGACGCTCATATGGCATTCAACTTATATAGTTTTTTGGCTTATTTTTTTTTATGTTGTCAATTTTTACTATACTATATATGGAAATTTCATATTGTCATATGTAGTACTAATACTGATTATTACATATAATTGTAAGTTATTAATTTTCCAGAAGTCTTGAGCCTACTAATGTGTGTCTGTGTGTGCATTGTGTTTCCACTAGCCTGACAATCATCTTCTTTATTTCATTCACCGAAAAGTATATTGAAGATTATATTGGTTTTACAATTATACAGTATAATAGAAGTATAGAACAGGACAGAATACACTTTGATAAATTTCACAACTTTCAAAAGATCCTTTTATTTTATTTATTTTCTCCTTTGCTTTTAAGAGAGTGAAAGAGGGGGACAAGGAACAACTAACTTGCCTGGACTATTTTGTATATGAAAGGCTTAAAAATAACTTCTAAGCTATGAACACAGATACTCCTTTTTGGCAAGTATACATGCATTAGATTCTATCCAGTGCGCAAGTCTTGGATACCCCTAGATATGAGTCCTAGGCATATCCATTAGTTAAAAAACAAAAAAGTAATTGTAGATGGGATACGTATGGGTGCAAGAGAATTGTTAAAGCAAATTTGAAACTATGAGTTGTCTGTTGCGTGTAAGGGGTTGTTTGTTTAAGACTTGATGCATCTGAATAACTTGTGGTTTGAATCGGTAAGTCATTCAGTCCGTTTGGTTTGAATAAAAATGATCTTAATAACTGAATCGGTAAGCCCAATTGGACTGGCTGACTAAGCTGCCATTTTTTATCTGAATCATTCTTAAGCCCACAGAATGGATTTTTTACCATCGGCCCGTCGTTTACACTTCTCGACGATTTTCTCCATCACCGATTTAATCACTGATTCTTTTTTCCCGGAGTGTTCTACCATCACGATCACCGTCCGATCCCGAAAAATCAAGTGTTTTTTTGGTGGTGTTTTCAGAAGACTCTGCATTTTTCATCGGGAAGCACAATGCCAACAAATATGGGAGTTAAGGACCAAAACGAAGCTGGTTGACATTTTCTCTTCCCACTTTTAGCCCTCAATAGAACCGATAATTACGCAATTTGGTAATTGGGTTGCTACCTATTCCGCAACAATAGCAAAAATTTCATCCAATTTCTCTCTTCCTATTCTTCAAATCCTTTTGTAATTAATTTGTTTCGATTGTTATGTAACATTATGGGTATAATTTGAGGATGAATTTCGTATTTGCTCTCCAATTTCATGCATTTCATTTTAGATATTGGAGCAAAGAGATTTGAAAATGTAGAAGATATGAGTTTGAAAGGATAAGTTAGATCATTACTCAAAAGGTCAAAATCATTTTCATCCACCAATCACCTTTCTTTTTTTTTACGTTTCTTTTTTATACTCGCATACGTTTTGATTATTATAATCCTATTATTATTATGATTATTATAATCCTCTTCTTTTGGTGTTTTTGGAGATTTGAGTTTTACTTTATTTGATCTTTTCATTTAGCAAGAATGAGGTTCAGAATAAGATTCAGTTGTTTCGTACATATCAATTATCAAACAACTTTTTTTATTTAGTATTCAAAATTCATTCAGCTCATTCAGATTGTTTAAACATTCGAAATGTTTCATTCAGTTTTATCAAACAACCTATAAATCTTATAAAAATGACCCATCTCCAGCAAGTTCTTGAACAATATGACCTTCTGGTGGAGAATTCAGTTAAGTGAAATTTGAATAAATAAAGCAGCGACCCTCCTCTACTCTCCAAGACTGAAACCAGAAAAAAAAAACTAACAAAGCTAAATGAAAGTTATGCCTAACATCTAGTTATAATATTTTTTCCAAACCAAATATATCCTATTAGAGGTGTTTATAAAGATAATTGGCTATATCAAATTAAAATAAAGAATGAAAAGATTACAGAAAAGAAAATAATATGGATGAGGTTGGAGAAAAGACCTTCCATTGAGCCTCAACTCCATCATATGCACAAAGAGATCAATGCAGCGATGTCGTGCAAGCTGAGAAGCATAGATTCCCACCAACTCCTCTTGTTGCTTTGAGAATAGAAACATTGTGTACCTAAAAAAATCCAATGGTGGTTACACTATTTGCAATTAGCATGCAAAAAATTGTAATTGGTTGCAAAAAATCATTTAACCCGATAAACAATTTGTCAAGACTATTGGACATGAACAACAGTTTTTAGAAATCTTTAATTTGAAAGCTAATGCACTTTCATAGTAAAACCAAAACAGCATCTTCAAAGAATTGGATCTGACCTAGAAGTTGAGAACCAAAGAATAAATTTTATTTTTCAATATATAATACTTATGCCCTGCTTTTACAATCTGATAGATATTGTAGTGCTTCAATAATGACTTAATTTCACATTTAACTTTCTTTAGATGTAAGAGAACACTTAAGGAGTGAACCAGTACAGATGAATGAAATCAAGACTTCATAATAAGAAAACCGGCAGAGAGATTAAATATTATTATCAAAGATTTCTTCAAAATGGACTACTATTATTTATTGAATTTCAAGGTGCACAATCACACAAGTACATTAATCTATGACAGAAAGTAACATAATCACTTACATGTGAAGAATGAGGTCACCAAGAGTCATTATCTTCTCTTTGAAAGCATCCCTCATTTCTTCTACAAGTAAATATCTTAGCACAAGCACTAAATGTGCACCAAACCGTATCATCTGTGGATCACCATGAGGCCTGACAAGTGCAATGGAATTTGAGCATAAATATAGAGCTTTTCCACTATCCAAGTGAATCCTTGTGACTAGAAAATGTGCATTTGGCTTGTCACAATTGGACTTCATACAGATGTTTCATTACATATGAGGGGGGGATGTAATTTTGTATATGGAACAACAGTCTACATTCGAAAATTCACTCTAAGAAACCTTGCAAGAAATATCAGCATAGTTTCCTTTTTGGAGGAAACTAACAAGCCTCTCCTTAATATCACACCTAGGATATGGAAAGTTTTCATGATATACGTCAAATTATAGAAACAGAATCATTTAATAGTGAAAACCACCCCTCAACCACAACAAGTTACAAGAACTTACCTGAAGACATTTAGGTCATCTTCAGAAGGTGATATCCATGACCATATAAGGTCCAGAAGACGTGGTATATCTCCCAACATAAGATTCATCTGTTCAACAGTGTTGGGTTAGAGAAACCAGCTAATAAAGTGCAACCATGTTCGAGGTAAAAACAAATCCAGTTGTCCACGTACATACAGAAACAGAAAAAGGAAAATATTTTGCTTCTGGACCCACATATATATAAGCATGCTCATAACTTGTTCTTTGTATATGAACTGAAGACACATATAGAAAAAGCAGATATCTTTACCGCACTACGTCATGATAACAAAAATGCTAGACACATAAAATAAGAATTTGGCATGGATTTTAGGAAGGAAAGATACAATGTACTTAAAAAAACACTGCATAGGTACATATATCAGGTTGTTGTAGGTCCAACACAGATACAGTTTTTAAGAAGTATCCTACTTTAAATCCATTCAATGAATAACCTGATTCACCAGTATTTGACCTTTCAAGGAAACATATTTACAAAACCTTGATCCATCTAAGTTGGTACTTACAAATAAGATTTTTTATTCCACAACTTAAACAGCTGAATAAATCTAGCAGGATCATTTTTCACATGGAGCATGAGGTATTATTCTTTTATCCTACAATTCACGTGAACTTCTGTTTTCATAGGTCTCACATTGATCAAATGTACGGCTGCATTTCATGCATTCAAATATCACGTATTTCTTAAATGGGTGCTACCCAAACATTCTACCAAGTTTTTCAAATTCATTTGTATATGTACAAAACTAATCTTGGATGCTATATAAATCAAATATTTTATAATATGTTCAACTGATATGCAAAACAAGCATGGTGCTTAGTCTTGCACAGTGGAATGATTTCCATTTGGGTTAATGAAACCTATAACAACAAACAACTAAATCCTCACAATGTGCATGTGATATAGTGTTGTAAAACACTATAAAAAGTGCCTACTTTCTTCGCTTGCTCGGTTGCTCCTATATATCCCTCTACTTTAAGTCGTTCAGCAATCACAATTAGAATAAAGCACCCATGTTTTATCAACCAGTAACACGACACATCTCCCAAAATTTGAAGCCACTTACGATCTTGAGAAATCAGCATTAAGAAACATTTATTGAAACCTTTCCTTGTAAGAAATTTTATTTTACCTCAATTTGCCGCTGCTGCTCTTTGCATCCTCGAATAACAGCTTCATGCACCGCATCACTAAAATGTGCAGAATTTTCAGAATTAATAGCTAGTGGAAAACCATCACATGAAAAGTTATAGCAAACCAATAGTACAGCTTTACCTGGAATGGAGTTTCTGAAGAAGTGCAGAAAGATCTCGAGGTTGCTGGTTCTGGACTTGGAGTGGCCAATTTTCTGGTCCAACTATCGGCTGAGAAACACCAATCCCTTCTCCAGGGCTTTTCTCGATTGCATCTTCATAACTTTTAAACTGATCCATTCCACCGGGTTGTGAGCGAGCTAATTCCATGTCAACCTGAAAATGAAACCACGACTTGGCCATTGCCCAGCATGCAGACTGCAAAAGTATTAAATTTAAACAACAAAATCATCAGTTCAAGGAAATATGTGAAAAACAAATTACAACTGATATATTTGACTACAAATAAATGTAAGCTAAAGAAGCTAAGAGTGCCAAGATCTGAAAGAGTTGGAACTTATGGGCTGTTTGTTTTCTGTTGAATGGCTGAATGCCTGACCGATTCAGCCATTCAGTGCGTTTGTTTTTTGAAAAAATCGTCTGATTAGCTGAACCGGTCAACCATTCAGACGATTTGGGTTGAATGATTTAGTCCCATTTTTTTGGTTGAATGGGCTGAATAAGCAACTAAATGATTTTTTTTCTTGTTACAATATTAATTATTATATTAATATTAATTATTATAATAATTAATAAGTTTACAACAATTTTTTGAATTTTTTTAGAGGGGTAAAATAATAAAAATATGTTATTCAGATGTTTCACACATGTCAATTATCAAACAACTTTTTTCATTCAGATTCAGATTAATTCAGTTTTTATCAAATACCCCCTTAGAAATATTAAAAAATAACTTTCTGCCAGTAAAATGTTTACTAGCAAGTAACCATCAAGACAAAACTTACATTAGATTATGTCATAAACAACAACAGGATCTGTGCATGATGAGTGGGTAAAATACCCAAGAATTAGATATGATTAGACTTGATATATTGTTGTCCTTAAGTATTTTTAGGACCTTTTTATTTGTTTCGGTTGTATTTTGTGGATAGGAGGCCAAAATAGGGAACTGAGATTAAGGGTGTAAACGAGTCGAATCGGAACGAACAGAGAGCTACTCGAATTCGACTCGAAATGATAAATTCGTACTCAAATTCGGCTCGAATTCGAATTATATTTAAAAAATTCTACTCAGATTCGACTCGATTTGAATATTTATTACTCGAATTCGATCCGACTCGACTCGAATATTTTTTCAAATTACTCGCGAGCTTCAAATTCAAGCTCGAATTCGAGTATCCACATAATAACTAGTTTTATAATAAATATAATTATAAATTGAATTTGTTATTTTACTTTAAAATAAAAAAATATATTTATTATTACACTTTACAAATAAAAAATAACAATTAAAATTAAAAACAAAACAAAATAATAACTAATTATCCTAATTTGATTTAAATTTATATATATTATAAGAGAATGTATCGAACATCTAATCGAATATGTATTAACCGAGTATGTCAATCAAAAATTCGAGTAGTTTGAATCTTAAACGAGTCGAGTATAACCTTGCTCAGATTCTACTCATATTTTTATTTGAACTATTTTTAATGCTCAGATTTGGATCGTATTATTAACGAATCCGAGTCTCGCTCGTATTTTTTCGAGTCGAGCTCGAATCGAGCCCGAACTATGTTGGCTCATTTACAGCCTTAACTGAGATTCATTAAGGGCATAATAGGGAATTCTGGCAAAGCAAGGGCAAAAGAGTAATTTCCTGGATAACTCTCCAATCCATGAAGGAATCCCAACGGCCAACGCTGGGGATAGACATGCACATACAAGCCGCCTAGCTTGGTCTAGGCCTGCCAGGCTTTGACCTTTGATCAGGCCCGGCCTAGGGTCAAATGAAAAAAAGGCTAGGCCAGGTGATTGAATTAAAATCTTGGTCTGCATAGGCCTGTTGCACAAGGCCGGCCCAGGCCCAAGCCGGCCCAGGCTAAGCCTAACCATGCTAGACTTTAAAGAAATTTATTTGGTCTCTTATCTATTTATGAAACAAATGTAGCACAAGATAAGATTTTTAGCCATGTGGGACTTTTAACTTTTAAAGTGAAGAAGCAAATATGACTTTTATATTAATACTCAGTCAACTTGTACTTACAATAGTTTAAATCAGATGTGGGATGAAATTTTTTGTGGAACACACTCGAGTGAATTAAATTTCTGTGGAACACCCCAATGGCAAAACCATGTTCACCAGATCATAGTCCATTCCCATTATCAAAACCAACACTGTTCTAAAATGTCGTGGTAAACGGGTATAGTGATAGCTAAAGCCTCTCATTCGATTGAGAAAGGAAATTTTTTATTGGAGTGTCTTTGAGAATATAAATAGTTGATCATGTATGAATGAGCATGATACTCATTTCAGAACATTTCAGAACGGTGTTGGTTATTTACATATAAATGAACATACCCATTTAGCTTACATTACTTCTTTGTTGATCATGTATGAATGAGCAGGATGGAAAACAAATTTACGTAATCATAGCAGAAAGAGTTATTCATCAAGAATCAGCCAGAGTCCAAGAGAAAATAACAGATATATTAGCTTCTCTATTGCTATATGAACACTGAAGAGAGTGAAGACTTAACATTCAAAGATGTTAATATCCATCATCTGGATTATCTCAATTTGATCCCTTTGCACATTATTTGTAGAAATCTCTAGGCTTTGTCCATTGGAAATCATGTTCAAATTATTTTCTGTTTGGCTCCCAAGCAGTGAAAATAGTGATGAATTGTCAATATCCCTTTTTGTAAATTCACCTAGCTTATCATGAACAAAACAAATATAATGATAAAAATAATGAATTCCCCTGCTGCTTAAAAACAATTATGAAAGTAATAAGCCCAAACAATCAGTTCAGACTTCATAGTTAGCTCAGCAACAGCATCACTTCACATGAAATTAGAAAAAGTAAACGCAACAGAAGGTGATTACAATTTGGGTTTGGATGGCTGACGAACAAAAAAGACAAGCTGATATCTATCTATACATGAAACAAGTACAGATAAGGTTGGCTGAAATTTACTTGATAATGACTTGTTAAGTCCCACATCACCTACCCACCAAATTTATACTAGGCCATTGGCCCTATAAATAAGACATGCATCCCACATTAAACTAAAATGTTTGGATGGGTCCATAGTCTAGCAGGCCAGGCTGGTTGCACCAGACAAGGCCGAGCTCAGGTTGGATCAAGGCTCTAGGTCGGGCTTTTGGCTAGGCCGGGCCAGGCAAGATATTATCCATAAATTAGAGGCCTTTTTGCAGCCTTTCAGGACTATTTGGCCTTTGACCAGGTCGGGTCCAGGCCGGGTCAAGGTTGGGCTGCAGGCCTTGCTGGTCGGGGAGTTGGGAGGTAGTTTATGTTGCTCGAATTTTGGCAAGGAAAGGAAAAAGAAGGAGAATTCTATTCTAAAAAGGATTTCCATTGAAGCTGACTTAATGAGGAATCAAAAGCTGGGACACATTCTTTGAGACAGAGCTGGAGATTGACTTGGAGTTTTCAGAGGAGCGCTTAAGGATTGCAATTGGAGATTGAAGATTGGAGCCCATATATGAGTTTTTATTCTTTTTCTTTACTTGTAATCTAATTGAGATGATTTCAATGGGATTTTTGGTTTTGATTTCCGGTATGAACTAATCTTTCAATTAAGGCTACAATGGAACCGTTTATGCTTATGGATTGATTATCTTTAGTTATCCAATTATTTATTCAAATTGAGTTGTCTATCATATTTTATGCTTATTGATTAATTGTTTGGCCAACAATTACCATGTTACACTAGATGAATTCGGAAGATGAAATATAGGATTAGAACTGAATGTGATAACATGTATTCTTAGTTATTTGCATGACATAAATAATTAGGGTTGTGAATTGAATAGGGATGTCTCTTTTCACTGCATATAACAATTAGGAATTGATGCTTAATGAATTTAATTCTTTTATTTTGCATAGGAATATAGCAGAATTAATTGAATTGAATATTTTAATTTTATCACTTGGAAAAAGGCTTATAGATATTGTGAATTCCTGTTAACAACTCAGTTGAATTTAATAATTGGATAAATTGGGTGATTGATTTGTGTTGCATAATTGGGAATATTGTAGTATTATGCCTTTATCATCTGAATCAAATCTTTGTGTTAAAATTAGTTTTGGTTAATTTAATTTAGTTTTAATTGGAAAATCACAAAATTCGATTGTTTAAATAAAATTGGACTGATATAAAGCTAGTAGGAATTTGTTAAATAGGATTTCTCGTGGGTACGATATTCTATCTTATCACTTTATTACTTGTTGATCGTGTATACTTGCATGTAATTGTCGATTGTTAACTCAGACAATATTGGCAATGCGAAGATGACAAGTTTTAACACCATATGATAGCAAGGATAAAGTTTTGTCTCAATAAAATGGGGAGGGCAAATGGGCTTCTAAGGGATTTCATAAATAACCTAAATATTCTGTTTAGACAGGGGATGCCATAATGGGGGACAGAGTATGAGCCTCAAGTTCTGAGTGTCAAGCTCTGCAATAGTGACTACCTTAAGGTTGCCTTAAAGAAGGTTATATAAATCCTCAATCAGGTACTGAAGGTTGAAACTTTATATTCTATGGCTAAAGGTTGAAAATTTATATTTCTTTCTAACAATCAAGCTAGTCGTGCTTATGTTTCCCAATTGCAGGTCCCAAAAAGACCTACCTGTCGGCAGTACATTGATACTCAAGTTCCTGAAAATTTTTGGATACTCAATAATTTAATTTCATAGAAGCACATAAGCTGCAATTTGTGAGTTACAAATTACACTGGTGACTGGTACAAGGTTGTTGATCCTCCTACTGAGGGACTTTTTTTTATTAAGTCCTCGAGTGAATATAAACTAGGAAGGTTCTTTTCCCAAAAGAATTTTCTGAAAAAACTTAAAATTATTTTCTAGTATTTTAGCCTAAAATCTTCTTTAATTATATCTTACTTTATTACTTATCAAAAGAATAAAAATATAGAGGTATTGAGGAAAAGAAATGAGATGATAACCCTGCTACTTCTTTATGGCTAAACGCATATAATCATTTAACATTGTTGTTTGCCAGACTGAGAAACCACGATGAATTATGTATTCAGTTGCAGAGATAAGATATGTAATTTCAGAATAAACTTTCAATGCACATGCATAGGGCAAATAACATCAATTTAAACTGAAAATTTATAAATAACCTTATGATATATGAATTATTTATCACCACTTCAAATCATATAGTACACATAGAATGGAAATTTAGTCTTCCATATATCCACTCAATTAAGTGAAGGAGGAAAAACTAACTAACCACTCTCATTCTCAAATATTTCATTGATAAGGATAAAAATATACCTCCCAGTCTGTGCAAATAGGGAGAATGCGCTTCAAGTTGCTACATTGGGAAGCATATATTGCTGTTTCATATTTCCCACCCTCTTCCTCTGCAATTCTCTTCAATTCATAAGAACAGCACACAAAAAAAACTCCATCAGTTTTCTAAGACAAAAACCATCCTCACTATTTTTTCAAACATAAATAGTACGAAGAAGTTGCAGTTTTAGCCTTACTACGGTAAGACTGTTGGCAATCACCAAATGACATATTCGTTTATAAAAACTAGAACTGAGTTTTTGTAAATTTATCAAACCATGTTGCATAGAATCTGACTCCTAAACTAGGAAGAACAAGAGATTAGAGTTTGTTTTGCCAAAAAAATGGGGGGGGATGAGATGCGAGTTTACAGAGAGAATCCAGGCACACATAGATCATGCGAGATAAACCTTTCGTCCCAAAAAAGATGACTCAAGTACACTTTACATGTAATTAAGAAATTTAAAATAGAGAGAAATGATTTCCATTTTTACCAATCGTGGACTCTGCACAAAGTACACCAGGGAATCTTACTTTCTTTAAATTAGTGGACCACCTAAGTACTTTTAAAGACAAAGTAGTCTTTCTATAACATTTTAGTGTACTTAAAGCCATTTTTTATGGGACGAGTTTTTTTTGTACTTTAAGTCATCTTTTTAAGTAAAGGAGGGAGTATAAAATAAGATGAAATACAGTGTGGATCTCATTTCAATAGGGAAAAGTCTTTGATCTCTTTCCCCTACCTCTGATGCAATAAAGGAAGCCCATTTCCAAAGACGCCATTGATGACCAACTCCACTTTCCAGTTCAACAGCTTGCAGGCTTCTGTTCTTGCCATTTTTCATCAAAGCTTCAACAGATGGAAAGTGATCCAATCCTCCGAAGGCACATAACACTGCGGCCCTCCATGGCTGTCGAAAGATAATATCATGAAGAAAAATAATATATAACAGCATTTACTCAAAAACAAATTGCATGCCTGTCCAGCAGATCGGCAAAGATTGCATGCTTCTTCCAGTCTTCCAGCCCTTAACAGCGTCCAGACATCTTCTAGAAGAGATTCATCTTGATTCTGTTGACACAAACAGTCACGCAACCTAAGCCAATGCACAGAAACTAAGTCCAGCTTCTCATCTTTAAGTCAAGCTTCTCATCATTGTAATCAACTACTTGTGTTAAAAAGTGTGCAACTTATACTCAACGAGCCAATACCCAGTGAAGTCCCCTTTAATTAAGCTTAATGGAAGAGTGATGCAAAACAGCGAAAGCACTTGATACAGAACAACAGAAAAGTAACTAGTGCTATTTTCTGAAACTTCTAGGTAATATATTTCTTTTCGAATATTATATAAACATGGTAAAGTATCTAGAATTATTTTCCCAAATTTATGCATCTCATTCAGAGGTAATAATAAATCTAAACGAGCTCAGCAAGAAACCATAGTTCTTTGTGAGAGAATACTTTATCATCAGGTAGTTGCTGAGCATGTTCACGTGTTGGAGCATCAAAATCCAAGTGATGAACAATCTTTGGATTTGAGGCACCTTTCTTTAGATACCGTTGAGTATGATGCCAAATTCCAGAGCTAGGCAGATGAGTACCAACATGAGACCCTCGTACCTGGAAAAAAAAATGAAATTCAAGATGGAATAAACGTTTTTTAAAATTCAATGCAAGTTTAGAAATACTAAAGAAAACTCTATTAGTCAAACAGAAAGCCTATACAAACAGTAATCTCACATTACCAACATAATTATCAGGAGAAACAGTAGGAAAGTATACGTATCAAAAAACAAGCTATCAGCTTCAAATCAAAGTGTCTATATTACAAACTGAATGATTAGCTGACTTACTATTTTAAAAAAATTGACCTTTCTTTCACAAAATTATTTCTCTCCAGAGTTTACTTAATAACCCAAATAGTTTATCAAAGCATTATAAGCTTCGATCTCACCTCTTGAGCCAACCACATAAGTTCTATAAGAACCAAAACTCAGCTAAGGTGCGCCAATCAAAATAAAAAAGTATAAGAGCCTTTAGACTTCTCTTGTGCAATTTACAAGTGTATATGCTGCATGGTAATATATAGACAGAAAGATGGGGGGGGGGGGGGGGAAAGCATCAATTACATATATTAAGGTAACCAATCTCATCTTGCAAGAGTTTCCTTGAGTTCTATAGAACTGCTAGATCACACCCTCAAAATTATATTAAAGTTACAACGAAAATTATAACAACGTTGTATTTCAACACGCCCCCTTACGTGTAGCATAATCTTTTAGCAAACACAAGGACAATTTTATATTGGGCAGTATGGATTACGTGGACTGTTGAGTCTTGCACGTTAATGAATTGGGTCTTTGATACTGTTCTGATACCATTAATGTCCGATGTAAGACTTTGTATCTCAACATGCTGGTGAGAAACAGCCATTTATACATATGTGTGTGTGTGTTTGATAATGTAAGTAATCAATAGAACCTGAAATCTAAGTCGATGTGATGAAGCAGATCTCAGCAAACATAAGATCATGTTGAGAACAAAAAAGTACTACTTGAAAACACTAGGAAACAAGAATAGGCATAAAAACCGGTAATATAAGTAAGAGGGAGAGGATGGTATTCCTCATAAGAGATAAAAGGCAATACAATTAAACTTAGCACAAGAAAAAGGTGAGAAAGTCGCTGCTCCTAACCTCATTATCCAAATCAAGGGCTTTAGAAGCTAATCCTTCAAGCCACTGAACAATTCGAAGGCAATGTTGTGCTGTATGATCTTCCGCAACAAATTGACAAGCCTCCAAGTGTGACGTTGTTGGGAACTGCCATAATAAATCAAATTTAACTACAAATTTACACAAGCATGTACATCAAAAAGTAAAAAGATATTTTTGAAAACAGAAACATTTGAATGTGACTAAGCCAAAAGGGACACATCACCATGACTAGATCTTCTGGAAGTTCTTCTCCTGCAAGAAAAGACAAAATTAACATAAAACCCAAAAACTTCCTGAGGGTATAACCCAAAAACTAAAACATAGAAGAGTCAACAACAAAGTCAAATGTAAATAAAAAGGAAGGAGAGATATAAGTTCAATTCACATGATGATATTGGATGCATATATAATTGAAAGAAAAAATGAGAAATTTATTAGAGAGAAAAGAGAGTACACCTAAAAAAGGACAAAGAGTCTTCTAGCAACCAAAGTGGAAAAATAGACTGTCCTAGGAAGAAGTCCCTGAATCCCTTTGAGATCTGAAATGGAAACTCGTCTAAAAAAGCTCATAATTAAAGCCTGAAGCAAAGCTAAAAGGACACCTGATTCCATAACAAAAGCATCGAGAGGTATTTATCGGTAAAAGACTCGAGCATTATTATGGGTCAGAGCCTATAAGCCCTGAGATTGGAGGTAAAAGAAGATTTTACATTAAAAATAAATAGAATTACAAAGAGGTTGGATAAGTAGTCCCCCAAGAAAACAAGGTAGGATAGATTAAAGGGCTAATGAATGAAGAAAGCCCGATTGTCTTTAGGTAGTACGATAAATTTTTTAGGTAAAGTCTGCCAAAAAAATACTAGGACCAAAAGTTCACCCAAAAAATACAACAAAATAGTAAAGGAAAAAATCACCAAAATAGTTCATCCCGCCAATACCTATGTGGATCTGAAATAACTACCCACCAAATGCCCTCGTATTAGTACCGTAAGGAAGCAAAATAAGACACTATATCCCATTACCGATGCAACTCTAATTTGACCCATACAGTAAGGTGGTGGAACCAGTTTTATGCTTGTTAAGACTAAGTATGGCAGTTGAATTCCATAGAAATAAAATGAAAGTGAGATAAACTTAAATGAATCCAGATTTGCAGAGAATAAAATTGTACAAAACTATAAATACAAGAAAAGAAGATAAAGACATGGTGAAAAGATATAAAAATGAGAAGTTCTTTAATTTCATATTACTTTTGAGTTATATTGCATGAGATTGCCTCTAATTCGTGATAAAAGATATTTAGACTACAATCCTGAATTGTTTACATTAATATATATAACATAGCTAAAATACAAGTACCAACTGACTTAACAAATTTATATTAACTACAGATTTTTTCATTCTCAAAAGTCAAAAGCATAGGTGCCTGTTACTTGACACTTCAGCTATCCAAATATCTATTAGTGATTTATCATCAAGATCCATACAAATCATGAATCAAGGAGGGGATGAAAACACATCTGGCATGGACAGAATCAAATAGTTCAGAGATGATTGCAGACTGGAATTTATTGAAAATAACAAAGCACATAAAAGTAGATTTTCCGGTATTTAGCAGCTGTTTTCTTCTATCTGTAAAAAAGTATTCGGGAACTAGAGAAATAAAGAAAATGATTTCTCAGTCTAACAAAGGTATATCTAGTGATCTACGCTAAATGTTGTATATCTCCCTGCAATGCAGAGAGAATATCACTGGAACAGTACATTGGTTCTACTTTTTTTAGCTTTAACTCAATAAAGAACATGCAACCAAGAGAAAGTTCATACTCCACAAGCACCATTATTATGAACCTAAGATTCTAAAAATCAATGAGCACAAAAACAACTGTGTATAAATTAATTGCATATAAATTAATTGTGTATATATATATCCAAAAAATCAGCACATTGTTGCAACACCCTTAAACCTTATATCAATACATCAATTCATTGAGAACAATGTCAGAATCAATTGCCTTTTCCATATAGATACCACAGAAGAGACCAGGAAGCAGCCTCATCAAGTAAGAGTCGAGCCTTCTGCCTCATTAATTTGTCCTCAACAACCCTGTGTCTTTCGTTCCCATACCTACAGAAAAAACAAAAAGGTGTCTTGTCAAATGTCTTACCAGAGACATTATTGTTTACCAATACCAGCATACATGACAGGAACAATTTATTGTGCTTGAGAAGTGTTCCTTGGGATCCTCAGACAGCAAATAAGAGTCATTACTTCCAAGCATAACGTGTAATTAAGTGAAATGTTGAACTGAAATAAGAAGTTCCAACTTCATGTCATATTTGTTAAAAAAATTAAATATGCCCCCATCGTCAAATATTCATTGCAAAACAAAATTGAACTAATCCGCACCAAAAGAATGGGAAAACAAACAGAAAATTAGACTAGCTTCTCTGCCACCTAAAGATTGTGGTGCACTATGCTACATGGACTCAGGACACAACAAGAACACACCTATTTTAAGAACAATTTGGTTCATTTTCCACCAAACTGACATGTCCAAAACCCACCCCATACTCGTGTCGTATCCACATGGGTACTTCTGGATTCTAGAAGAGTCCGTATAACATAGGTGATGCATGGTCAAATGGACGTGGGTACATGTGCATTGCATACCTTATTTGATAATGTAAAACTCAATAAGGAAAGAAAAATTCTCCACATATTTTCTAGCTTAGCAGGAAGGCTCCAAGTAGAAAACATAAAGTAAATATTTCTACAGATTATGGACTAGAAGCTTTTTCACAACCAATATAAATTTCTCGTATAAACAAAATACAAATTGTTACATCAATCAGTTTTGCAGCCTAGATGGACAAAATAAAAATAATTATTATGCATCCAAACATTTGTTAACTTAACTTTTTTATACTCATTTGCTTACTTACTCCTCTCCTTTTTAAAAAAAAAATAATGGTTTTGTGGGTGTGATTGTGGGGGTTAAATATAGCATGTGGCATGTCGTACCATCAAGCCAGTCTAAGTATCAGCCTTCTTTTTCATTATTTTTTTTCAAACTTATCTAACTTATTTATGATTGCCTTCTATACATGTTAAGTGGCAGGGTTGTAAACTGCTACAATATTTTCAACATTTTGCAAAAACACATAGCACACGAAAAAATAAAAATAAAGAAAAAAGCTTTCAACGCGATGGCATTATTGAAGAAGCTAAGTAATTATGCAGGAAGGTTTGTTCAAAAGACAAATACGTGGTGGCACTACTGAAGAAGCTAAGTACTTATGCAGGAAGGTTTGTTCAAAAGACAAACTGGGAAGATATATAAAACCTTGTATCGGACTTCGTTTTCTCCAAATTTGTAAGGGATAATATTGGAAGAGAACGAACACTGGGGTTGCAATGGCAGATGATTTGGAGTAGTCTACAATGTAAAAAATATGGATTTGGAAAGTGACTTTGGACACTTCATGTAATTACACCCACACATTATCTAATAAAATTGGGATAAATGACTATGGAAGGTTATTTCTAATGTAAAACTTGCTAAAAACCTTGAAATAGATACCTTGCCATATTCTTAGCAAGTTATCTCCACCAAGAATAAATTTTCTCATAAGCTAAGTATCCAAAAGTTGTTGAACATCTTGTTATTGTGGATGAATGGGAAAAATGTACCAGAATTAGTAAAAAACAGAGAAACTGGGGGAGGGGAGAGAGAGATCTTACCAACAACATAACAAGAGAAATAATTACAATGTTTTAGCATTTCGGCTAACTGGTATTCCAGAACATCGCACAAAAAAATAAGTTAAGAAATGTGGCCAACAAGTTCACCATATTCAATGTGCAAAGAGTCTATATATGTTAATACGGGGTAGAGAAAGTAGATAAACAACTATATCAATTTCCGAACTAACAAGAAAATTAGGGTATTTGTGACAAGACACTATTCCAGCAAAATACAAATTATTTGGAGAGTATAGTACACACCTTATTGACTTTGAAACATTACGACAAACTTCCTCAAGTTGTAATATCAAATCAGGGATAGGCATCAACCCTGCAGTACACGAACTTCCGACAGTCAGGTACATAACTTGATATTATTTTCATGATAAAATTGTAAAGAAAAATGAAAAGGAAAGACAGTTGGACAAATCAGTATTAAAGCGTCAACATATAACAGGCTTTTAAAAGGTAGAATATGTATATTTAGCTATTCAGTGTTTCATGGCGTCCACATAATAAACAAAGACATACATCAGTCTACTATGGAGTGCTAAATTTTTTGGGCATCCATCACTTCAGTGAAGAACAGAAAGGGTCTAAAAAGAATGGGGAAATGGGAGATTAAAAATTCATTAAAAAACAGAAAACTGGAGCAATCAGTATAATTAAAAAGCCACGTCAACAAACACAAAAATATTAAGCAGCAAACTAACGAACACAGAACTTTTACAAACTACCTACATAGAACATTGTAATTAAATTTGGTCTACTGTGTCTCCATCTAGATTCAGAAATCGTAAAGCGAATAATGCACTTGAGAAATCTACTTTTTTTCTTTCCCTGAATATTAAGATGTACTATAAAATAAATTTCTTGAAGAATACTTTTATATATATATATATATTATTATTATTTCTCTCTCCTTAGATGGCATAATCCATAGCTGCTAAGCAGAGAAGAATGAAGATATGGTCTGTATGGACAGATTTTCCTTTTCTATGCTTCATAGCCCACAAATCTCTTCAGTTCAGAGTCTTCACACTTCAGAGATTAGTTTACCGCTTTAAATACAAGAAAGACCAGCAATCTTGAACAATTAGTGTGCAGATATAGAAAGGAAGGCAGAAATATAGATGAATGATGTGTGTCATCCAGCACAGGGTCCACTAATCTACAAACTAAAAGTTGCTTCTTCCTGGCAAGGATATGGTGATGCCTCTGGCTAAAAGAACAAAGCTTACAAATGATACTCAACTCTAATTATAATAATGGGGAGGACAAGATATTTATTAGACTGAACAACCCTAATTCTTCTAGAAAAAGTACCTAGAATTCTACGACTCCTAAAATACAACAATACAACAATTACAATATAGTTCTAATACTAATTACATAGGACGTAAATCATGAGTTCATGACTCATTTACAATTCTTAAAGTTTCTATACTTCCCAATCCGTCCCACATCAACACTCCATCCAAGTCGTCTAAGAGAAGACACCCAAAGTAGATGAGACACAAATTCTTAAGTAGCCTTACACACAAAAAACTCGGTGGAATACACAAATCAGAATCCTGGAATCAGAAGAGAAGTTCATCCAAGGTCATCAGCCTTCCTTCTCCATTTGCAATAAATGATTCCCTTAGAAAATGCATAGGGGAGCCATATTAGTTTCACCCGAGACACCATAGGAAACTTTATCAAAATTGTACCACACTGATTTACCTGAATCATGATCAAATTTGGAAAGAAATAACAGCTTCTTAGACCCGTGTTGTCATTGTCAATGACTCTTTTTTTTTCCACATAGGCAAAAGGTTGTCAACTTGTGAAATACAAAATACATCTTTGATCTTTATTGTTCTAAACTTCTAATCATATTCAAGTGAACTTAATCAATCTTAATATATGAGTATAGTTCTTTCATTATTAATTGTTGTTGTCTCAAATGCGTGACATAGACATTTAAGTAAGGTTATTTTCTATTGTTAGTTGTTTACTATACTGTTTATATTTTTGAAATTAGCATCTAAATCGCATAGCCTTTACTTGTGAGCCTAATATATCATCCAACCAGATCCTGAGTTGATAAAAATTTATTTGATTATTGTAAAATAATCCTTTCTTATATCTAAGGGATTCTTGGTATACAAACAGGAATAGGAATGCTAAAATAAATCAATATAACTCAAACATGTCTCACACATGCTCGCAATACAGAGAAAAAAAAATATGGAATATCTTAAGAAAGACGGTGGATATTAAACTTTTAGATAAAACAATTTCACTTAAGGCACCTTGAAGAGCAGAATCAAGAAGAGGAGCAAATAAAGTGAAGGTTGTGTCTCCACCATCCAAAAAGGAATCATCCTCGTGCTTGCAATTTTTAAGGGAATAATTGCCAGATCGACGAATTGAATCAGAGGCAACATTCACCTCAGATATTCCATAAGTGTCGATGGATGATCTCCCCTTCAAAGCTGAATGTACCTTTGCAGGAGTTCCTTCCGACTGATCAGCATCCAAACTCTCAGTCTCTTGTTTAATATTTTCAAGAAATAGCGCAGAGTTTGACCTGATCTCGCTGGATTTTGAAGCTGAATAGGGTGATAATCTTGAAGGTAATTGTCTTTTTCTGCACGTGGTAAGTATGTGTGACATGGCATTGGACAATGGAATCCGCTAAACTTTGGTGAAGTCTAGACGTAAACAACAAGCATATAAAATTTTTTTCCCTTTACATAAAACAAGCATTCTATGTAAAACTACAAAATATCCTGCCAGTATGGATGCTCAACCAAATAAAACCTTTTTTCAATTTCCTGGATTACCTTAATTCTAGGGCACAATACAAATATGAAGCTGTGTATGTGTATACATCTCTAAGCATAAGAAAATGAATCTATCATCAAATTAATCATCCTGCTAAACCAACCAAACGAATGTCTGTTAAATAAAAAGTTTAACACTTTAGACCACGACAGCAATTACTAACCCAAAATTTACTTATCGAATTGATTTTTCTAGAAAATAATTGTTGGAAAAAGATAAAACAAATGGTACATTCGAAGTGGGTTGAATTTAGGCAATGTTCACTCAAACCATAATTATTTCATACCCGTATCGGCGAAAACGCTCTCTAATAGTGAGATCTTCGGGATCAAATTGCTCGGAGAAGTCTCCATATCAATTTCCATTTCGCTCGGTCGGAAGCTCTTCAAGGATCGGGTGGTGAGGCTTGGGATTGAAGCTTAAACCCTAGAGTTAGTGAATGCAAGCGCGGGATGGGTTTTATTTTGTTCGATATTATTAACACTGCTTTTTGGGAGTATCCTCGAAGAAAGTATGAAGTACTGCGTCATCTTCTCGTCTATTTTTGAGAATTTTTTTGGGGGGTTTAATAATTAAATAATAAATGAATTGAATATTTAAAATCTGTCTTTCTAAATAAATTCATTTTCAGGTATCAGAGGTAAAAGCATTTAAACAAATAAATATGACTTTCCTACTCTTATATTTGTCCCATTTTTTAGTTATATAAATATACGAGTTGGGTCCCGTGCCTCCGGCACTGTATAGACAATATAATTTATCTCAAATTTTGAACGACCAAAATAATTTATTGACTGAGCAGAAAATTTAAAGTCATTTGTATTTTATTAAATTATTATTAGATTATTAGATAGATAGATGTATTTTATTAGATAGATATATGAACGGTGGGATTTATCTCAAACTTTTGACGGCCTAGATGATTTATTGAGTGAGCGGGAAATTCAAAATCATTTGTATTTTATTAGATAGATTTTTTTCACACCTTTATTTATTTATTTTGAAATCATCAAATTCAAATTATAATGTGAATATATTTTAATTTTTGAAATAACAAATTTCTTTTAGTAGTTGATAATGTTAACTAATGTATTAATTAAAATCAAATAAACTTACATTAGTTTTAAATTTTGTAATATGTATCGTATATGAAAGAAGTAATCCATATCATATATAAAAGCTAAAATATAAATAAAACCAATATAAGGTGCAAGTTAATTTAAATATATATTTTTATTAAATTATTTAGACCTATTAATGGGCAAATTAAAAAAAATTAAATAAATACCAAAAATATCTTCTCTAACTATAAGTAATTCAATCAAATATTATCATCATTATTTATTCAAAAAATGATTATTGAAAAGTTTGAAGTTAGAACTTAAAATATTAGTTTTGTTATTTTAAATTATTTAGGAATATGATATATATATATATATATATATATATATATATAATTACATCAGTAGTAGTGGACTAGTGGTCATTATAATAATTTATTACATAATTAGCCTAGAATAAATGAATAATATTTTATTTATTTTATAAAAAGAGTTATTTAATTTTTTATATTGAAATTATAAAATTTTAAGATTTAAAATAATGTGAATTTAGTTAATTTAGATTAATTTAATATCGAATAGACTTCTGGACTAATATTGTTAACATTTAAATGTATTAGTACCAAATATTTCATCCATTCTGAAATATAAGTAATAAGATCAATTGATCAAGAAGTTTGAATTTTCAAAGTCGATAGGAAAAAAAATATTTCAAAAGAGATGTGATAATTAACTTTTGAATACAATAAATCTTGAGAATTACTTTATAAAAAGTTTATAATTTTCATTATTGTATTGTTTAAAACTAAATAAATTAACTACTGATTCTAGCATAAAAGAGTCAAAGCTAATTAGAGAATTTGTGACGCCCCCAAAATAGGTATACATCACCCATCTTGAGTCGCCAAATACATGGTACAAAATTTAATTACAACTTAATTATACAACAGTCGTGTAAAATATGACAAAACATAATCTAAGAGTTTTAATAAAAATATTGTCATCTAGACAATATCCACACTCAATGGAGTCCTCATTACATTTATAGCTGAGACTCAGTTTAATAAATAAACCACATCATCGAGTCATCCCTGCACTTCGGGCCAAGGATATCTATTAAATCATCAATGGTCATGACTATACCGAATAATCCCTTATCATAAGCATACCAAAAATTGTTCATTAATGCACTACAGGTTACTGAGGACTTTTACTACATCATTTATAACATTACAGATCATGATTATACCGAATAATCACTGGTCATAATCATACTAAGTCCATATATACACGTAAGCCAAAGATGACTTTCATCACAATATAAGCATGAGGATGATGACAATGACATAATAATTCAATAAAATAACTTCAAGAATAATTTTTATAGATTTATAAGTTAATTTATCTAGAAATCAATTACGTCCAAATTGTCAACATGATACTGCTTTGTGGAGTAAAATTCAAGAATGCTTAGAAGATTATTTCCATGAAAAGATACCAGATGAAGCGCAAATATTCAGGATATTCTACTAATTTTATGGAGTATAAAAGCCAAAACTTTAACCAACTGAGTATCATAGAATATATGAAACTGCAAATGGATTTTCACCCGCCATGCGGTAATCCACGTAGACAGATCATTTCCACAATTTAATAAGGAATGAATACGAAGAATCATTCACCATACATGTGATAACCCACATAACACATGTTATTCCAACATAATAATAAAGAATGAACCAGATCATGTGTAATCCGCACAGACAAGATATTCCAACAGAATAATAAAGAATGGAATAACAGAAGAATTCACCATGCATGCGATAGACCGCAGAGACAGGTTATTCCAACAGAATAATAAAGAATGAATCCAGATCTAGTGTAATCCGCACTAAACAGGATATTCCAACAAAATAATAAATAATGGAATAACAAAGAATTCACCATGTATGCGATAGACCGCACAAACAGGTTATTCCAATAGAATAATAAATAATGGAATCAGGTCATGCATAATACGCACAGACAGGATATTCCAACAGAATAATAAAGAATGGAATAACAGAAGACTTCACCATGTATGCGGTACTTCGCATAAACAGGTTATTCCTAACATAATAATAAGGAATAAAATAACAATAGCTCCCTTCATGAATACAAAAGAAAATAATACCCCTTACCTTAGAAAAAACTGGATACTAGAAGTAGAGAGGTAGCAGACTTCTCTTCTTCTTTCTATCTATAATAACTGCTCTATAGCTTTAGTGAATTGGTGAGAAATGAAGAAAGAATGAACTTCTATTTATAGGAAAATATAGTTTCGATAATTGCAAGTTTTGGGGCTCGAAATATTACAGTACAGTATCCTTTAACTTTTCTTTCATTTTTAATTTAGTCATGCAAGTATTATCAAACTTGCACCACCTCCTCTAATAGTAAATAATGTGAATCAATAGTTCAATCATGTGAATCAATAGTTATAATCATATGAAAATAAGAATTACAGTATAGTACCTCCATCTATACCTCCATTTTTAACTTAGTCATTGCAAGTATTATCAATCTTGCACCAACTCCCCTAATAGTACAAGAATATGAATCAATAGTATACACATGTGAACAAATAGTTATAATCATGTGAATTAATAACAATTAATTGCTCATTTATCCGATAAATTACCCAACTGGTCAGTATAACTTCCAGACATCAATTAATATCGAAATAAATGTCGATTTCCACTAACACTAATAATTCTAACACAATTGAACTATCAATTTCATCTTTAATCAATACGAACTTATTCATCATTAATATTATAACTCATAACCAGCTGAGTATAATAAAGAATTGAATAACAAAGAAATCACCATGCATGCGGTACTTCGCATAGACAGATTAGTCCAGCAGAATAATAAATAACGGAACCAAGTCAAGCGCAATACGCACCGACAGAATATTCTAACAGAATAATAAAGAATGGAATAACAACAGAAATCATCATACATGCGGTACTTCGTATAGACAGGTTATTCCAACAAAATAATAAATAATGGAATCAGGTCCGTCGTAAAACGCACAGACGGGATATTTCAACAAAATAATAAAGACGGAACCTAGGTCCGGCGTAAAACGTACAGACAAGATGTTCTAACAGAATAATAAAGAATGGAATAACAACAGAAATCACCAAGTATAGGGTAAGCCGCGTATACAGATTATTCCAACAGAATAATAAAGAATGGAATAACATAAATTCTCTTTATGAATATAAAAAAATAATAATACCCCTTACCTTAGAAGAACCTTGATATAGGAAAAGAGAGGTAGCAGATTTCTCTTCTTCTTTTTTTTCTATAATTTTCTGTCTCTAGAGTTTCAGTGAATTCGTAAGAAATAATGAAGGAATGAGCTTCTATTTATAAGAGAATGGAAGGACACTGTTCATGAACGAAATAATTTTGCAGAGTCACGGGCAAAAGGAATTTTTTTTTTAGACGTAACATAATTATCCCACATGTGAATTCCTTTAATTCAACGACAACTTATATATATATATATATATATATATATATATATATATATATATATATATATATATAACAACATGTTGGCTACTTCTATTATATATATACCCCATATTAGACTCCACCTTCCCGACAACATCATTTCCCCCACCAATATCAATTCATGTCATACATATATAAAATACTTACCACCAGCCACCAAAAACTCTTTCATATTAAAACATATAATTCATTCACCCACCAAAACCCACTACCACACACACACTCCTACACACACGAAAACACACACACACAAATATAAATATATATATATATATATATATATATATACTTTATAACTTCCTTCCAATTATTTTAAAAAATGGGTAAATGGGGGGTTCCATATAATAATATCAAATACTTCATAAAAATCACCTTAATAATTTTAAAAATATTTATCATCATTATTATAATTCACAATATTAATCGATCAGGTCGTTCCCAATAAAGAGGGGGTTTTCCAATAAGGATTTCTCCCTATTGGCGCACAATTAGGTGACCAAACCTCTCCTTGACAGAACTTCTAGACATCGTTAATATTGCAAATAATAATATTAATAACTTCGTCGTCTCAATTATATAATATAGACAATAATTGAATTAAATAACGTGAAATACTATGCAGCAATTACTGTAGCAATAATTGAACAAAACTGAGTGTCTTCTCATGTAAGGATCAATAATCAATACCGTGTGCTACTATGCAACCACGCGTATTCCTGTACTTTTAACACCAGGTGTTTCAACAGTTAACGGTAAAACTTCCGCCGTTATTTTCATAAAAAATATTTTGTCATTTTCTCAATCCGACAATAATTCCGTTGTGGGGTCCACCAATGATCGTGTCGTCGTACGAATATTCCCCAACCAATCGAATATTATAAACAACTTACGTACTTTGCAAAATTTCTAAATATTACCCACAACTATAACATTATATCAAATTCATTCCATAATATTTAAAAAATGATAATTATAGAAAATTCATCTTTATTCATAAAAGTTGGGGTCTTACAAACAACTTTTTAGTTTTTAAACTAAATATGATTACTTAATTGCGTAAATGATAAATCAAAGTTAGTCAATCACTCACTCTTGCTCGTTGTCTCACATATACATCGCAAGTCTGTAAGACTGTAACACTAAAAAAAATTTAAAAATTGGTAAAGTTAAATTTACACTTTTAATTATATAATTGGTAGTTTATGTTAATATACAATAGTAATTGATTAATTGTACAACGACTATCACTCTATTAGTGAAGTTTTGATACTTTGATGACTTGATTTCTATATTATCTATCTTGATTTGACAATTTAAATAATTCGTGTAAATATAAGCAACTGTATTGTATCATTTTTTTAATTAATGTCAAATTGTCATTGCATGATGATTAGTGACTTTATTTATGTGATTTATATAGGGTTGAGCAAGTAACCAAATTAGAACCGAAATCGCACCAAAAATCGCACGAACCGCACCAACGATTTTGGCGTATGTGGTGGTTTTAGGTGGGTTGAATAATCAAATTTACGGTTCTAGTTTGGTTACAAGCCAAAACCGCACGCATAAAATCGAAACCACACAATGTGTGTGTATATATGTATTATCTCTAGTAAATTCTAAAGTTACTTTTCACTTGAACACACTCAGACAAAACCCCAATCTTGCATTGTCATTTTTTCACCAATTAAAAGAATATTGTTAGAGGTTATAGAGTCAAAAATTTAGCAATTGAGTTTTAGAATTTTGAATTTGTTTGATGCGTTATTGGAGGGGCTTATAGCTGAGGGGCCAAATTTATTGGTACGAGCATTTAATGCATTTGTTAAGGTCAATGTTATAATAGTAATAGTCTAATATATTATTTTTCAAATTAGGTATAGTTAGGATTATATTCTATAAGTCCTTCCTACAATATATAAGATAGAATTTCATTCTATCTCCAGTATATACTTTTAATTTTTGGGGAACTAGATAAACATTCTTATTTATTATCGAATATATGATCTCCGTTGTTTTTATATAGTGTATGTTTTAGTTTTAAAGCATCATTCATTTATTATAAACTAAAATTATTTTACGTGTCTCACTGTTCTATGATTTGATGGTAAATTTGACATGTTTGGCATAAGGAACTTTGGTTCTATGCTTAATATAATTCACATTGCCAACTCTGTCACTAATTTAACTGCTCGATGTAAGTTCTATGTTAAATTTTATTGAAGGCTTAGACTTTTTTGTTGTTTCAATTGGTTTTAGAACCGAAACCGCACCAAGTTAAAACCGCACCACACAGTTTAAAACTGCACGGCACCAATCAAAAGCGGTTTTGTGTGCGATTTTAAAATTTTCAAACCGCACCTAAGCAATTTCGGGTGCGGTTTGGACTTCAAACCGCACCATGTTCACCCCTAGATTTATGACATGAGTTATAACTTATAATCTATTAAACTATTATGGATATAAATTGTAATAATCCAACAATCATTGGTAAAATTCTTATGAAAATACTAAAATTATTTTGATTAAAATTTAGAGATGAAGAAGTACACATTATTATTTATTAACTATTTAATAAAAGTATTTACTTATAATCAATTATTAAAAACATAAACAGATGTTTTAGTAATAGTAAAAAATTACTATAAATTTAACCATTATTGATAAGACAAACATTATAACTTAATATGAAATAACCAAAACCAATTATTTATATGTAGAATTTTATAAACAATTTAAAGTGAACATATATATAAGAAGTGGAACACCTCGAACCTATATCAAACTCGAACTTACCGAGTCGAACAGAACTCGACGGCGTGCTTGTGGGTTCGAATCTAGCCTTGACTAAGTTCTTTCTCCTCCACAAAAGTGGGGTTCCCCTTGGGACCCAAACCCAATAGCAACTTTATTGTTTATAAACCGATTTAATATTTAGTTCTTAACCGATGTGGAACTTAGTTTCCCATAAAAAATTATTATCACTTTTAAAGGTGATCTTTAGAATTTAATTTATCATTCATTACTCCATGAATTTGAGCTTTGCAAATACTTAATTTTAATCTACTTATGGAATAAAATACATTGATATGTGAATTCATTTCAAATGATTAAAGAAACTCATTCTAATTTTTGCTCAAAATCTAACAATCTCCTCACATGAATGAAATTAACTGTCAGCCTTATGCAAATGTTATGTAGACTCTCATATGAGAGAAGACATAATTAAAAATCATCTGTATAGAGAAATGTGACTTTTGACTTTGAACCTTCCCTTGTGAAAGACTATCGGGTTTACTGGTTGTCCAATGAACGTAATGTCTTAAACTGCCCAACCTTTTGTGTAAATAGAGACAATAGTAATTCACACATAATTTTTCCAGACATTATTTGGTTCTCATGATTTTGTTCATTTCGGCCATGAATAATTCCAACTTTATGATTGTTTTAGAGAAGTATAACCTTATCATTCTCATAGAATTGGCTCAGTTCACACTAACATATGTGATTCTTAATAAGATTAGTCTGTTATACACCACTTGTTTATCAAGATATAAGAATCATTAAAAGCATAGTTTATCATGTAATCGCTGCAGGTATCATTATTTCGTATCATAAGAATGAGCTGAAGAAATTAATTTCTTCATAGTGATTTGGTTGGATCGTTCACAAATTAGTTGTCCCTTTGAACCTAGATTTTAGGATCTCCAGTCAACTAGGTTGGGTTTCCATCACGACGATTCTTGTTTATAGGCTTTAAACTTATTCTTCTCAAATTTATTTTTACTTGCTCTTTAGTCAAATCTTTAGCCAACGGATCCGCTATATTTTCTTTCGACTTTATATACTCAATGGACATAATGCCATTATAGAGTAAATATTTTATGGTATTGTATCTACGATGAATATGTCTAGACTTACCATTATACATATGACTTTGTGTCCCTCCCAATTACTAAATGACAATCACAATGGATATAGAAAACAGCCACATGTTTAGGCCACATAGGATTATCTTCTAAAAAGTGACGTAGACACTTAGCTTCTTCTTCAGACTTATCCAACGCAATAAACTCAGTATTCCATCGTTGATCGAGCAATGCATGTTTATTTAGAAGTTTTCCATGATATTGTTCCTCCATCTAGTGTAAATATAAAATCACTTGTGGATTTAGAGTCTTTAGTGTCCAATATCTAGTTTGCATCACAGTATCCTTCAAATACTGTTGGATGAGTAGTGTAATTCAAAGTTTTTAGTGCATTTTAAATACCTTAAAACTCTTATAATTGTTTTCCAGTGATCTTGTCTTGTATTACTTGTAAATCTACTAACGTATTGATAACATATGTTATTTCAAGATGTGTACAATTCATTATGTACATAAGGCTTCCAGTTATTTGTGCATATTCAGGTTGTGATATGATCTCTCCTTTATTTTTAGACAAATACAAATTTATATCTATCGGTGTTCCCACAGGATTGCAATCATATTGATTGAATTTCCTGAGTATTTTTTCAATATAGTGTGATTATGATAATACTAACTCATCTGATATTTTAGAAATTTTAATTCCTAATATTATATCAGCAGCACTCATGTCTTTCATGTCAAATATATTATTTAACATTCTTTTGGTAGTTTTAATAATTTTATTATTACTACCCATAATGAGCATATCATCTACATAGAGACAAATAATGATAAACCATTTCTTAGTGTCTTTGACATACACACATTTGTCACATTCATTTATCTTGAAACCATTTGACAACATTATATTGTCAATTTTTTATGCTATTGTTTAGGTCCTTGTTTTAATCCATAAAGGGATTTCATAAGCCGACATACTTTTCTTTTCTTGTCTTGGAACAATAAACCCTTCTGGTTGTTCCATGTAGGTTTCTTCTTCTAAATCTCCATTTAAGAAAGCTGTTTTTTCATCCATTTGATGTATATCTAAATTATATATAGTTGCAATGGCTACTAACATCATAATTGAGGATATTCTTGTCATAGGAGAAAAGTATCAAACTAATCCAAACCCTCCTTTTGTTTGTATCTTTTGATTACAAGTCTTGATATATATTTGTTTATAAATCTATCTATTTTCATTTTTTTCTTGAATATCCATTTGTATTAAAGAGGTTTAGAGTCTGGTGGGAGATATACTAATTCCCACGTATGTTTGTGCTGAATGGATTATACTTCATTATTTATAACCTCTTAATTTCTAAAAGACTGCGCCGTTGTACGAATATTCCCTGACAGCAAGAATATTCCACGACCAAACAAATATTCCCCGACAACAATGAATATTTTATAACCACTTGCTTATTTTGAAATATTTGCGTATTTTACCCATAACTATCCACATTAATCAAATCAACCCTTACTATTTCAAAATAATAAATAGAGAAAATTAAATTTCATTAATAATAAGTTGGGGTCTTACAACCTCCCCTCCTTATGAAATTTCGTCCTCAAAATTGACGTACGTACCTGGTGTTTCGAAAAGATAAGAATACCTCGCTTTCATTTCTGTTTCCAACTCCCATGGTCATTTCCTCAATAGCATGGTTTCTCCACAAAACTTTAACTTGTGGTATGACCTTCGTGCGTAGGACATGCTCCTTCCTATCCAAAATCTTGACAGGTACCTCCTCGTACGTTAAGTCTTCGGCTATCTCATCCTGTTCTAACTCAATGACGTGGTTTGGGTCGTCCAAATATTTACGTAACATCGATACGTGAAAAACGTTATGAACACGCGTCATACTTGGCGGTAAAACGAGTCTATAGGCCACAGTTCCTATTCGATCGAGAATTTCAAATGGATTAATAAATCGAAGGTTTGAGCTTTCTTCAGCTCGCCGATTCTCGCTTTTGGAATAACAACTTATTGCACCTCCTTCTTCAAATTCATCAGCTCCGGTGTGTAGCTTGAACAACTTTAACTTTATCGATTAAAGTCGATTATACTCTTATATCATCACGTGAGTACCTAGAGTTTTCATCTCTATCTCTATTATTTGTAAATTATACGAAATGAGTCTTTGACAATATCGTACTCGTACTTGTATACGATCTTCTACTCAACACGTCAGCTACCACGTTCGCTTTTCCAAGATGGCATTGTCAGAACATGTGCTGAAATGAGTCTCCTCTTGAGTTCTTCGAAGCTCTTCCCACATTCCTTGCTCCATTCGAATTTTGTATCTCTACGAGTCAGCTGCGTTAATGGAATAGAGATTCGAGAATATCCTTCAACGAATCTCCGATAATAACCAACTAAGCGTATAAAGTTACGTATTTCGATTACCGACTTAGGTTGTTCTCAACTGGGACTCATATCCCAACCTTGGATAACAAGTCACAATGACACCTATCAGTTTACTATCGCATGAATATTTTCCCTATGGAGAGTCTGGTTTCGGTGCATTCCACAAAGGAAGTCTCCAGATAAAGGCCCAGGTACCAAATTCTATAGCTGAATTTTTAACTCCTGAAGTTCAATAGGAGCCATTCGATATGAGATTTTAGAAATGAGTTTTGTACCGGGTTCAAAGTCGATACAAAATTTAATATCAGGCTTTGGGAGTAAACCAAGAAATTCTTCAGGAAATACGTCAGGAAAAATCAATAACAACAGAAATATTATTCAAATCTGACATGTCTTTATTCAAATCCATAACATGGACTAAGAAAACTTGACATCCGTAATAAACGAATGACTTCATGGCTTGATATGAAAATGTTTGACTACAATGGTTTGATTACTTGAATTCGAATAGCAGGTTGCTTAGGAATATGAAAACTAACAACCTTACGAAAGTAATCAATTTCGGCATGATGAGTAGTTAACCTTAAAATCACATCAAAAGCAAATATCTCTATAGAAATAAGGTTAACAGGTAATGTGATAGTGCCAACCTGAATCAAGCAAGATTTCTAAACAACGGATGTAATGAAAGTTTCTCCTAACGGAGTCTCCATAAATAGGTCAAAGTCTAATTTCTCCGTAATCAAGTTCAAACGTTGAGCGCAAGCAAGAGAGATAAAAGAATGGGTTGAACCGGTATATAGTAAGGTATAAACTTCGCAAGAATTTTTATTAACTAACCCGTGCTAACTTCGTTTGGGTTCCTTGCATTTTGACCGGTCACGACAAAAGCTCTTCCAGGAACCGTTGACTTTGACTTTTCTGGAACATCCTTTTGAGTCACCTTTCCCGCTGGACTAGGTTTTCGCTATAGTGCAATCTCGAGCGATATGTCATTCTTTTCCACAATTATAGCATACCTTAAACTGTTGTGGGAAGTTTGGGCTGATATGTCCCTCTTTCCAGCATTTATAACATACTACCGGTGGTCTTTCTCCTCCCTTGGAACCAGTTGCTACTGGCGCTGACGTCTTCACATGGTCGTTGTTAAATCTCCTCTTTTTAAAATCTCCTCCCGACTCGCTTCTTCTATTTCCATGGCCACGATTACCACCAGAGTGGTTACCGTCTTTTTCCGTATTCTTCTTTCTCCGCTGGTTATCGTTATTCTGATGACTGCTATCTTCGGTATGATCCTGGTTATGGTCCCTCGGTTGAACGTACTCGTTATCTCGCTCTAACAACTGAACCCTATTGACAACATCTGAATAGAGAGAAAATTTATGAGAAATGAGATACTGACGTATGTCGGGTTTCAAACCTCTCAGAAACATCCGCGTCATACGTTTCTCATTCTCCACCAAATGAGGTGCAAACCTGGATAACTCGGCGAACTTCGCCTCGTACTGGGACACCGTCATGTTATTCTGCTCCAGTTTAATAAACTCCACTTCCTTCATATGACGAATACTTTCAGGTAAGTACTTGTCATTGAACTGTTTCTGAAACGTCTCCCATGACATGCTAAGTGCAGTTGGATGGGTACGCTTCACAGATTCCCACCAGTAATCTGTCTCGTTACGGAACATAAAAGTAGCGAATGGAACTTTCTGTTCCTTCGTGCATCCCAAGACATCGAATATCTTGGTAATTTGTTTGACCCACGTCTCCGCCTTAATCGGATCCGGCTTTCCCCAGAATTCTGGTGGTCCCAACTCTTTGAACTGCTTGGCTGTGACCACTCGTGAATTGCTATCATTTCCTCCTGTATTTTGAACACGAGTCTCCCTCGTCTGATTTTGCATGAACTGCAAAAAGCTTCTAAACATCCCTCGTTCATCATCTGCTCAGTGGTGTTGTTCACAGGAGGTACATTGCCAGCCTGTTGCACGTTTTCCTCGTTGGTAAGTACAGACATCTCCACGGTCTCATTTACTCCAGTGTTAATATTCTCAGTCGACATTCTCAAATACTGTCATAAAGCAAGGGTTAATTAAGGAAATCAATATATCACATAATATCCCTATATACTAACCAACTAACAAATAAGTTTAGGTAGGACACACTAGCGAAGGATTTACTCGTCTCTCCCCTCCTAGTTCTATTCCCCGATCTCCGCTAGAGATCATATCCCTAAGCTCTGATACCAACTGTGACGCTCCCAAAATAGGTTCATTCCATCCAACCCATTCTGAGTCATCAAATACATGGTACAGAAATAACTACAACTTTACTATCACAACATATAAACTGTGAGTTTAACTATAAATATTGCCATCTAGACAATATCCACACGCAAATAAATCCCCATCATAATTATTGATACATTATTTTACAAAAATGGTGAGGACTACTAAACAACTCTATCTAGAACCTTCATTCCATACCCCAACTAGTACTCGCTACATTCTCGCCTCCTAAGTAGAAAAATGGAACAAAAAGGAAAAGGATGAGCTCAACTAGCCCAGTAAAGAATATTATGACTAAGATAATATACAACAAATTATCGTTAATCTTCAACAGGGAAAAATCTAATATAATACAATAGACAACCAGTTTTAAATCTACAACTGCAGCAGGAAACAATAATTCATTAGAAGAGTTAAGTTGAGAATGCAAACTACTATCTTCTATATGTGAATTTAAGAGTTCATCGTCAATATTTTATCCCTGTAACATCAATCAATATATATCTGGAATTAAATATTCATCTCTGCACTACAGGCCAAAGATATTCATCAAGAAATCATTCATCTTTGCACTACAGGCCAAAGATATTCAGTAATTTCATCATTTAGGACTGAGGACGATGAAAAATATTATAAAGAAAACGAATCCAGTGAAACAAAAAAACAAGTATTAAGGATTCGTATTTTAAACAATCCAAGTTCAAAAATACTTCATAAGTAATCAGAGTGGAGTAAAATTCAAGAATGATCAAAACATGAATACAATCAAAACTAGTATCCACAATAGATATTTTAGACGAAAAGGAAAATTTTCATTTTTCGATGAATAGTGTCGTATACGTGAATAATGTCGTATACGTGAATAGTAACTCCGACACAAAAGGATAGAAATTTCACAAAAAACATCATCATGCTTCGTGAATAGTACTCGTGAATAGTAACTCATGAATAGTAACTCGTGAATAGTAACCCCGACATGGAAAAGTTCTAAATTTGATAAAAAAATTCCAACCAACATTCTGGCATAATGATATTGAAGAAATAATATCATTTGAGAAGAAAATAACATCCCTTACCTCGAAAGACAGTACTTCTAGTTGAAACACCGGATATAGGCTATGACTTGAACTTGCACCGTATAGCAATACTTAAAGTATACTCAAAATACTCACAAGAATACGCTCGATATTATAGAGAGAGAAAACTTCAGTTTCTGGTGTGATTTTCAATTTTAACCTAAGCACCTATTTATAGGAAGTTGCTTAGAACACCAAAGCAGAAAATTTAATTTAATATTATTATTATTATTTCTAAATTTTCCTACGCATACCAACTGAATTCAGCCATCAACCACACATGTAATACCCACACTCAAATCACCAAAAACATTTTTCATATTAAAAAATTTTAAACTTCCAAAAATCAATTATTTCGGAGCTTCAGAACTTCAATAATTCATAATAAATAACCCTTTTATCAGAAAATTTGAATCTCGCGATTATTTATAGGAAATTCAATTCTCTACAACTTTACAGAAGAAAGTTTTTCTAAATTTCAAACAGAAATTGACCGAAATTCACAAACGGACGATTTTACAGGCTATAATCAAATTTTGGTCAATAATTGTGTCCACCAACACACAAAATATGTGTTAAACATTTAATGCCACAAAAATACTCTTCCTCCTCATATACTCATATATCCCACTATTCATTATAAAAATATCAACTGTTAATATATTATTAAAATAATATATTTAAATGAATTATTTTATCAGAAAAAGATAAATATTAATTTTCAACAATTGTCACATTAAAAATTTTCTCCATCTATATCCACATAAAATCAATATTTTCCTCAGTCATATAAATCAATAATTGATTATTCACAAATAATATTACAGAATCACAGTACTGGCAACCAGGCCGTTCCCAGGAAAGAGGGGGTTTTCCAATAAGAATTTCTCCTTACTGGCGCGCAATTAGGTGACCAAACCTCTCCTTAGACAGAACTTCAAGACATTGCCAATAATGTTATCTAACAATATTATTCAGATAATATGAATTATTGCTTCGATAATGAAAAATACTGTGTAATGACAATTATTAAAACAACAACAATATAAAATATCAACGCAGCAATTATTGAATCAATAAAATAAAATACTGAACAGTAATTACTATAACCATTATTGAGTAGTGCCTTCTTACGTAAGAATCAATAATTGGTGCAATACCGTGTGCTACTGTGCAACAACGCGTATTACTGTGTTTTAACCATCGGGTATTTCAACAGTGTTAACGATAACAACTACGCCGTTATTTATAAACAACTTATACTTGTCGTTTTCTTCATCCAATCGCTTTCCGTTATGGGGCCCACAAAAGACTGCGCCGTCGTACGAATATTCCCTGACAGCAAGAATATTCCACGACCAAACGAATATTCCCCGACAACAATGAATATTTTATAACCACTTGCTTATTTTGAAATATTTGCGTATTTTACCCATAACTATCCACATTAATCAAATCAACCCTTACTATTTCAAAATAATAAATAGAGAAAATTAAATTTCATTAATAATAAGTTGGGGTCTTACAGCTTAAGTTCTTTTCATAATTCATATGGTGGAGCATTAGACTTTTTTCGAGGTATTTGGTTGAGAATATAATTTGTTGAAAGAATTGCCCCCTTCACAAATTATAAGGTAACCCAAAACTTAATAGTAATTCATTCATCATTTCTTTAAAAGTTCAATTCTTTCTTTCTGCAATACCATTTTGTATTGGTGAATAAGGTGCAGTTGTTTGGTGTATTATACCATGTTATAAAAAAATCAATAAAAGAAAATTCATATTTCTCACATCTAATTACTTCCAACTATCTTGATCTTTTATCAACTTGGTTCTCAACCTCATTTTTGTAATGTATAAATATTTTTAAAGCCCCATTTTTACTTCTTAATAAGTAACCATAACAATATATTGTACAATCATCTATAAAAGTAATAAAATATTTCTTATCTCTTATTGTTTATATATATTTAAATCATAAATATCGGTATGTATCAATTTAAAAGGTTATGTACTTATTTCAATTGATTTAAAAGAATATTTTTAAAATTTTGCCTAAATTCAAACTTCATATTTATGATTAGAGTTAATCTCACATTTTGACAAACATGCCATATTAATTAATCTACGTATATTATTATAATTAATATGTCATAATCTACCATGTCATAAATTAGATGACTCAATCATATAAGCAGAATATGTAATTTTATTAATATTTGAAGATACATTTGTCATTACACTTATTTTGAAGAGCCTATTGCTCATATATTCCTTCCCCGTATACATCCCATTTTTAGTTAGAATAAACTTCTCTCATACAAAGAGCAATTTAAATCCCTTTTGACTAAGAAGAGGTTCTAACACTAAATTAATCCTAATATTAGGCAGATGGAGCACGTTGTTGAGGGCGAGTTCATTGCCAGATGTCATATTCAGGACCACATTTCCTTGTCCAACAATATTGGATGAAGAAGAATTTCTCATGTACAATTATTCTCTATTCTCAGTTTCTTGATATATGGAGAACATCTTTCTATTAGAACACACATGACAGGTTGCTCTAGTATATACCCACCATTCCCCATGATTGTCAACCATGTTTACTTTAGAAATAACCACTGGGAAAGTTCATTTTAGAAACATCTTGAAGAATCCATTCACTTCCGTTACATTGGCTTGTGCAAACTTCTTATTCTGATCTTTGCGTTTACGACAATTCTTTACCCTATATCCGGGATTGTCACAAATGTAGCATTTGCCTTAAAACTTTTTAATTGTTTCCCCGTTGAGGCTCATTGCCGTAGTACTTTCTCTTTTTAGATTTTAGACCTTATTCCACCACGTTGGCTTTATGTTCCTCAATGGTCCTTCTTGCTTTCTTCTCAGAAACACGGTTGTCATCTTCTATCCTTAATTTTATGATTAAGTTTTCAAGTTTCATATTTTTGCGTTTATGCTTGAGATAATACTTAAAATCTTTCGACATTGGTGGTAATTTTTCAATTATAACAGCAACTTAGAAAGATTCACTGAAAGACATACCTTCTGTATATATTTCATGCAGAATTACATGTATATATTTCTGCATGAAATACATGTAATTCTGCATGAAATATATGCATGTAATTCTGCATGAAATATATGCAGAAGGTATGTCTTTCAGTGAATCTTTCTAAGTTGCTGCTATAATTGAAAAATTACCACTAATGTCGAAAGATTTTAAGAATATATTGTAGTCCAAAAATCTGCCAATTCGTAGCATATCAAGTTGTTATATTTTCGTAGAGTATAGTTCTTGAGACTTGGGCAGATGTTCAACTTATAATTCGTGATTCATTATTCTGGATTGAATTCTCATACTCTTTTATAGACAACCTCGAGATGTCCCCGTTGAAAAATTGTCGTTACTTCATTAAATGCTTCGATCCTATAAGATGTCTGATTTTGACTTTTAAGGTGACTGTGTCAGATTACTTTCTGATACGTCACATCAGACTACAACAGCAACAACCACATGGAAAATCACAACACCAAATTAGTTGTTAAACACAATATGATCTAATTTTCATTTTAGACTTAATATGATCAACTACCATCTCGAAATCATCACTCTGCAAGTCTTTCCAATGTCAGACCTAACATACTCTACAATTTACATGATCGTAGACTTTAATGATGATCGTAGAGTGTTTGACAAAACTGACTCAACGATTCTTATCGTTTTACGACATGATATTCAATTATTGAGATACTAGATCTACAATCTTTGACTTGCCTTACGATAGATTTTCAAAAATCTTTACGAACCTTTAGTAGATTTTACGATTCTTCAGCAGACTTTACGATCTTGATTTAGCTATACGATTTTCTAGCAGACTCTGTGATCTTAAATTGAATGATATATGATAGACTGACAGACTCTGCAATTTTCAAATAAATTTTACGATTTCACAACAGCTTTATGATCATTTAGTCAACTCTACGACTGTTTCAATTCCTATCATATATGCATTCAATTCTTTTGATAGATCAATCTAACAAGCTTGATCTTATACTCTAAGTCCTTTTTACATTGATTTTACTCTTAAGGATTCACAAAAGTTACTGATTACGCATATACATTATCACATTATCATCAAATCAAAATATATAATAGTCCTAACAATGCCAATTTTAAATTTAAGAATATAATAAATTAACTTTCAAAAAATCAATATTTATCTTATAATTTAAAATAAAATGAGTATTTGAATATTTAACATCACATAATTTAATAATTTAAGACTTATTTGAGATTAAAAATTTAAAACCTCTAATAATATTATTAATTCCTTAATGGTAAGTATTGTTACCATCATCAACGGGATGAGACCTTTAATTCGTTTGGATTACATTAATTTCACGAAGCAACTGTTTATTTTGAATAGATTTGTATCCTGAGGATAATGTTACGAATCTCAAATAAATTTCAAATGATGTATAACTAATAAGTTTAATAAGTAATATTTTAGAGTTCTTCTAAGAGAACATTTTTCTAGTTACCTTTTTTTTGGGTTTTTTTGATAGTATATTCCAAAAAATGTATAATATTTATTTCAACTAGAATTTTTATAAAAAACAGTGTTTTATGTGTAATTTGAATACATACAAGAAATAGGGTCTGTAGACTCTGTACTGTCTGTACAACCTTGTTTCTTGTATGTATCCAAATTATACCTAAAGCACTGTTTTCTGTAAAAATTCCAGTGGTAATAAATACTATATATTTTTTGAGAGGTACTACAAAAAAAGCAAAAAAAAACAAAAAAACTAAAATGTCACTAAAACAATGTCCCCTAGACTTATTGAATATTTTATAGTATAATTAATTAGTATTAATAATATAATAATAACACATCACTTGAGATACAAAACATTAACCAAAATCTTTGAAGTTCATAAGTAGATGGTATAGCTAAAAGCTGACAGTGTGGATAGTTGGACTTTGGAGTCAATAAACCAGCGGAAAATACTTTGGATCGATGAACACTGTTTTAACAAATTCCTCTTCTTTCTGGATTGCTGATGAAGCCTAGGTAGGAATCAATACTGGGTAACTTCATCCATACATGCACGTACGTACGTATCATTATATTAAAACAAGCAAATCTCTAATTAAGAGGTACTACATTTCTGATCGAGCCTCGTTGGATTGAGTGATCGAGGGAGGGAGGGAGAATTCAAATTAAGAGCCAGCCAGCCAGCCAAAAATATTAGTAGCCATTACTATAAGTTGAGATCAAACTGTTCCTTGGGAGACTCTGGAGATGAGTTGTGTAATTGATATGGCGCTCTTGCAATGGCCCTAAAAGAAAGAAAGGCATATATATATATGTATATATATATAATCAGATTGCCTGACCCATTGACCTTAAATAGAATGTCAAACACAAACTCTAGTATATATAAATACATACTCCATTAGAAGATCTCTGCCCTTAATTGCACAATTAATTAACGATCAACAAATTCCCTACATGTCTTTCCTCTTCACCAAGAACCTATGCAGTGAGGCTCTTCTTGCAACCCAAAATGTACATATAGGTAACTAGTATTCGAGAAAACATTTGATTAATTATTTCTCTAGCTTGGAATTATATAGGAAATTACCAGAACCAATTGGTTGAGATTGCGGCTGAGTTTCAAATCCAGAATTCGAAAGATTGTACGTGGATGAGGGCATGGGGTTGTCGACCATTTTGTTAACATTAGTAGTTGAATCAAATCCAGTAGTGGTAGCACCCTTGCTTGCTAATAGCATCACCTCCTTAGCTTTGGCAGCTGAAAAATCATCAAACACCAAAACTTGTCCCCTGTAAAATATAGTCATTTGCGCAGTTTTAGGCTCCATTGCTGCCTGCTCACTAGTATCATCAAAACAAAACAAAACAAAATGTCTGTTCGTTACTATTATAGTATATAGTAATAGTAATAATAATAATAATAATAATAATAATAGGTGTGATTATATAACTAATTAATGAGACAATAAATATATAAAACATTATGGATTTTAATTAGAAAGGTCACATGCAAACCTTGAACTAATATTGGGGGCATGTTGAGTAAAGAGATTCGAAGATTGTGTGGATATTTGGCCCGACTTGTCCGTGTCACCCTTTAATAATTGATCCATTGCAGCAGGTCTCTCTGCAATATTATTAAATCATCAAATTAAAACACATTTAATTAGTCCCTGAAATGTTTAATTTCTTGCACAAGATCATATATATATATATATGTATATATATATATATATATAAAAGGAAAACAGGAAGGAAGACCGACTTTTATTTTATTGAATAATATTAGAGACACAAACTATTCTATAAATATTTTATAAATTGCTGATGTGATATATTCTATCTCATTATATTGTGTGGGGCCGAAAATTACATTAAAATAATTTATTAATTAATATGCTGAAGTGGAGTATACCACATTAACAGTTTATAAAATAATTTATGTATGTAGCATTACTCTTATTTTATTTTATTTCATATAGAATTACTACTAATTTATACTTTTTTTAAAAATAAATAGATAGATAATCACACTGTTTTAAAGCACGTTTTAATTGCCTTCAAGAGAGAGAGAGGATGAACGCATGTCCCCCCATCTGATGATACATTGAATTATTAAAGATGCTCTTACGTTGATTCATACTAACGTTTTGACACGCACGTGTTAATTAATTCATTGAGAGGGGAAGACTTGCAAATTAAGATAACCAACTTTTAACTTTGAAAGATGGAATTCTTTTTGTATTCGAGAGTTTTAAAAGAATTTTTTAAATTTAAAATAGTAAATTATTATTTTATTTTTATGACATAAATTCTTATAAAGGTATTTTTGATATTTTAGAATGTAGCTCAAGTGTTTAGTAAATTTCTTTTCAAAATTTTCTACTTTTTTGGGAGGAATTTTTTTAGGGACTTGATATTTACATAAGTAAAATTTGATATTTACACAAGTTCACACTCATACGAGTGTGGAGTTTATTTACTATTCATGTGAGAGAGATCTTGTGAAAATATTAATTTTTTGGAAGAATTTTTTTTATAAAATTACTTCTCATCTCTTTTATCTCCTCTAAAATTTCACAAACAAGGTATTTTTATTCTTTTTCCCACCCTTTTCCCTGCACAATTTTAAAACTCATCTTTCTGGATTCTCTATGAAGATTTCTCTGTGAGGATCTTGTGAGAGTTTTACCGTAGGTTGACAACACATTAAAAAAAAGATCCAATGACTCACAATTTTTTTGTATGTGTATCAAAACGACGTCGTTTTGATAGTAATTTTTTTTAACAAGATAACAAAAAATTGGAAGCCACCAACCGCCATTTACTTCGTTTGTTTGCTAATTCTTGTTAGTTAGTTGGGACGTTTTATTAATCATTTTTTGGGGTGATTTGGAATCGATATGATTATTAATCTTTGTATCTTTGTCAAAGGCTAATAATATTATTCTCTGCTCTTCAAAAAAATAAATCCAACGGATAATTTTTATCCTATTAAAAAAATTAAGTTTCCATTGTGATTCTTTAAGCCAATTGAAAATATTTAAAGAAAAAAAAATTGGGGTAAACAATTTGGGAAAAATCTGAATAAAGAAAAAAAATTGAAATTTGGCTAATCCTAAACCTTGGCGTGCTCTAGGAAGAACAAGAAACGAAACAAAGAAAGAAAGGAGAAGAAAACGGAAAAACGAAGTAAACGGCGTTTGGTGGCTTCCATTTTTCTATCAACTTGTAAAAAAAAATTCCTATCAAAACGACGTCGTTTTGATACACGGACAAGGAAATAAGTTATGAGCCATTGGATCTTCTTTTTAATGTGTTGTCAATCCCACAACGTACAAAACCCTCACAAGATACTCACAGAGAAATTCTTATAGAGGATCCGGATCGCACAAAGACAACATTAACTACTTTCCTCCATATTCACGATAATGCAATCATATTGCTGGGTCAAATATCATACAGTATAATTCACTTTTTCTAATCGAATGAAAGGGTTGCTTTAGAAATATTACTGCATTTCTTTAGCATTAAGTATAGTAGTAGTATGTGAGCGGCTTTTATGTGATAATAAACTTATTAGGACTGAGCAATAAACGGGTAAAACCGAATAATCGAAATTTTTTAACCGAATTATTTCGATTATTCAGTTATTTTTTGTAATTCGGTTATAACCATTTTATTATACGATTTTTCGAGTTTAGATACGGTTATTAAAATTGTGTTATTCGGTTACCCGAATAACCGAATAGACATTTTAATAAATTTTTTTTAAAGAATTTGCTTAATTAATAAACTACAAATAAAGACTTCTCTTAATATGAGTCTCTCGCCTCTCTCAGACTCTCACTCTATAGCCTTTGTTGACTGCCCAACCCTAACCCAAACCTAAATCCTTACATTTTCAATTTTCAATTCCGCCTCTTCATAGCCACAGCTTTGCTTCGCAAATCGTGAGTATCCCCCGGTTATTAGGTGCTTTTCTCGTTAGCAATTCCAAGAACAACACTCCAAAGCTGTACACGTCGGGGTTATTAGGTGCTTTGGCCTCGACACTACTCTACTGCATCAATCAAAGGGTTAACATCAATTGGAGGTCATCATTCCACCTAATCTGTAGAATCAAATTCATCATCTCTATCCTAATATAAGGAATTTTCAACAGTTTTGAATATTTGAAAGATTGGACTGAAATTTAGTGTTTTTTGCTTTAGATTTCTATTGGGTATTACTGTTTCTTGTGTGGTGGATTGATTGCATTCTCGATTGGAATCCATCTTGCTAAACGAATTTTAAACTTTAAGGATTTTGGACTGCCCACCAAGTGTTTGACAAATTGACTGAGTAAACTCTGCACAGGTTTGGTTATTAACCGAATTACCGAATTTACAATTTGGTATTCGGTAAGTCGGTTATTTTCAAAATTCGGTTAGTTTTTCAGATATTGAAATTATGATTATTTAAGTATTCAGTTATAATCAAATAGCCTATTCGGTTCGGTTATAACCGAATGATCAGTCTTAAGACTTGTTGCTTTCTTAAGGGTTATTTGAGAGAAAGTATGGAATGATAATGAAAATGTGAATGAATTGAATAGAGTGGAAGATCTTAATGGAAAATGAACAAAAGTGTTTGATAAAATATATATTTGTATAAAACAATTAAATGATGATATTTTCCATATTAACCCTCTAATTTTTCTAAACATGTTTTATTTTTTAATTTTAATAGTTATTAACATAATAATTTGGGTTATTCAAAGTGCATTTTTATTTTGAATAATCTCTTATATATATATGTATATAAATATATAAGTAATCATCATTAAAATCTTCACAGTATTCAACTTAAATTCAAAATGAAATCGGGATATTTTTATTTAAATAGGTTTGAGATACTTGTAATTTTTGCATATCTATATATTTTTAAAATGTTGCTCAATTGACTCCATAATACATTTTAAATTAATTTTAATCAATATAAAGGCTATATTACGCTACGCTATTTTAAGAATATATTTATTTAATTTCTCCTACAAACATGAGTCACGACGGCTCATATGAATTTGAAAATATATATAATATGATTTCTGAATATTTATTTGTTTTAAAAGTACAAGATTAATTTTGTTTTTTAAATTAATTTGTAATATTTTTAAAATTTAAAATAAAATAAATAATTATGACGACGCATGGAAATACGTAGGTTGCCTGCCGACGGTGACAGTGTGTCCAGCGGGACCAGGACTTTAGTAGGCCGCAAGCATAAGAGGGTGGTGTGGTCCACTGTTTCCCATTTTAATCAATTAAAGTTATTCATAGCCATTGGTGTCCACCATTATTTTGTACATGTGAAAAACAACACCTAACCACTCGTTTCACTCTTTCCTCGTGCTTCTATGCTTAATAGAAAAAATCACTCACCACGCATGATGACTCACGTGGTTCCAAAAAGTTGTACTTTGTTTTGTTATTATTTATGAGTAACGATACGAATATAAATTATTAAATAATTTATGTCTGTATGTAAATTACTACTATTATCATCAGATTTTATGAGAAGACTTGCGCAACATAAAGAGTGTAATATTTGGAATTAATAGTAGATAATATATCCTCTAGTCTTATTGATGGGCGATGGCTTAAGTATAAAAATATTTATCCTATTTATAACTTGACTATACTAAAATACTAGTATATAAATTTCACCGTATTCAAAAGTACTCAAGTGAGGTTTACTAATTTAAAGGAAAAAAAAAATAGATTTTTCATGTAATATATGTGGGTCCACTATGATAAAAAAAAATTAAACTTATTTGACAATTCTCTCGACTTTTAATTTAACTTAAGTTATATATTTTTAGACGAGAATAGTAATATGCAAGATTATATTAATTACAATTAAATAAATTTTTATTAATACTAAATTTATGATTTATAAACTAATTTAATAAAGTCAATTTTTTTCTTGAATTCAATTGTGTTATTTCCAAAGGCACAAAGATCTATAAGAGGGGTGAATACATATTTTAAAACTTTTGATTTAGAGAATTATTATCGATGTTAAATTAAATAAGTTAATTTATTAATTTTGCAAAAAAAAAAATATGATATTTTGAAAAAGCATGTTCAAAGATTAATAAGAAATTACAATTCTAATTAAGGGTAATAAAGTGTAAACAGGAAGCACAGTGCAGGAAGTAAGTGCATTAAAGTAAATGACAAAAAATATTTTAAGAGGTTCGGAACACAAAAGTCTCCTAATACCAGAGACGGAACTAGGTAGGGGGGGCAGGGATAGCAGCCAGTCATGATTATACCGAATAATTCCTGGTTATAATCATACCAAATTCATCTATGCACTACAGGCCACAAATGACTTTCAATATAATATAAACATGAGAATGATGACAATGATATAAGAATTCAATAAAACAAGTTCAAGAATTAATTTATGCAGGAACCAATAACGTCCAAATTGTCAACATGATACTGCTTTGTGGGGTAAAACTCAAGAATGCTCAGAAGAATATTTCCATGAAAAGATACTGGATGAAGCGCAAATATTAAGGATATTTCACTAATTTCATGGAGTATAAAAGCCAAAACTTTAAGTATAATAAAGAATGTAATAACAAAAGAAATCACCAGGCATACGATAGACCGCACAGACATGATATTCCAACAGAATAATAAATAATGGAATCAGGTCATGCGTAAATGCACAGACATGATGTTCCAACAGAATAATAAATAACGGAACCAGGTCATTGCCACGTGACAACCCAGCGTGCCCACTCAACCATCTGAAGCACAAAGTAAGAATATTTAAAGTCTCCTTCTTTGTATCTCCAATGAGCTGCAAATCCAAATTCAGCTTGTAAGTGCATCTCTTTTGTTCTAACCTGAACTTAAGGGGAACCATGTCGTCACCCATCATTACAATGTGTAGAGACTGATACCTACAAATAATATTGAATTTAGAAAATAATGACTTAAATAATAATGTACACTCACTTAGACATATACTAACCCATTAAACTTGGGATGATCTATGTAGTCATTGAACTTTCCGGGTACTTCAGACCATAGCTGATGAACAATTTCCAACGCCTTATAGCAGTTTTCCACATTGCCAACTATCAATCGCACCCCGTGAATGTCATGAACTTCGCCCATAGTCAGCTTCTTTCTGCACAATTTCAAATTTAATCACCCTCCTATAATATATAAAAAAAAGAAGGTAACAACCAGAAAAAATAGAGATATTTACTCGATATAAACAATTTGTCACGAGAAAACTGACCTCTTACCTCTTAGTTAACTAACAAAGTTGGAGCCAACTTCATGTATTTCATACATATATTTATATTGGATCATCGCTAATATAATTAATCCCGAATCAGAGTTCGGTTTTCTAGTTCAGGTATTCAGACATGTAAACAACCTAATCTCACTGAATAAATAAAGTTAACTGAGACACCACATTTTCCAGAAAATCTCTCGTGTCCCATCTGCTAGCATGCGTAGTTCATCATACACGTGTGTGTGAGACAGTGAGTGAGAGAGAGAGAGAGCATACTTTAACATTTTGCAATAGATGCTATACAAGCTTTTGTGTCGCCCTGACAGAACATGATAAGAAATAGCTCCATCCTTGAGAGCTCGCTCCAACTTATCTACGGAAAAATTGATCTTTGCCTCATCAAAGGATTTTACAAGTTGGGATGACAGTTCTTTGTGCTGATCTGGATTGAGATGTTTGAAACAGAGATTTTCTAGCTGATCTTTCCAGCTGGAGATTCCTAAACGATTGGCAAGAGGAGCAAATATCTCCAAGGTTTCCTTGGAAAACCTCTATTGTTTGCTCAAAGGTAATGCATCTAGCGTTATCATATTATGCAATCGATCTGCCAATTTAATGAGCACTGCCCTGGCATCAGCCATAGCAAGGAACATCGTGTGTAACCGATCAGCCTCAATGGTTTTACTTGCTGTATTGCTTTCACGAGCAAGTTTGCTCAATTGACTTAGCTTAGATACCTATAGAAATGACATTACAAAAATAATTATTACAATTTCGAATCAGTAGTGTTGACAAAATATGACAACAAATTTACTCCTATAAAGGTACCCACCATACATAAGTTGATCAAAATTGACAAATCGATAATCCTAACATAGATGTTCATGTAAACATGTCATATGCTATAAAAAGGTCAACTCCTGAACTAGCTGTGTAGGGTAGTTTGTTTTTCAGAATCAGAGAGAAACCAATGAAAAGCTCAGGAAGAATGGTTCACAAAAAATCTTCTAGAAAAAGAAAGGAAGGTCAAAACAAGGAATCAAAGATCAACCAAATTATGTTTAAATCATAGATCATTTCAGCACACCAAAAGAAAACAAGTAAATGCAAACAGGTCCTAATACAACGCGACATGGCTGCCCCCAAGCAGTACCTAGGCTAAGAAACTGAAGATAAAGATACACGTGATTTTCCTTTAGGATTATACTTTACTCTTTGCATTTAATAAGAATTAGACATGAACTCTGTTCTAAAAATCGGCGCCTAGGAGATTTTTAAATCGTAGAGTGAGTAAACTATGAGCCCAGACAGACAACATTCGACTTGATCAATTTATCTCTGTATATATCTTTGATTTTTTGAGGTAACTCTCCTTTTATAGCATCACCTTGCGATCTTCCCGTTGAGATTTGATTGTTATTCCATTATAACACCTGTCGATTTTCAATGGTTTGACTTTGAAAGGTTGTCGGCTAAGACCACTTCAAGTTGCTTTCATCACAATTTGTCAGGTGCAGATATAGCTGCATGTTTTTGTCCTTAGCAGATATAGTTGTTAGCCATTAGAAATATCTTATCCTTATCGACAACCTTTGAGATGATCATCATTGGGATATTCAGTCTTATGTATACGACATTGTCATAACCTATCAGAAGAGAAAAACTTTACGATTCTACTTAATTGCATAGTTATATAGTAGATCGACTTGGCCAGAAGGTTTGACTCTACGATCGATCTCCATTCTCTACGATCTAAATGCTCTATAATCTCATAATGCTTTGTTGTTTTCAACTCTACAACCAGTCGTTAGACTTAGCTTTTGAACAATACATTTATATTAAGAAATGGATTTGATACATACACCAAGTCATTTTACATAAATTATCTTTCTAACGACTTTACAAAAATTATTGGTTTTACAAATATACATTAAATTTTCATTTCATTATCAAATGAAACTTATGCATAAGCTAGCTAAGAAACTGATTGCATATAAACAAAGACTTGTAAAGAAATAACATAGGGACTGGTTCTCTATCCATTTTCATTCAATTCTCCTGCAGTTTCATACATATTAAAATATTTTTAAAAAAACTATTATTATATATCGTAAAATTTAAATAGCATAAATAAACATATTTAAATAACAATAACATTTTATTAGTTACTCTTTTTTATAAAAAAGAAGTCCATTTTGAAAAACAAATGGGCTAGTACTTAAATTTACATGCATCTTATTTAATTTGATGATAAACTGAAAAGCAACGTATATTTGTATACCAATAATTTTTAAAAGTACTTGTGATAAATTAATATGTAAAAAGATTCGGTTAGGGATCAAATTTATTTAGGTTGATTAATTTCGTAAAATTTTAAATTGTAATATTTGAAATATATAATAAAAGTGATCGCAGAGAAAAAGTAACTATTTCGTAGGGCATAAAAGATGATCGGTAGAACAAGTATAAGGAATTTTAAGTTGGTAGAACACTAATCATCATAGAGCATGGAACTTGTTAACTGCCAAGTTTCGCCGGCGCGTCCAATCACAGAATTCACGCGCTAGAACCTGCACAGTAACAGATCACACAGAAGCTTGACGGCTTGTGCCGCTGGGGGATAGCTCCGGTGTGAGAATGAGTACAGGCCGTTACAAGGGTAAACAATGGAGGCAAAGTATTTAGTGCTCAAAAGTAGGTATTACCTCATAGTGTTAACCTAGGCCTTGTATTTATAGAGCTCACCACCTTAGAATCCTTCTCCCAGTCGGATTAGGACTCCTAGTGTATGGTAGTTACCATAACTTAGGTCCAACACAATCTCCTTAAAAGGTGCAAGTAGAATCCAATCCCACCACCACCTTTGGAGTTACCGTATATGAATAGGCATCCGGACTCTGCACGCAGGAGAGCCCACTGTACAGGCCCAAACGGTCCTATTATCTGGTCTGGGCTTCGGCCCAAAGGACTCGAAGGCCCGACCCCTCATCATCACAAGAATGGGTTCGGCCCTGACCCGAACACCTATAACACCTTCATGGGCTTCGTCCCATCGGTCTATCAAACCCTTCTGCCAGAAAGCCTTCGGCCCAGATGGAGGTCGGTAAAACGCTCCCGAACATTGCCCCCCAGTCTCTGGTTATAATATATTTATGACTAGAGACTTGAAAGGTCACGACAGCTAATGATGAGACATCTAGGGAAGTCCAACGGTCTGTTATAGATATTTTAAACGTTGCACGCCTTTTAACGCCTGGACCCACCTCAACATTTATTAGCCGCCCTAAGGCTCCGTGCCGTACAACCTATAAAAACCCCTCACCCCCTACATTATCACCTTTACTGACTCCTCCTCCTCAAATCCTCTCATTTGAAATTTTCCGGCAAGGCGATTTTCGGCGAGATACTATTCTGTCGTATTCACCATTTTCCTCATCTCTTTGTTCGTTTGAGTGCTATTTTTGCCCATTTCTTCCTCTAAACCTCTTGTTTCCCTCACTTGGCACAAAAAATGGCCGATTCCAGCATCATCCCCATTTCTGAGCCTACCAACGTCACCGCCGGCGACCTCCTGGAGGTCATTCTGCCGGAGGCCTCCTCTGACTCCGCTCCTCTGAACCTTCCTAGTTCAGGGGATGCTGAATTCAAGATTCGCGATGCCTACCGTTCCTCTGAAGAGTTTTCTCACCTCCATACTCGCTCCACCCTCACCCCATCCCAAATTTCTGACATCCGAACTCTCTTCAAGATTCCTGACGAGTATCAACTCAGGATCCCTCGGCCGGGAGAGAAGATGTTCTGGAGGCCCGAGGGTGAATGGGTGGCCGTTCCCCTATACGTTTTGAAGTACGGGGTTCGATTTCCCTCTGCATGACTTCATCTCCTCTTTTCTGAACTTTGTGGGGATCGGGTTCGCACAACTCGTGCCGAACTCGTATATCCAGTTGATTTCTTTCATCGCCGTCTGTCAAGAGGTGGGTCTCGCTCCCGGGCTCGACCTCTTCTTTGCACTCTTCACCCTCGGCGGGTCAAAAGAGCCCGGGCTTCGCCAACTCACCAAACGCCCCAACCGAACGGTCCCCATCAAAACCCCTTCAAGCAACAAAGGATGGCATGAACAATGGTTCTATGCCAAGGGATCCGACCTCCAACTCCTTCCCTCCTGAGCCCATCCTGCCGACCAGGCGGCCAAGATCTCCAAGTTCCCATCGGGTCGGGGCGAGGCGTTCAAGACGTTCTACGCCCGATGGAAGAAAACCGAGTGGAACGTGGGGATTCTAATGGACGAATCCTGGCTGTACAAACATGGCCGTGAGTACCTTCTGTCTTTCTATATTTTACTTTATTTCCTGTCAAGCACTACATGTCCTAACCCTTTTTTTTCCGCGCAGTGACTATTTTCAGGCCCGAAGGCGTCGCCGACTCCTTTGTGCCAGCTACCATTACTTCGGGGTTCATCCGACCCCCCGTGACCGACGAGGCTGTTGAGGAGGATACAGTCCCGATCAACGAGCTGTCACTGGGGTCCACGTCGGGGCCCGAACCCCCGAAGGCAAATAAAGGGGCGCTGAAGATGAGCCGCGCGGAGAAGGCGGCTTTAATGAAGAAATCCAAGAAGCCCTCCAAACCGGCCATCAAGGCGCCTGCAAAAGTTCCTCCACCTCCTGTGCCGAGGCCGTCTCTACCACCCCCTCCTCCGACCGAGGTCATCGAGGATTCAGGGGAAGCTGAGGATATTCCTGCCGAACCTCGTCCAAAGAGGCCTCGAGTGTCGGAAGATCTCGATCGGGTAGCTGATCAGATGGTGGCGTCAGGCCTGGCACAAGCTGCCACTCCTCCCTACGGGCCCAGCTCCTCCCAGGGCTCGCCGACAACCTGCTGGCCTAAGAGCCCGTCGGAAGTATTCCCTTTCTCCCTCTTCGAGCACTTCAAGCTTCCCGGTGACGACGAGCGGTTTAAAGGGTATTCCTCAGAGCAGTTCTTAGTGGCCTTCATTCGAGCTCAGACTCAGGTATTTCTTTTGTTTGGTGTTATAATCACTGCTAGTAATTATAACGCTTATCTCTTGAATTGATGTACATGCTTGTTGTAGGCCAACGCCATCTTAGCCCGAGCCATTCCCTCCCTTGGCAGATCAACAAAGCAAGAGATTCATCTGGGGACGGAGATTGAGCTGCTTGAGGCTGACGTGTCGGGGCTGCAGGATGAGCTGAAGAAAGAGCAGGAGGCCCTAGTTGAAACACAAATTCGGGCGGTCCTGGCCGAGGAGAGGGTCAAGGAGTTGGAGCAGGAGAAGGGCTCGCTTCTGGCCGAAAAGGTTCAGATGCTTCAGAAGATCAAGGATCGGGAGAATGCTATCGACCAGATAACCGACAAATATTCTGAGATGAACAGCAAGATGATGTTCTTGATTAAGGAGAACAACACCTTGACTGCCACTGTCGATACATTTTCTGAGAAAGTTGCCGAGGCCCGACAGCAAGCAGTTGCCGAATATGAAGAATCTGATGCTCTGAATGATAAGGTCCTAGCCCAATTTGGGGAAGGATATGAAACTTATCGGGAGAAAGCTAAGACAAAGCTGACTGCTGTCGGGCTTGATGCCTCCATCCTTGACTCTTCTGATGATGAGTCCGGAGCCGAAGACGATCCTCCTTCAGAATAGTTTTTTTTTTTTTGTACTGTTGTCCGACTCGTGAGCGATCGGGTTGTAAAAATTTTATAAGTATAAATGAAACTTACTTTTTTGGCCCATGAATGTTTGTTATCAGTTTTACTTAGAACTAATCTCGATCAGTTATGTTCGTCCGAACCTTCTAATCGGATTGCCCTTAGAGTTTATCTGATATTGAAGGGTCCGACAGTTATACTCGGGACCTATCTCGATCAGTGTCATCTTTTTGAACCTCTTGATCGGATAGTAGCCGAGATCTGTTCTTTGAGAATGTATTGAACTCTCTGTCAGTTATGTTCGGGATTAATATCGATCAGTGGTGTCTTCCCGAACCTCTTGATCAGATAGTGCCCGAAGCATGTCTGTTCGAGTAGTAATGAAACATATGAATATAGATGAAGTTAAACCTTGCCAAGAATAAGAACTTTCATTTATATCATTTAAATTGAATCGGTTGCATAGACAAAAGTAAGAATAACACAACTATTACTGGTAAAATTTTCTAAGTCTTCCAGCATGCCATGTATTCGTTACCTCCGAACCGTTCATTGCTCGAAGCCGGTATGTTCCGGGCTTCGGCACTCCTGTCACTTCATAAGGACCCTCCCAGTTAGGCATTAACTTGCCAGTGTTCTGGGGGGTTGACGCCTCCGACTCCCGGAGGACTAGATCTCCCACTGCAAACCTCCTAGACTTCACTTTCTGATTATAGTGTCTGGCTGCTCCGCTGCTGATAGATTGCCAACCTCATCACCGCCGAGTCCCGAACTTCATCCAGTAAATCCAGATTTGTTCTCAAGCCATCGTCATTGTACAATTCTTTATATTGGCTTACCCGAAGGGTAGGTGATCCGATCTCGACAGGAATTAGAGCATCGGTCCCATATGCCAATCTGAATGGAGAATCCCCCGTTGTAGTTCGTGGGGTAGTTCGGTACGACCATAAAACAGATAATAGCTCTTCGGGCCACCGACCCTTTAATTCATCCAGCCTGCGTTTTATCCCGTTGAGTAGGGTTCGATTGGTTACTTCCACTTGACCGTTTGATTGAGGATGGGCAACCGAAGTCTTTCGGTGTTGGATCCCTAGATCTTTCAGAAAGCCCTCGAATTTTGACCCGACGAACTGTCTGCCATTGTCTGAGACTATTGCCATCGGGATGCCGAACCGGTAGACTATTCCTTCCTTGGCAAACTTTAAACACTCCTGCTCGGTTATCCTTTGCAATAGTTTGGCCTCGACCCACTTGGTCATATAATCGATGGCCACGATCACAAAACTGACCTGTCCCTTAGCTTTTGGTAGATGACCTAGGATGTCGATCCCCCACACAGCAAAGGGAATTGGGGATAGAACCGAGTATAACTCTTCTGGAGGTTGATGTGGAATGTTGCTGTTCAGCTGACATTTGGGGCACCTTCTGACGAATTCCTTAGCCTCTGTGTAGATAGTCGGCCAGTAATACCCCTGCCTCAGAATTTTATGTGCCAGTGACTTTGCTCCCATGTGATCCCCACAGATCCCTTCGTGAACCTCTCGAAGTAGTGTAGTCTGCTTCTGAAGGAGTCAAGCATTTGAGCAGTGGAGAGCTGAAGGCTCTTCGGTAGAGATCTCCATCAATGAGGACGAAGTTCGAGCTTCGATGCTTGATTTGCCTGGCTAGAATTCGATCCGAGGGTAGGGTCCCGTCGGCCAAATATGAAATATAAGGAGTGAGCCAGCAATCGAGTCGGTCCAAAGTTAGGATTTCTGTCTTTGGGACACTGGGTTTTTCCAAAACCTCTAAGTATACTGATCCTTCGAAGGAGCTCGCTTCAGTAGTTGCCAATCGTGCCAGGGCGTCTGCTATGGTGTTTTCTGATCGATCCACCCCTAAGCAGCTGTGCGATGCGAAGTATGTGAGCTTATCTCTTACCTCGGCCAGATATTTGGTCATCCTCGCCCCCCGAGCTTCATATTCACCCGATAACTGCTTGACCACCAGCTGTGAGTCACTGTAAATGATTAACCTTCGCACCTCGAGGCTTCGGGCCAATCGTATCCCTGCTAAGATGGCCTCGTACTCTGCCTCGTTGTTCGTGGCCTTGAATCCGAATCGAATGGCTTGTTGGACTTTGAACCCTTCTGGACTTGTCAAAATGACCCCTGCTCCACTGACGTCTGAAGTTGATGATCCATCCACGTATAATGTCCACGAGGTTTGCCCCGGTTGTGCTTCGGCCACTATGTTTGCCTCCGGTTCTGTGAAAGAGCACTCTACTACAAAATCTGCCAACGCTTGTCCTTTGATTGCCGTTCGGGGATGGTACTCTATAGCAAATTGTGTCAATTCCATCGCCCATGCGGCCAGCCGTCCTGACACCTCGGGCTTATGTAGTATTTTTTTCAACGGCTGATTCGTGTAGACCACCACCACCCGACCCTGGAAATAGTGCCTGAGTTTCCTGCTAGCAATTATGAGGGCGTAGGCGAACTTTTCAAGGTTCGGATATCTTATCTCTGCGTCTCTGAGAACATGACTGACGTAGTACACCGGAAACTGTTTGCCTCCCTTATCCCTCACCAGTGCTGCCCCTACAGCCATCGGGCTGGCAGCTAGGTATAAGTATAAAGGTTCAGAGGCAACCGGTTTCATCAACAACGGAGCCGAACCCAAATACCTTTTGATCTCTTGGAACGCGTCTTCACATTCGGAAGTCCACTGGAAGCTTTTGTCATTCTTCGGACCCTTGAGAGTGTCGAAAAAGGGTAGACACCTTTCTGCTGACTTTGACATGAATCTCCGCAGGGCTGCGATTCGGCCCGTCAGCCTCTGGACATCCTTGTACGTCCTCGGAGATTTCATGTCCAAGATAGCCGAAATTTTCTCGGGATTGGCCTCGATTCCCCTCTTACTCACCAGATATCCCAGGAATTTTCCGGAACCCAATCCGAAGGTACACTTGGTCGGGTTTAGCCTTAGATTGTGTTGCCTTACCGTCTCGAAGCAATCTGCCAAATCCTCCAGATGATCTCGGGCTGCCATGCTCTTGACGATCATGTCATCTACGTACACTTCCATACTTCTTCCCAGCTGTTTTCTGAATACGAAGTTCATCATACGTTGGTAGGTTGCCCCTGCGTTCAGTAGTCCGAAGGTCATTTTCCGATACGCGTATATTGCCCGATGAGTGATGAAGCTAGTCTTCGGGATATCTTCCTTATGCATCGAGATTTGGTGATATCCCGAGAAAGCGTCCATGAAACTTAGCATCTCATACCCTGAAGTGGCATCAATCAGCTGGTCTATGTTGGGTAGGGGATAGAAGTCTTTAGGGCATGCCTTGTTCAGGTCAGTGTAGTCGATACACATCCTCCATTTCCCATTTTGCTTCTGAACCAATACCACATTCGCCAGCCATTCGGGATAGTCGATCTCGAAGATAAACCCGGCCTCTAGCAATTTGGCAACCTCGTCGTCTATGATGCTCTGTCTTTCCGGGGCAAAGATCCTTCTTTTCTGTATCACCGGCTTCTTTTTAGGATCGGTATGAAGCCTATGCAGTGCTACTGATCTGCTTACCCCGGGCATGTCACTGGGTTCCCAAGCAAAGATGTCGGCGTATACCCTGAGTAATTCCACCAGACCTGTTCGCAGCTGTTCGGTTAACCCGACCCCAATCTTGATCAGTTTGGCTGGATTCCCCGGTATTAACTCTACATCTTCCGTTTCTTCGGCTGGTAGAGCCATGGGTTCTGTACTTCCCTCTGTGAATGGCTCTAACTCAATGGTCATCGCCTGTTTATGTTTACTGACCCCGATTCCTGAAGATATCAAAGTGTTCCGATAACACCTTCGGGCGATATCTAGATCTCCTTTTGCCTCCCTTATCCCGTTCGGTGTTGGAAACTTTAGTTTGAAGTGGGGTATCGATGTTACTGCCTGCAATGCTGCTAGAGTAGGCCTCCCCAGGATGGTGTTGTAAGCCTGAATCCACTTGTACCACGAAGAATTTTACCATGATTTCTGTCTGCTGTGGGGCCGTGCCAAATCGGACTGGCAGTTCTATCGTGCCCGACACGTGAACCGGGTCTCCACTGAAGCCGTATAGGGGGCCTTCGCCCCCCAATTCCATCTTCTTTCCTCCCAAATCCATCCTCTGGTAGGCATGTGTATAGAGTATGTCGACTGAGGATCCGTTATCAATCATCATTCGCTTCATGTCAACCGGCCCGACCTGAGCTGTTATGACCAGAGCCCCGTCATGCGGTTCAATGTGATCAGTCGGGTAATCTTCGTCTGAAAAGGAGATAGTCGTGCCTGAGTACGGCCTGTCCTTCCGGGGCGAGGAGCCGGCTAATGATAGTACTGCCTCGAGATGTCCATTCCTTTTTCGACCGGTTACACGCCCTACCGACCCGCCCGATATCACATCGATAACTCCTCGGGGCTGGGCATTCGGTTGCGGCTGTGCTTCCCGGGGGGGTTCTCTGACGTTCTCTTGGGGAGCCTCCGATCCCTCTCTGCCGACTACATATCGCACCAGCTGTCCATTCTGCACGTTCTTTTCTATCAGATCTTTCAGGTTGATGCATTCGTCCGTTGTGTGCCCTCGACTCTGGTGATACGCACAGTACTTATCCCGACCTCTTTTTCCCGGTCTGGTGACCGTAAAAATAAGACTGAATACAAGTTATTCTAGTAGCACTTGAATTTTGACAATGATAAGATACTAGTCCTAGATTTGACCCTTCCAAAGGTTTTTGATAAGCTCAATGAAACTTGGAGCAATTTGTAACAACTGACAAACAGGGTTAGCCCAAGGAACACACACATTTTTTTGATCAAATTGGTTGTGGTGGCCACATTTTTTTTGTGTGTGGTACAAGACTACAATTTACATAGAACACATTTTAGGAATACAGGATAAGAAAGTATAACTATATTAAACTACATTAGAATTTGCTACTAGTCCCAAGATTGGTTAACATGATATGATTATTCAATTAAATGTAATTATAAGGTTGTACATGACTTGGCACTCCACTCTTTTATTTAAAGTAAAGCTGTTGCCAAAAACCAATCTCCCATAATCATTTTGATTTTCAGGTCAACTTTTTATTGAAAAAAAATGTACTACTAATAATAAACAAATTTAACTGCTCAAATAAAAAACTAGTGGAACATTTATTTTTAGAAAATACTAGTATAGTAAATATTCTCTCTCTCACTTGACTTGGTCAACAAATTTCATAGTTACTCCATTTGTTTTCCTAATCCTGAGCCTCTCTTACATACACATTAATTGTCACTTGAACAACAACACACAATACCCTAAAAAACAGCATGACAATTCAAATAATCGCCCAATGAAATACCCCCGGTACCTTTTTTCCGTCCGACCTGGTTGAGTTATTATTATTATTATTATGGCCATTGCTAGAGAGCTTAGACCTAATTCCCTTTTCTGGCACCTAATTATTCTTATGATTCTCTCTCCTATTATTATTATTACCTCAAATCCAGATTCTGACGCTTTGTTGCAGTTAAAGACATCTTTTAACAACACCGAGGCTCTTGATTCTTGGCATCCTGGGTCAGAGCCTTGTGCCGTAGGCAAACAGTGGGTTGGTCTTATTTGTGATAATGGCATGGTCACCAGCCTTCGCCTCGGAAAAATGGGACTTTCAGGAAAAATAGACGTGGATGCCCTTTTGAAAATGCCTAATCTTAGAAGCCTTAGCATTACCAACAATTCTTTCGGAGGCCCAATTCCAGAAATCAACAAGATGGGTACTTTAAAGGGAGTATACTTGTCGGCCAATCAGTTTTCTGGTGAAATTCCATCCAATTTCTTTTCGGAAATGGCGTCCTTGAGAAAATTATGGCTCTCTGACAACAATTTTACCGGTCATATTCCTTTCTCATTGGCCAATATCTCCCACTTGATTTCATTACATCTCGAAAATAATCAGTTTTCTGGTGCAATACCAGAATTTCAGCAGACAACTTTGATTTCACTGGACCTCACTAACAATAATCTCCAAGGGGAAATTCCATCAAGCTTGTCAAAAAAATTTAACGCAAACTCATTTTTGGGGAATTCTGGCCTTTGTGGAGAGATTTTAGGTAAACCCTGCCAGAAAACAGAATCTAGTAACGCATCCTCTTACGGGCTGATGATAGTTTCTATGCTTATTCTTGTGATCATGGGGGTGGCAATCCTTGGGATGAAGCGCAAGCAGGAGAAAATGGGTGGTTTTGAGAAAGAAAATCTAGACGAGTCAATTGGATCGGTGGGATGGCGCGCGTCTAGTGCTGGTAGAAAGGATGTAGATCAGTCGGTTTCAACCACCCGGCAAAGCTTATCGAGCCGGAGGGGTTCAAGCCGCCACAGAAAGGGCTTTGGGGATCTTGTGGTCGTAAATGATGACAACGGCGTGTTTGGATTGACAGATTTGATGAAGGCGGCTGCTGAGGTGCTTGGCAACGGCTCAGTGGGATCCTCATACAAGGCCATGTTATCGAATGGATTCACAGTGGTTGTGAAGAGGGTTAAGGAGATGAATAAGCTGGGAAAAGATGGATTTGAAGCGGAGATCACAAGGATGGCTGGACTAAAACATCCTAATATCTTGACCCCTCTGGCTTACCATTACAAAAAAGAAGAGAAGTTATTGGTTTTTGAGTACATTTCCAAAGGCAGTTTACTTTATATCTTGCATGGTATGTATTACGGTATTAGTATTACAGCCAATTTTAATTTGGTCATATTTGCTTAACATTGGTATACTATTGATAATGAATGAATGGATGAATGCACTTGTTTAGGTGATCGCGGAGCTTGTCACACGGAGTTGAATTGGCCTGCGCGTTTAAAAATAGTTAAAGGGATTGCTCATGGCCTGAACTATCTTCACAATGAATATGCTTCCTCGGACTTGCCTCATGGTGATCTTAAATCGAGCAATGTTCTTATTGCCTCTAACTACGAGCCCTTATTAGTAGATTACGGACTAAATTCCTTGATCTCAAGCAATCAAGTCGCAGAAACACTATTCGCCTACAAGTCTCCAGAGGTGACGCAAGGCCACCAAGTGTCTCCCAAATGCGACGTATACTGTCTAGGAATTATCATCCTGGAGGTCATTACAGGAAAATTTCCTTGTCAATATCTAAACCATGGTAACGGGGGAACTGATATAGTGGAATGGGTAAAATCTGCAATTGTGGAGGGAAGAGAAGCTGATTTGGTTGATCCAGAGATTCATGTCACTGCTAAGAATGCTCTTGGGGAGATGCAGGGGCTCCTCCAAATTGGGGCTGCTTGTGCAGAAAGTAATCCTGAGAAACGGTTAGACATTAGAGAGGCAAGTAGAAGGATTGAAGAGATACAGACGATGGAGGGAGCTAAAGCGTTGGACATAGCGCCATCACTGCGAGATGGATGCGCTGATGCATCTGCATTGCAATCCCACCAATCGCGTAATAATAGACAAAACAACAATTATGGAGATCAAATACTGCAACATAATAATGGTGATAGTTTCGCCTTTCACATATCCTAAATCGTGTACTATTAATTGCTATGTCGGATGACTTGACAATTCGTTAAGGGCAGGTATTTTTGAGCAGAAAGAAAAAGCTGCTAGTAGTAGACTGGACTATATGAGCTTGCAACTTCCAAACACATCTACTACTAATTATTATAAGGTGATGTAGGTCAATGACTCTTAGGCTATGTCTATTTGCAAGAATTATAATTATAATGTTAAGATTATTAAGTTATTTTAATAGTTTCGAGTCTAAATTTGAAAACAAACAAGTCAGTTGACATTAATAGTCCTATCCCAAACAAACAAACATAGCCTTGCCCTTGGGTGGCATTTGGTTGGAAGTAATGGAGGGCTTAAAAGAATGGTCATTCTGGTTAAGCATTCATTTCTAACATTTGGTATGCTAAAATTGGTGGGAAAGACTGCCGACGAAATCTCATTTCTTTTATGCATTAAAATCGCGATTCTTAACTGTGAGTGAGTGATGTAATAAAAGAAAAAATATTTGGACTATAATTATAGGAGTAACTGATTTTGTATTTTTCATCTTTTAATATTACTCCTACAAATTAGGAAAAAAAGAAAAGAAAGTGAGATACACATGAGTCTTACATACGACAACACTAGTTACATTAATTATCCTTGATTCTTGGCCAATTGGTCGGAATATTCAAAGATACTACTACCGCCGGACCGGACGCCGGTGAAGTCAAACTTGTTTTAACTTTCTTTTACCACAGAAGCTATAGTAATTGTGAATATATTCATTCTCCCATCATTTAATTTTAATTTTAATTTTAATTTTAATTTTGGCGTACCAGGCGAAGTAGTAGTAGTAGTACCCCACCACTTCTGCTTCCTATATTCACGAAAAGCAAATACTCACTAGACAAAAAGGTCGAATAATCCCCTAGCATATTCTGTTAATGGAACCACCGGAGAATGACGTCGTTGTTTTCGAATCCGCCCACAAAATCATCCTCCGCTGGGACTCCACGGTTTCGGAGGAGGCAAGAGAGAGAATGATCTTTGACGGCGATCGTCACGAGATCAATCGCTACTTACAGGCTGTCGATGAAGTCCAACGCTCAATGGAATCCATCACAATTCACGACGACCAGAACGAAGCCAACAGCGCCATCCAGATCGCCATGGCTCGACTCGAGGATGAGTTTCGCAACATATTGATTGCTCACACTAGTCCGATCGAGACCGACTCGCTTCTCGATCCAAGCTCATCGACTCACTCTTCCGCCCGAACTGACACTAACTCTGGCGCTGACTTACCGGACGATGATTACACAGACGACGATTCGGTCAGCAAAGAGACCGACCTGCAAGAATTAGGTGCGATAGAAAGCAGTACAAGTAGCGCCAGTTACAGATCTACCAACAGTATACGGGAGCTTGATCTCATACCTTGCGAGACTGTTTCTGATCTTCGGAGCATAGCTGGGCGAATGATCTCCGCAGGATATTTACGGGAGTGCGTGCAAGTGTATGGAAGTGTTCGGAAGTCTGTGCTGGACTCGAGTTTCCGTAGACTAGGAGTTGAGAAATTGAGCATTGGTGATATCCAGAGGCTGGAGTGGGAAGCCCTGGAGACTAAAATTAGGCGATGGATTCGAGCCGCTAAAGTATGCGTCAGAATTTTATTTGCCAGTGAGAAAAAGTTATCGGAGCAAATATTTGAAGGTTTAGGATCGGCGACGGATGATGCCTGCTTTATGGAGACGGTTAAAGGCCCTGCAATTCAACTGTTTAATTTCGCGGAAGCAATTAGTATTAGCAGGCGGTCACCGGAAAAATTGTTCAAGATCTTGGACCTTCACGATGCGTTGTGGGATTTATTGCCAGATGTTGATGTTGTTTTCTCATCCAAATCGTCGGAGTCAATTAGGGTTCAGGCGGAAGAGATTTTGTCAAGGTTGGCGGAGGCGGCTAGAGGGATATTGTCGGAATTCGAAAATGCGGTTCTTCGTGAGCCTTCAAAAGTTCCTGTTCCTGGAGGTACAATTCACCCTTTGACTAGATATGTGATGAATTATATAAGTTTGATTTCTGATTATAAACAAACGTTAATCAAATTAATTGTGGCTAAGCCGGCAACTGGGTCCAGATACTCTGAAGATTTAACTATGCCCGATATGGATTTTGGGGAACTCGAGGGGCAAACTCCATTAGCGCTACACATGATATGGATCATTCTTATTTTGCAATTCAATTTGGAGAACAAGTCCAAGCATTATAAGGATACATCTTTGCCTCATTTGTTCATCATGAATAATGTACACTATATTGTACAGAAGATTAAAGGGTCTCCGGAATTGAGAGAGATGATCGGAGATTATTATTTGAAGAAGTGGACTGGGAAATATAGGCAGGCTGCTACTAGCTACCAGAGAGCAACTTGGGTGAGGGTGTTGCATAGTTTGAGGGATGAAGGGTTACATGTGAGTGGGAGTTTTTCATCTGGGGTGTCAAGGAGTGTCTTGAGAGAGCGGTTTAAGACCTTCAATGCTGTATTTGAGGAGGTTCATAGGACTCAAGCTACATGGTTGGTGCCGGATAGGCAGCTTCGAGAGGAGCTTCGTATATCCATATCAGAGCATTTGATTCCGGCTTACAGGTCATTTCTTGGCCGTTTCAGGACCCATATAGAGGGTGGGAGGCACTCAGAGAATTACATTAAGTACTCGGTTGAGGACCTTGAAACTTCTGTCTTGGATTTCTTTGAAGGAAACCCTGTGTCCCAACACTCAAAGAGGAGATCTGGGTGAAAAAGGTGCATTAAGTTTACTTGTTAGAATCTAGGACAAAATTCTTTATTATTTTTTTCCTGGAGTCTTTGAGTGATTGATTTTGTTTAAGCCCGGGATTCTCTGAGCTCTCAAACTCCTTGAGGGGATAACATCATATGACAATGAAAGAGATCAATTTACTGGAATGATCAGTTCTAGTTCTCCAGTATAGCCAGGGCCTCTCTGCCTGAATGCTTCTGCCCTTGTAAGCATGTCGTAGTTTGCTATACTATTTTTATGTTGATTACAATTCTGATTTTGAGGCATTTGTTCATATGGCAATTGATATGTGTGCTTCATTCTTATATATATATATATATATACATGCAATTGTGGTTTTAGATCAGAACAGAGATTGGAGGGAGATTGGAGAACCTGTGAAAAGTTAGGAAATGTTGTGCCAATTAAGTGATGGGGGACTAACATCAAAAAACAGTTGTGGTGATGTGAACTTACCTGGTTACTTAGAAGGTGACAGACCGATGAATTCAAGGAATAATGAAACTGTAGTCCTCATTTAGCACGAGGTTTTTGAAGATATAGCTGGGTCACATTTTTCACATCCAAAATTGTTGTAAGTTTTGGCAATGCAGCTTTCGGAGGCTTGCCTTGGTACGGGCCGGGCATCTCATATGATTAGTGCAACTTTATTATCGAGTAAAGATGGTCTGGAATTGTAATTTCTGGTCTGTTTATGTTGAATTGTTGATAATATGAAAAAGTCTTGTTCATGAAATTCTAATAATATATGCCTGTTGTCTCAGATTTTTTACTACTTCTTGGATATATTTTAAACCTCATTGAAATATTGCGAACAAGTTAGATTTAACTTTTTGGGAAACTATATATGAATCTCTTATACCTGATTTATAACGAGGAACAACTTTCATGTTTTCTTTCTAGCTAGTACTGGAGTAGTGTTGTATTAATAACGTACCATTGTTGATGGAACTTTTTTATGTCTAGCTAGATTCTGTTTTGACCCAACAAAAGCGGTCCAAGCAAACGAGCCAGCCTAGTCCATCCATAAAAAAAAATGGGTTTTGGGCTTATATTTCGAGTCCCCTTCCCCATTCTCTCACTCTCTCTAATCTGTACTCAAACAGCCGAAAGGCCTTCTTTCACAATTCCACAATTCCTCCCATTTGATTCGGCCCAGCCCATTTTCCAGCTCTAATTCTGTTCCTCTAATTTTTTAGACGACTTTCCCTCGTTGATGTTACGGGGGGAATGTGGCCCTTCTTACTTAAATATCAATCAAGATTAAAAAGTTTGCACATTCCACTAGTTAGATAGGAAGGCAAATTTGTTGATTGCCAGTTGCCACCCACATCCCATTTGTGGCCATTATTAGTACAAGATAAAGTACTCCAACTTTTAGCATATACATTACAGACTATTAAAGCCAAAACAAACTGTAGGAATAATAATACCCAAGGAAATGGACAATAATTTTGATATTTTTTTAACTCTTTCGTAGCAAATAATATATTCCCTCCCATCTAATTTATATAACTTTTTAATTTTTTTTTGCCTTCTTTCATCTATTTTAAATATATATATATATATATATATATATATATATATATATATATATATATATATATATATATATATATCGTCCATAAAAATATAAATTAGAGAATTTTTTTTTCTTGTTTGTACATTTAAAAATTATAAATACATATCTATTAACAAGAAATCTAACATGCATGTCATTACTTTTATTCTCAGTTACTTTATCATTATCATAGCACCACTACCAGCAGCACCAGTAGGTAATAACTGCTGAAGGTACAAGCAGATTCGAAACGGAAAACCAAATCACATGATGGAAACTATAAACTACAACTACACTATTTTGTAAAACAACGGTCCCGCTTGCAGCAGCAGCAGCAGCAGCAGCAGTACAGTTACCAGTGGACGCTATGAAATCCAATTAAGTAAATTTGTAAAGAAAATGATCTATCAGAAATGGAACAAACAAATAAAAGCCAACCTCTATCATATTTTCCTTGGCCTCAGAGCGCTTCTGGTTGAACATGTGATATCACTCTGTCTTGTCTTCTTCCAAATCACCAGTTGACAACCCATTACCACCATGCACTTGCTTCACTTCTGGATTTCGAATATCCACCGAAGGCAGAGGGGATGGTTTTATGAGCATCAAAGTATCATCCTTGTCAAACTCATCACTTGCATCTTCAGAGTACGCATATCTGTCAAATGTACAACAACTATCAAAACAGTGCGAAAAGCACAAACTTTTTTAACACTAAAATATCTAGAGAACATGGAATGAATCAAAAGATTATTTTCATGGTTTAACACCACAATTTCTTTTTCCTTTACTGAAAGTACTCTATTCAAACTCCTGTTTGGCCTGTACAGCTCTATCACATCAACTCATGCGACAACAAGGTGCAATAACCACAATAAATCATGATTGAAATACCAAATAGAGTAAAATATGTTCGACTGACCATGGTCTTAATACAACAGTAACCAAATGGAAGCATAAAGGCTGTAAATCCCAAACTCTGGTATGACCTAAACGGTGAACTTGTATGACAAATGACTGACATGCATGGTGAAATTTCTTTTGATAATCTAAATGATAATCGAAGTATTGAACTGCTGCTATGATGGGCACAGGTGCGGTAACGGTGATTATAGAACTCAATATCCTTTTCCCTTGAGGAATCACTGCCAAGATAGTATGACAAGTGATCACAACAATCATATATTATCTCCAATTGAAATGGTGACCATCCTGACAAACAATTTATCAACCATTCAATCCGGTTTGTACAAGTTTGACCTGATCATAATCAAATAGAAGTTCTGACTGCAGTACTTTACGACCTATAGACTGCACCAATCCTATAAACGTGTTCTGGTAAATAAATACATTTTATGATTAGAAAGCAGGTTTTATTACCTCATTGAGGTCTGAGATGGCGCCCAAAGAGCACAGATGACACAGAGGAGAGATAAAGATACGACTTGCCAGAAGGCAGGGATGATCCAAGCATTCCTCCATTGCTCATTGTACACATCAGTCGACTTAAAGTAAAGCTGTCAAAATAATGTAATGCAAAGTGTTAAAAGGATCATAATATGGGGCAGGAAAATTAAGCTTTTATAAAAGATCTCTTGAATTTCATTCTCAACAGGAAATGGATTACTAGTGTTCTAATGGCATGCTTAATATCCATCAATTTATAATATGACCTGATAAGATTTTAAAAGATAACGTTAGTCACTCTATTAATTTTCATACTCACCAAGTAATTGTGAGTCTTAGCTATGTTAGGTGAAACGACCAAGGTTAAATCCCAAGTCCGGAACAAATTTTGGATCAAATCTCAAATCAGAATCGAATAAAATTCATTTGACTTAAATCACTAGCCCAATAGTATTTTCTTAGGTTATCTTAGGCTCACTTAAAATATCATGATAGAAAGTACTACAGTTAGTAACTCAATTCTTTATATATAGAAAAACTTTTTTCTTAGCTTTTGATGTGGGACCGAGTGTTACAAACTCCCCCACTTTTGATGCGAGACTGGGATGTTAAATTTCTGACGTCCCGTCAGAACTGATCATACACACAGTCCACATATGAGAGAATACCATATGACAATGAAAGAGATCAATTTACTGGAATGATCAGTTCTAGTTCTCCAGTATAGTCAGGGCCTCTCTGCCTGAATGTTTCTGCCCTTGTAAGCATGTCATAGTTTGCTATACTATTTTTATGTTGATTACAATTATGATTTTGAGTCATTTGTTCATATGGCAATTGATATGTGTGCTTCATTCTTATATATATATATATATATATATATATATGGGATAATATACCGGTTGGCTTCATATACCGGTTGACTTCATATTCCCACCTCTGGACCTATCTCCATTGTGGGATAATATCACCCGCCTTCGTGTCCCCACCTCCGGCAACTCGATAGGATAACTTGATCCGAGCTTTCGAGAGTCGGTTTTGATACCATATGTAACCCGGGTCAAATCCCAAGTCCAGAACAAATCTTGGGTCAAATCCAAGTCCAAATCGAATCAAATTCATCCAAACAAGGCTCAAGTCACTAGCCCAATAGTATCTTCTTAGGTCATCTTATCCCACCACAGACTCACCTAAAATATCATGATAGAAGGTACTATTAGTAACTCAATTCTTTATATATAGAAAAACTTTTTCCTTATCTTTTGATGTGAGACTGAGGGTTACAAACTCCACACTTTCGATGCGAGACTGGAGTGTTAAATTTCTGACGCTCCGTCAAAACTGATCATACACACAGTCCACAGATCTTTGCCTCTCTAGTCATCGTGGGATAATAACGGTTATCTTCGTATTCCCACCTCTGGACCTCTCTCCATTGTGAGACCCGCCTTCGTGTCCCCACCGCTAACAACTTGATCCGAGCTTTCAAGAGTCGGTTTTGATACCATGTCTAACAACCCAGATCAAATCGCGAGTCCGGAACAAATCTTGAGTCAAATCCAAGTCCAAATCGAATTAAATCCATTCAAACAAAGCTTAAGTCACTAGCCCAATAATATCTTCTTAGGTCATTTTATCCCACCATAAACTCACTCAAACTGTCACTACTGAAGGTAATATTTTTAGTAACTTAATTCTTTATATACAAAGAAATTTTTCTCATATCTTTCAATCTAAGACTGAGGTGTTATAGTAGGCATTTTAATTTATACAAGTCCACATGGCTTCCTACCATCTCAATCTTTTCATCAGTCTCAAACCTTTATGAGAGATGTCTAGCTTAGTAAGCTAAAGATGACCTTTAGCATGATTCTTATTTGTAATTTATCCATGTTTTTCTGGTTGAACACTATGAAATTCTTTAATATAAAAGTATGCAAAATGTTACACAAAACAGTATAATCAACCTCGCCTATTTTAGCAACATATTTTACCTCATAGCATATCCATCCCACCGACACGATGACAGTTACAGCCAAAGCATTTGTGAACTTCCTGTAGATATCTAGTTTGGCCAATATTCGTCTAGCCTGTCTCATATCAATAATCAACAAAATAAGGTAATTATGGTTAAAATCTTCCTAGCACAGCTTGACATTGATAAATGATCTCTTCAATAATAGATGTCTTTTCAAAATGCACAAGCATAATTTGTGGTACTAAAACCCACCCAGACTCAACTTTCTCCTCTCATTCCCACACATGATCACAAGAGGACAAAATTTAAAATCAAAATATAAATTCAACTTCCAACTACGATGACAAAAGTAGGAAATATGTTACAGCATTAATTTTAGGAACTACTGTTGTTGACTAGATTATACGACAAAAAAATATTGATTTATTATCAAACTGAATTCAATTTTTCGTAAAACAGAAATAGGATTTGCATCATTTATGTCACTTGAGATGAAATCAGAAACCCTGCTAATCATCAACCTTCCTTTCTGTTCCATGTCTATTGAGTTTTCAGTTTTCAAGAGTCTCTGCTTTCAAAAAGTTGCTGTATATCTAGCATTTTCTCTATACTAATTTGGGCTTCGTCAAATAACCAAATTAAGACAAAAGGTTTGACGTGTGAAGAAAATATGCATCAGATGGGGAAGAGGTACCTGAAGCTTATTTAATGTTGCAGAGAGGGAGGTGAATATCCAAATAACAAAGAAAGCATCCAAGATTGCCACAGGAAGAACGAAAAACAGTCTTGCCTTTCCTGAAAAATCACTGATTGCACCAACATTTTCTACCAGTTCAAGAACTTCAGATGCAATAAAGAAGGTCACTCCAAGTATGATAACCTTCCTGGTGAGACCACCTAGGGTAGGTCTTACAACACCATAGCCCATAGAAACCATCAGGATGATCAAACGTGAAATGGTGCGTCTTACGGTGCCAAAGGTAACAGCCCATACTGTTATTCCAGTTGGTCGAACTCCAGTCTCATTGAATTCAACATAATCGAAATACCATAAGGCCATCTCAAACATGCCGAGTGTAATAACTAGTGTTATACAATTCTGCAGTGGAAGAACCTCTCGCCAGAATCGTGCATACTGAGAGAACCAAAAGATGCCTAACAGTATGAAGGCCAGAGACATGAACCCATAAAAGTTCTTAAGTGGTGCCATTCTGCCAGGTAGGTAACCATTAGGATTTTTCCATATAGATTTTCCCTCGACAACCAGTTCATGAAGATTTGGATCACAATGAATGAAATACAAATTATACATCCCAGTTCTTGTGATTTGTATAGATGTTGGTTGCAACATTGAGGTTTGATCGTCAACGCTAAATGAGACACCAAAGACATGTGGCCAACCAGGATTTTTGGTAGATTGGCGGTGGATGATTTCACCTTGCCTACACACACCCAGTTTTGCGAGATCTGTCGTGCAGCACACAGCCCGTTGGCCACCGTAGGCTGAGCCTCCAATTGTCTCTCGATCGTCTACCTCAAAAACAACGGCATGAATTAAGCCTGTGCTGAAGTTTGAAATTTCTTTTGGCCTCCGAAATGTAACTTTTTCAAAACTGGTTTCCAAGAAGAATCAAGATCAGAAATCAGGTTATAATTTTTAAGAGGAGAACATTATATATATATATATATATATATATATATATATAACAATGTGCACCCTACAAAAATACAGAACTCACAGTAATCTCATTATGTGGAACAAGATGGCAGAAAGATTGGTTGATTATATGCTTAGGATGTCAGGCTGACGATACTTTTGCTAACGGACAATAGTCAATTATACAGTGAGAGGTTCATTCAATTTACCTATTTAGGTAGCTAGAGTTTAATGTCCCCTAACAGTGCAATAAAAATGAAATCATTTTGCTTTTAGCCTTTTCCTAAAATTGCAATTACAACACATTTTTGTGACTAATCACTGAATCCATTTAATTTAGCAAAGAAGTACATTCGTGATCAGTCAAAAGTATGGCTTGGTACAGAAAGGATAGCACTTTAGAGCAACACGGAAATGGTATCAAAGTAAATAAGTAATATGTTGCATTTCAGGCCAGTGGCAGTAAAATTTTAAACAAGTACCAAAATATAAGTAATGAAAGTGGAATGAAGTAATAAAAAGAAAAAAACAGTCGGCACGGCAACTTCACATTGTGATGTATATTATATATGGAGACCGATAAATTCAACTTTAGTTTAATACGCTCAATAATTAAATCTGAATTGCTTAAGAAATAAGAAGTAATGAATAATAACGGGTAGCTACCGACGCAGATCTCCACAGTTAACAAATGATTAGGCAGAGCTAGAATTTGAGATGACCAGAATTTTATTATTCAGCAAACGCAAAAAAAAAAAACCTAAACAAACAAATATGTAATAAAAGTCGGTGATTATTAGTGGAAGAGTGTGTGTGTGTGAGAGAGAGAGAGAAGGATTAGCGACCGTATGAAAGAATCGCCATTTGCAGAGAGGGGAGTAGAGGGAGTATTGTGGTTTGGGGGTCGAGAAGAGTAAATTCCCTCGCTGCCGCCGTGAAGTACAAAAGCATTTCCTTTCCTAAGGAATTTATCACCATTGTACTCATGTACTGAGGCTTCAATTCCTCTCACAAGTAAAACACCCATTGTCATCAACAAATACACCAGTACCGACATTGATGCTTTCTTCTTCTTCCCCTGATTTTAGAGAGAGAGAGATTTGAGAGCAGACAGAGAAGCGAGAGATCTGGAGTCTTGAGGGAGTAGAGAGTAGAGAGTAGAGAGACAAGGGGGTGAATAAGTGTCCAACTCTGGTTAAGTTTTCATCGACTCATCAAGTGCGTGGGATTGTCTACCGTATGGTCGCTCACAACATTATGTTGTCCCACAATTTCAAACTCATGGGGCCCCCTTCCTTTCCTTCCAGAATATCAGTCGGTAACCGGATCCCTCTATAATTGCAAACTCATGGGCCCCCCTCCTTTCTTTGCAGAATAATTATTTGGATTGAGTTCGTTAAAAAATAAAACACTTCTAAATACAATTAACTCTAAATTATAATATTTTAAGTACAATTAATCCCAAATTAAAATAATTCTAAATATAATTAACTTTCCAAATTAAAATAATTCTAAAATCAATTCATTTTTGGAATATTGACCTTGAAAATATGGTCACTAAAACTTATACTAAATAATGTTTAACAAAAATATAAAGAATAATTAAGAGACTCTTTAATTATTAAAAATTCATACTAATGTAATAAAACAATATTTTTTTTGGGATTTGAAGATTTTTGTTCATTATTTTTGTGTTGCTTCTCTTTATACTTATACCACTTTTTATTCCAAAATGATGAACGACAATATTAACATTTAATTTTTTCAAAACAGAAATTAAAAAGGGGCAAATTTCTTCAAAATGATGAACACCAATATTAACATTTAATTTTTATAAAACAAAAATTAAAAACAATATTTTCCACTTCCATAATTTTTTTCTCTCAAGCACAACAACCTCGCGAGAAAAAAATAATCGGCCAACTAAGTTGCTTCGAATCGAACGATTGGTACCCAATTGTTGTGTATTGGGGGCAAAGCTCCGTAGAAGTTTATTATCAGAGTTGCGATGATAATGAGTAGACCCATATATTAATTGGTGGAGTAATCGATGATGGAAAAAGAATGCTAAAATTTGTTTGTTTCAAAATTTTAGATATATGATTAAATTTTAGATACTCCTTCCGTCCCAAATTATCTGCTGTTCTAGAGTCTCACACAGATACCAATATGTATGATAAAAATACTAAAATACCCTATATGTTTAAATTTTAGATATTTTCTATCCTTTGCTCAAATACAGTGACCTCCCTCTGTCCTGCTCCTGCATATGAAATAAGTCTAAAATGTATAGTTGCCAGAGTAATAAACAACCTTTAGATTGTGAAGCTGCAAATATAAAGCCAATCAAAGAGCTACTTACTGTTACCCACGTTTACCTCCTTTCATATGCCAGTAAAATGGACATGTGCAGAAATTAAAATTGTATTTGGAAAAGCCAATGAACTTGAACATTATCTTCCCAACCTTGTGAAATAAATATATGGTCAATGTTACAGAGAACTATGTATCTTGAGAATAAGATAAAAGGGGAACAGCAGAATCAAAATGTCAATCCAACCCTACTTAAATTTCCCACCATCCACCACCACGGAAGACAAGGCAATGAGCTCAATGCACAATACAGGGCTGGATGCCATCAAAATAAACATCAGTCCATATCAAGGAACTCCATCCTCTTTCTCATGGTACCCTTCAAATCTGTAGCCTCCCTTTCCACCTTCTGTGCCTGTTGAAAGTATATCAGAATACATCAGTAACAGTAACAGTAACAGAAGACGAAGCATTTGAAATAAAACCAGAAGATGAAGAAAAAATGGCAGGGAAGGACATTCCACAATAAGGTTATCTGGATTTTCTTTCCTAGAAAAAATAGACAAGCCTCAGATTAAGATTATTTGCTTCAGGCACAAATAATGTTACATATTACAACCCACCCCTCCCATAATTTTTTTTTAAAAAAAAAACTTCCTCAAATAATGGTGAGAAAGTATCATGTGAGAACCTTTCTTAACCCTCAACCTCACCCACAAAGAGAAAAAACAAAATCCAATTCTGAAACTACCAAAATTTTAGTTGAGCAAATCTAGGAATAACCAAATGCCAAAGTGTGCTAAAGTGAAAATTTATGCATATGTCATGTTGTGCACGCTCTCCTAGGAAGTATTATTTGCTTTTCACCTGAGGTTTAATATGTGCACCCCTATGGAAGTTAAGCCGAAAAATATGTTCCACTACCATCTTAACGAATTTGGTTACCATGACACGCAGAGAGAGATTATCTCTCGGCCTGCGTGACATTGTATTGGACAATTGACCGAAGTTAACTTCATGCTAACCACTCTCCATCTTAACACATTCGTACAGTTACGAGAATTTCTCTAACTATCGGATGAACATTGATGATAAGAAAATTCACGTCACTACACAAATTTGAGGTCTGCACATCAGTTCACACTATATAGGCTTCAAAAAGGTCATTACAAAATTGGATATTTCGCATTAGGTAATTTTATCAGTTGAGCATCACCATAAATCATGTTTTAAGATTATAACCAAGTGAGAGAGTACAAAAGTTCAAGCACCCTTGATAGCAGTGCATCAGCGGACAAATGAATAGAGCTCTTCTAGGTGGACATGAAAATTGGACACGAGTGTATTTGAATTTCACCTATTTGTATTTTGACCCACCATTGGGGGTCAAAATCAAATAAGTGAAATTCAAATACACTCATGTCCAATTTCCATGTCCACGTAGAGTTTTTGAATGGAATAATGGATACGCTATAGCATGGCAAGTGAGGTAAAAATACTAGGGTCAAAGTCCAACCAGAATACTGACAAACGTAGTTTAACAAGATTAGTCTTATTGACATTAAATACCTATTTGTCTAAAACTTGTTAATATGATGGTGACAGTTATGTATTACATAGGATATCACAAATCATGTCTATGGCTCAGAATTTGTAATGGGCCTCATGGTTTTGATCTGTCAGAGGATTTCTTTTCACCATTATGTTTCATATGGATCAGCAAAAGTCCATTCTTTTTAAATTAGTTTAGAATTGCTTCTAGTTGAAAAATCTAATAAGGAAATCAGAATAGTCTGTTAAAGCAGAGCAGAATTGTGATTGTATATGAAGAATTTGATGTTTGTTAAGTACGTTAAATGGTAGTTGAATGAGTCACATTCACATAAGATAGATGTATGATGTAATAAAGTATGATAGAAGGGTAATAATATTTCAAGGCTTGAATTCTTTTAATAATATTTGAAAAACTTGAGCTGTTAAATAGTTCAGTTCATATAAGTCTTCAAGAATAATGATCATGACTTGAGAAGTATCACGGTTTCCTATCAAAAATGGAATGTTTATTTACAAAAAGAACTCAACAAGGATCAAATAGTATGGTCTTGCCACCTATAAATAATTGTGATCTAAAGAATTGGTATTGGTATTAAAGAAACCTTCTACAACCATAAAACAACCTGAAATCCTAAAATGATTTTTTTCAACATAACATTGTGCATTACTTCCCAGTCATGTATCTACATCATAATTTTTCATACCATCATATTCTGAGTAACGAACTTAGGGCTAAGATATGTAAATATTACAAAAAACTACTCAACTACTGCAATGAAAGGTTTAGGGACTAGGGTTCATTACAATGAAAGACTCCACACGGGGAAAAAAGAGCAAGTTGAGGAATTTGCCAGTAAATGAGAGGCCATCGCAACATATGAGGCTATAGCTTTATTTTCACGAATGTACACATTAAAAATAATATCACAACACTGACCCTTTTTATCTCCACAGGTAAAACACGAGTCATGTTTGGGGGAAGTTCCTCCTTCTCCAAGTCCTACCAAATCAGTTTCATGTATCAAGAACTGATAACGTCAAATATCAAAGCAATTTTTTGCTACAATAAAATGCAGCTAACAAGACTTTATACCAGTTCGCCAATTAAAACAACATTCTCCCCACGAATTACATAAAGACCTAATGGAATGTCACAATAAAGTTCACCCACAATCACTCGCTCGCATGCACCTTCAAGAACAGCATTGGCTGCAGCAGCATACCAATCATTGTCAGTCAGCTGAACTTTGAAATATTAGCAGACAAAACTTATTATACAACAAGGGAGAAATTGGTACCAAATTGATCGAAAGAACGAAGTATTCCCATCAGTTTTCGACCAGTCTCGCAGCAAAACAAGAAGTTTCTCTGCACACAAAATAAAAGTTTTAATTACAAAAATATGCACTAGTCAGTTTCCTACGCTAAAAAACAAAATTGTGCCTCATTTGGCAAAAAACAATTGGGGTCTACATACTATATGCATCTTATTATCCAAGTAATAGCCATCAGATACAGGATGTACTTATTTTGTCTGTAAATAATCAATCTCAACTAATGGTCATATAACAATGAATTTTTCCTCTTAAAAATATTATTTTGACAAGAAGTTCAACATATATTAGACTATATATTCTATCCCTTGGAAAAATTGTTTGTATAACTTTAGTTTCAATTCATAAAGCAATATTTTCATCTTTTGTATCCCTCGTATTAGCAAAGTCAGCGCACTCGGTCTAAGTTTTCTTTCTATTCATATAACAATATTTTCATATGATGTATCCCAATAAGCAAACTCAACACACTCTTCCCCCAAAACATAATCCATTAATCCATTAAGTAATCAAGATTATTACATACTATTGGCAGCACCTACTATATTTATAAATCCATTGTCAACTTTATGGTTTACAGTGTAAACAGAACGGAAATTAAATATTTAAAACAATCCCAATCATATATTTCATAAATACGTACTAGAGGATAAAGATGTAGAACCATAGCAGATTTGAGCAACAAGATCATTTCAATTCATGAAAACAGTTCAAAGTAATCAATTAGCTTCAATATTTCCCATTTGTACACAAATGACAACATTTTTACCCAAAAAAAAATAAATCAGAATCACCAAGAATTATATATCTCTAAAGAACACAGCCAAAATTTAAAATAAAAAGAGTATAAACACCTCAATGAAACCTCTAGTACCCGGACTCATAACAAGAAATATACTGTAATATTTTGGAAACCAATTCTATTATATATGTACATATAACAGTGAAAAATCAAGAATTTGAGCATAATAACTCTTTAAGAACTCAAAAACCAACTTCATCAGAGACATCTATAAAGAGATAGATGTAGAAGGAAAGAACTTACTGTCAAGATAACTAGCAAGAGAAGTAGAGAGATAGATATCCTCCGGACCCGCCCAAGACATTGAGCTTAAACTTTCTCGGTATCAGAAAAAACACCGAAAAATCCTCCAAATATGAAACAAATTGCATTGGCAACAAAAGCTACACTCTTTCTGGCCAAACGAACGCCTTAAAACTTTTTATTCTTGAAAGACAAAAAACCCCTAAAAGTCCAGAGTGAAAAAAAAATCTGAACAAAACTACCAATAAGCTAGCTAGACCAAACAAACCCTAATTGAAACTCAGAGAGCAGTTGTAGTTGCTTCAGATCTATGATAATAAACCAAAACCCTAACCTAACTCGACTCGGTCTTTCCCCGCCAAATCTGTGGCGGACGTGAGAAAGGAAGCGCTAGTAATAATTTACTAGTTTTTGCACTTAATGGTCTTTGTCAAATCTGTTTGCTTTTGTTGGCCCTTCAACTTGTCTTTTTTGTTCTACAAGTACTACAAAGTTTAAGATTTACGATTAAATAAAAATTAGTCTGGCTAGCTTCTTTTTTAATTGTAAGTTTTATACAAAATTTGAAAAATTAATAATTATTTAACTTTTATATTAAATATTAATTGAGTTTAAATTAATAATTATTTAACTTTTATACAAAATTGTATGAGTTAATATATTTAATTGAGTTTTGAGTAATGAGATAGTGATGTAATTAGTTGACTATCAAAGTAAATAAAATACGACAGTAAGCTAAATGTAATTTTGTTCAAGTAAAAATTTAAATAATAATACTTTTGCCATCTTTTTATTGACAATATTTTTTATCACTTAAACCCAACTGATGAAGTATATATTAATTTATTTGCTTATTTCTAAATCAACAATTATAAAGGATTGCATATAATATTTGTTTCGCCCCAAATTAAGTGATAGTTTTTTTTATTATATTCCCTCCATTTTAAAATACAGGGTCAACCTTTTGAATTAATTTTAAATAATATAATTATAAAAATTATAAGCTCTTTAAAATGTATTTTAATCATAAAAATTTATTTTAAAATAGGTGAGGTGAAGTGGCTACTTTTCTTAAATCATTACTACTACTACTACTACATTTTACTTAACATATTTGTTTGAAAACTATATATGAAACAAAAAACATGGGCATGAAAGAGAGAATCATAAACAAGGAATTAGGATAATAGGATGGATGAAATGTTTTAACAATACATACATACATACATACATACATACATACATACATCTTAAACTACTACTACAAAAATCCCTCAAACAGTATTACTCCACAAAACATGTTTTGCATCCATTACAGATACAACCATGAAAAAACCAAGCCCAAAAGAAACAAGCTGCCAGCTTCCTGCTTCCTTTAGTTAGTTAGTTGGTTGTCCACCTGGGAGGGATTTATTTAAACTAAACTGATACCTTTTCTCAAGTATCTTCAACTTTTTTTATACCATAACATGATCCCAAGCTATGAACTCTTATCTTGATTCCATGTAGCTGAAAAATGTTTGTTTGCCTTGCAATCTAAAATCTAAGCAAGAAAGAAGCTGTATCTAGCTATATCTCTAGAACAATATCTGCAAAAATAAAATCAGAGATTTAATTTCTATATATTTTTTAGGAATTAAAATCAGGATGATGGAAAATAAAAATTAACTTACATTCTGAATCAGTCTTTACCCATTTACTCCCCTCATCATTCGATTCAGCTTCTTGTTTTCCCATCATCTTAGGCGTTTGTCTGCCCTCTATGTACTTCTTCATTGATGATGCTCGAGATGAATTTTGAGGGTAAATTTTCTTGGAAAGCATTGTCCTTAAGAGCTGTAGTCAAATGTCATGATATCAAAATGCATATATATTATTTAAATTTGAATTTACCAATGATATGGAAAATAATACTGTATTACTATATCAAAGAATTTTCTATCTATATTATATACAACTATTCCTACACATACATTTTCCATATATATTATATTAATTACCTTCTCCATTCTGGATTCTTGAAATGTATCTCTCAAACTGGGTGCTGGTGCATATCCACTTCTTGTGCAGACAAACATTTTCTTTAAGAGGAAGGAAATTGATTTCTTTCCGATTGCCTTCTTATTACTTTCCATGCAAGCATCTCTGCGTCGACCAAGGATCACTCTAATCGTTCGTTCAATATCATTCAAGTCACTGCATAAAGTGTTAGAAATTCTGCGATCTACCTCCAAGCTTGATGGACAATTAAGGAATCTATCCAGCGGGAGATTAGCGATTTCTCCTTCAACTTTGGATGCTGCTGGTTTTCGTGATAACAGCTTTGTCAACTCTTTCTCCAGCTTTCCTACTTCTTCGGGTGTAAATTCTGCTAAATCTCGAGGCACAGAATGCTCATCATCCTCAACATTTTGTCTTTCTTGATTTTCTTTTAAATCGTTGTTACCAAAAGTTCCAATTGCCAGTAATCCATGAGGCCAGTCACTGAATTCTTCTTTTCTAGGTTCTGGATTTATATGAACTGCAGAAAGGGAATCAAAAAGAAATTGAACAAACAAAAAGGCTCGTACTCTCACACTTGTATCACATCAAAAACCAAAAGTAAATGTTCCACATTCTATCCATAACTTGTGGGAGTATCATGGGAAAGGGATACTTGCAAGATTGATTACCAAAACTTATTTAACTAGTGTAACAATAGAAAAAGACAATGCAGATCTACACGTTAGTTTAACATACGCGATGAACCTAATTGTTTTTGTCGTGGACTACTTCCCCCATGAACAACAAAAATCCCAAATACCCTTTTCCTTTTTGAGCTTTCTACATTGAAGAAGCATGTATCCTGGAAGTAACTAACAGATCAAGGAAGCTAACAAAATTTGTCATATGATAAATGGTTATGTATGCAAATTATTCACTATTGTTTGCCGACCTTCTCTCTCTCTCTCTCTCGATATTTTAGGTGATTAAGTAATTTTGATTGAAACTATATACTCCTATGTTAGATATTTGAATGAGTTTGTTTCAAAGTAGACTGTTTTATAGTTGAGTGGAAGGTTATAAGGTGTCAACATCAATCAATGAATGTAAGTAGCAAATTAAAGAAGAATATCCTCACATACTACAAGTACACATATATACTACTTACGACTACTTGAAGTGGCATTTGATTTTGTGTGCCCTTTCCCATTGTGAAACTTATTTTGCATCCAACTGAAGAACTGCATCAACACAATTCAAAAGTGATTAGAATTAAAACCACTTACACATATTGCACGTACAAGAGCTAAAACAAATGTCTTACCTTCATTTGTGAACTAGTAATACGCGAGAAAGATTGTCCGGGTAATTGTAATGGGGAATTAAAGAGTGGTTGGTTGAGAGAATTAAGCCAATGAGAGTTGAGGTGTGGGAGTAATAAATAGAAGATATAAAAGTGAGGAAAACCATGGAGCAGTTTCATTCTTATTGGTTCAAGTCCCTGAAAACGGCCTTTTTTGACAAAACCAATTGGAGTGGAGTAGTATCTTTCTACACCATTACATTCTCTCATTAATTGGATTTTGAAATGTTGAAACTTGAAAGATAACTCGTTGGCAGCCTAAAGACGTAAAGGATATGTGAAAATCTGTAGCCAGAGCCCTTCAATCACCTCTCTGGTAAAATTCTGAGCGGTCCTTCTGCTGGATTTAAGCCTCAAAACCTTGTGGTTTGCCTAATTTTGAACCCGATTAGCGACAACTGTTTTTGAAGTAATTATAAAATAAGTTTTTTTTTTCTTTTGTAAATTTAACCTCCATAACTTATTCCAATTTGAATCCACTCCGTTACAGGTTCCCTCCGATTTCATCCAATATAGAAGTATAATTGAAGGTCAACCAATCTATTATGTTGAATAGCATAATTGTTTAGAAAATGAGTAATCCGACACTTTTTCATAAACATGTGAATTTTTTTTGAAATTTCTAACCGTGAAAATATTTTTTATAATTCTAATTTTTTTTTGTAGGACTGACCTCAATATCATCAACTATCCATTAACAAATTTTGATCATTACTAACACAATTATTAAGATCAAATAATTGGTGTATTGAATAAAATTAAATGTATGTAACGGATGGGAGCCAAATAAGTGGATAATCATGCAACAATAATTAAATACGCTATTACATTTTTAAAATCAATATCATTACATGCAGCTCCAAATAATAATAATAATGCAATAACCAGGGATCAAATATATGTAGAAGATATGAATCTTAAACCAAGTGATTCCTTAATCGTTATCATGGTACAAATAATAATAAGGCCTGAGAATTAATGTATGTATGTATTAACTAATACTACTAACTGAGAGTTGGCAACATTCCATTTTATATTATTATTAATCTACAATTAAAAAACTTGTTTCCATAAAGAGTTTTCTGTTAACTAGTTTGGGCAGGCACGCACGCAATCACCACGTGTCGTGTGTGTAATTTATTTTAAAATATTAATAATTAAAAATAACTAATAAGAGAAATTTGAAATGCATGAAAAGAGAGAGAAATGAAAGTAGAATGTGAGAGATGCTAAGTAGCAAGTGGAAGTAGAATGCGAGAGCAATGGAGAGAATAATAATAGTAATAAGCACGTGGTGATCATATGCCATTTCCGAGCAAGGTGCGGTTGCCTGCCAAATTCAGAAAACACTCCACCAGGCGTAAAATGATGTGTGGTCAAATAAATTAAAGAAGAAACCGTATATTCTGGTCGAAATTTTTAAAACATCCAAGTGTATGGTATGGTATGGTATGGTATGGTATGGTACTACAAGGAGAAGAGAAAGGTCAAATATATATTCCATTATACACTGAAAAAACATGGCTTTAGAAATTATTAGTAATTAAGATACTATGGCTGAAGAAGAATATACAGTATATATCAACTTCAATTTATCATGCAGATGAAAATATCAATATGGACATAAGAGCTAACCAATTATCTCAGGTTATGATGCATCAACTAGAATACTCCATTTATGTTTGTTAACCAGAGTATTGTATTAATTAAGCAAATGAAAACATATGTCGTCACCAAACCTTCTCTATATCAATCAATATTCCTCCAGATGCCCAGTAGTAAAAATGAATCACTCCAACCAAGATACAACTTTACTTTTAACCAAATACTACTACTACTACTACTACTACTACTACTATAAAAGCAGTCATGTGGATATCTAGGGTTTAGGACTCCAACCCATATTTGGCTGGCTGGCCGGAAGGTTTTTAGGGTTGCTAAATACTATAAAGAAACAGAATAAATGATGTGGATCACTATCCCCCACCCATAAAGTTGCAACCATTGTTATTGTTTCACTAGCCCGTATTTCATTCAATCTAAGAGTAAGAAAGATACATCATAAATAATAATAGTCAGTATATTTTTTTAATTAATACTACTCTACATACATAGAAAGTTTGTAATCTTTCAACACCACCCCTCAAAATTAATTACTAGATGAATTAGGTTAATATCTTACTTGTCAACGGTAGTATACCTAGCGTAGGGACTGTTGATATTAATGAATCTCATTTCTAAATGCACAGATGTAAGTGAAAAATTCCAAGTTAAAGATGCCACAGAAAACTATTGCCGAAAAGTTCTACACGGGAATTGGTAACAACCAAGAGTTAACTTTGGTTCACATAAAGAAAGAAAGAAAGAAAGAAAGAAAAAAAGTAAGATGGTTCAAAAGCCCAGGAAATAATTTTAGTACACAGACAGATTGTTTTGGACATTTGGAGTTACGTTGATTTCACTATTTGTCCATTCCCAACTTAGTTCAGCAGAATATGATATCAGTAACTAGCACAAAACAAGTCGCATTAAGATATACTCATCTCTAATATAACACAAGTAACAGCTTATAATAGATCATGGAAACAACTCTGGGGAAATGCTCACATTTTCATCCTTGTAGCCATTACTTTACACTAGTTTCACCAATTGAAAATATACAGTAACCAAGATAAATTGAGTCAATTAAGTAAACTTTTATCAATATATACATATTACTGATAAGTATTACATAATTTATATTTCACAATAGAACCTTCTTTCTTTTTTGAGTAAAGAAGAATAGTAAGAAGCTGACAGTTATTAAATCCTACCATTCCACTCTACTTCATTCTACGAAACATGTTAGAAGCATCTCATAGTTTGACTAGCCAAGGATAATGAAAAGGGGAAATCAGACAAATAGCGCTCAACATATTCTTTTAGATGGACAGTTGAAGAACCCTTGTATATACTAAAAGTTAGAAATGAAGAATGACTATATACTTTCCCCGTTCAAAATAATAGATACATTTTGACTTTTTGAAATAAATTTGTGAAATCCTAACACTCAAAATGATACGAATTCATTTAAATTTTGAAATCAAAAGATATGGTAATTTGCAGTACTTTTTAGCAAGTGTAAAATTGTTATAGACGTTTATACTAAAATCAAAAAAATAGGTACTGATTTTGAGTTTTAGAATTTCACAAATTGATTTCAATAAGTCAAAATGTATCTCTAATTTTGGAACCAAAGAGTACATAAACAGGTCGTGGGCATTCCGTGTACCAGCAACGTAGAAAAAATTATACCATTCCAAGAATCATTCTCTCTCTCTCTCTCTCCATAAGAACTAATAAATAAGGCTCAAAGAAATCCAAGCCATCCTCACCTTCAGAGAGCTTCATAACCCTTATAACAAGGTCGGCAGTTAAAGACTACATATGACATGCGGATGCGTGATCTACTTTGATAGACTTTATAATACTTCTATTTAACTAGAATAACAATAATCCCATATTCTAAAGTTACAAGGTAAATAATCTCAAATGTCTATCAAACCATTAGATGTGCCAGTTTATGCTCTGCTGAATCACTTCCAACCAAGAAAAAGGCAAACAGCACATAGATTATAGTTTAGAAATCTCCACAATGCTTCCATAATATGGTAGAAGTTATTCTACTATCAGTCACGTGTATGACCTTCCATTTAAAAAATTAATACACCATCAATATTGTGGGTAAAGTTAACTATGAAATTTTTCGATGAAAAAGAGTAACATGAGACAAATACAAGAGAATGTCATGCTAGATTGAAGGTAAAGGAAGTGAAGTCTACCAAATGACATCGATCAGCTGGTCACAAGATCCACAATCAAGGTGTGAGGTACTGCAGCTCTCCATTTCTGTAGCTCAGTGAGGGTGAAGAGGCTCCTTGATGGAATATAGTTCTCGTTTGTATGTTTACAGTTTACAGTTCATCATGTTTTGATACAGGTCCACCTGTGGAACCACCAAAATAGGTGTCAAGACACACCATTGATTAACACCAAGCTCTTGTCAGTATATTCACAAATATTCTTTAGTATCAAACCAAAATATATTTGGTTCAGCCTGTTGCCTTATTTGAACAATTGATAATAGAATTTCTCGAATGAAGCACAGAGTCTTCTATATATTCCAAACTTCTTGAAATTGATTCTAGAAGGACAAACACCATATAGGTTGTAACCAACATGTCAGTCAAAGAGTGCATTGTTAAACTGTCAATGCAGAGGATGAATAACCGAAGAGCATAGTTCTTGATGATTGATTATCTACTTCTTATATTTAGTTGTAATTTGACTTGATGACTAAAATAAGCAAACATGTTAGACTGCATAGTGCATACTTTTGTCAGAAAGTCGGAATATAAAAGTGCATCCTTTGGTCAGAAGAGAATGGACAAAAGACATGAAATAAGAATTTTATAAATATTAAGGCTTCGATGGTTGTTTCAAAATTTTGAACCCCTACTATCTTTTGTTATCAACCAAAAGAGAATGAAAGAAAATAAATTACAGGACAAAGAAGAAAATTTTATTGCTATATTCGAAGTGAACCATCTCAATATCTAGAGAGAAAAAGCAAAAAAAAAAGTAAAACACAATTAATAAGGCCCATTTAGCATAAAAAACAAATCCAGGAGTTTTTTTGTTCTTTTCTATGAATTCAGCTGATTATAATCATATTTCCCATGGAATTAACAAGGATAAAGTTATCAAATGTTCACTTGCATGATCTTATATAAGTCATCAAACGAAAATAATAATTTTAAAATTTTATTTACCTACAAAAATTTATTTAGCCAAAAAAAACGTTCATTTGCATGAAATTATATCATTGCAAACACAAAAGATGCAAACAACACTTGACATAAATCCTCATAATTCTACCAGTTTTTTGTTTTTGATAAGAATATAATAAAAGCGCCAAAAAGAGGGTGCACCCATTTGCACTTGGTCTTTAGAAAGATGCACGGGAAATAAAAACAGACCAATGCACTCCAAGACACTCGACACCTCCCCTCTACAAGGAACCCATCTGTAATTCTATGACATATGACTCCAAGTCTAGGAAACCAGCCCAAAATGGTTTGTTGTATACTTTTTATTTGCCAATGCATACAATGAAAAAGTAAAGATCTTACGAATATCGCAGATGATTTTTTATGCATTTAGTTATGCAAAGAGAAATAGACGCCGTAAGTGTGTTAACTATCCCAGAGCACCTAGCTTAGTGAGTAAAATCCAACCATATTGACCCTATTTGTGAATTACAAGATAAGTGATTCAATAATATGACTGCATGCTTATCATGAGTCATGACTACAACATAGCAGAACCTTTCAGTATAGCTAAGGCATGACCATTTATTACATATGCTATATTGTATCTACAAAAACAACAATTAGTAATTTGACCTGGAGTTGTCTCATTGAAGAAAAATGATATCTCCCTAGCAGCAGATTCAGGTGAATCTGAACCATGAACACAATTTCTTTCTGAGTTCAGCCCACACATTGCTCTGATGCTGGGAAAAAGAACACAACAAAAGTACATATTGAAACAACATCCAATGAAATTCACCAATCATAAAGAAATTCACTAATGAAATTCACCAATCATAAAGAAAGGCATAAAATAAATGAACATATACTTTTTTTCTAAAAAATAATATCTGAGGACATAAATCAATAAGATCAAAACAAAAAATAACGCACCTGTAAGGATGGGTAACCTTAGCCTTGCTTGCATCAGTAGGTCCAATCAAAGCACGCAAGTCTGAGACAGCGTTCACCTTCTCCAATACCATTATCAACACCGGACCGCTGACACGTGGTGAAGTTAGAGAGAGAGAGAGAGAGAGGCTCTTTTAATAAACGATATAGGAAAAATATCAACCTAAAAAAGTATCTTTTAACCACACACTTCTACACTAGCACAAAGTAGAAAACAGAAAGATCAATGTTACATGGCGTGCGGTATGTTACATAGGCTAAAACGTGGTATGCTAGGGGTAACATTATATGGATGCTTATAGTTAGAAATTCTCTTAGAATCTAAATGCAATAAAGTTAAATTTCATAGAAAAATTTTAGTTGCATCGACAAGTTGATTGTCCTATATATAATTAAAAAAATGTGAAGTTTGAGCATCCAATACAAAGTTACAATATTGTAATTTGTACAACTAGAGGTAGAAATACACACACACTTTCTTACTTTTGTGTACACTAAATTTAGAGTTTCGAAATTTGAGGATGCAAGTACCAGTATGTAGTTCGCTAGGTCAATAAGAATATTATAATCTAACAAAGATAACAAATTCTTTAACCACTACAAAGGCCTTCTAAAGCTTCAATTAAAAAGGTGAGGATTCAAGTCGGTAGCACAAAAACACATAGTTGAGCAGGAGGGATGGCTAGTACATGTGAAAAAGAAAGTTCTTTAGTGTACAACCATTCCACCCTCTGAAAAGTTCTAAGTTTTTTTCCCTTTTTTTAGACAAATAAAAGTAGGAGTAGGATGTGTAGACATGAATTATGTATAGAAATGCTATTTAATATGATAATATCCTTGTCCAGTTTTATACGTAATGCATATAGTATTATAATAACACAAAAGTTAAGCAGAACGTGAATTTGTGGCTCTCTTTTTTATGCAAAGTCAAAAAAAATTATAATTGAAAAATTAAACAAATTTAACTAAAATACTGCATATGCTTGTTAATTGAGAAGCAACAATATATTCAACTTATTCGGATAATTTTTATAGAAAATAAAATATATAGTTAAGCAATCATGGCAACTCATTCATAAAAGAATTACAAAGTTTAAGAAAAATTTAAGTGGAGAGGAACATCTAAAAGAAAAACAATAGCATCGTATGATCATAACAGAGCAGAGATACCTAGTAATGTATTTGACAAGGCTTGGAAAGAAGCTCTTTGAGGAGTGCTCTGCATAAAAACTTTTAGCATTATCCTCGTCAAGTTGGACCATCATTTCCCTACAGATGGTGAAGCCAGACTCCAGAATAGAATTCTTTATCATACTTGTATGGTTGCCAAACAATCCATCTGGTTTTATCATCACTAATGTGCTCTCCTCATTTGAACAACCATTTCCAAAACATCTATATTTTCTCGAAATAATTAACATAGCAATAGTGTTAAGATAACTACAACCAGTATACATATAACTAAATAGCAGCAATGAAATTTCTGGTGATGAAAAAGATAAATTTAGCATATGCTGAAATATATATAAAAAAATTGTAACATCATTAAATGGCTTGCCCATTCTGACAAATAAACAAATTCATCAATTGAAATCACTAGCTACTACTGCTGAACCTTGTGTAATTTGCATTATAAGAAAATGATTATAAAAAAAATATGAGTTACACCAGTATGTACTTGCTATATATATATATTGAAGGTAATCCATCTAATATATCATGAAGTTCAAAATATAACATTCTAATTTCACTTTCCTATTTTTCACTGACAAGATAATGAAAAGTTTAAAACTCACAGAACACAATAGAAGCATTGGGTTCAATTTTGTAGGTAACATTAATTGAAAATTCTCAAACCCCCGCACTGTTCTCAAGTTTTGAACCCTCCACTTCTATCAAGTATAAACTAGGTGTGAATTTAAGCACAAACGGAACAATTAAAAATGTAAAAGCAATAATAGAAAGTATCACAAACCCTAGCTTTGCTCACCGGCGAGGAAGATAGAGAACAAAGAAGAAGACCAGAATTTTTGTGAAAGGTGAAAATAGATGGGTAGTCATTCGAAGAAGCAACAAACTGCAAAATAATCGGGGACATGTTATGAATGAAGGGATCAATTTGATTGAATTAAGAAGAAATTAAAGACGATTGATTACCTGCAGTGCGATCAGTCGACCAGCTCAACCAGGAAAAAAAAGAGCGGGAATCAGATAGAGGTTTACAAGCTAGGATTTGTGCAGTGCAAAATTCATTTATTTATGGTCGTGTTTGGTAACTTGCAAAAGAAGGGGGGGACAATTCCTTTTACTTCCTCCTCGTGCCAAACAGTACTTTGAGCTCTCTATTGCTTCTGAGCCGTTGGATTTTTAATGTGTCTATTCTTTTGATGTGGATCGAGTAGGACATAAATCCCAAGAGCGAAATATGTATATTGGTTTGTTTATTTGAAAAATGCTACACCTATAAACGCATAAGGCTGTAAACGAGTCAACACAGTTCGGACTCGATTTGGGATCGACTCGAAAAAATACGAACGAGATTCGGATTCGTTAATAATATGATCCAAATCTGAGCATTAAAAATAGTTTGAATAAAAATATGAGTAGAATCTGAGCAAGATTATACTCGACTCGTTTAAGATTCAAACTACTCGAATTTTTTATTGTGATTCGATACATACTCGGTTAATACATATTCGATTAGATGTTCGATACATTCTCTTATAATATATACAAATTTAAATCAAATTAGGATAATTAGTTATTATTTTGTTTTGTTTTTAATTTTTATTGTGATTTTATATTTGTAAAGTGTAATAATAAATATATTTTCTCATTTTTAAGTAAAATAACAAATTTAATTTATAATTATATTTATTATAAAACTAGTTATTATGTGGAGACTCGAATTCGAGCTTGAATTTGAAGCTCGTGAGTAGTTTGAATAAATATTCGAGTCGAGTCGGATCGAATTCGAGTAATAAATATTCGAGTCGAGTCGAATCTGAGTAGAAATTTTCAAATATAATTCGAATTCGAGTACGAATTTATTTTTTCGAGTCGAATTTGAGTAGCTCTTTGTTCGCTCCGGTCGACTCGTTTACACCCTTATAAACGCAGTAAACGCACAATTACATTAAATAAGGCAATTTTTATATCAATAAAATGATCGACGTTGGGTCAATCAAGTGTAATAAAAAAATAACAATGATATATATATATATATATATATATAGAACGGATCCAGTCCGGGAGTCCGGACTGGATCAAAATACGGTCCAATTTTATATATACACATCTGACATTAGTTACATGGCACGCAATTGTATGTGTAAATTTAAGAATAAAAATACAGAATTTAGCGGGTGAAAGAAAAAAATTCATTACAGAAATACTAATTATTTAACATATATATATTATATATATATTATACCAATATGTAACACGTGTCATTTTTGAAATTCATTACATTGAATTACAAGTCGGACTAACCAACCAGCTGATGCTACTATTATGAAGACCTATACCATACTTTCTAGTTTCTATGTCCGAAGAAAAGAAAAGAGCTTACTAAACTACTACAGAAATACTTGTTTACATTGTAAAACTACTACATGCTTTTGTATTCCTGTATGTCAGCAGCATTGCTCGCATGAATCAGAGAGCTCACAACAACAGTTAAGACACTCAAAACATGCAAGGGCAGTGCAGAGTTGCGTGAAAGCAATAGCGCAACGATCATTCAGCTGTGAACAAGCCTGGATACAGCACAGGCAGCAACAGCGCTTCACCAGCCTCCCACAATAATTTGATGCAGCCTTCATGATGAAATCTTTAGATTCATGCAACTTTGGTTCTCCGGTTCCAGGAGGAAGATTCTCACCAGTGGCAGTCAAACTACCAAAGCCAACACCCAAATTACGAAGAAATATAATTTTGCGCCCATTCAGACCCATCATCTGCAGAATAATTGCAAACCCCAGTTCTTATATTGAGAAATGAGTCAACCAGAACTTATTGATGTATAAATGCATATACATATTTTATATGATAGCTAAGTTGCTGGTGTTAAACTAAGTTCAAATGCTTATTGTAAAACTATGATATGGATATAGAGTCAATCTTACGATATTGCAGTACATACTATTGGCATCGAGATAAAGTATTCTTTAAAAATTAAAAGTTCATATTCTACGGATACATAACATATTACCTAAGCATCATAAACATAAGTTCATATGTAAAAAATTATCTGTCGTTCAATTTACATAATCCCCTAGCTTATAAAATAGGAATGACAAATGTCAATCCTGCAAGACATAAACGACAGCTAAGAAGTACACGTATTTAAGGAAGCAAGTGACAAGATAGAGGTAGCTTAAACAAGTGTTAATAAAGGTAGGTAAAAGCATACCTCTTGTACAAGAACTGGTCCAGAGGATTGCTTTCCTTTATCAGTCTGAACCAAAATCATGCCAGTATACTCTGACGGAATTCCTGTTTGTATGCTCATTTTCACAACCTACGATCATGGGTACAAGTCAAGCAGATTTATATATCGCAAGATGATCACACATAAACATAACCCCATTTTCAAACAACTTTATCTTTCAAGAACCCCATGATCGGTCCAGTAGTCCACGGACTACAGAAAATCATTGAAGCAGTATGCAAATCATAAACATAAAATTTGCAATATGCCAGGATACTTGGATTTAAGATTTTTCATAATGGTTTATGTACAAACTATCAATTATCACCACTAACAGCTGGATGCCTTTTAAAGGAAAAACTGCATTCACCTAAACCCTATATTCAATAATTTTTTCTAAGGAAATTAATTACTTCACTGAGAATTTCAAAGTTGGCAACTAGAACTGAATTTGCAATAAATTTCCTCTAGGGCATCATATTAAATTATGATTGTTTATCCAATTCCACAAAGAAATCATGAAAGTGAAAAGGCCAACCTTCTCTTCGAGTTGTTTGCTTCCTGACAACCAAGCATGAGATGTGAGCGCATCAATATGTCTTCTTGCAAGCACCTGCCACAGAAAACCAAAATTAGAAAAGAAAATGTGCATTTCTTCCGAATATTAATCTGTGCACCATTGTGAAGTATGAGACTGCATCTGGGAAATGGAGCTACATGTATAGCAATGACACCATCCTGTTAGATTGATGTGAGTCTTCAAGTTTAACCAAACTGCATAATTTCATTTCCCTTGAAGTTTTGATGTTTAGTGCAACTAAGCTAATTTAGCTGGAGAAGTTTGGGACGAACCATAAATTACATCTCCCTCCTACCCTCCACTTTGAGAATAAGATATTCTGATGGGAAAATTGCAAGGTGGCTTTGTATACTTTTTTGCACATAAATAACATCTCCCTCCTGCCCTCCACTTTTGAGGGGGCAAAGGTGGTTGGGGTTTGAAAAGAGTAAGATCTCTGAAATAGTAACAATAATGTGATTTTATATGAAACGGAAGCCAGGATCTATAACGCTGGAACCAGTTCTTAGTTCTCTAGCAGACCATCAACTGACTAGGAGAACTTGCTTGGTGAAAAATGAAAATTGCTGGAAGAGCTGTGCTGTATGACTCCAGCGGCAGCTGACCAGTTAATTTGATCCACAGTAGCAAACTTGTGTATAAACATTGAAAATAGAGGAAATTTAATTTTATTTATAATAAGTTGGGGTCTTACACCAAACCTCTCCTTAGACAAAATTTTCTAGACATTGCCAATAATGATATCTAATAATATTATTCAAATAATATGAATTATTGATCTGATAATGAGAAATATTGTGCAGTGATAATTATTGAAACAACAATAATATAAAATATCAACACAACAATTATTGAATCAATAAAATATTAAAAAGTAATTACTGTAACAATTATTGAGTAGTGCCTTCTTACGTAAGAATCAATAATTCAAAAATACTGTGCAATATCGTGTGTTACTGTGCAACCACGCGTATTACTGTATTTTAACCACCGGGTATTCCAACAGTGTTAACGGTAACAACTACGCTGTTATTTATAAAAACTCAAACTTATCGTTTTCTTCATCCGACAGTTATTCTGTTATCACGAATGGCTGCGCCGTCGTACGAATATTCCCCGACAACAAGAATATTCCACGACCAATCGAATATTCCCCGACAAAATGAATATTTTTTAACCACTTGCTTATTTTGTAAAATTTGCACATTTCACCCGTAATCAAAGTATTATATCAAATTAACTCCTTATTAATTTAAGATAATAAATAGAGAAAATTTAATTTTATTCATAACAAGTTGGGGTCTTACAACTACGTATTTAGTTATAAAAACTCAAATTTATCGTTTTCTTCATCCAACCGTCATTATGTTATGGTGCTCACAAATGACTGCGCCGTCGTATGAATATTCGACGACCAAACGAATATTCCCCGACAACAATGATTATTTTATAATCACTTGCTTATTTTGTAAAATTTACACATTTCACCCATAACCAAAGTATTATATCAAATTAACTCCTTATTATTTCAAGATAATGAATAGAGAAATTTAATTTTATTTATAATAAGTTGAGATATTACAGTTGGGAGTTGAATATTTAAATTTGATGTTAGAATAAATAAATGTGCATGCATTATCAAAAGATAATTATGCTACATTTGGATTGGATTGGTAGAATGAGAGAGGGAATGAAATGAATAAAAAAAATTATGTTTGGTTCATTTTTCTCCCGTCGTCTCGTATAAAAGAGTCACTACTAGGCACATAAATTTCTTATTAAAACATTATAGAAAAGGAAAACGAAAAGTTTAAAAGTGTAGTCATGCAATTGTAAACAAGTGTTGATTCCGATGAAAATTAGAACATGAACATAACCGAAACTAATTAAAAATATAATTCACTGATTCTAATCAACAATTTACAAGTAGTGTCTCTGCAAACAAATCCAAAATATCATATGATGATATCGAGACTTGGAGCAAAAAACAAAGGAATAGGGATCTTTAAAACTATATATTTATTTTGACATTTAAACAAATAAATTACATAAATATATTTTACTTATATTACCATTTTGTCCTTATTTATTTAGTCTTCTGATCTGACCCCTTATAAATTACTGCATTTTTAAAAAATTTTTGAAAGGAAGGGAGTAAGGTCTTGTTTGTTTAGCTCTTAATGTCTCTGAATGGACCGCCTCTGATTCGGTCAGAGGCGATGTGTTGTTTGTTTTTTTTACCTCTTAATGCCTCTAGATGGTTAAACTACAAAATCAAGTCTGTAGGATTAAGAGGCATGTCTGAATGAGAGTTGCCTTTTTTTGGACAAAAATACCCTCATTAATATTATCATTTTCCTTTTTTATCTATCACCACCACCACCACTACCAGATCTTACCACCATCGTCGCCACCGCCGTCGCCACGGCCACCACCGCCACCACTACCAGATCTACCACCACTACCAGATCTACCACCACCACCGTCACCACCGGCTCCATTTTGAAAATATAGTATAGGTGAAAAAAGAGAGGAGAGGAGAGGGGAGGAGAGGGGAGGGGAGGGGAGGGGAGGGGAGGGGAGGGGAGGGGCGGGGCGGGGGCCGGAGCAGGGGAGGGGGGGAGGGGGGGAGGGGGGAGGGGGGAGGGGGGAGGGGAGGGGAGGGGAGGGCGGGGGACGGAGTAGTGGAGGGAGAGGGGGCGGTGGGGATGGGGGTAGATGAAGAAGAAAATATTTTGTTTTGTTTTTTTATTTTATTTTATAATTTTGTTTAGAAGGTTAAAATGATAAAATACTTTTATTCTGACATTTTGAAAAAAGTAATCATAATATTTTTTTATTCAGATACAATTCTATTCAAATACTCTATATTATTCAGACGTCTAAACTATTCAGGTCTTAACACTAAATTTTTTCAAACACCACCTAATTGGATAAAGAATAGTAGTTTTAGGTCGCCGTGGCTCAAATCTTTTATGAATTGATTTTAAAGATCCACAACACAAATAAAAGTCTTTTAACCAGTGCTGCTTGGGAACAAAGAAAAGCTTGATCTAAAAAAGCCCTAAAGATGAGTCGTGGAAGTGGGGGTGGATACGATCGTCACATTACGATCTTCTCTCCTGAAGGTCGTCTCTTCCAAGTAGGTATGTAAAATTTCACTATTTTTAAATTCGTCTAATTCGGTATCTGAGAATATCGATAACAGCTTTGTTGGATCACCAAGTCTATAACATCAGCTTAATTGAACTGTTTTTTTTTTGGAATGATGTGAAAAGAGTATGCATTTAAAGCTGTTAAGGCTGCTGGAGTCTCCTCTATTGGTGTCCGAGGCAATGATTCGGTCTGCGTTGTAACTCAGAAGAAGGTTCCGGTGAGTGTAAATTTGATGACTAATTATGAAACTACGTTTTATCAGTAGACTGCCATTCCTTTGTTATTAAAGTTTTGAATTTAAATACAGGATAAGCTTTTGGATCCAACTAGTGTCACGCATCTTTTTTCCGTTACCAAGTACCTCGGCTTGTTAGCCACTGGCACCACAGGTTAACTTTTAATGTTTTCTATAGCATAAATTGTTCTTAGATTTGATCGGTGCTGATTGTTACCTGCAATGCTACCAAATAAATTTCTTTCACTATGTTTAATATTTCACAGTATGAAAATTTAACTACGAAATTTTTGTTTTGGGCGCTGCTTTGGGAGATCCATTATTTGCCTTATCCTTTTGTATTATTTGGCACAAAATAAGACTTGTACGTGTATGATCTCATTTTTCGTTAATCTGTGAAAGAGGTACACAGCACAGTTGATGTATACCGAAATAGCTGCAAGAATTGTGTTTTTGTCATATTTATACCGTTTTCTTTTAGTTAAGGAAGTAAAAAAGAAAAGAACAGAGTTGCCATTGTTACATAAGAGAAAACTGCTGCTTTCATCCTTTGATGGTGAGGGAAAATTTATGTATGAAGTTTAGACTACCTTCAATAGTGAGGGAAATTATGCATAGAAATTTGTGGCTAGAGCTAGAGTCTAGACAGCCTGCTGTTCATAAAATGTTGTTTAGGGGTTTACTTCTCAGTTTTCGTCAATTGAGTTGTTCGCTGTCCATGTTTAGCCTTTGATTGTCTTTGCTTTCTTGGTTATGTCAAGTGTGAGTCAAGTTCACTTATTTATTTATAATATTTATTCCGATAAATAAGTGGAGCTCCAATAATGTTTGAAGTATTAATTCTCAGCTGATGCAAGGACCTTGGTTCAACAAGCAAGAAATGAAGCAGCTGAGTTTCGTCACAAATATGGATATGAGATGCCTGTTGATTCACTTGCTAGATGGTAATACAAGTCTCTATGGACTATTGTCTTATGTTGTGTATCTAGACTTAAAAAGAACATTATGCCACTTTGTTACTAGGTAGGCAGTTTCTTTTATTAGTCGGTAATTACGTTTCATTGAAGTTTTCATCTGCTGATTCTGTTCATATGATCTGAGTTGGGAATTTGTTAACTATTTCATTGAATTATGTATTGAAAATTATAGTTGAATGCAGTGTCCTTTTCTCTTTTAACTAAAATGACAGTTTAGTGAACCATATAGAATAATGTGACGCTACGAGGTTTTTGGGGAAATTTCATGCTTATTATATATAATTGTTTTTCTTGTATATTGATAATATTCATTTCATATCGTCCCCCTTCTTTTTTTGATAGAAGACACTAATGCATCATCTATCTGTCTGGCATATGAGAATAAAATCTGTTCTTCAGGGGTTGAGATCTTCTGTTCTTTAGGTTTGTTGTGGTTGAATCCATGCTCATTTAGGTTGTGTTTCACCATTATATTTTTTCCATTGTTTTTCCGTATATTTTGGTTCTGTTATTTTTCCCTGCATCTTACTATTGTTTGACAAGTATTTCCAAAAACTCATACTTACATTGAGGGTATTTCATACAGTTCTAAAACCTTTTTTCCATGTATTACAAGTGGTCTCTTTTATGCATGTGCAGGATTGCAGATAAATCACAAATCTACACTCAACATGCTTATATGAGACCTCTTGGAGTAGGTCTGTTTTTGGTTCTGCAGTTTACCTCTTCAATTTATACTGCAACTTTAACATTGATTTCTGAGTTTATTTTGATAATTTAATCCTAACGTGATGCAATCATATATCAGAGCCTGTGTATCTCTCTTAATGTATAAGCTAGATTAGTTTTTTCTGGTGCAATTTCACTTGATCCATGATCTTTTTAATTGTTTGGCAGTTACTATGGTTTTGGGTGTTGATGATGAATTTGGTCCTAGGCTCTTCAAGTGTGATCCTGCTGGCCATTTCTTTGGTCATAAGGTATTTAGAAATCTCTTCTTCTAAGTCATAATATACCCTATCTTTGCTTTGACGAGTGCATGTCTTTCCTTATATTTTGTATTTTTCCTTTTCCTTTTGTTTTTCTGCTGTTACTTATCATGACAAGAGAACAGTTCCGCCAGAAAAGTGTATGTATTATGTTCTAACCTTTTCAAATCAACCACCATTTTCGGCCCTTGTAACCACTAACCGTCTAATCAACTCTGACTTCACATCCTTTTTAATAATCATTTCCTGTAACATTGGAACTTCTCTATGAAGTCTACGAGTTTTCTATATGGTTGAACTAGGAGTGGCTGTTAGTAAGAAAACCTACTCATTAGCAAAGTTACATGTCAATCTCTCTCTCTACTTTGACTTAAACCAACACCATTGCGGGTAAATAATAAATCAGATGCTTGCAAAGGGAAGATGCCTTTTTTGGTTGATATATCAAACAGTTTAAGACTTGATAAATGAGATCTGATACGTTCTCGGAATGTAGATATATTGCAAAATCACATTTGAAAGAAAGTATCTTCTCTGTCTGAGGTTTAAATTTTTGAGATGGGTATGTATTCCTTTTTGTTCCATCCTGGGGATTGTTCTTACTTTTCATTTGGGAAAACCTTTTTCATTGAACTTTATGTTAGGTTCTGTCTTATATATATATATATATATATATATCTTGTAATTTCTGAAATATCATCTGGGAGCTCATGTTGACATGTACTAGGCAACAAGTGCTGGATTGAAAGAGCAAGAAGCAATAAATTTTCTCGAGAAGAAAATGAAAAATGATCCTGCCTTTACATACGAGGAGACTGTGCAGGTAATTTCCTAATCATTTATGGATATTTAAAAAAAATGAACGTGGAAAAGAGGTAGTAAAGTGGATGTGCCTTTGAAATATTATGAAATTCCCTACTTTTCTGTTTGAATCTCTTTCCTTTTCCCCTCCCTTCCTAGTCGGCCTCCTGATTAATATAAACTGACATATCTGGATGTTTAAGGGTGGTAGTTTCAAAAATTATGTGAAGTTCTTTACACTTGAAAACTTCTGTCTCTATTTCTACTGTTATGATTCCATTACTAGCTTATGCGGGCTAGTACCACATCAGTTGTATGTGCAACTTGGTACTGGTTGATATTATCTTGGCTCTCCCTCCCTAACAGCTAGCTTTTGGGGTTGGTTATAACATCTTCATAACTATAATAATTTTCTGCAGACAACCAAAATATTTAAATTGTTTTCCTGAAATTAACATCGAAATGTGATTTTTCTATCGTGTAGATTGCAATTTCGGCTTTGCAATCTGTTTTACAAGAGGATTTCAAGGCTAATGAGATTGAGGTACTACATATCCCTTTCCTTAGTCTGGTCATATTTTAAATTGTATGGAAACTTCGTCATGCATTGTTGTGTAGACCAAAGACTAATTGTAAATGAACCTCAAATAAGTGAGGTGACTGCGCTTAGTTTTCTTTCAAAACATGGTTATCCATTGTAGTGCATGGAAAGTCGCCTTCCTTGCTGCTATATGCTTTATATTTTGGTACTCCATGAGATTGTCAACAGTATAGTGAAATGAATATGTACGCAATTGAGTTCCTTGTACTGGCATCACAAATATTATGTTGCTAGCCTACTATGAACTTTTTCCAACATTTTCACCAAGTATGCTTTGTATAAGCTCAACTTGATTTTATTCTTCTATCTGAAGATCATGTGAAACATTGCACTATCATGTCTTGCATCCGGAGTATTTCACCCTCCTGCTTTGTCTGAACCGTCAGAAGCCTAACCCGGCGTCTTCTGAGTTCTGACAAAGAATGGTGTATGAAATTAAACCCGAGTTTAGAGAGCATGGCGAGGCCATGTTTTAACTTGTGTACAAATTGGAATTAAGAAGTATGCCCATCAGATGTCTTACATTGTACTGTATGTAGCTGCACTTCCTGTGTCTTAAAGACACAGGAGCTGAAATGATACGTTATATTTAGTGCTTTAGAAATTGATTTTCGCTTGTTGTTTAAATGGTATGTAATTTAATTTTGGTTGCAAGAATAATAAAATTGTTGCAATAAGAGAGGCAAATTTCCATATATGAAAGCATTCAAATTCATCTAATATAGTTACAATTTACAAATGGGCCTTTAGATCGGGATGAGTAGAGAAGGTAATAAAAATAGTTGGGAAGAGGCTTCATGAACTCTTATGGGTGCAAAAGTGTTATTATTTATTGTTAAGTAAAACTTTATTTTTTTGATAGGTTGGAGTTGTGAGAAAAGAGAATCCTGTCTTCCGAGTTTTGTCTACAGATGAGATAGATGAACACTTGACTGCTATAAGTGAGCGCGATTAAGCATTTGAGGTGGATGTACAACTTCCTTGGGGGGAGAAGTTGCCTAGAATATTATCACATTAAGGATTAAGAAAAAATGTATTTCAGATTTTATATACTCAAGTCCTTCATTTATATTTTAATTTTGTCAAACATGTGTGCTTGAAGTAGATTGCTGAGATATTTATTGATCAATTATACTCTCTTCCCTGCAGACTGCAATAATTGCTTTCAGGAGCAGGAATCTCAAAATTTCTTTTTCTTTCTCCCCTATTTTTCATCTTCAACACTAGATATATTCTCCAAATTTATAAAAATTGGGATTGATTTGCTGCAAATTTTGTTAACATTCTATTCCTCCTGTTGATCTTCCAACTTAATACATTATTGCAGAAATTCATATATAATATTCTTCAATAGTACAAATTGAAGAATATCAAAGACTTCATTATATGAGGAAATTTGGTGAAACTATTTTGCATCAATTAGTGGAGCAATTAAAGCTTAAAGGGCAGTGCCTTTAAGTCATTTTATCCATCATTCACAATTAGATAACGAAATTGTTGAGCAAGTAAATATAGATCATATAACATGGACGAATAAAGAGAGTTCAGGTCAGGATCTCCCTCAGAGGCAGATATAAATTTACCCGAATAAGCCCTCTCTCTGGGGATAGGGAGAGAGGCCAAATTTCAACATCTACAAATTTACAGTCACTGCTTGTTCAATCACTTGACTACTTTATATTGAGCATTTCTTTCTCACAAACATCAGATACTTAAAATCATCGACTACTGCAAAGTAATATTGGAAAATAAAAACAAAAATTAATCTCATAATATAATAGATAAAAACTTTATTTAAAAATTGGTCAATCTAATAATACATGTCGTAGCAGAGTGAAACGACTAATGACAATGGAATGTGGTAAAAGTTTTGCTGCATAAATAAAGATGTCTGCCATACCATAGTGGCAATATTCCATCTTCCCCTTGTTTCCACAATGTACCCAAAAAATAATAATTTGAAAAGATTAATTACTATCTCGAGCCACAGATTGTGGCAATAATCGAGAAAGTAAAAAGAAACCCTCAGGTAAAACTGTACGCACGCGCCTCTCCCTTGAAGATTGAGTATCCAGTTTCCCAAGAAAGGTACAAAGGATTCCCTATTTTAACTTGTTTCAACACTTCAAGAAGTTGTTCAACAACTCTCTGATATATCCTTTCATGATGAAGAATCTGTTATTCAAGGGAGAAAGAAAAACAAGAGCAAATTTTTAGATTTAAGTGCCGAGGTTTGTAAAGGAAAAAAAGAATACAGCTGTAGAAGATGATAAATGAATTATACCAATCTACGGGAACAACAGCAAGTTGGATATCAGCATCATCCATGACTAGTATTATAGCATTATTATTCCCACTTAATTCAAGCAGGCATTCACCATACCTCTGATTCACTGTTTGTCGAACTATTAGTTAGACATGTGGAAAAATATGTAATTTCTACTGAAATGAATACAAAGTCAAAAACTAAAAGGAAGCTAAAATAGTTAAATCATGCAAAAAACAAAAAGGTTCATGTAAGGACACTTCAAGGAAAAGGAGGGAAGTACTTAAAAGAAGAGTTCCATCTTTGATCTGACCCACACCATGTTTTCAACATAACAAATGAAAAAACTTTTCTGTACTTTGTTTTTTATTCCACTCCTCCCCCTCCCCCTCTTGTTGCACTCTATTCGTATCTATTCATAATAGACAGAAACAAAAGGAAAAGAAAGAAAAAACAGTAATATGATATTTTAAGTTCAAATTTCCTTCCAAAACTAACAAACACAAGGAAAGAAAGAAACCTATTAACCTATTTTTTTTCCTCATTAAGAAACAATAACTCACAAGGCACTAGACTAGACTCATCATTGGGATATTGATATTCATATTACTTCCTATTTTCATAAGAATTATATCTATAAAAAAAAAATTAAAGGTGCATTTTATTTCAAGCAACTCTCAAAAAATAACGAGTCTTGATAGATAAAATCACATTATGACTCATATTACTCCATTTTTTTATATTAGGATATGGATAATATATTTTTATTTTACTCATCTCTAAAAATAATAGTTTTGAAAAATATAATGTTACAAACTAAAAAGACATTGATTTCATTTAATATTATTATAATCAAAAAATTGTACAAACAAAAAAAATTTTATATCATCAAAAAAATTGTATATTCAGAAAAAATGTTGGGGTAAGAAAGGAATGTTAATTTTCAATAAAATTATGATTTCTCAGGCAGTTGTGCACTGTGACCATCGGAATTCCAACTCGATCTCGGCCAGTGTTAAACAAATAAAAGGGCCAGGTTACGATGATCATCCAGTTGCAAAAAAAAATAATCAAACCATCCAGGACTTAATTACTTAAACGAATCGACCGGCCATGTTCAAGAAAATTAAACCAACAAAAAAGATTAAAAACACAGATTAATTTGACTTTCATAAAGAAAAGAAGAGATGTGAAGGGAAAGAAAAGGAACTCTTTCGTGCAAAGTGCACTGTTTTTTGCACAATGCCGATACACACTATCCCTGCAACTTCTTTTCATTCTCATTTTCTTTTAAGCATTCTATAAAACGCACAACGACATAACAATGAAATCAAATCCTCCAAGATTTAACTACTTCAACGCATCAACCTGCTATGTTCAAGAAAATTAAACCAACAAAAAAGATTTAAAACACTGATTGATTCGTCTTTCATAAAGAAAAGAAAAGATCTGAAGGGAAAGAAAAGGAAAAAAGGAATGTAGGGATGATGATTGTTGTATATCCAATAGAGAAATCAAATACAACTGCCCACCTTCCCCTTTTATATTTGGATGTTGCAGGAAACTCTTTCGTGCAGAGTGCACTGTTTTTTGCACAACACCGATACACACTGTACCTACAACTTCTTTTCATTCTTATTTTCTTTTAAACATTCTATAAAACGTACAATGGCATAACAATAAAATCAAATCCTCCAAGATTTAACTACTTCAACGCATCGACCGGCTATGTTCAAGAAAATTAAACCAACAAAAAAGATTTAAAACACTGATTGATTCGTCTTTCATAAAGAAAAGAGAAGTGGAGGGAAAGAAAAAGAAAAAGGAATGTGGGGAAGATGATTGTTGTATATCCAACAGAGAAATGAAACACAACTGCCCACCTTCTCCTTTTATATTTGAATTTTGCAGGAAATTCTTTCGTGCAGAGAGCACTATATTTTGCACAACGCCGATACACACTATCCCTGCACCTTCTTTTCATTCTCATTTTCTTTTAAATATTCTATAAAATGCACAATGACATAACAATGAAATCAAATCCTCCAAGATTTAACTACTTCAACACATTGACCGGCTATGTTCAAGAAAATTAAACCAACAAAAAAGATTTAAAACACTAATTGATTCGCCTTTCATAAAGAAAAGAGATGTGAAGGAAAAGAAAAGAAAAAAGGAATGTGGAGAAGATGATTGTTTTATATCCAATAGAAAAATCAAATACAACTGCCCACCTTCCCCTTTTATATTTGGATTTTGCAGGAAACTCTTTCGTGCAGAGTGCGCTGTTTTTTGCACAACGCCGATACACACTGTACCTGCAGCTTCTTTTCATTCTTATTTTCTTTTAAACATTCTATAAAACGCACAATGGCATAACAATAAAATCAAATCCTCCAAGATTTAACTACTTCAACGCATCGACCGGCTATGTTCAAGAAAATTAAACCAACAAAAAAGATTAAAAACACTGATTGATTCATCTTTCATAAAGAAAAGAGAAGTGAAGGGAAAGAAAAAGAAAAAGGAATGTGGGGAAGATGATTGTTGTATATCCAACAGAGATATGAAACACAACTGCCCACCTTCTCCTTTTATATTTGAATTTTGCAGGATATTCTTTCGTGCAGAGAGCACTATTTTTTGCACAACGCCGATACACACTATCCCTGCACCTTCTTTTCATTCTCATTTTCTTTTAAATATTCTATAAAATGCACAATGACATAACAATGAAATCAAATCCTCCAAGATTTAACTACTTCAACACATTGACCGGCTATGTTCAAGAAAATTAAACCAACAAAAAAGATTTAAAACACTGATTGATTCGTCTTTCATAAAGAAAAGAGATGTGAAGGAAAAGAAAAGAAAAAAAGAATGTGGAGAAGATGATTGTTGTATATCCAATAGAAAAATCAAATACAACTGCCCACCTTCCCCTTTTATATTTGGATTTTGCAGGAAACTCTTTCGTGCAGAGTGCACTGTTTTTTGCACAACGCCGATACACACTGTACCTGCAACTTCTTTTCATTCTTATTTTCTTTTAAACATTCTATAAAACGCACAATGACATAACAATGAAATCAAATCCTCCAAGATTTAACTACTTCAACGCATCGACCGGCTATGTTCAAGATAATTAAACCAACAAAAAAGATTAAAAACACTAATTGATTCGTCTTTCATAAAAAAAAGATAAGTGAAGGGAAAGAAAAAGAAAAAGAAAAAGGAATGTGGGAAAGATGATTGTTGTATATCCAATAGAGAAATGAAACACAACTGCCCACCTTCCCCTTTTATATTTGGATTTTGCAGGGAACTCTTTCGTGCAGAGTGCACTGTTTTTTGCACAACGTCGATACACACTATCCCTGCAGCTTCTTTTCATTCTCATTTTCTTTTAATAATTCTATAAAATGCACAATGACGTAACAATGAAATCAAATCCTCCAAGATTTAACTACTTCAACACATCAATTGGCTATGTTAAAGAAAATTAAACCAACAAAAAAGATTTAAAACACTTATTGATTCGTCTTTCATAAAGAAAAGAGAAGTGATGGGAAAGAAAAAGAAAAAGGAATGTGGGGAAGATGATTGTTGTATATCCAATAGAGAAATGAAACACAACTGCCCACCTCCCCTTTTATATTTGGATTTTCACGGAACTCTTTCGTGCAGAGTGCACTATTTTTTGCACAACGCCGATACACACTGTCCCTGCAGCTTCTTTTCATTCTCATTTTCTTTTAAACATTCTATAAAACGCACAATGACATAACAATGAAATCAAATCCTCCAAGATTTAACTACTTCAGCGCATCGACCGGCTATGTTCAAGAAAATTAAACCAACAAAAAGATTTAAAACACTAATTGATTCGTCTTTCATAAAAAAAGAAATGTCAAGGGAAAGAAAAGGAAAAAGAATGTGGGGAAGATGATTGTTGTATATCCAATAGAGAAATAAAACACAACTGCCCACCTTCCCCTTTTATATTTGGGTTTTGCACGGAACTCTTTCGTGCAGAGTGCACTGTTTTTTGCACAACGCCGATACACAATGTCCCTGCAGCTTCTTTTCATTTTTATTTTCTTTTAAACATTCTATAAAACTCATATGACATAACAATGAAATCAAATCCTCCATGATTTAACTACGTCAGCGCATCGACCGGCTATGTTCAAGAAAATTAAACCAACAAAAAGATTTAAAACACTAATTGATTCGTCTTTCATAAAAAAAAGAAATGTAAAGGGAAAGAAAAGGAAAAAGAATGTGGGGAAGATGATTGTTGTATATCCAATAGAGAAATAAAACACAACTGCCCACCTTCCCCTTTTATATTTGGATTTTGCACAGAACTCTTTCGTGCAGAGTGCACTGTTTTTTGCACAACGCCGATACACTGTCCCTGCAGCTTCTTTTCATTTTTATTTTCTTTAAAACATTCTATAAAACGCATAATGACATAACAATGAAATCAAATCCTCCATGATTTAACTACGTTAGCGCATTGACCGGCTATGTTCAAGAAAATTAAACCAACAAAAAGATTTAAAACACTAATTGATTTGTCTTTCATAAAGAAAAGAGATGTAAAAGGAAAGAAAAGGAAAAAAGAATGTGGGGAAGATGATTGTTGTATATCCAATAGAGAAATGAAATACAACTGCCCACCTTCCCCTTTTATATTTGGATTTTGCAAGGAAATCTTTTGTGCAGAGTGCACTGTTTTTTGCACAACGCCGATATACACTGTCCCTGCCTGCTTCTTTTCATTCTCATTTTCTTTTAAACATTTTATCAAACGCACAAATGACATATCAATAAAATCAAACTCTAGGATTTAACTACTTAAACGCATCGATCGACTATGTTCAAGAAAATTAAACAAAAAAGATTAAAAACATCGACTGATTCGTCTTTCATAAAGAAAAGAAGATATGTGAAGGGAAAGAAAAGGGAAAAGGAAAAAGGAAAAAGGAATGTAGAGAAGATGATTGTTGTATATCCAATAGAGAAATGAAACAAAACAGCCCACCTTCCCCATTTATATTTAGATTTTGCAAGGAACTCTTCCGTGCAGAGAGCACTGTTTTTTGCACAATGCCAATACACACTATCCTTGCTTGCTTCTTTTCATTCTCATTTTCTTTTAAACATTCTATCAAACGCACAATGACATAACAATGTAATCAAATCATCCAGCATTTAACTACAAAAAATATTAAAAGCACTAATTCATTCGTCTTTCATAAAGAAAAGAAGAGATTTGAAGGGAAAGAAAAAAAAAGAATGTGGGGAAGATGATTGTTGTATATCCAATAGTGAAATGAAACACAAATGCCCACCTTCACCTTTTATATTTGGATTTAGCAGAGAACTCTTTCTTGCACAACGCCAATACACACTATCCCTACAACTTCGGGGGTGTTTGATAAAAATTGAATGAATCTGAATCTGAATCTGAATCTGAATCTGAATGAGCTGAATCTGAATCTAAATCTGAATGAGCTGAATCTGAATGAAAAAAATTGTTTGATAACTGACATATCTTAAAGATCTGAATGACATATTTTTAATATTTTACCCCTCTGAAAAAATTCAAAGTTGTTGTAAATTTATTTAATATTACATAATATAATAGTTAATATTTTTTTATTATTTTTATTATTTTTTTTAATTTTTTTTACTTCATTCAGCCAACCATTCAGCCATTCAGACCAAAAATTCGGACTTAACCATTCAGCCAACGCATCTGACCGATTCAGCCATTCAGACGATTTTTTTTCAAAACAAACGCACTTAATGATTCAACCACTTACCGATTCAGCCATTCAGACCCATTAAGTCCTAAACAAACAGCCCCTTCTTCTCATTCTCATTTTTTTAAACATTCTATAAAACGCACAATGACATAACAATGAAATCAAATCCTCCAAGATTTAACTACATCAACGCATCGACCGGCTATGTTCAAGAAAATTAAACCAACAAAAAAGATTAAAAACACTGATTGATTCGTCTTTCATAAAGAAAAGAAGAGATGTGAAGGGAAAGAAAAGGAAAAAGGAATGTGGGGAAGATGATTGTTGTATATTCAATAAAGAAATGAAACACGACTACCACCTTCCACTTTTATATTTCCTTTTAAACATTCTATCAAACGCACAATGACATGACTAAGAAACCAAATCATTTAGGATTTATCTACTTCAACGCATCGACCGGCTATGTTCAAGAAAATTAAACCAACAAAAAAGATTAAAAACACTGATTGTTGTGTATCAAACCAGAATAGGGGAGAGGTATCTTTCTGACTACCTAATCTATATGCAATACACATGCAGTCTGTGTAGAGGTGTGAAGGGAAAGAAAAGAAAAAAGGAATGTGGGGAAGATGATTGTTGTATATCCAATAGAAGTGAAACACAACTGCCCACCTTCCCCTTTGATATTTGGATTTTGCAGGGAACTCTTTCGTGCAGAGCGCATTGTTTTTTGCACAACGCCGATACACACTATCCCTGCCAGGTTCTTTTCATTCTCATTTTCTTTTAAGCATTCTATCAAACACACAATGACATGACAATGAATCTGCCGAGTAAAAAAAATAATACACAAATGGACAAATAAAGCAAGTTCATGTAATGATCCTCTTCAGTGGCAGATATGCATGTGTACTTATAATTGAATGCGGACGGTTGTATCTATGAATTAGGGTTTTCTATGTTTGAAATGATTACCCGAATATGCCCTCAAGGGAAAGAGTGGTCCAGTAGCATAATGGATTGGGCCATTTAAGATTCTTCATTTTGAACATGGAGTTTATATGTTAGGTGACCTTGGTCCATCTGTAACTCTGTTTGACTGGGTGAAAATACTCCTTTCGGCTGGAATAGATTATAAATTTATGAGGAACCTCTTTTTTCCAACATCTACCCCCATCATCATATTTACATTACAAAAACTACTACACCACAAATTAAAATTCTGATTTGAGATATGCTTCAAGATGAACATTTAGAAGAGTTTCAATGCTAATATAAATATAGTTGAACTTCAAGTGATAAGATCCGAAGTTACTGTCTTTCTGTTGAAAAGGTTCAATAACTTTAGTGACTACTTCATATTGAGCATTTCCTTCACATGTGGAATAAACATCTGAAATTAATCCTATACGTAAAATCATTGAGTATCCCAGTAGACTTTGTAAGCTCTATCTATTTATTGATTGAGTACTGTGAAGTACAATGAAAATAAAAAGAAAAATGAATCTCCGGTGTTTCAAGATTATGCACGCTTTATTAGGTAGATAATAGACAGAAACTTTAGTTAAATTTAGGTAAGACTTCTGTGAAATATTGGTCAATCTAATAGATGTGGTAGTACAGAGTGAAATGACTAACGATAGTAGAATGTGTGGTAAAAGTTTTTCTGCTTACAGATCTAATATTTGGGTCTGACATAGTGGCAAAATTTTCCTTCTACCCTTGTTCTGACAACGTACCCAAAAAACATTAACTTGAAAAGATAAAGATATTACTATCTCGTGCCACAAATTGTGGCCAATAAGCAATAATCGAGAAAGTAAAAGGAAACTCTCAGGTAAAAGTGTACGTGCCTGTGACTTGATGATATCTATTCCCTTATCAAAACTCTCCCTTAAAGCTCGAGTATGCAGTGGCCCAAGCAAGTTACCCCTCTCCACAGGATTCCCTATTTCCACTTGTTTGTACACTTCAAGTAGTTGTTCAACAACTCTCTGATATATATACTTTCATGAAGAATCTGTTATTCAAGGGGCAAAGAAAAACAAAAGAAAATTTTTAGATTTAAGAGCCGAGGTTTCTACAAGAAAAGACATCAGTAGAAGATGATAAATGAATTATACCAGCATGTTGTGCAGCGCTGACCAGCTGCACCAACATCAGCAAACAAAACAGATCGAACAGCAAGTTGGATATCAGTATCGTCCATGACTATTATAGCATTATTCCCACTTAATTCATTCACCATACCTCTGGTTCACTGTTTGTTTTACTATTAGGCCCACCTATAGTTAGACATGTGGAAAATATGTAATTTCTACTGAAATGACTACAAAGACCAAATTAAAGGAAGCTAAAAACAATGCAAGGACGCTTCAAGAAAAAGGAGATAAGTTCTTAAAAGAAGAGTTCCATTTGTGATAAGACCCACACCATGTTTCAACATAACTCATGTTTACATTGGATTGAGAAAAAGATAAACCAAAACAGAACTCAAATCCAAAAAAACACATTATTTCTCAGCATCCAAACAATAAAATCAAAAGACAAATTTATTACCTGCAACGATGGAGATGATGAAGTTGTTGAGGGGGAGGAGGTGCCGCTACCAAGCCACAAGGCCTGGGAATAGCAGCGGCATAAAAGAAGGGCTAATGCGATTTGTGAATGGAAGGTTGATTGGGATTGTTAGGTAACCCTAAGTCATATAAGGACAAAGTTGATATTAGGAAAATATTATCTTTTGGGTCTATCCCTAATTTGCCCTTTTCTTTCTTTTTTTTTTTCTTTTTTATTATTATTTTATCCTCATTTGTTCTTCCAGGCCTATACAGTTATTCCTTCGACTAACCATATCATGCATTTTTAATATTTGACTAATTCTAATTTATAAAAAGAATCTTATTTATATAGTGTGTAAATTTTAATAATATACTCTTCCAAATTAAAGATCATTCTTAAGTTTAAAAGTCAAATTGAGCCACTTCCAAAATTAAAATTTATATGATTTATTAAAAATTATAAAAAAATATATTTTACAATATATAGTTTTTTTACATAGCTTATATTCATAATTATATTGACTAGCATTAAATAATTCATGTCAATTTTAACTTTAAAAATATTTTAAGTTAAATTCAAAAGATAAATAATCTATAATAATAAGATAGAACCCTATTTGAATTTTGGCGAAAAAACACCAGAATAGTTCATAATCATTCTAATTTTCAAATTCTTGAAACGAAAAGAGAGGGAGGCACGGAGAGAGAGGTGATTTCGTTACGTCATGCCTTCAAGCACGAACAATTACTAGTGATTTTATATTTTAGAATGGGAAAAGTATTGTTATTTATATAAATTTCGAAATTCATTATGTAAGACCCCGAATTTTATGAAATAAAAGTATTTAATTTTTTTTATAATTATTATTCAGTAAATGGTTAAATTGATAAAAGTTTAAAGTTATGGGAAAATATGCAAATTTTACAAAATACGCAAGTGACTATAAAATATTTATTGTTTTCGGGGAATATTCGTTTGGTCGTTGAATATTCTTGTTGTCGGAAAATATTCGTACGACGGCGCAACCATTTGTGGGTCCCATAACAGAATAACTGTCGGATGAAGAAAATGACAAGTTTGAGTTTTTATAAATAACGGCGCAGTTGTTACCGTTAACACTGTTGGAATACCTAGTGGTTAAAATACAGTAATACGCGTGGTTGCACAGTAGCACACGGTATTGCACATTATTTTTGAATTATTGATTCTTACGTAAGAATGCACTACTCAATAATTGTTACAGTAATTATTGAGGTATTTGGTTATTGGTGATGAAATCTTATGAGTTTGGCATTTTAGGATGATTAAATGCATTAATTAGTAAAGTGTAAACAATTAAAATAAACTGTTTATAAGTTTAAGAAATGATTAAAATATTATGGTAATATTAACAATGTTAGATTATGATATTATTAAGTGATTTATAACATTTGGATTAAGGTGTTATGAAATCATTGATTTATAAATCTTACTTTTGAAATTAAATGCAGTTGATCATATTATTTTTATTATTATATATAACATTTTTATAATCTCGATGATAAAATTTCTCTTTGACTTAAGTGTAAAGATGGGTAGATTATTGGTATGATCGTGACTATGAGTTCTCTTTGACCAGTAGTGCAAAGTTGAATCGTTGAATGGTATAATCATGACCATTGAATTTATAATTAAATATTTTTAGCTTAAGTAGTGCAAAGGTAAATTGATCAACATGATTATAATTATGGTTTATATAAATTCTTAAATGATTGTATGTTTCTTTGAGATATGAATATCTTTGGCCTGTAGTGCAAAGATCAATTATTGATGAATATCTTTGGCCCGTGGTGCAAAGATGACATGTTGTTGAATATATTTGGCTCGTAGTGCAAAGATGACCCGTTGTTGAATATCTTTGGCCCGCAGTGCAAAGATGACATGTTGTTGAATATCTTTGGCATGTAGTGCAAAGATGAACTGTTGATGAATATCTTTGGCCCGTAGTGCAAAGATGAACTTATTACTATGATTATGAACGGGAACTGTGATTTGGTATAACCATGATCTTTGATGTTTCAGGTAAAGACATGTGAGGTAAATTATCTTCGTCCTGGATGAGAAGAGGAATTTAGAACTACGATTATGATTATGAGTTATTCACATGACTGTGAATAGGATCTGTTGATTGATGTTGCATGGTTAAAACATTGTTGGTGGACTTTTAATGTAGAGAAGATAATAGACTTTATAGTCTATTTGAATCTTCTAATAGATTGCTCGTTCTGTTGCAACTATGGTTGAAAAGTTTTATCATCTACCATATGTTCTAAATCTCTGATTTATTACTGATGAAGGCTATTGATAATTTAATTATCTTTAGTCATGATATTCTTTACTGAGCTAGTTGTGCTCACCCTTTTGCTTCACAATTCCTTTCAGGTAATAAGAGTGTAGCTGGGTCGAGCGGGGATAACAGGGGAATAGAACGGTGGTCTATAGCTGTTGAGGTTCTCCCTAAATAGTATGAAAATAATTTTATTGAGAACTTTAGATAAATGTGTCGTATTGTATGCGTCATTTGATATTTAATTTTGGTGAACCGAATACGGTGAGGCGAACCCAACTAAGGAAGGGTATTTTGTCATTATCATACAAGATGTTTAATGACATACAATCTCATGTTATCATAAGAAAGGGTTGTGCACATCCACTTGCTGAGTATATCTACGAGCACTACCTATATGATCTTGGAGTTGGGTTGAAACATAATGTTCAATCGCAGACGATGGAGATAGTTATATGTCAAGAAAAGATTCACCATTGGAAGAAACATGATAGTAATCTTCTTGCTTTTCTTTGGGGTCTATTGGATCAACCAAGGATAATTCTCTGGACATATGATATCTATCATAAATTAGATTCATGGCCTCCTATGTACGAAGGTTTTCTTGAGCACTTCCCAAAGATTTTAATTTCTAAAACAGTTCTAAATTGTACCTTTATGTAAGGTATCACTGTGAGGTGTTGTCCATAGTTGGGACATGAGTCACAGTTGGTATCAAAACTCACAACATATGTGTTGTTGTAGTAATAATATTGTAGTTGTTTTCTGTACCATGTATTTGGCGACTCAGAATAGGTTGGATGGATTGGACCTATTTTGGGAGCGTCACGCATTGAGTTAAACTCAGTTAGGCTAATAATAACATGATAATGAAAGTATGATTGTAAACTTAAAAGATACTTTGTTATTTTTATATTATCAAAAGTAAATGAGACTATTTTCTGAAAATACAAAATTCAATCATCGTGAAAACTTTGTGGGCAATTTCTCATTTTATGCTATTGTAAAAACTAAAAAAAATATTATTTTTAAAATAAATGGATAATAATATTATTTTTTAGAACATTGGGAATAATTAGTGTCGATGTCGAGAAGATAAATTTTCTAATTATTAGTGTTCCAAAAGCACTCTTTTTTTATGAATGACCTTTGAAAAACGGCTATTTTGTCAACGAGATTAGAAAGTCTAATTTTAAGTTTGGACCAATAGGATATAGTTTTCAGTTGGTATAAGTTTAAATTGATATACCAACTTATCTAATTTTTTGAGTTTTGGAATATAAATTTTCAAATAGGTGACTCCATTACATTGCTCTGTAATTGAGATTCACGGAGTTCGGGAGCTTGTTTAAGCGGGGGACACCCCCGATTTCTGTGAGAATACAGTTATCGTTTTCCTAATCTTGTCTCAAATTTTGTCATAATTGACTTAGTGTGAGTTCTAAATATGTTGTGCCTAGGTGTGTTGTGTCATTCCATAGTACGTGTGTGTGTTTGATGTCATGCAGGTGAGTGAATCAATTTTAATCTTAATGGGGTTCAATTTGACTAAAAATTGATTTTTTATTTATTTATAATTTTCGTGAGTTTGATTTTTATAAACTCGCGTGTGTTCAAAAGACGTGATGTGACGCCCCCAAAATAGGTTCACACAACCTATTTTGAGTCGCCAAAATACATGGTACATAATTCAAATACAAAATTTTATATTTACAACTATTAAACTGTCGTGCAAAATACAACAACACATAAGTTGTGAGTTTCAATACCAATATTTTCTCGTAGACAATATCCAAACTCAAATAAAGTTCTCATTACATTTATTATCACACTATTTCACAACACAGTGAAGGCTTCTATAGTAATTATCTCGGATCATTACTTCACTACCCGACTAGTCCCAACTACACTTTTATTTTTTGAGAAGAACAGTGGAACAAAAAGGAAAAGGGTGAGCTCAACTACCCTAGTAAAGAATATTATGACTAAGATAATGAAAAATAAATTATCCTTAGTCCTTAACAGGTAAAAAATTGATAGAATACAATAGATACCAAATTTTAGATCAATAAATGTAACGGAAATAGCAATACATTAGAAGAGCTAAGTAAAGCATGATGTCTACTATCTTCTAAAATTTAAAAGTTCATCATCAATATTTTATCCTTGTAACACCAATCAATAATTATTTTCAATCAACGAATTATCTATAAAATACGGGCCGAAGATAATCGTGTGTATCACAAGTAGTCATGATCATGTCAAACATATGTTCATCTATGCATTACGGGCCAAAGAGGACTTTTACCACAAAATTTTATCTGTAACATTAAAAGTCATGATTATACCAAAACAAAATTCTTGGTCATAATCATATTAACAGATCATCTTTGCAATACGAGCCAAAAATGACTCTCACCACAATATAAGCATGAGGACGATGACAATGATATAAATAGTGAATCAATTGAGATCAATAACAAATATTAGAGATTTATAATTTGATTTATTTCGAGTTCAAGAATGTTCAAATTGTCAACATGATTACTGTAAGACCCCAACTTTTATGAATAAAGATGAATTTTCTATAATTATCATTTTTTGAATATTATGGAATGAATTTGATATAATGTTATAGTTGCGGGTAATAGATATAAATTTTGCAAAGTACACAAGTTGTTATATAATATTCGAATGGTCGGGGAATATTCATTTTAACAGGGAATATTCGTACGACGACACAATCATTGGTGGACTCCACAACAGAATTATTGTCGGATTAAGAAAATGACAAAAATATTTTATGAAAATAACGGTGGAAGTTTTATTGTTAACAGTTGAAACACCCGGTGTTAAAAATACAGGAATACATGTGGTTGCATAGTAGCACACAATATTGATTATTGATGCTTACGTGAAAAGTCACTCAATTTTGTTCAATTATTGCTTCAGTAATTGTTGCATAGTATCTCACGTTAATTGATTCAATTATTGTCGATATTTTATATATTATTAAATCAATAATTGAGATGACGAAGTTATTAATATTATTATTTGCAATATTAACGATGTCTAGAAGTTCTGTCAGGGAGAGGTTTGGTCACCTAATTGCGCGCCAATAGGGAGAAATCCTTATTGGAAAGCCCCCTCCTTTCTAGGAACAACCTGGTCGATTAATAGTGTGAATTATAATAATGATGATGAAGTTTTGTTTTATTAGTATTATTAATGTAATAAACAGAAAAACTTTTTATATAAAACAAAATACTTTTATAAAGTTATTCGTTTTATTAAACTATAAATAGAATATATTATATTCTATTATGCATAGTATTTTGCATAGTAACATCTTTTTATATAAAACATAATACTTTTATAAAGTTATTCGTTTTATTAGACTATAAATAGAATATATTATATTTTATTATGCATGGTGTTTGGATAGTGTCTGCATAGTGTTTTGCATAGTAAAATCTTTTTATATAAAACAAAATACTTTTATAAAGTTATTCATTTTATTAGATTATAAATAGAATATATTATATTTTATTTAAAAGATTTTGTTTTATTAGAATATTTTATAGTAAACCAATCTGGACCGTCCGTTTAAATGTAAATCAATCTGGACCGTTCAGGAATTAGTTACTATTCAGTCCATTCTCCTATAAATAGAAGCTCATTCCTTCATTATTTCTTACGAATTCACTGAAACTCTAAAGAGAGAAACTATAGAGAGAAAGAAGAAAAGTATTATGCTATTTCACTACTCATATATCCAGTTGTTATAATGTAAGGGGTATTATTTCTTTCTTTCGTCTTCATGAAGAGAACTTCTGTTATTCCATTCTTTGTTATTATGTTGTAGTAACCTGTCTATGCGAAGTACCGCATACTTGGTGAAATTATTTTATTATTCCATTCTTTATTATTATGTTGGAATAACCTGTCTATGCGAAGTATCGCATACATGGTGAAATTCTTCTGTTATTCCATTCTTTATTATTATGTTGGAACATCCTGTCAATACATTTACGCATGGCCTGGTTCCGTTATTTATTATTCTGTTAAAACATTCTGTCGGTGCGAATTTTGCCTGACCTGGTTCCGTTATTTATTATTCTGTTGGAATATCCTATCTGTGCGTTTACGCATGACCTGGTTCCGTTATTTATTATTTTGTTGGAATAACCTGTCTGTGCGGTATATCACATGCCTAGTGATTTATTTTGTTATTCCATTCTTTGTTATATTCAGTTGGTTAAAGTTTTGACTTCTATACTCCATAAAATTAGTGGATTATCCTTGATATTTGCGTTTCATCTAGTATCTTTTCATGGAAATATTCTTCGGAGCATTATTGAATTTTACTCTACAAAGAAGTATCATGTTGACAATTTGGACGTTATTAGTTCCTGGATAAATTAATTCTTGAACTTATTTTATTGAATTCTTATATCATTGTCATCATCCTTATGTTTATATTATGTTGAAAGTCATCTGTGACTTGTAGTGCATAGATGGACTTGGTATGATTATGACCAGGAATTAATCGGTATAATCATGACCGTAATGTTACAAATGATGTGGTAAAAGTCCTCATTGGCCCGTAGTGCATTGATGGACAGTTGTTGGCATTATCATGACCATTGATGAATACACGAATATCATTGGCCCATAGTGCATAGATAATTTGTGGTTGTGATACTAATGAATATCATTGGTCGTAGTGCAGGGATGATATGGATTATTTATTAAGTCGAGTCCCAACGATAAAAGTGATGAAAAACTTTTTAAATCATAAAAGATAATAGATTTTATTCTCTACTTGACTCTTTTAATGGATTGCTTGTTCCGCTGCAGTTAAACTTGATATGTATTGTATTTTATCAGTTTAACATTGTTGAAGACTAATGATAATTTATTTTGCATTATCTTAGTCATAATATTTCTTACTGGGCTAGTTGAGCTCACCCTTTTACTTTCATTGTTCTCTTCAGGAAATGAGAACGTAGCAGGGACTAGTCGGGGAACGGAGTGACGGTCCAGACGATAACATTAGTAGTCCTCACTATTCTGTGAAATAGTGTGTCAATAAATGTATTGAGGACTTATTTTGAGTTTTAATACTGTCTAGAAGATAATTTTTGTATTAAAACTCACAGTTCATGTTGTATATTTATGATTGTATCTGTATTCTATACCATGTATTTGGCGACTCAGAATAGGTGATGTATACCTTTTTTGGGGGCGTCACAATTACGAATTGTGGAGTAAATTTCAAAAATGATATTTAAAATTCAAATTTCAAATTCATATTATTGGTAACAATATTTTTGTTATTATGTAATAATTTTTTATTATTAAATAATATAAGTATAGTTATTTAAATTTAATTAAGATTTTATTATTACATAAATAGATTAACATATGAATATAAAAACAAATAAATCATTTTAATGAGGAATACTATCATTTATATTATATAAATAAAAGAATTATTATTGTTGATTTTTTAAATTTGTTTAATATTTTTTTTATCAATAATTACTTATATATTATTAATTAAATATTATATTTGAGAAGAAAATATTTTCTTTATATCAAAATTATTGTACACAATATTAATTTATTATTAGTCGAATTAATATATTAGTATAATATACTATTAAAAAATATAAATAATATAATAATGGGTCGGGTGGAATTATAAACATAGGATATCCATATGGAATTGCATGGGCTGCTGTGGTTATTATGAAAATAAGTATTAGAAAGAAATAAAGAAAGAAAAAGTATTTAAGGACAAAATTAAAAATTGTCCACTCAACAATGAATTTTAATATAAATGCTAAAATTTATTTTTAAATGTTGTAATCAATTTTTATTTATATAATAAAACTGTTAATTTATTTTATTCATTAAATATTAACATGATATGCACGTGATTAACTTATTTTCTTTAATTTTGACTAAAGATATTCAATTTTAAACTTTGCCTAATAAACTATTTTATGACAAACCAAACAAACCGTGAAAAAATTACTTAACAAAAGTTATTCAAGAATTTCATGTTTCCGTTCTTGAAATGTTGATATGAAAAAAATTTAATTATGATTAAAATATTACAATTAAAATTTTTAAGTGATACTATTTTTATTTTAATTATAAGATTAACTTAAGATATTTAAAATTGACATGGATTATTCCTTTAGTTTTAACTAATATAGTGATAAATATATTAATTATTGAAAGATTTAGTATTTATAATTTTTAATGAAAAATATCATAAATTATTTTTTTTTAAAGTAAAGTGATGTTGGTATACAATAATTAATTTATTAGTCTGGAAATATTTTCAATATTATATTCAGAAAAGGAGTTTGATTCATAAATTATGGATACAATCAATTTATGGACATAATAATAATAATAATAATAATAATAATAATAATAATAATAAATTGGGTAAATCAATCTGGTCTAGTCTAGTGATAAATAATAATCCCTCTGTTTTTAAAAGATTGTTGTTTTTAAAAAAAATATTTGTTATTTATAATTTTCTGAAAAAATAAATTATTTATTTTGTTATATTACTGTTACATTCTCTCGTTGTTTCACAAAATTATTTCTTTTCTATTAATAATTTTTAAGTATGTTACTCCGTATTATTAGATGATTGATTTTTTTAATTCATGTGCAAAAACGTTCAACGATATTTTAGGAAGGGGAAGTAATTGATTAACACGCGCTGTTTAGGACGAGAAAAACAACCGACCAAAAACTTTGGCTCAGGAAGGAAAGAAGATGCAAAAACAGGCAATCATCGAAGAATCCCGATGCACCTTATAATTCATCGGTAAAAGCTCGTCTAATTATCAATATTTTCTTTTAAATTTCTCTGCAAAGTCTAGGGTTTCGTTGTCATGAATAGAAACCCTAGGCATCCTTTCTACAACGCTTCTTTATTCGCTCTGTCTATGATATATCAGAATTTTGGGCTGTAAGTATTATTATTAGGCATGACGCAGTTCAATGGTAGTCCCAGAATTCGTGGATTCATCAGCGGATTATGTACCTTGGTCACAGTTTTCTTGTTTTACAACCGGGAACATATTACGAGGAGCCCGGTGCTTAGGCAATCGAACCCAATTTCGGGGAGCTCAAGCAGCGGGTTTTATGGTGGGTCAAATCATAGGTCAGTAATTCACCGGCATATTACTGAATTAAGTGTTGTTAATTCATCGGATTCAGTTAATGGGTCTGATCCAAACAATTTGACTGTAATAAATTCCGTAATTTGTACTGGCTTATTCCATCACAAAGGTTATAATACCAGTTGCGACTTCTTGAAAGCTCACCCTCATTGCTCGTCAGGTGGATTCTTTGATTATGTAAAGTTCTATTATTGTGGTTGCAATGGAAGCTCATTGGCTTTTGTTGTTTTGGGTATTTGGCTTGCTGCATTGTTCTATCTTTTGGGCAACACTGCTGCTGATTACTTCTGTTGTTCATTGGAGAAGCTTTCGAGTCTGTTGAAATTGTCTCCAACTGTTGCTGGGGTTGCTCTGCTTCCACTTGGAAATGGAGCTCCAGATGTGTTTGCAAGTATCGCTGCTTTTGTTGGGACTGATGCAGGCGATGTGGGTCTTAACAGCGTTTTGGGCGGGGCAGTGTTTGTCACTTGTGTTGTTGTAGGGGCTGTATCTCTTTCTGTAGCTGACCAAGAAGTTGACATTGATCGGAAATGCTTTATTAGAGATATTATATTTTTCATGGTTACACTTATTTCCCTTTTGTTGATTTTAATTGTTGGTAGGGTTAGTGCTTGGGCTGCCATTGCATTTGTCTCGATTTATTTGATTTATGCATTTGCTGTTGCTGCCAACGAGATTTTAAGGAAGCATGTTTGGAGGTTGAAATTGGATGTTGTTACACCATTGCTTCCAGTTAGAGGAAGTATATTTTCTCAAGGAAGCCACGAGGAAGACTCTATCTACAATTCGTTGTTTGACATCGACAATGAAAATGATGGATACCAGTCGCATAGTTCTTTGCCACAGTGGATGTGGGCTTCAAATTTAGCAATATATTCAAATCAGGCACTTAAGGTGCCAGATGGTGAGAGGCCTTTGTGGGGCTGGAGCGATGAGAGCCTTGAAATTGAGAATCAGTCATTCTCCTGTTCTAAGCTATGTTCGGTTCTGGAATTACCTTTAATAGTTCCAAGACGGTTAACAATTCCCCTAGTTGAGGACGAAACCTGGTCAAAGTTTTATGCGGTGACCAGTGCTTCTTTGGCTCCGATTCTTCTTTCATATCTGTGGAATACTCAAGACACTGTGGGTTATCAAAGCAAAATAATTGCATATGTTTTTGGTGTTTCAGTGGGTTTTACACTTGGTGTCCTTGCCTATTGGAACACCAGATCAGACTGTCCACCTCAGAAGTTTCTACTTTTATGGGTTTTGGGGGGATTTTTGATGAGTATTGTTTGGTTCTACATGATTGCAAATGAGCTCGTTGCACTGCTTGTGGGTGTAGGTGTAATTCTGGGGATTAAGCCATCAATCCTTGGGTTAACTGTATTGGCATGGGGAAACTCAATGGGTGATTTGGTATCAAATGTTGCCTTGGCGATGAATGGTGGGGATGGCGTGCAGATTGCATTATCTGGATGCTATGCAGGTCCAATGTTCAACACACTTATTGGCCTGGGGATCTCAATGTTGCTTGGAGCGTGGGCACGGAAACCTGGTTCTTACATAATTCCACGAGATAGAAGCCTATTCTACACTATGGGATTTCTCATGTTGGGACTTATATGGGCTCTAATTGTCCTACCCAGGAATGACATGCGTCCTAGCAGGATGCTTGGAATAGGACTCATTACCATCTACTTGATTTTTCTGTCAGTTAGAGTGAGCAATGCAATGGGAATCATATCATTGGCTGGCGTAAGCTGACATGATGTGGGGTTCAAATTTTAGAAAGAGAGGGTAAGCTTTCATTTTATTGAATATAGAAGGTCAAGTTTATGGAAATTAATTGACGAGCTTGACCTTTTTTGACTTGGGACCATTGACAACAAAGTCGTCCTGGGGCGGTGAATCTGGTGATCTTGTAGGACGTTGTAATCTCGCAAATGAAAAATTCATTACTGTATCTGAAGACAACATGCATTCTCAAGAATGTGTAATCTTGCTACATGTATTGTCAAGCACATTATGATTGCCGTAAGTTTGTTAAGTACCAATTCAAATATAAATTTCTTTTTCTGGATTGTTGAACTTCTGTTTTGTTTTGTTTTTCATTTTTATGTGTATTTCCCTTCACCTCCTCCCCGCTGCTTTAGTTAAACGTGCTTGTTTTTTTGTCCAAGTTTGAATATGGTTTTGTTTTTTTGTCCAAGTTTGAATATAGTTTTTGTATATAATTTTTGCTGAACGTTATTGCGGGCAGCGGGCTCATTATAATCGGCAGTGGTCGGATATGTTTTTCTTCTTACTGATATGATAATAAATGTTTTTCATTTTTGTTGCACAATCTAGCAAGATCTTTACTTTATTTTTACTCAAATGTTTTTACTGGTTGTATGCTTTAACAAGCATTGTCCTGTTAAGGTTATACTTGTGCTCAGATTAGTTTTCTTTAATGACGTAACTCTTGCGATGGTCATAGAGATGATTCACATGCTGCACATGTAATGCATGACCTCTTTTTGATAAAAAAGTATAATAATTTGTCAAACTTCCCATGACAATTGCAGAATCCTCTCAAGGTCCACAATATTAGTTAACCCTCCAGTGCTTTGTATCTAATTACTAGTGTTTAATTAGAACATACCTTTTATCTTACTTTCTCGTGTCTCCCCTCCCCTCCCCTCCCCTCCCCTCTCAATATCAATTCCAGTGCAAAACCTTAGCAGCAATAGCACAATGTTCTTGGGGGTGTATGTGACTATCCTCTCATGCGGAGGAGGAAGGACAAACTCTCCAGGAAGTTACTCTCCTGTCGTGCCAACCCCCAAGTCCCAACTACAAATATTTTGAGGAAATCAGCACGCAGCATACACCGAGTCTGAGATGGAGGATGAGGATGACAATGAAAGCAGTATATAGAAGAGAGTTTTGATTGCGACGATATATAGTTTTGATTCAGTTATTTGTATATTATAATCAACATTTTTTGATTATTGTAGATATTTAATGAATTTGCCTCTATCAATTGTTTCTGGATTTCTTTGGATAATTTATTTTATATGTTATGATGGAGATGAATTCGGTTATATTTCTCAATGTTGTAGTTGCTCGAAAGTATAAGTTGTTACATGTTGCCCTTGGTTTTTTATCAACATGTTACAAGCAATCGGAAGACTCTCTCAGTTCTCTGGTATGGATTCACAAATTGCACTGTGCGTTGATGGAATAATCTTTTTCTATTTTGCTTTCGCCTGAAAGCAGAGCAGAGCAGGGAGAAGATATAAACCAGTCCCCATACAACATAGATGGAGATATTAAGCTGCGAGATTATGAAATAGTAATAAGATTTTTTCATGATATCGTTTGTCTTATTTTAAAAATTTGTGTGGGGAACATTTAGCTGTACTTTTTTTCAATGCCAAAGAATAACTTTTGACCAGAACATGGTTAGGAGTTTAAATTACACATGCAGTTAATATTGTATTTGTACCAGCTTATTATACGAGCTAAGGAAGTTTCTTATGGTGGTTGTAATGGCACTTAATCTTAAATGTACCCAAAAAAATAAAATATAAAATGACGCTTTGGCCGAGTGGGCAAGGCGTGTGCCTGCTAAGTGCCAAGTAAGTACATGGGGATGGGGAGGCCTCGTTTACTTTTGTCTAGCCTCCTCAGGTTCAAAAGAAATCTCCTTTTGTTTCATAAATATTCTTTTTATACTAGTAAGTTTATAGTCAGTAAAATAACTGAAAAATAAATTTCCTCAAACAGACGGTCACTTGGAAAGAAGAACAAAACATCCAAACTTACAGCAGCCAGCTAATATTAGGTGTTTTAAGTCTAATGTACTTCATCAACCAAACCTGTTACTCAGCTTTAAACTTCTGTTGCATCCTCTAACGAGCCAGATTCCTGCTACTACAGATTTCTAACTATCAGTGCCCCCTCAATCATCGGTAAGGCTTTGCTGTGAAAAGTATATTAACCAAATTAAATTAGCTCAAATAAAAATACAGTGGTCCTGATGCCCCCTTCCCCTTAAGGTCCTACCCGAACAGGTGACCCTATTCTCTAATCTCTCTAAGCAAGAGAATTAGCTCGAAACAATTTATGCTACATCAATCACGAATAATGGGTACATCAAAATACAGATTAGCTCATCTCAACAATGATGTCAAATTTACATTTCTTCTGAAATAAAGCAAGTCCCGAGAGAATATAGTTCATATATAGGAGAAAGGAACTAAGGAATGCAACTTTTGTGCATCAGAGACTTCAACCCCGCATCAAATGGTGACTAAAAATTGTCTAAATCAAATCCCTATTTGTCAGAAAATGCATATTACAGAATACCCAACAAATGTCAAATTCAAGGTGAAATAATAATCTTGTATAACATCCAATCCAATTATAGACTACCAACAAATATATAAAAGCAGCAATACATAGACACTACACTCTCAACTCAAATGCATTTTATCCCAAACTAGTTGGGATAGTCAACAACAATCTATTTTCACAGCAGCTAGAATGGCGAGGTTCAGATATGCTCAAAAAATCAACAGTTAGAAATTTACTTGATCCCTGTAAACATAGTTTCTGATACTGCACACTTGTGTTAACTGCTGCCTGATAATCCTACATCCACTCGCATAAAAAAATAAACCGTTTTAAATCTTCTATAGTACACTACAAGACAGCAACATGACCAAGGAGCGTCTCTTGTTTTAGGCTTCCCAAACTTCCAGAAAATGAAAACGGTAGATACTGTTCCACCAGCGGCAACTTCACCCTCTATCCCCTGGCTGCTACTGCACCCTTTAGTGTCCATACTTCTGGAACTCCCACTCACTGTTATCTTTAAAAGACAAAACATATAACCACATAAATTAACCCTGCCAGGAGAAGCAATGAAGATGCATACTAATTAAAAGTGGTGAAGTATAAGAAGTACCAAGAGGGCACACTTGACGGGTTTTGAGCCATCTGCTGATGCAGTGGAAATGGAAGGCGTGATTGCACACACCTGTGAGAACATAGATTGAGATTACTAAAGGACATACCAAAATATCTGAGTAAACAAGAGGGAAAATCAACAGAAGCAACAAAAAGAATTAAAACAAACTATCTAAGTGATTCAAAATCTGTCTGAAGCACATATAAGGACACAGAAAAGATCATGTGTACAATTCCGACTATTAAACACACAAGTTACCAGTGTTTGTTTTAGTGCTTGCCAAAGAACTGCACTGAATAGGTGTAATAACAGCAAATATCCTTTGTCGTAAATCTAACTTGAAAAACTGTTCAAACTATGTGGTAGGAAGAAAGTAGAAGTTTTCAGTGTGGTAAAAGTCACTTAAAAAACCAACACAGAAGTTTCATGCATTTGGAAGTCTCACAAATCAACAAAAGCAATGAAGCAAGCAACAGCATATAAAACAATCTAATTAAAAAACAATAAGTGCCTAAGAATAGCACACACGACCACCTCATGCTGCATGTATTTGCAGTTGAAAACCAATTAGTACCTAAGAACAACACATGACCATCTCATGTAACACAAAAGGAGCGGGGAGCGGGGAGCGGGGAGCGGGGAGGGGGAGGGGGATTATGAGATAGGAGGGGAGAGAAAGGGGAAAGAAGGGGGAGATGGGAAACGAGGGAGGACGAGGGAGGGATCCTAAAATCCACGTTCTGGTGAAAAGATGTATAAGAAATAATACAATCCAAAACATCAATTTTGTTAAAAATCTTTTGTGTGACAGCATTTCAAATTAGACTAAATAATTGAATCCACAATTGCAAAATCCCTTCCATGCAGGAGCCAAGCCAGTTTCAGTTATGGATCACATACGGAATCTTCTCAACACCTTAGAAAATTAGAAATGAAAAATAAGATCATCATTATTCACTAGAACAAAGAGTAAACTTTTTTGACAAATCTCCAATTCATGATAAGACAAAATTAGCATACAATTTAATAGAAAGTCTCAGATAAAGTTTATAGGCTGACAATCCGCCATCTTATCCACTTTTTGTATATTTGTGACTTTGTATGACCTTCTACTGGGGGAGGTGATGTAGGAGAACCTTTGAAGAAGAATAATAATTGAAAAACAATGGAAAGGTTAACTTGGGTGATGCTCCACACACCACTACCCCAAGTGTTTCTCAACTGCACAAGAGATAGGATTTGTTTGCAATTAAAATATCGTAATAATAATCTTTAAATAATTTTGCAATCTTTAGTCTCATTAAATTGTAGGGCTTACATCAATATTTATATAGACTCAAAATCATAATATTATTGGGGAATAATAAATGTACTAAAAGACTAAAATAACCTAACTGTTATAAAATTATAACATATATATTTATATATTTATGGATGTCTAGATTTAATTTAATTGTAATGATCTTTGGAATTTTGGAACCCCCATGTTCATTAAGTATGGAACTCCCATGTTCATTAAGTTTTAAACTCATGACTTTTGAGTTTTGAAACTTCCAAGTCCATATATCTATAAATAAGAGCATTGTAAAAGAGAATGAAAAAATATATAAAAAATATTATGAGAATACTCTCTTTTCTCTAATCATTTTGTTCTTAATTTTAGTAATATTTTATACCACGTTATCAGCACGAATTGCTTCTCACATTCGTCTTGAAGATAATCATATTTGATTTGAAGGAAAATGTATATTTATCTATTATATATATATGGATACACATTTTTATTTATTATAACATACTGCATGTTATTCCATTCATAACCTATTATTAGAATTTGTTGTTCTTGGTTCTACCATGTTAACGACTGTCATACTCATATGCAAGTCATCATCACACCACTCTCAAATTGTCTTGTTGTTATATGGTGAATATCTAACATCAATTATTATATAGTGTTTATTTTTATAAAAGTATATTGTAATTTTGCATTCCTTCCAATCTAAATAAATCAAAAGGGATCCGATAAAATACTTGATGATTACATTTTTAGATATTTTCATATCTCAGCAGATAACAACTAGAAGATATAATCTTCAAAAAGGATACTTTTTAGTTTTCGTACTAAAACAATCTTTTAATATATTTTAATGATTTTTGATATATTTCTTTTTGGCATGCATGGTAGCATATTTGATATATTTCTAATGATTTTTGATATATTTTCTTTTGGCATGCATGGTAGCATATTTGATATATTTCTAATGACCTTTTGATAAATTTTTGTATGAAATGACAATGACAAATCTTGCCAAACTTGAATTCGTGGAACTTGATATTACGGGTAAGAATTATTTATCATGGATCCTTGATGCCGAAATTCATCTTGATGCCATTGGTCTTGGAGACACCATTGTTCTTGGAGACACCATTAAAGATGGTAATGAAACATCAAGCCAAAACCAGGCAAATGCCATGATATTCTTACGCCATCATTTCTATGAGGAGTTAAAGTTAGAGTATCTCACAATAAAAGATCCTCTTATTTTTTGAATTTTTTTGAAAGAAAGATATGACCATCAAAAGACAGTTATTCTTCCAAAAGCTCGTTATGATTGGATACATTTACGATTGCAGGATTTTAAATCAGTAAGTGAATATAATTCTGCAATGTTTAAAATCAGTTCTAAATTGAAATTATGTGGAGATAATATCACTGATGGAGATATGTAAGAAAAAACACTCTACTTTTCATGCCTCGAATATGCTCCTGCAGCAGCAATATAGAGAACGAGGTTTTAAGAAATATTCTGAACTGATTTCATGTCTTCTTGTGGCTGAACATAATAATGAGCTTTTAATGAAAAGTCATGAATCACGACTGACTGGTTCAGCTCCATTCCTTGAAGTGAATGTTACAAGACATAATAATAATTATGGTCGAGGTCGAGGTCGTGGTCGTAATAGAGGCCGTGGTCGTGGCCATGGGCGAGGACGATTTAATTACCGTAACCATGATACAAAACCTTCAAAGAATGAGGAGAAACAAGAAAAGGGGAAGAATATAAATAACAGAGATACCAAGAAGAAAGAAAATATTTGTTATCGGTGTGGAATGAAACGACATTGGGCTCGTACCTGTCGTACGGCCAAACATCTTGTTGATTTATATCAGTCCTCTTTGCAAGGAAATGAGAAGAACATAGAAATAAATTTTTCTCATCCACATCAAGATAATAATGATATTTATTTTGATCCTATGGATATAACACACCTTGACGTTGCAGATTTCTTTGAGCAAAATAATGAGCAAGTTAATATTTCTTGTAATGAAAATAATTAGTTCAAAATTATGTTAATCCTTTTTTAAGAGTGTTTCTTTTATGCCAATAAATTCCAATGTATTTTGTTCATTTTATGTTGATTTGTGTTATTAATATTATGTCTTATTATAAACTTATTATTTATTCATTTTTATCAAGTAAATATTGATTGGCGTCATGCTATATATGAGCCTAATATCAGTGGTGTAAATATATGCTTAGCATATAGTGCAACGACGCATACTATTCTCAGACACGAGCAATATTTTTCAAATCTAAAAATGATGAAAGCTTATGTGAATACAATATCAGGTACAACAGACTTGATTGAAGGCTCCGGAATAGCCAATATAATGCTTCCTAGTGGAACAAAATTTATTATTGACAATGCTTTGTTTTCCACTAAATCAAGAAGGAAGCTGCTAAGTTTTAAAGATATACGACTTAACGAGTATCATATTGAGACAACCAATGACAATGATATTGAATATCTTTACATTTTATCAAATGTCTCTACTGGAAAACAAATATTATAAAAATTACCCGTTCTATCTTCAGGTTTGTACTATACAAGTATTAGTATACAATTGAAGTCAATGCAATAATGAATTAGAAGTTCAATGAACCAAATAATTTTATTATTTGGCATGACCGATTGTGTCATCCTGGATCAATAATGATGCGAAGAATTATTGAGAATTCACATGGTCATCCATTGAAGAACCAGAAGATTCTTCAATTTAAGGAATTTTCGTGTGCTGCTTGTTCTCAAGGCAAATTGGTCATTAGACCATCACCAGCTAAAATTGGGATTGAATCCCAAGGTTTCTAGAACGGATTCAAGGAGATATTTGTGGGCCTATTCACCCACCAAGTGGACCATTTAGATATTTTATGGTTTTAATAAATGTAACTACAAGACACATGTGTGCTTATTATCAACTCGCAACCTGGCGTTTGCGAGATTACTTGCTCAAATTATTAGATTACGAGCACAATTTTCGGATCATACAATCAAGACTATTCGTCTTGACAATGCTGGTGAATTTACATTCTAAACATTTAATGATTATTGCATGTCACTTGGGATAAAGAATGAACATCCTGTTGCCCATGTTCATACTCAGAATGGTCTTGCTGAATCATTTATTAAACGCCTCCTGTTAATTGCAAGGCCATTGCTCATGAGAACAAAACTTTGACTCTGTTTGGGGGAATGCTATTTTACATGCAGCAGCACTTATTCGCATTAGGCCAACATCATATCATAAACTCCCCATCAGTGGTGAAGCCAGAAGTTTTTAGCAGTGGGGTCAAAATTATTACTAAAGTATAAAAAATTTGGCAGGGGTTCGGGGGCAACGCTCCCGAGACAATTTTTTTTAATACTTTATACTTTCAGGTATATATATATATTATATTACAATAAAAATATAATGAGTAACAATATATGGTATGCATACACTATATTAACTCATAATAGACTTTTTTAATCACAACTGTTCATAAGTAAGTAAATTGTTATTTATTTTTAAAAATAATATAAATTAGATTATTATTTAGTTTAAAATATTATAGAGAGATACATATATTGAAAGGATATGAGTCATATATGATTAAAATTTGATTGACAAAGTTATAAAATTTTAGTGGGGTCAATTTATATATATTATTTAAATTTTTTAAAATTTACCTTACACTATAGAACAATTTTTTTTCCAGTGGGGTCAATTGACCCCACAAAATTGACGTGGCATCGCCACTACTCCCCATTACAATTGGTTTTTGGTCATGAGCCAAATATTTCCCATCTAAGAATTTTTGGTTGTGCGATATATGTTCCAATTTATCCTCCACAACATACAAAGATGGGTCCTCAAAGGAGGTTGGGAATATATATTGGGTTTGAGTCCCCATCAATAATTAAATATCTTGAACCCTTAACAGGTGATTCATTTACGACACGATTTGCAGACTGTAATTTTGATGAGACTATGTTCCCAGCATTAGGGGGAGAAATTAAACAGTTGGATAAAGATATAACTTGGAATGCATTATTATTATTGAATTTTGATCCTCGTACAAAACAATGTGAACAATAAGTTCAAAAGATACTTCGTTTGCAAAATATAGCAAATCAGCTACTAAATGCATTCACTGACTCAAAAGGAGTAACCAAATCTCATATACTAGCTGTAAATACTCCAGCTTGGATTGAAGTTCCAATAGAACAATTCGCGAAAATTGTAGCAAATGAGTCTAATGCACGCCAGAAGCATGGTAGACCAATCGGTTCGAAAGACAAAAATCCTGGAAAAAGAAAAGAAGTAAATAAACAAGTGGGCATTATTGAGGAGGAAAATATTCATGAGGATGTAGACATAGCTAAAACCCCAGAAGAGGTTCAGGTACCTGAAAACAATAAAAGTGATGCGATCTCGATAAGTTATGTCTCTACAAAGAAAATATGGAACCGAAGTGAGATAGTTGTTGACAACATTTTTTCATATAATATATCGTTTGATATAATTAATGAAAACGAGGATTTTGATCCTAATTCTGTCGAAGAATGTAGACGCAGAAATGATTGGCCAAAATGAAAAAAAGCAATCCAGACAGAATTAAATTCACTTGCAAAACGTGAAGTTTTTGGACGTGTAGTCCAAACACCCGAAGGAGTAAAGCCAGTTGGGTACAAATGGGTATTTGTGCGAAAAAGAAATGAGAAAAATGAAATCGTAAGATATAAGACACGACTTGTGGCACAAGGGTTTTCACAAAGACCTGACATTAATTATGATGAAACATATTCTCCTGTGGTAGATGCAATTACATTGCGGTATCTTATTAGCCTGACAACCCATGAAAAACTAGATATGTCTAATGGATGTTGTTACATCCTATTTATATGGGTCAATTGATAATGATGTTTATATGAAAAGCCTTGAAGGATTTAAAATGCCTGAAGCATATAATTTAAATCCCAGGGAAATTTACTCAATCAAGTTGCAAAGGGGGTTAAAGCAATCAGGACGCAGGTGGTATAATCGTCTTAGTGAATATTTATTGAAAAAAGAGTATAATAATAACCCTATATGCCCATGTGTTTTTATAAAGAAATCGAAATCCGGTTTTGCTAATATTGTTGTGTATGTTGATGATTTAAATATTATTGGAACTCATGATGAGATTCCAAAAACAATGAATTATTTAAAGAAAGAATTTGAGATGAAAGATTTAGGAAAAACAAAATTTTGTTTCGGCCTGCAGATCGAGCATTTAGCAGATGGAATTTTCATTTATCAGTCAACTTACACAGAGAAAGTCCTTTCAAATTTTTATATGGATCACTTGATGTGAAAAATTTTCATCCATTGAGTACCACAATGGTTGTTAGATCACTTGATGTGAAAAAGAACCCTTTTACCTCGTGACGATAATGAAGAATTACTTGGTCCTGAAGTACCATACCTCAGTGCAATTGGTGCGTTAATGTATCTTGCTAATAATACACGACATGATATAGCATTCTCTGTGAACTTATTAGCAAGATATAGTTCTTCTCCTACCCGGAGACATTAGAATGAGGCTAAACATATTTTTCGTTACCTACGAGGAACTATGGATATGAGCTTATTTTATTCAAATAATAATAATCATAAATTAGTTGGATATGCTGATGCAAGATATTTATCTGATCCACATAAAGGTCGATCATGAAAATCTACGAAGCAAACATTAGTTGCCACTTCATCAAATCATGCTGAAATACTTGCAATACATGAAGCAAGTCGAGAATGTGTGTGGTTAAGATCAATGACTTAACATATTCGTGAAACATGCGGTTTATCCTCCAGCAAAGGAACTCCAACCATTCTGTATGAAGACAATGCTGCATGTATATCTCAATTAAAGGGAGGATACATCAAAGGTGATAGAACAAAGCATATCTCACCAAAATTCTTTTTCACACATGATCTTGATAAGTGTGGTGACATTGATGTTCAACAAATTCAATCAAAAGATAATCTAGCAGATTTGTTTACCAAAGCATTACCAACTACAACGTTTGTAGGATTGCGTCGCAATATTGGAATGTGACAGTTGAAGGACTTAAGAATACATTTATGAGGGGGAGCTAATACGCGTTGTACTCTTTTTTCCTTAACCAAGGTTTTTTTTCCATTGGGTTTTTCCCGGTAAGGTTTCTAATGAGGCAGCTTTTAATGCGTATGGCTATACAATAGACATCCAGGGGGAGTGTTATAAAATTATAACATATATATTTATGGATGTCTAGATTTAATTGTAATGATCTTTGAAATTTTGGAACCCCCGTGTTCATTAAGTATGGAACTCCCATGTTCATTAAGTTTTAAACTCATGACTATTGAGTTTTGAAACTTCCAAGTCCATATATCTATAAATAAGAGCATTGTAAAAGAGAATGAAAAAATATATAGAAAATATTATGAGAATACTCTCTTTTCTCTAATCATTTTGTTCTTAATTTTAGTAATATTTTATAACACTAACTAAATATTAAAAACCTAATCACTATTAAATGTCCTAAATCCCCAATAATAAATAAAATACATCAATCACACTTGCATTAAGCATAATAAAAAATCTATATAAAAAATCTCTCTATATATATATTTTATTTGCTCTTGACTTGCAAGTAAAAATCTACGCTTTAAATTTAAATGAAAAAAGCAAAAGAAGGGTCATTACTTTGGATAATTGGTCCACATAAGTTGGATGATAGAAACTCCCCAACACATGAGCAATGTTACTCAAACAAACAACCATGTTATATAAGAAAACTTGTAAACATGTACTGTTTCTTTCTCCTCAGTCCTCTCCTTTTACCCCTATATGTAAAAGGTCAGAAGTTGATACTAGATCAACACAGCTGTTGACAATTTCAAAACAGCCTACATAGCACAAAGAAAGATTCAAAGTAACAGAAAGAGCACAGTGCGAAAAGTTCAAATTTGTTAATAAGGGAGGAAAGAAAAAGAGGCCGAAATTAAGAACAAGATATCTGCAGAAGATATAACTAATTATGGCGTTCTGCTGAGAAACTATACCTTATTAGTGATACTTACTAGATTTGGATATTTCACTGAATTCTGTATTATCAGTCATTAAGAACAAAATTCAATTGAAGGTGAACAATACATGTGCACAAACATAAATCATTAAGATTTTAGTGCTTAGGTTACTTTATATGTCTTTATAATCACTATAATCTATGCGTAAGTCCTATATACCTTGTATTAAAGAGATAAATCTTAATTAAGTTAGATAATGTTAGCATGACCACCAGATCCACTCTGACTACTTTAGTAAATCAGAGTTGGAAAATCATAACAGGATTAACAATACAATTACAGCAACAAGGCTATGGGACTTGAAGTATTGGTTCTTCTATAACAACGTATAAAAGAACAAATAAATAGTAATAGCCTCTCTTAGAACAAGGACTATCACTTTTTTTTGTTTTAACCGAAATAATATACATACAATTGCTAGCTTGAAGACTTCTTCTCGGCTGGTTAATGAAATTGTAATGAATTGAGATTGACAATGATTTTTCATACAAACTTTGGTCCTACTCATCACATCACTATTCTATTTTCAACAGATTATGGTATCAGTTAGACATTGATGATAGGATAACACATGAATTACTTAAACATTGACAGGTAAGAGTTTAAGGAAGGAGTGCATACCCCAAGCAACAGTGCACTCCTCACTGGTAGCACTAGCCTGATTAGCTTGACATTCGATGCCTAATTAAACCAAGAACACATAAATAGTGAATACAATTTGATAAGTAAGAACTGGAACATACACAACAATAAATAGGAAGAGGATAAAAGCACTCACAGAGATCCATAATATGATTCCTACAAATCGCACAGTTGTCAACAACGATATCTGCACAAATTTAAGAAACGAAAATTAAATTTAATTGATACTGCAATCGCAATACCTCATGAAAACTCATTCGATCGTAATAATTCATATCAAGTTAGGGTTAGGATTATAATACGGACCCCAAGCCCACAGAGCAACGGCGTTCCACTTCTTAATTTCGAAGCGCTTAGGTTTCTTCGATGAGGGTCCAGCAAGACTAGATCCTTCGCCCGCTGATTCCATTGTCACGTCCGTGTCCATATCTGAGCAAAGTAAAAAAGCGTGAATGAATATCACACAAATTTAGCAGAAAAATAGAACGACCGACTGGACGGAGTCTCTGCGCGTGAGAAATAGCAGTATGATTTGCCCCCTACTTTCTTCTTTTTATTACTCTCCACTATCTATAGACTATAGATGATGAAGTCAATCTAATAAGCCTGCAAATTTGTTTCAATGGGCCTGAAAGTCTTGCCCAGTAATGAAATAATGAGAAGGTAATGCCACTTCTGGCCAAGATGAAATTAAATAAGCCCATATAGTTCTAATTATCTTACACGCTCCTACCAAGCATAAAAATGACTTCTGCCGCTCAATTACAAGCAACACGTGTCTTTTATTTATTGTGATAAATTTATATGAAATTATAATTACTAAATATAAAATTGATAAAAATTATAGAAGGACTTCATTATTACACATCTCTAAAAAAATACCACTAAACTTATCTATGTAATTAACAATTAAAAAATGTATGTAAACATTCATAATATATATTATTATATCATTTTTCTTAAATTCTCAATATGCAAACCATTTTCAAGTAGAAATATAACGAAATACAATTTTGGGATTGACTCATACTTAAGCCAATCCAACTAATAGCCATTACAATAAAATAAGATAGTCGGGGGTCTCTCTTCAACGGGGTGGGGTGGGGTGGGGTGGGGTGGGGTGGGGTGCCCTTTAGCAGGCAACCGTAATGTGTATTTGGACTTGAGTATTTATTGGTAGTCCAGTATTAGGTTTTACTAATGTATTGAATCTCATGTGTTTAAATTCAAGATATAACAACTAAGTTTTCTAGTTATTATATAAAATTTGTTTAGCGTGGATCACTGTAGAACGTGTGATGAATGAATACATCAAAACAAGCAGGACTAACCAAATTGGGTGAACATGGGTATATCGTGTCTTTTATTTTTGTTTTTGTATTGTTTTTAATTTTTTATAATTGTGTACTATATTTCAATCTTAAATTATAACATAAAATATATAAATAAAGTTTATAAATTTTAAAAAATGAGACACGAAATTAAGTGAGAGAGTAATAAAGTTGGTGGTTGAAGATGCTTGGGACGCACCCATGCAAGTCCATAACGCAAAATCCTGCGGGAGCATCGCCATACCAATCAATCTTCATCGTTATCCAACTCTCTTTAACCAGCTCTCTTCGCTATAACTCAAATAAAGAAGAAGAAGAAGTAAATATTTTCTTTTGGAAAAATATATTAAAAGACGCGATTATGGCTATTTATCCTCTTCAAGTCTTTATTATAGAAAATGGAAAAGATAAAATAAAACTTCCTCTCCATGCAGTCTTATCTTCACCTATTTCCTTACCTCTAACTCTAACCCATTCATTCTTTCATTCTTGTCTCTCTTATAATGGCTTCAAGTTATTACCCCATTACTAGTTCAAGCCAAATTGCGTCCAATAGCAGCACTCGCACCGTGTTCCGGTGGGTTAGGCGGTCCCAGAGGATCTTTCTGCGGAGGAGGAAATCAGTACAACTGCCGACGGCGCGGCTTGGAGGGAAGAAGAAGAAGCTCCCAATATTCTCGTGGCGAAGAAAGTTGTTTATGATCCGGCGATTAAAAGTAAGATGGTTAAAGCTGAAGCTGAAGAAAGTAAAGCATTATTTATATCAGTGTGTGGTACAAGAAGCCGGTGGTAGCGTAGATTCCTTCCAACAGAGACTTCTTATGGAGACATCTTTCACGGCCCTTTCTTTAAATACCTTTCCTAATCCTACTCCACTTTAGTTAATTATATACTATTTCATTACTGGACTAGTACAATTAATACGTACATTAATCAATTGATGTCTCTCTCTCTCACACACACACACACATATGTTTATGCATCTACATTTCTTTTCTTTTCTCATATATATATACTAGCAACAGTCCCGTGCCTCCGGCACTATGGACGTTGGGATTTATTCCAAATTTTGGACGACCCAAATGATTTATTGAGTGAGCGAAAAATTCAAAATTATTTGTATTTTATTAGATAGATGGATGGTGGGATTTATCCCAAACTTTGGACGTCCTAGATGATTTATTGAGTGAGCGAGAAATTCAAAATTATTTGTATTTTATTAGATATAATTAGATATATAGAATATAGATATAGATAGATAGAATTAGATAGATTGTATTTTATTAGATAGATGGATGGTGAGATTTATCCCAAACTTTGGACGGCCCAGATGATTTATTGAATGAGCGGGAAATTCAAAATCATTTGTGTTTTATTAGATAGATATATATATATATATATATATATATATATATATATATATCTATATCTCATCATCATGCATGTATTCTCCTTTTTCAGTTTGAATTCTTTTTTACCCTTTTATAATTTTTTTAGTTTGGCAATACTTTTTAAGTGCTTTACAATATCATTATACATTTATGAAGATCAAATAAATCCAAGTCATTTTCAATTTTAAAATTTCACAAATTGATTGAAAAAAGTTTTTTTTAAATGAAACTCTTTTTGTACGTGGAACATATAGTACTACATATAATTTTTTTAAAAAGATAAATAATTTACATTTATTTTGAAATTTAAAATTTCACTTATCTTCTTTTTGAAGTAAAAACCATACATATATATATATATATATATATATGTGTGTGTGTGTGTGTGTGTGTGTGTGTGTTTAAAATTGAGTTAATTAATTAATCTAGTCGATATGATTAACCTTACCGTCCATATTATTACTCTTGTATAAAATGTTGTTTATCTCAACGTAATTAGAAAGTACTTATTGTTAGCTTCGTTCGATCAGACGTTTCTCATGATAAAAAGTGTGACAAATTAGTTTATCCCCATGTAAGTTTTAGGTAGTTGAATTTTGAAACATTGAGGAACGCATGATAGGTGGGAACTCTTTCTTTCGCCTTTTTTTAGTTTCACAATCATGCAAAGAGTTGGCAAAAATATGGGTGGGTGTACTAATATTTTATTTAATGATTAGTCTTATTTAATTTCAAGTTTTATATTTTTTTTGTCACTTTTAAATTAATACAAATAATTTTATCACATCTATCATTTTTACAAGCTGTTAGCATGATATATTCTCCATCTATCTATCAGTTTTAGTTTTTCAGATGAGTTAATTACTTAATATAGTATTGAGATTATGAGTGTGTTAAGTTTTTTAATTTAAATTTTTTCGACTGCACGTGACTATAATTTGCCCTCCCTCTATAAAATTGCATTTGAGGGCAGTCTTTTATCTTTTTTTGGGTATCTGACCTCGGCTTGGCTTTATCTAGAATTGCATTCATAGTTAATTATTTTAGCTAAAATAAATACTATATAGTTATGCTAAATTTAGTGCATAGTACCTACCTACCTAGCTTGTTTCACCCAAACTACTACTCCACTTCATATGTTATAAACAAAGATTTACTCCAAAAATTAGTGATATAATTACGTATTTACATGGTAGAGTTACTCGAAAAATTAATGATATATTTGCATTGTACAAACTTTACTAAAAATGCACCAAATTATGTTTTGAAGGTTTTAGTTAAGCTAGGTTAACATATATATATATATTCTTCTTCCATTATCTTTTGAAGATTTTAGTTAAGGTTAACATATATATTCTCCCAACATTTTTTTTGAATGTGCTCTAATATATCATAATAATTTAATTATCCTAACTTAATTATGAGGAGCCTGTTGTCAACAAAAATTGAACTCTCGACCTCTATATTAATAAAAGTGAGTGTTATATATATATATATATATATATATATATATATATATATATATATATATATATACAGGGCCGGCCCTGGGCATAGGCCCAAGAGGCATGGGCCTAGAGCCCCAAAAATTTTGCAGCCCCAATTGGCTGATAACAATCTGCTCAAATAATGTAAACAAAGTGTATATTGTACCAATTTGCTTGGCAGAATGAGAACTTTTAGCTAACTCGCTGGCATTGTGGCATTTGTACGGCAGACATATATCTTCCCTTATTAGGAAGGATGAGCACATTCTATTTCTTGTCTTCTCCCTCTTCTTTCAAAAATACATCTATTCTAATATTCTATGATATACTTCTATATGTATATGATCATCGCATCGGCCATCGCAGTATGAGTATCGCACTTCAGCACTTCAGCACTTCTCCTGGAAGGGATCGATGAAGGCATGAAGCATATTGCATATCAAATTATATTGACACAAATTAAAAGGATTATATGAAGAATGATGGTGCAGAGTCCTGCTGGCTGCTGCATATGATCATCGGTCCAATACTCCAATTCTCAGAATAATTTTGTTTTACCAGAATACCAGGTAACTAATTTCTCCATTCTTTCTTACTTTTAATACTTTTGTTCCATAAGATTGGTTCTTGTTGCTCAGTTGCTCCAATTGAAATTGTATACAGTAAAACCCTAAATCCCTATTCCCTAATATAGTAATATGTTTTCTGAAAGTTTGTGCATCTGGAAGAATGGTTATTAAGTTTGCATAATTAGTAAACCGTAAACCCCTAATAGATTTGCTATGGAAAAATCTACATGGTTCTTGAGATTGTCTTTATGTCTTATTGAGTTATTAATCTTATTGAGTTATTGTCTTATTGCATAATTGGATCAGATTGTCATATAAATATATAATGCCTCCAAATAGAATTAGAATTCAACCATCAGGGGCTCAAAAGAAAAAACAGAGGCAACAAAGAGATGCACTAGTTCAAAGTCAATCTGGATCTCTTAATAGGTACTTTAAGAGAAATACAGAACAAGTGCAGACTGGTACTAATGTGAATATACATGAGAATGAGAACGAACAGGAGAACAATGAGAATCAGAATGTTGATGATAGTGGTAACATGGATGAGCCGAATCTTATAGAAAATGAGGAAGAAAGAATTATAGCTGAAGATGATCAACAAAATGCAGGAGATAATGGTAGTATGGAAGATGTAGGTGAAAATATTGATATGCAAGAGGAAGATGATCAACATGGTTCAAGAGCAACATTTGATTTCCCATTCGACATTGATGATCCAGGAAATTGGGAGAAGATGAAACAAAATTCCAGAGACTTTTTAGTTGAAAGAGGTCCTAAAAGAGAGATTAATTTCACATTTCCAGATGATCACAAAGGGAGACGATTCAGTTCTAATAATTATTGTCGTGTCTTATCTAATGGTGAAAAGAAGAACAGGAGGTGGTTAGTGTACTCAATTTCTTTGGATAAGGTATTTTGCTTTTGTTGTAGATTGTTTAGGCAAGATCATGACAAGAATTTGTTGGGTCAACTTGGTAATGAAGGACTGAATGACTGGAAAAATGTAAGCGCAAGACTTGCAAGTCATGAAAAAAAAAAACATCACCTCAGTTGCTTTACTAGCTGGATTGAATTGGAAACAAGATTGAAAAAGAATGCAACAATTGATCAGGGGTTGGAAGAACAGATCAAGAAGGAGAGAGAGCATTGGAGACAAGTACTACAAAGGATCCTAGCTGTTGTCAAAAGTCTTGCAAAAAATAATTTGCCATTTCGTGGGAATAATGAGAAATTGTGTGAAGAGAACAATGGAGTTTTCTTACAAGTGATTGAGATGATCTCTGAGTTTGATCCAGTAATGCATGAACATGTTCGACGTGTTTTGAAGAAAGAAACTCATTACCATTACTTGAGTCACAAGATCCAAAACGAAATGATTCAGCTCCTAGCAAATGAGGTTAAAGCTTCTATTGTTGCAACTATTAAAGAGGCAAAATATTTTTCTGTTATACTTGACTGCACTCCAGATGCTAGTCATGAGGACCAAATGTCTCTTATTGGCCGATGTGTAGATGTTACAACAAGTCATATTGTGGTGAGAGAATTCTTTTTGGGATTTTTAAAGGTGGATGATACAACGGGACTTGGATTATTTAATGAGCTTACAAATGCACTTGACAGTCATACACTTAATATTGGTGATATACGTGGACAAGGATATGACAACGGATCTAACATGAAAGGAAAGCACAAGGGTGTCCAGAATAGACTTCTAGAGGTAAATTCTAGAGCATTTTTTACACCTTGTGGTTGTCATAGCTTGAACCTTGCAATATGTGATATGGTTAACTGTAATCCTAAAGCTGATTATTTTTTTGGAGTGGTACAACGGATATATTCATTCTTCTCATCTTCAACAAAGCGATGGAAGGTTTTTAGGGATTATGTGGACGGGCTCAGTCTTAAACCGTTGTCTGAAACACGATGGGAGAGTCGTGTGGATATTGTAAAAGCTTTTAGATATCAAGCTCCCAAAATAAGAGATGCTTTAAATTGCTTGGCAAAAGATGGTGATGATTCTAAAACAAGATCTGCTGCTCAATGCATGGCAACATATGAAATGGATTTTGAATTCTTGTTGGGGATGGTTATTTGGTATGATTTGTTGCATGCTATCAATATTGTGAGTAAAGTTCTCCAAACCGAAGACATGCATATTGATATTGCTATTGAAGAATTGGAAACGCTTATGTCATTTATCCAAAAGTATAGAGAAACTGGATTTGATGAGGCCTGGATCATAGCTAAAGAAATTGCAAGTGAGATGGAAATTGAAGCTACATTTCGTGAAAAAAGAAATACTCGGAAAAGAAGGCATTTTGATGACAGTGATAGTGAAGATGAGGTGACACCATCAGCTTTGGAATCATTCAAGGTCAGTTACTTTCTCTGTATAATTGATCAAGCACTTTCTTCACTTCAAAGTAGGTTTGAGCAATTTAAAAAATATGAAGATGATTTTGGATTTTTGTTTAAGTTGGAGAAATTGAAGTCTATAGATAATAATAGTTTGATGTACTATTGTAAGAATCTTGAAACTTTGTTAAAAGATGATGATGTCTTTGATGTTAATGGAAGTGACCTATTCCATGAGTTGAGCTACTTGAAAGGTGCTATACCAAAAAAGGCAAAGAGAGCAGTGGATGTATTGCACTATTTGAAGCAAATGGAAGAGTGTTACCCAAATGCTTGGGTTGCTTATAGAATTCTATTAACCATACCAGTTACTGTTGCCTCTGCTGAGAGAAGTTTTTCAAAATTAAAGTTGATCAAATCTTCTCTTCGATCCACGATGTCACAAGAAAGATTGAACGGTTTAGCTTTGTTGTCGATTGAAAAAGAGTTGGTTCATAAGCTTGACTATTCAAGCTTAATTGAAACTTTTGCGGCCAAAAATGCAAGAAGAGTAGTTTTTCAGTAATCAGGTACTGATCTTTGTAATTGTAACATTTTTATTTGAACTCAATAGTATCCTATTAAGTGATATTGAAAATTGAAGTCTTTTTTTTATCATTTGTTTCTCTTGAAGAAGTGACTTTTTTTAAATGTAAGGGGCCCCAAATTTTATCTTCGCCTATAGCCTTGAAAATGTCAGGACCGGCCCTATATATATATATATATATATATATATATATATATATATATATATATTAGTAGACCAAGTGACCATCGGTACGTATATATTCTCCATCCATTTCAAATTAATAAAGAATTTTAATTTTAAAGTTTATAAACAATGTACGTTATTTCATGTGTACCATTAAAAGTGAAAAATTAGTAGTTTAATTAATAATTATAAATGAAATCATGTTACTCTTTTAATGAAAAAGAAATAGTATTTTATTACATAACTCCATGCATCCTCCAGTCTTCAAAGGCTAATAAATACTAGTATATTAAATAATAAAATATTGAAAACGTGGAATTTTTTTCAGAATATTTGTAGTAATATTAATTAGTGACTTGATCGGATTGTTTAATTAATGGAATGGTGCCACAAACACACACACACACACACACACACACATATATATATATATATATATATATATATATATATATATATATATATAAACGTGCAAGGCTTAACATTAGATGAAGAACAAACAGCGCAAGCCACTCGATCATGAGAAAGTTGGCTACGTACTGCGCAAGTTCTTTACTGAAGTTATTGGGCAAAATATATATATGGAACCAATCAACTTTCCTAATTTGCTTGTTATTGCGTGTTCCTCCATTTGAAAAGAGACAAATTCAAAATCAAGCATGTACATTTATAAATCTATTAACTTAATTATTGTACTCTCTTTGTCTACCTCAATTACTGAAAAACTACAGAAAAGAAACCATATGCTATTATATTGATATGAATAACTATTACTATATATATATATCTTCCACTCTATAAAAGATGCATGTCTCAAATACATTTCTTAATTATATATAAAAGATACAAAAAATAAAAAATTAAAAGTAGATGAGAGGCCAGGGTATTAATATTTATAAGTTCTGTTCCAATCTTATCCACAATACATAATAAATCTCACATGATGATAATGATTCTTTCTTTTTTCAAAGAAAGAGTGAACCATACTTAAGTAGGAGTATTTTTTAAAGTTAAATAGTCATTATATATGATTTTTAATGGTGTACTGTGTACCGTGTACGTACGTATTTTAGACATATTTTAGGGAATTAAATAAAAAAATTCTAATATTGTAAACATTTTTTGTTAGACGGAGATCGAAAATATGCGAGACCATTAATTATCATACCATGTACAATTAATTTTCCCATGACTAAAATCAAAAATATTGTTTATATATAAAATAGTTAGGTTTTCATGTGCTTAATTAGGATATATATATATATATATATATATATATATATATATATATATATACAAAGGAGATCAGGTCCGGACTCCCGGACGGGAGTAAAATCCGGACCTGATTTTTTTTGTTTTTTTTTTTTTTTTTTTGTAGAACAACTAAAAAAATAAAAATAAAAATTTATGGAACTGAAATTTTTCCAAAATAAAGTGTTTTGGGTGTGTTTTTAACACCTACCCCAACCAATGTATGTACAGTCTGCCCAGACTGTACAGACATATTTCGTTATAGGCATCCAAATCACGCCCAAAAACTGTATTATGGAAAAATTTCAATTCCATAAATTTTTTTTTTTTTTTTTTTTTGTTGTTTCAAAAAAAAAAAAAGCAAAAAAAAAAAAAAAAAAAAAAGGTCCGTATTTTAGTAGAGTCCGGGATCCCGGACTGGATCCGGACTCTATATATATATATATAATGTTGTACATAAATTTAGAACTCATATCAAATCATGTAAACTGAATATATAATTAATCTAGCTATTATAAAATTATATTAAGGTAGTGTTTGATTACCTCTGAATGTGTCTGAAAACCACTCCCTCTATTTCGCATATATATACCCAAATACTTGTTTGGTAAAAAATTAGTTGCCTCTATAAGCCTCTATTTCGGTGAGAGATGGAATCGGAGAGAGAAATATCTGAACTCTTTATTATAAGAGTACCCTCACAAATTCTTTGTTTTTTCTTATTCTCTCCTCTTTCTGATATATGAAAGATCTCGCCGTGAACTTCCCGGTGACATTGAAGCGTCCATCTCCATTTACCAGCGATAATTCTGTCAAATAAACCCCTCTTTCTCTATCTACAAAACCCTCCACACAGAATCACCGTCGGGATAAATTCTGTCCATCACGATCAATCAAAAAAGATATAATTCGAGAGACAAATGGCGATCTTGTATGCCGTGGTGGTGAAGGGAACAACGACTGGCGGAATTCAACGCCATGAGTGGAAATATCAGCTTCGTAGCTCGCCGGATTTTAGAAAAGTTATCGGTCGAGGCTGAATCGAACCTTTGTTTCTCTCAGGATCGGTATATATTCCATATACTCAAAAAGGAAGGTCTCTCCTTCCTCTGTATGGCCAATGACATCTTCGAATGTCCGTAACCCCCTTTCTCTTTCTCTGCTTATATAATTATAATTATATATGTAACATGAACTAAAATTATGTTCTTGATTGAGTTATATTAGGAATTGTATTGTTAAAATTTGAGAATTTTGAAAGTATAATTTATTTCATATATGTCAATATAATTATTTATTAATATTTTTTTGTGTGAAGTTCATTTAAATATAGATTTTTAAAATTAGATTTAATATTTAATTATATAATTAAAACTTTTGAGTAAAGCTAATTATAATTTGATTCTGTATATTACATGGTTAAAATCGTAAATTACTATTATTCAGATGTTTTAGCAATTTCAATTACCAAATAGTTTTATAAGTTCAGATAAAATTTCATTCACATAATCTAATTTATTAAGATATCCTAATCATTCAGATTTTAATTACTTAATTTTATTAAACACCATCTAAGCATATGTTTTAATTTGGTTATGACTAGTCAATTAAGGGATGACCAGAAATTCATATATGAAGATGAATATTAATCGAGCTGTGATGCATGCATGCATGCATGAATTGATCAAACAGGCCGGTCGGTCGTACGTACCACAACCGTTCAAAGCATGCATGTGTCACTTGAAAATAAAATTCAAAACAACAATCAGTCTCAAGTTGCAGCTGCTAGCTCTTCATATATATTCAAACAGGCAACAGCTAGACCAACCAAGATCATTCTGCCTGCTTCAAAGAAAGAGACAGTTTTTTTTTTCTCTTTATTTTTTGGTCTAACTACAAGTAAAGTAGAACCTCTATAAATTAATACTCGATAAATTAATAATTTTTCTAAAATAATATTTTTTTCTAGTCCCGACTTGGACAAATGGGATAAATTAATAATTTCGATAAAATAATAAAATAATAATTTTTAAAAAGACCCTTATATAAATATATAGTCCAATCAAAATCATAAATTAATAATTCTTTTAAATTACAAATATATCTAGAGTAATCTTGTAAAATATGATTCAATTCTCGTTTATTTTGTCTTGAAATTCAAATCTAATTGATTCTTAATTTTTTTATTACGTCCAAAAGTCCAAAAATTTAAGTGTTGCATTTTCCAATTCTAACAATATTAATTTATAGAGGTTCTATTGTAGTTGGATTAATTATTGCTTGTTGGTCCCCCGAAAAATTAATTAATTCAAAGAGAAATGGAAAAAAGGAGGAGTTGTTCATTTGTTTAATTTGAGGCATTCACGCACGCATATAGTTTTGAAATCTTGACATATTAACAACTCACAAACAAATGACAACTAATAGCTAGAGAATAACTAAAGAGTATCACAAGACATACGTGAATCACACAATTATCGGTCTTAGTTAAACTCCGTGGATAAGGAAATCGTACCTTATTGTTAGAGTTTCGTATTAACTGAGGAAGAGAGAAATTCATAAATTTAAACATATATATAGTATGTGGCATCCAAATTTCAATGGATTCGGATTTAAAATAATTGTAGAGAAAGTATTATATGAATCTGCCTGCTTAATCAAGGCCTGTAATCATCTGGCATTGATATTGAGGGATTCTTAATTATACTGTTTTTAGTTTAAGTTATTAGCAACATTTAGATGGATGTAGCTAAAAACATAAAGGTTCAATTTTTATTTTTTGCACAAAGAATTTTTAAGCTTATATTTTCACAATGATATTTTTTGCACATTCTTGTTAATTTTTAAGCTTTTTATGCCGGAGTACTGTCCATGAGTACTATTCAGTTATACGGTATTATTCATAAAGTACTATTCACGGAGTACTATTCCCGAAGTACTATTCACGGGGTACTATTCACCCGGAGTACTATTCATGACAAAAATTGATTTTTTTGGTCTAAATCATTTTTGATACAATATCATTCTTGAATTTTACTCCACAAAGAAGTATCATTCTGGCAATTTGATCATTATTGAATTCTGGATAAATTAAATTATAAATCTTTAAAAATTTATCATTTGCTTTCTTTTAATTGAATTTTTATATCATTGTCATCATCCTCATGCTTATATTGTGATGAAATTCATCTTTGGCTTAGCTGCATAAATGGACTGTTGATTGGTATGATTATGACCAGGGATCATTCGGTATAATCATAACCCGTAATGTTATAAATGATGTGATAAAAGTCTTCATTGGCCCGTAGTGCATTGATGGACAGTTATTGGTATAATTATAACCAGAGATTATTCGGTATTATTATGATTTATGATCACTGATGATTACATGAATATCCTTAGCCCGTAGTGAATGGATGATTCGATGATGTGGTTTATTTATTAAGTTTAGTCTCAACGATAAAGTTGAAGAAAATTTTTTTAAATCATAGAAGATAGTAGATATCATACTCTACTTGACTCTTCTAATGGATTGCTTGTTCCGCTGCAATTAAACTTGATGTTTATTGTATTTTATCAGTTTAACATTGTTGAAGGCTAATGATAATTTATTCTGCACTATCTTAGTCGTAATATTTCTTACTGGGCTAGTTGAGCTCACCCTTTTGCTTTCATTGTTCTATTCAGGAAATGAGAACGTAGGTGGGACTAGTCGAAAAATGGAGTGATGGTCCGAGATGGTTGTTTTAGCAGTCCTCACTACTTAGTGTGATAATAAATGCAATGAGAATTGAATTTGAGTTTGGATATTGTCTAGAAGACAATATTCATGTAAAAACTCAGCTATGTTTTGTCGTATTTTTACACGACAGTTGTATTAAAGAAGTTTGTATTTGATTTCTATACAATGTATTTGGCGACTCAAGATGGATGATGTATACTTATTTTGGGGGCGTCATAGCAACGACCATTTGTTCTTTAATTGATGAATCATGAGCCTCGTCAACTTACAAAGAGAAAAATCTATCCCCGGTCTCTGCAACTATAACTTTTGGAGTAAAAAATGCAACAACACTATAAATGTCTTTTTGGATTGAAGGTGCTGTCAATTTGTAGTTTTCTGGAGCATTTTTAAACACAACCTTATTCACTTCAGCATTATTCTCGGAGAAAAACTTTAGATTAAAAAGAAATAAACCTCACATGTTTGAAGCATCTGATTTATCGTGGTCACGAAAAGGCAACCCTTCACTTAAAAGAAATTGAACACATTTAATACATGAGAGCAAACAAAGCATACAATTAATTTTTTCCTTGGTCAGATATATAGATAAGTTTGATATCTATGTGTTGCTTTCGGTTCCTCAAGTCTTGACAAGCTAACATAAATCGTCTATGAATACTGTAGGATTACTTTCCAACATGTTCGTATAAATATTTTGTCTTCCTCCAATTATTAAATTCCTTACAGACAAATGTATTCCCACCCCCTTGACCACCAATATCAGCTTTGAATACATAAAAATATAAGCAAACTACTGCATCTTTCTTTTCATTATATTCCAACCATCTGGCATACTTTTTGTACCATTCAGGATTAAATATATGTTTCTCTCCATAAATAAAAGTTTGAGGGAATTTGAAAAGCATTGGTTGAAGAGTGCCCTTAAATAAATATTCTCGGCGAATACTCTCTCCCTTGTTAGCATCATATTCCATTATCGATAGTCTTAGTCCCGGATCCGCAACAAGTTCCTTTTCTAAATTGAATACAACTTGAGATTGAGAATTACTATTTTGAGATGGTTCTTTGATAGGTGTTTCATTTGAGAGATTTTGAGTAGTGTCAACGACTCGGTTGGAGTGTGATGTTGATGATTCATTATTGCAACGTTCCCACATGTCATGAATGACTAAATCAATCAATTACACTAATAATAAGAAATATTTATGTACAATTTAGAAATTTACTTCGATTACTTGTCATACTTCAAATTAAATAATTCTCAAATACTCAAAGTCTCAAGCCAAATTTGTGTTCTATATTCAAACAAAATGAATTAATTTCAAAGTATAAGAAACTAGTAAGGCAGTAACCAATTACACTGATAATAAGAAATCTAGCTAGCTGAACAACTTTATAGGTATGAAAATTGAATGAATTATTTAAGATAATCTTAAATGTTCAGCATCAACACACAAATTCTTCTTCAAGTATCCCATTTTTGGGCTATATTACAAGTCTTAACAAGGTTTCTAATTTTTCAATTCAAAAAACATTCGATCATATATGTAGGAAATTGTATTGGTGGATTATGTATAAGTCATGACATCCAATCAGAGATAATAAATATGTAGCCTGCGAGTCAATCATGATTATATATTCTAAATAGTGTTCTCTATGTTCTTGTATATGTGTCAATGTGTGTGTTTATTTAAGTATATTCACATATCACAACTAGCTAGTCATTCAGCATTCCGTGCAAGCTAAGCATGATTAAGAAGAAAATTGCACCTAGTTGCTGCCATGACAGTGTGCTTAAGCTTCTTTTTTGGCTCAGATATCATTAACCAATAATTAACTACTATAAGAAAAGTGAAAAACTAAAATAAAAGAACTGGTGATAATAAATTAAAAGCAGGAGGACCGAGAACTGGAGGAGTCAGGAAGGAGTATGAAAAATAAAAGAAGAAAAAGTGAAGAGGTGAATAACATACTGTCATTTAGAATTGAAGTGCAATTTTTTTTATCTATCCAAGTTTAATTCTTTCATCAATTTGCCCTTTTAACTTTATTAACTTATATATTGGCCCTTATTTCAATTAAAAAATAAATCATTAAAATTAAAAAATGGATCACTATGACCAACAATTTAAAATAATAAAACATATTTAAACCATATTATATATCTATCTAATAAAATACAAATGATTTTGAATTTCCCGCTCACTCAATAAATCATCTGGGCCGTCCAAAGTTTGAGATAAATCCCACCGTCCATACATCTATCTAATAAAATACATCTACCTATCTAATCTACCTAATAATGATTTTGAATTTCCCGCTCACTTAATAAATCATCTGGGCCGTTCTAAGTTTGAGATAAATCTCACTGCCCATACAGTGCCGGAGGCACGGGACCCAGCTAGTATATAATATAATGGAAGATTACCTAACCAAATCAAATGTAATTTAGAAACGTAGTATTTCAACTTGAAAAGTAATTAGTGATCACTGACGTCAAGGCAAAAAAAATAAAAATGCGAATTAAGGGATCCAGACTTTTGAGAGTATTTAATTTGAATTTAATAAGTTGTATAATTTGATCACCATTTCAAGCCCACAACTTGAAATGTAACCAAGATTTTTTGAGATGTAACGAAAGTTCAAATGGTTATCATATTTATGTCGTCGATTTTTTGTTATAACGACGAAAAAAATTATCGTTATAGTCGGTTTATGTTTAGTTTGCTGTTTATGATTCGTTGAATAAGAGGACCGTATATATATATATTAATTGCGTGATCTAGAAATTGTTTAAGGGGTTGAATACATATGTGGGGATTCTGTTAGCATGAAGTTTATTTTTGGGTAAGTTGGTCAATCGACCAATAGAATGCTGACACTCATAGTCTCACTTGCGTGTTAACACTCTATTGATAAATTGACCAACTTACTCAAAAATAAACTTCATGCTAAACACTTCCCATTCCCATCCCATACGTGGATATATTAAAAGGCAACTTAATTACCACTTGATTTGACGACTCCAGTCGTTAAAGCCATCCATGGTTTCGGATAGGAGGAGAATTAAAATGAAGCTGCCAAACTGGCGGCAAAATAATTAAATGATCGATCAAATAGAATATATATATATATATATATATATATATATATATATATATAGCAAGGATCAAGAGCTTACCCCTTATCCAACTCACCCGAGCTCACCCCCCTTTAGCGACGGACCCGGCTATGGTTCGGTCATACAATCGCCGTCTATACTTTTAGCGACGGACAACATATAGCGTCGCTAAAAGTATAGACGACGGTTATATGACCGAACCATTGCCGGGTCCGTCGCTAAAAGGAGGGTGAGCTCGGGTGAGTTGGATAAGGGGTATGCTCTTGATCCGGACCGTATATATATATATATACGGTCCGGATCTTAAGCTCACCCTTTATCCAACTCACCCGAACTCACCCCCCATTTAGCGACGGACCCGACGACGGTTCGGTCATTCAACCGTCGTCTATACTTTAGCGACGGACAACATATGGTGTCGCTAAAAGTATAGACGACGGTTGTATGATCGAATCCGTCGCCGTGTCCGTCGCTAAAGGGGGGTGAGCTCGGGTTAGTTGAATAAGGGGTGAGCTTAAGATATATTCCTTATATATATATATATATATATATATATATATATATATGGAATTATCCTTAAATAACTACTAATCCTTATTTGTATTCGAGAAGATTGATAAACTATACCTAACTAACTATATAATACTAATACAAACAATATCAATACCAAAATATAACCAGATAAATATGGAGTTGTTTTGGTTAATTTCAAGTCAACTCGATAGTTTAACTTTGATGACTCACAACTCACAAAATAATTTTTTTAACATATTTTCTACTAAAGATATAATTAAGAGTCACTTGATTTTTCATGATAACTCTTTATATTTTATGATTCACAAATCTAATTAATACAACATATCTCATTCAACTCACTTTAATTCACTATAAAGACTCTGCTTACACACCTAATTACACATAAAAATTTCACAAGTTCACCATAAATCAACAAATTCTTTTAAATCAACTATATTTTGAAAAAGATAATTTCACCATCAAACTAAGAGTCACTTGAATTTTAAATATTGTAAATATAAAGTTTCATCAACACTAAAAATTATTATAAATTAAGATACGAAATGATGTGTAAGATTTTAATTAATTAGTTATAATAATTAATTAGATTCATTCATTTTTGGTAGACATTTATTAATTACATTTTGGCACATTATTTTATAAGCTAATTTTTTGTAAGTACTACAGCAATACTCAAGTATTCGTAGGTAATGGCATCATTATGTTCATTTGTTATCTACTTTTATGTTATTTATGATGTATTAGATTAGAACGTTTAGTTTTTTCAAAAAAAAAGAGATTAGAATTTTTAATTATTATTAGATTTCTCCAATATATATATATATATATATATATATATATTGAATATATTTTGAAACGTTTAGACTTTTATATATTACTATATAAGTAGTTGTTTTGATTGAAGTGGATACGAATAATTCAAGAATTAAAGTTTTATGCGCGGGTATTGTATATGTAAGTTTTGGGTCAATTGATAGTTTGATTATTTTATTAGGGGTTAATTTTTATTTTAGTTATTTAATTTTTTTATTATAAAGACATTACTATACTTAAAAAATATTATAAAATAGTTATTACTTAACATTACATCTGAAAATTTGAAGGAAATGTTGAACTGTACATATCACACGAGTAAAAAAAGTAGATGTGTGAGTAAGGTGGTTTTTGATAAAATTGAGTATTAAGATCTGAACAGTTATTGGTGATGCGACATATTTTGTCATATATGTACTATCATGTGTCTTGTCATTGATGAAGAATAAACGGAAAAAATCACCTTTTGACCACTGTGGTTATAGTGATTTAACGAATTAGCCACTGTATTTTTAAAATATTCAATTAACCCACTAAACTTTTTAAAAATGTTCAATAAGCCCATTCCGTCTAATTTTTCAGACGGACGTTAGAAAATATCATACGTGGCATTGAAAAAAAAAACCAAAAAATTTTATTTTCTGATGTGGCAGCATAAAAAAATAAAATAAAATAACACCATTTATTATATGGCATGTGCAATACATGTTGACTTTATATTTAATTGTATAAGACCAAATTTTTTTTTGAATTTTTTAGACAAAAAAGAAATAAGGCAAATTACAAACATAAATAAATTAATATTTATAAACATAAAGAAATAATGAATTTTTCTTTCTTTTTCTTTACCTAAATATTTATAATATTTATTAAAATAATAATAAAATTAATTTTATTCATCTCATTTAACCCTCTTTATCAAAAAAATTATATCAATGAGATCTAGTACAACATTATATTAATTATTTACAAAAATTAAAAATTAAAAATTAAAAATTATTAATTACGTGACAAAAAATAATTAAAATAATTATAACATTAAAATAAATAGTTTAATTCATTTTCTTTATTTGTATTGTTTTCCTTATCTCTTTTTCTTTCTTTTAATAATTATTTTTATTTTAATAATTAATACTAATATATATTTTAATGATATAAAAAAGTAAGTTCCTAATTAACATAAAATAGAAATTTGATACAATTAGCAAAAATTAGTTAAACAAATGACATAAAAATTAAAATTAATTATACAATCATTAATTTTAATTTACATAAACCCCAATTCCCCCAGTCCGCTGTATCAATGGCGAACAAAGAGGCTTTGCCGAAAAATATTCGATGCTAGTTTACAGCACTTTCGTTCACATCTTGAATCAAAACTCAGCGGCACGGGGGCATGGCTCACCGCCATTATTACTTTACTCGCCGGACTCACTGTATTGTCCCAATTTATGTGACCCAATTCATCCAATCATGGCGATGAAGGAGGAGGCCAACAGAATCTCGCTGCCAATTGAGGTGGCGTCGGCGGTATTCACGGGAAAGAGGCCTCAATTGTTCAGTCATCTTCTTCTACTTCAATAACTTTATATCTCTGCATCATCTTCTAGTTCTATTGCCAAAACCCTAATTTGAATGAAGAAGATGCGGCTACGAGGTACACGTGGTCACGATCTGTAACTACAGATCTAAGATTGAGAACGAGCTCTCCCCGATCTGCGATGACATTGGAATTTCAAAATTCCAAGCTCATAGCCGTGGTTTCCACCGGTTATCTGAAAGACGAAGAAAACAAAAAGAAAGATGAAAAGATGTAGAAGAGAGAGAAAGAAAGATAACTAATATCTCTAGACTCTAATGCGTAAGAAGTCAGCATTTAAGTGTTTTTTAAGCCACCTATGAAATGACTTGTTTTGTTTTATTTTTTTTCAAAAAGCCACGTAGGAAAATACATATTTTTTTAACGTCTGTGACAGAAAATTGGACGGAATGGCCTGATCAAAACTTTTTAAAAAATACAGTGGACTAATTGAATATTTTAAAAACACAGTGGCTAATTCGTTAAATCACTATAACCACAGTGGCCAAAAGGTGCTTTTTGCCAAGAATAAACTAACCAAATATCATGTGCCCCATCACTAATAACGAACTCAAACGTAAATTAAGTAATGGCTAGTTTGTATCATTTTTTTAGTTTAATAATGTTTCTATAAAAATAAAAATCGACCCTAATACAATAATCAAAATATCAATTAAGCCAATAAATTATTTTAGGATGATGATAAAAGAGTAGTTATGGCGTGTCATAATTTTAACATAATTCGTATTTACACCGCCAATAAATCAAAATTTAACTCATAATTTATAAGTATTTAGTACTCATTTATATATTCATGTCGTTTAATAAAATTTGAATAACTAAATAAAAAGACAAAAAAAATGTAGTAGTACACATCGTGGACTTGGGGAAAGGCTAGATTAATGGGAGAGAAGTTTGAGTGCGCAGGGACAAGGTTGCGATTCTGATGGAAGAAAAGGGATATATAGGTCCATTAAACGAATATCTCTTGACTTTCTCTCCCTATCCGCGTCTTACCCCCCGGAAGTTTGACTCATGAAGGCCGCAAAAACGTTTGAGAAATGGACTACTAAATTTCATATGCACATTATTCATTAGTATTAGAAATTTAGAACTAGTCTAGTGACTAGTACTAGTAGTTACGTATTTATTTAAAAACACAGGTGATTCTCGCCAACACAAAATTTTAAACGTGTGGCCGGTGAGAAATCATTCTCGCCTCATTATTACTAACACATCTTTTTCTCTTTCCTATAAATACTTACAGACTACCCCATTCTTAATTCATACAAATCCACCACCACTAAATCAATCTTCCATATTCTCTCCTCTCTCTCTCTAACAATAAACTCACATAATTTAACTCAGATAGATAGATAGAGAGGGTTCATTAAGATGGCACTTGCTAAGGAAATCATGGGTTCTTCTGTTTTGGAGAGATCTTCATTTATTAATTCATCTAATATTCTTTTCTTGAATAAACCTTTCAACTCAGTTCTGATTCCCCCGGAAAAAAGGAGATTTCAAATAAGGAAGGCTGTGAGAACTACCCCAGTAGCAGTTATTAGTGAGAATTTGAATTTGGTAAGAGTTGTGCCCGAAAAGGCCGTCAAATTCAAGGTCAGAGCTGTGGTGACTGTTAGGAACAAGAATAAGGAAGATTTCAAGGAGGCGATTGTGAAGCAATTAGATGCTTTTACCGACAAAATTGGAAGGAATGTTGTGTTACAACTTGTTAGCACCGAAATTGATTCAAGTAAGCCATTTTCCCTCTCTGGGTATTTACAATTTTCTCTTTCTCTTTCGACCAACTGTTTAAGACAATCCTTTCGGTTTTCTTATCTGGGTCACTAAAAAATTTAGGCCAATTTTTTTGAGTTTATTGGTATCATCTTTTTGGGTTTTTGTATTTTCTATCGTCTTAATTGAAAAATGTGGTTGATTTGGTATTATATGTTAATGTTATTAAGGAACTGGAACTCCTAAGAAAAGCAAGGAGGCGGTGTTGAAGGATTGGTCAAAGAAATCGAATGTGAAAGCAGAGAGGGTGAATTACACAGCGGATTTCGCAGTGGACTCAAATTTTGGGATGCCGGGGGCGATCACAGTGATCAACAAGCACCAGAAGGAGTTTTTCATGGAGACTATCACCATTGAAGGATTTGCATGTGGTCCCGTCCATTTCCCTTGTAACTCATGGGTTCAGTCTAACAAAGATTATCCTGGCAAAAGAATATTCTTCTCTAATCAGGTAATTAATTCCCTTAATAATTCCTATCACTAATTTTGTTTCTTCTTCTTCGAAGACTTTTTCAAACAATGCCAGTCAAATATGATTCATCTTATTTAAATATTCTACTATTGGCCTATTAGTCATTCATTTAGTTAGTCAACCAATATTTTGTTGTGGCTGGACTTTTAGAAAGGGTAAAACTTATAGAATTTTGAACACTTCATGCCAACCTATCTTGAATTTCCATATTATTAGAAAGTTCTCCCTCCCTGCCTCTTCCAATTTGATTCGTAAAGTTGCTATTATATAAAAAATTTTAATTAGTATATTAATGTTTGTTACTTTTTTGCATGGAAGCATTTGGTGTTTCTAATCAATAGGGTAGTGTTTTAACCTTCTTCTTATATATGCAGCGACTTTGATAGAACCTATATCCATAAAAATGATGGTTAAATATATACACTATTCAGCCTAATTTACAGTTGGGGCATATAGTGAATTTATTGAGATTGTCAATGGACCACTTGATAGATATAATAAAATATCCCAACATAGTTATGGCTTCGTGGCCCATGTATAGGTAGAAGTACTATTTGCCACAACTCAAATGATCAACTTCTTAATTTTAGAGCATTGGTTCCCTATAAAACTGGACATGCACGAGGAGGAGCTGTCTGTTTTTTTGATTGGCAAAAAAGAAATTTCATTAACACCCAAAAGATTACATGATTGGCGAATCCATAAGATTTGGATAAGTACAATATAGGATTACAAATCATCAAATAAAGAAAACCTTATAGAACAAATTTAGCCTCTAAGAAATTCATTAATATGTGTAGACAATCACAATTAAGGTTTTAAATTTCTTTCTATGAACAGCCATATCTACCCAGTGAGACACCAGCAGGGCTGAAAGCATTGAGACAGAAAGAACTGAGGGATTTGAGGGGCGACGGCAAAGGCATAAGGAAGTTATCAGACCGAATATACGATTTTGATGTGTACAATGATTTGGGGAATCCCGATAAGGGAATTGACTTTGTCAGGCCAACACTTGGAGGTGAAAAACGCCCATATCCAAGACGCTGTCGCACCGGACGCCTTCCTACTAATACTGGTAATGTATTCCTTCTTCATTATTTCTGTACAGTGCTCATAATATAGATAGCAGATAGCCTGAATGCCAGTATAGTTGAGCTTAATGAAACTTTATTTATTTTAGTAGAGAGGTTCTACTTCTTCTAAAGATACTCCCAAAAAAAATACTAGTTCTATAAAAGATATGAACATATATTCAAGGCTTATTTGGTGCATCAGTTTTAATATTAGAGGCATCATTTTTGGCACTACATCATTGAGCTTTAATTTACAGTTGAGTTTCTGGATGCAGATATTAGTGCAGAGAGCCGAGTGGAGAAGCCATTGCCAATGTACGTGCCGCGAGATGAACAGTTTGAGGAGTCTAAACAGAATACATTCTCAGCTAGTAGGCTAAAAGCCGTGCTCCATAACCTAGTTCCGTCATTAATGGCGAGCATTTCATCAAAGAACCCTGATTTCAAGGGGTTCGGACACATTGACAGCCTCTACAGCGAAGGTCTTCTCCTCAAGCTGGGGCTTCAAGATGAACTGTTGCAGAAGCTCCCTTTGCCCAACGTCATCAGCAGAATTCAGGGAGGCCAAGGCAACATTCTGAAATATGATACCCCCAAGATAGCCTCCAGTGAGCATTACTCACCTTATATATATTTTTTCTCAATTGGAGTTTAATGTATCCATTCATTGCACACAGGTTGTAATGGGTTGCTTATTAGGACCAAAATTATAATAAAAGCTTTTAATTATTAGTAACACATCATCTGCTCATGCAGAGGACAAGTTTGCATGGCTGAGAGATGACGAATTTGCTCGCCAAGCAATAGCAGGGGTTAACCCTGTCAACATTGAAAGGCTTCAGGTTTTCCCACCAGTGAGCAAGCTTGACCCTGAGATCTATGGTCCACAAGAGTCAGCCCTTAAAGAAGAACACATTGCAGGCAATCTTAACGGCATGACCGTACAACAGGTAATGAACACATCTATTCTCTTACAATTAATGATACACAAGCCTAAGTGCATCCAAATTTTGAGTACTACTAGTTTCTTCTCTTGATCTTGAATCACAATGTTGTTAAATTCAGAACCTAGACCACCATGGTTCTCAGTTCGTTTCACTCAGTTATTATTTTGGTGACTCTACACAGGCTTTGGAGGAAAATAAACTTTTTATCGTTGATTACCATGACATTTACCTACCATTTCTTGACCGGATAAATGCCCTTGATGGCCGGGCAGCATATGCGTCACGTACTATCTTTTTCTTGACTCCATTAGGCACTCTCAAGCCCATTGCTATTGAGCTTAGCCTCCCAGCGTGTGGTCCTAGTTCCCGATCAAAGCGCGTAGTCACACCTCCTACGGATGCCACTGGTAACTGGATATGGCAGATTGCCAAAGCCCACGTGTGTTCCAATGATGCTGGAGTTCATCAACTCGCAAATCACTGGTAAGTAATATTCCACTCTCCTATGTTGATCTCTTGTTTTTCTTTTGCTACATATATGAAGTGATTTACTAAATTGGCCTTTCAATCACACAGGTTACGTACACATGCGTGCATGGAACCATTTATTCTAGCTGCACATAGGCAATTGAGTGCGATGCACCCCATATATAAGCTTCTTGACCCCCACATGAGATATACTCTTGAGATAAATTGCCTGGCTCGCCAGAGTTTGATTAACGCTGATGGCGTTATCGAGTCTTGCTTCACTCCTGGTCGCTACTGCATGGAGATCAGTGCTGCTGCCTATAAGAATTGGCGCTTTGATTTAGAGGGCCTTCCTGCTGATCTCATCCGAAGGTAACTCTCGCAAACAAATTATTTTTCTTTTTTAGCTATTACAGTAATACCGAGTCGTGCAAAAGCTTGTATTTGCAACTTGTTGAATAAAAATTTGTGTGCACGTGGTTTTGGCATTTCGATAGTCTAATGAAAAATCCTCATTTGCAGGGGTATTGCAGTACCGGACCAAACACAGCCACATGGCTTGAAACTCCTAATTGAGGACTACCCATATGCAACTGATGGGCTTCTAATCTGGTCTGCTATTGAAAACTGGGTCTGCACCTACGTGAATCGCTACTACCCAAACTCGAGCCTAATCTGCAATGACAGGGAGCTCCAAGCCTGGTACGCCGAGTCCATCAACGTGGGACACGCTGACCTGCGCCATGAAAGCTGGTGGCCCACATTAGCCACCAGTGAAGATCTCACTTCCATTCTCACCACCATAATCTGGCTTGCTTCTGCCCAGCATGCTGCATTGAACTTTGGTCAGTATCCATATGGCGGATACGTGCCAAACCGGCCACCGCTCATGCGTCGACTAGTACCGGATGAAAAAGACCCCGAATATGTCAACTTCCTGGCAGACCCACAGAAATATTTTCTTTCATCAATACCAAGTTTATTGCAATCAACAAAGTACATGGCTGTGGTCGACACATTGTCAACTCACTCACCGGACGAGGAGTACATTGGACAGAGAAGCCAACCCTCTATATGGTCTGGAGATGCAGAGATAGTAGATGCATTTTACGGGTTTTCGGCCAAAATTGGACAGATAGAGAAAGAAATTGATGAAAGAAATAGTGATCCTAAACTCAGGAATAGGTGTGGTGCTGGGGTGTTACCATATGAGCTGCTTGCACCAAGTTCTGAAGCTGGGGTAACAGGTAGAGGCGTTCCTAATAGTGTATCCATATGATCAGGCCGTAGGTGGCTCAGTTTTTTTATAGGTAGGGGGGGGGGGGTTTAATTAGTGCTAGTCAAGTATATAAATTACTTGGATATATGTCTGTATTTAGGTTCCGAGATGCAAATAAGTGCTAGTTTAACCTAGAAGAAACCCATATGTATAGAGGGGTGTCCTTAAGCAAGTTGTGATATATGAATGCCATGATAAATAATTGAATTTAAATCTTTTTATCGGTTTCCAAGTGCTGCTGATTGATGTTGCCTAGATGAGAAGCCCAGGTCCAGTACCACTTTACAGAACCAATTAAATTAGGCTTTTGGGAAAGCAACGTTATCCTGAAAATTTAGTACAAAACAAATTTTTCTTCGATAAAAAAAATATAATTAAAAAAGAAGTTGGGCAAGTGTGGAGAATTCGTCTTCATATGATCATTTCAAGTTGGATGGGGCCTCACAAAAGGAGCCTAATTACCAAGAAAACTCTCCTTACTAGTTAACCTATTAAACCTAACCAAATTAATTTATTTTCTTTTGACTTGTTATATCAATACTTATATCTATAACAAGTCATAAGCCAATCCGTAAATAAGTTTAATGGTTTTTTATTTTTAATTTAGTTCATTTATCCCGAGTTAGTGTCGAGTTAATTTAGTTCGTACGAGTCATACTATCCGATTTGAATTATAAAATCTAACCGTTGCGATACTTTCATAATAAACACTTTCATGTTCTCATTTATTGTCTTAGATGTATGTATTTATGATTGGAATTGTAGTCGTACGAATTTGTATGTGCGCTATGTTTTCATGCCAATATAAAAATAATAATGGTGTAAATTTTTTGTTCTTCTAATATTCAGAAATAATCTTTTTTCCTCTGTCTGTCTTCGACCTCTAATATTTTATGTGTACAAAAGAATTGATATATTTGGTTGGAATTGTCTATCCATATATAAGACGAAATCAATATCCAGTCATTACAAAGCTTATGTAGGGAAGAAACAATCTAATTGGAATATTAGTTAGTTTGAGTGGGAGAATTGTTGTACTATTACTTTTGTTGGGTCATTATATTTTATATATTAGACCGAATGGATTGGACCTATTTATTTAATTAGTCCATTGGATCTTTACTATTGGGTCTTAATGTTATTGAGCCTAGTCACTATCTTATTTATGTTAAGTCTTTATAAAACCGGGTCGGATCATTGGATCGACCCATTAGATATTAAATATCTATTACTTTGACTTGTAATGATGAAAAGGGAAGGCTGTTGACTAGAAAGTGAAACAACCCGGGTCAAATCCCGAGTCCGGAATAAATCTTGGGTCAAATTCCAAGTCCGAATCGAATCAAATCCATCCAAATAAGGCCTCAAACCACTGGCCTAATAGTATCTTCTTGGGTCATCTAGCCCACCACAGGCTCCCAAAAGGTCATAACTTGAAGGTACTATTGGTAGTTACTTAATTCCTTATATGCACACAAATTTTTCCCCTATCTTTCGATGTGGGACTGGGGTACTACAAACTCTCCCACTTAAATTTCTGACGTCCCCGTCAGAACCGATCACACACACGGCCCAAAGATCTTTGCCTCTCTAGCCATTGTGGGATAATACCGGCTGGCTTCGTGCCCCCACCTCCGGACCTTCATCTCTCCATTGTGGGATAATACCACCAGCCTTCGTGTCCCCACCTCCGGCAACCCGATCGGATGCCCCGACCTGAGCTTTCGAGAGTCGGCTCTGATACCATATGAAACAACCCGGGTCAAATCCCGAATCCGGAACAAATCTTGGGTCAAATCCCAAGTCCGAATAGAATCAAATCCATCCAAATAAGGCCTCAAACCACTGGCCCAATAGTATCTTCTTGGGTCATCTAGCCCACCACAGGCTCCCAAAAGGTCATGACTTGAAGGTACTATTGGTAGTTACTTAATTCCTTATATGCACACAAATTTTTCCCCTATCTTTCTATGTGGGACTGGGGTGCTACAGAAAGTCTGCAGATCATTAATGTGGATGGGATTATAGCCGGCCGGCGGCATAAACAGTGTAGAAAAAAGGTGACAGTCTGCATGCAGTCGGCAGAGATCATTGAAGAGTGGGGGGCTGTGTCTGACGGTAGTAGATGGCACGGTAAACCGGGTCTGAGAGTATAACATAGCAAGGGAGTCTTCAAGCAGAAGGTACGCATATGCAATTGATAATTCTCTCTCTCAATACACTAAAGATTTTATCCTCCATTGTTAATCTTGTGATCACCTGTACTGACTCTCACGCCGGAGCTATCCCCCGACGGTCGAAGCCGTCAAGCTTTTGGTGTTGTCGTATTTTCTGTGCAGGATATAGACGCGTGTTACATGATTGAGACGCGTGGAAAGATCTTGGTGTTAACATTGGCGCTAGAAGGAGGGCGTGTTCTAGTGTCATTGAGTTTTCAATCACATTCATTTAATCTACTTCGGAAGATGGTGAGGAGTAGAGCTGATACACCAGAGGGGCAAGCGATGGTCGTGAGTTCGTCGTTGCCTCGTGTTTCTGTTAAGGATCGACTGGGTCCTTCCAAAAGTGCTCTTGAGAGCACGGATTCTAAGCATGATTCTGGGGATTCTCGTTCGAGAGCCCATGTCAAAGCAAGAAAGAGTTTGAAGATTGATGAGGACAGAGATCGTGACCAAGACCGAAGACGGATATAGGGTTCGCCGTCCAGAACTCATCACCGAAGTGAACGTGAGGACAGGACTGCCAAGTTGGCAAAGATGGCAGAGGAGGCGAATAAAGCTTTGGATGTTATTCTAAAACAAAGAGAAGATATAGCCGAACAGATGCTTCGGGTTGCAGAGTTGAGGGACGAGGCATCTAGTCATGTTCAAACCGAGAGGCGTAGTAGGCCTAAAGATGTGCAACAACGAGAAGAAAAGGAGCCAGAGCACTCTATTCACGCTTCTCGAGGACGACCTCAGGAACGAAGGCGGTCAAAAAGTAGAACTCCCGAAGTGTCTAAGAAAGCACTCGTAGTAATTGGTTCTCACGGTCGTGGCGGTGATAGACAGAGGAGTCGATTGATGGAGTATTTACCCGAGAACCGAAGGGGAGAGCATCAACGTGAATATTCTCATCATGAGGATAGAATTGTATGCATGAGTAGAACCAAAAGTCCAACAAAAGCGGTGGGATCAAACAGAGGAGGTCGATCCACTCAGAAGCAGAAGATTATTCAGGAGAAAGAAGTCTCTTCGCAACCAGAAGGTGTAGATTTCTTGATAAAGGAGTTGAAGGAGCTCCGGAAACAACTGGCTGAAGTTCAGTAGGTGAAAGACACTCCTGGGAAAGAAGGCGTCCCCTTTTTCTTCGGATATCCTCAAGGAGAAGGCAGATACCACAAAGAAGCTGCCCCATATGGAGAGTTACAATGGGTCTAGGGACCCTTACGACCATAGCCAGGCGTTCGACCGGCTAATGGATTATTATGATTTCACCGATGCTGCCAAATGTCATACGTTTGTCACAACGTTAAGGAAGGACGCGAGGCAGTGGATGGGGACTCTACCTATAAATTTGGTCTCGTCGTGTTCTGAGTTATGTGACAAATTCCATGCTCATTTTGGGAGCAACCGAAGAAGAGGGAAGCCTACAGGTTCTTCGGCACAGGTCCGACAGTTCACCAATGAATCCTTGGGTCAGTATGTGAAGCGGTTCAGGGAAGCTGTTGGCCAGGTGTCCGACCTCAATGATCTCCAATCTGTGGGTTTGTTTCAGAATGGTTTAGACTTGGTGAAGTTCGAAAAGTTGGTGAAGAAGCTGATGTTTCACCATCCGAAGAGCTTGGCCGAAGCCTTTGATAAAGCCGAAGGCTACATTGTGGTGGAGGAGGCTATGAATAGTTTGAAACGTCCTTCTTCGGATCGAATGAAGGAGGCGGATACTCCTAAGACTGAGGGCGATCAGAAGAAGGCAGGGGGTATAATGATCAGTCGGAGGGCAGCTCGAAGAAGTACAACAATACATGGAAACAGGGAAGTAATCGCATACCTGCTCCTACCCCGAGGGTTAACAAGGTTTACACCAAACTGAATACGGATAGGTCGATAATTTTGGATCAGATCAGGAACCAACCGTTCTTTGAACCCGCTGAGGAGTGGGGGCTGTGTCTGACGGTAGTAGATGGCACAGTAAACTGGGTCTGAGAGTATAACATAGCAATGGAGTCTTCAAGCAGAAGGTACGCATATGCAATTGATAATTCTCTCTCTCTCAATACGCTAGAGATTTTATCCTCCATTGTTAACCTTGTGATCGTCTGTACTGACTCTCACGCCGGAGCTATCCCCCGACGGTCGAAGCCGTCAAGATCGCGTGTTACGTGATTGAGACGCGTGGAAAGATCTTGGCGTTAACAACTTATATGATCCTCCTTTGAGACCTCTCATTTTACGTCAAAAATCTTGGGGAGCTAAGAGGTAAATAAAAAAATATTATTTTTATTTTAAAATAATCGATAATTATTGGCTTTTTAAAACATAATAAATGAAATTGATCAAAAATAAAAGAAAAAGTGGCTCTAATCGTAACAGCAACATGAACAGGAAGATGGGGCACCACACCATAGTTTTCTTTCCACACTTAAGACCCCATTTTGTATGAACGACTTGTTATCTAATCGTGGAACACATTGTCAAGTGTGGATCAGGCTGTGGTGAAATTGAAATTAACTTCATTATAGTAAATGTATATAGTTTTTTGATTAAAAAATTATATACATTTACTATAATAAAGTTGATTTCAACTTCGGATCCAATAAGCATCAAGTTTTGTGGGTTAGTGCATGAATGTGTCTACAAATATTTTTATAGCAACTAGCTTGTTTAGACACAAGAATTGATAACTAAATTTTTATTTATAAACTAGAGAGATGGAAATAAAAAAAATTACATAATTCGTATAAATTTAAAAAATATCAAATATTATATTTATTATGCGTAGTATTGGACTATACATTTTTATATAATGAATTATCTGAATTGGTCCGGACATTATTCTTAATTAAGCGTCCATAATAAACTCCCAAGTCTAATGGACTTGGGTCGTTCTCTTGCAAACAAAAGCATCGGTCGTTATCATATTTAATATGGCTTAAATATGATTTATTATTCTAAATTATAGACCATATTCACTTCAGTGATCCACCTTTCAATTTTGTCAAATAGATGATTAAACTATTAATTTTTTTTCGATTTCATTCAATTGGGTCTGCCACGTCAGAAATTGCTGACGTGGCATCCTAATAGGCTAAATAAGTGCTTATGTGTAAAAAGAATATATATTTTTAATAAGATCAAAGGTCAAAAAGGTAAAATAACAAATAAAACAACTAAAAATTACACAAATAAAATAAATTAGTTGTATAATTAATTATTTATAATTATATAAATAATATAATTATTTATATAATTAATATATAAATAATATAATAATTATTTTTATTAAAAAAATTGTGTTTTATTAATTTTTTTATTAAAAAAAACTATGTTTAATATTAATGATAATAAAAATAAAAATATTAATGATAATAAAAATTTTAAAAAACGCAGTTTTTTTGTAATAAAAAAATGCAGTTTTTTTGTAATAATAAAAAAAAAAGCAAAGTTTTTTTTAATAAAAATAATTTTTTTTTATTTTTTAATAAAAAATATTAAATAATTATTTTTATTAAAAAAAACAAACAACGATCTCTTATTTTTTTTTTAATAAGAATAATTTTTTTATTTTATTAAAAAAAACAAACGCAGCTTTTTTTTAATAAAAATAATTATTTTTTTATTTTTATTAAAAAAACTGCGTTTTTTTTATTTTTATTAAAAAAAACTGCACTTTTTTTTATTATTACAAAAAAACTGCGTTTTTTTCATTACAAAAAAACTGAGTTTTATTTTAATTTTTATTATCTTTAATATTTTATTTTTATTATCATTAATATTAAACACGGTTTTTTTAATAAAATAAATAAATAATAAAACATAGTTTTTTTAAGTAAAAAAATTATTTTTAATAAAAATAATTATTATATTATTTATATAATAATTATATAAATAATTTATATTATTTATATAACTATAAATAATTATTTATATAACTATTTTATATTATTTGTGTAATTTTTAGTTGTTTTATTTGTTATTTTACCTTTTTGTCCTTTAAGCTCATTAAAAATATATCTTCTTTTTACACATAAGCACTCATCTAGCCTACTAGGATGCCACGTCAGCAATTTCTGACGTGGCAGACCCAATTGAATGAAATCGAAAAAAATTAATAGTTCAATCATCTAATTGACAAAATTAAAAGGTGGATCACCGAAGTGAAATATGACATATAGTTTAAGGTAATAAATCATATTTAAGCCATTTAATATTAACTCTTGTATGGTACTTACCTTTTTCAATAGAATCTCTCTATACAATTCCAATTAGAAATTATAACCCTATTGGGATAGTGTAGTAAGACTATAAATACATATTAGCAATAGAGGTAATGATACACACATTTAGTCTTCTAAGTATTAGCTCATCCATTGTTAACCTATCTTGAAGTTTGTTTTTACTCTTACACCAAAAGTATCTCCCGACGGCCCAAGTCGTCAGTTACTTTCTGGTGGTTCTTTTTGTGCAGGTCCATATCCAAGCCGGCGATTGAACGTGTGGACAAATTCAAGCGTTAACACGCCATTTACAATAATTATTCGAACTTTCTCAAATTATAATTTTTTATTGATACTCGGATCATATTAATTGAAAAAATTCAAATTGTTCGGGTTCAATTTGAAATCGTGCTCGATTCGATAGTTAAATGAGTTTCAATCAAATATTATTTTATACTCAATAAATTTTATGAACTAAATCTGAACAATTCAATACTGAATAGACTCGATTCGTTTAGAGGCTTATATGCATATAATAAGTTGTTAAAGGCTGCTGACGTTACTCTGGTTTTCGGTGGGAACGCAATAGTTTGACAAACCCACTGGCCTCTTAGAAAATTTTAAAGGAAAATTACAAGAAATGAAGAAAGACTTCAAAAAGTTGAGTCAACGGTCAAAAGCCATCCACCAGTGTCAATTACTCCCTCCGTCCCAAATTATCTGTTGTTCTAGAGTTTCACACAGATACCAATATGTATGATAAAAATACTAAAATACCCTTTGTGCTGACTTTTTTATTAATTGAAGTGAAAGAAAAAGCAACTAATTAATTGGAGAGAGAGAGAAACATTGAAGAGAGAGAGAAAGCAACACATTAATTGAAGAGAGATAGAGAGAAACAATTATTAATTAGAGAGAGAGAGAGGCATGAATGTGGATGTTTAAAAAAGAGGAGAGACATTAATGAGAGTAATGATTATCAACAATTAAGATAAAGGGGCAAATTTGGAAAATAAATGAAAAAAATGCATTGAAATCTTAAAAAAGCAGATATTGTGGGATAATTTTTTTTTTTACTAAAACAGCAGATAATTTGGGACGGAGGGAGTATTTTCCATGTTAAATCTTGGTAACAACTACAATAATTCCATCTATTCTTTGTTCAATAGCCATGTAATTTACTTGGTTAGTAGTTACAACCACCCTTAATATTTCCATCTATTCTTTGTTCAATAGTCAATGTCAATGTCAAGGTAAGGATCAGGATCAGGATCATCTCTTTTGATATAGTAATTGGAACGTACAATTTGAGTATATTTGAATAACTATTAATTTTCAAAAGAGTCAAATTTTTGAATATATTTTAATATTATTTGATAAAACTCTTAGCATTATATATATATACTAGCTGGGTTCCGTGCCTTCCGACATTGTATGAACAATATGATTTATCTCAAACTTTGAACGACCAAAATAATTTATTAAGTGAGCGGGAAATTTAAAGTCATTTGTATTTTATTAAATTATTATTAGATTATTAGATAGATAGATGTATTTTATTAGATAGATGTATGAACGGTGGGATTTATCCTAAACTTTGGACGGCCCAGATGATTTATTGAGTGAGCGAAAAATTTAAAATCATTTATATTTTATTAGATATATATAGAGGACATATTTAAAATATTTGTTTTAAATAGTACTATCTCTTGAATAGTTTTAATAATGGTAATGTTACTGGGTCCCGGGCTTTTCAAAGGAGCACAGGGTCCACCCTGTCAATGGCGGAAGGTGTATACGAATTGCAGTGAAACACCTCTCTCTCTCTCTCCCTCCCTCCCACGGACACGGGACACAGACTCAGACACACAGTCCCTTTCTTCAACTATAAATAACCCCTTATTTCTTATCTTCTTCAAATTCAATCACAACTCCATCACTACTACTACTCAAAAACTTAAATTAATTTCCCCAATGGAAACTCTTCCTACTTGGGCTGTCTACACCGCCACATGGCTTGCTATCCTAGCTCTCTTTCTCCTCTCCAAATATCTCCGCCCGAAACTTAACCCACCTCCTGGTCCAAAACCATGGCCCATTATCGGTAACCTTAATCTCATTGGCTCCCTCCCTCATCGCTCCATCCACCAGTTGTCCCAAAAATACGGTCCCATTATGCAGCTCCGCTTCGGCTCCTTCCCGGTAGTCGTCGGTTCCTCTGTTGAAATGGCCAAAATCTTCCTCAAAACCATGGACGTTAATTTTGTGGGCCGCCCTAAAACCGCCGCCGGCAAACACACCACATACAACTATTCCGACATCACGTGGTCCCCTTACGGGGCATACTGGCGCCAAGCCCGAAGGATGTGCCTCATGGAGCTCTTCAGCGTAAAACGCCTCGATTCCTACGAATACATCAGGGTACAAGAAATGAAGTCCATGCTTAAACAGCTTTACGAGTTATCGGGCCAGAAAATTGCCTTGAAAGATTATCTTTCTACTGTGAGCTTGAATGTGATTAGCCGCATGGTGTTGGGGAAGAGGTATTTGGACGAGTCTGTTGATCAGAAGGCGATGGTGAAGCCAGAGGAGTTTAAGAAGATGCTTGATGAGTTGTTTTTGCTGAATGGTGTGTTTAATATTGGGGATTCCATTCCTTGGATTGATTTCTTGGACTTGCAGGGTTATGTTAAGAGGATGAAAGTGGTGAGCAAGAAGTTTGATAGGTTTTTGGAGCATGTGCTTGATGAGCATATTGCAAGGAGAGAGACAGAGAAGGGTGACTACGTGGCCAAGGATATGGTGGATTTGTTGCTTCAGCTTTCTGATGATCCAACTCTAGAGGTTAAGCTTGAGAGACATGGTGTCAAAGCATTTACCCAGGTATACATAACATAACAATATACATATATATACCTAGTTCTCTTACAATTAATTAAGTTGCAAGCCAGGAGTCTATATATAGTCCAACTTATTATAAAATGCAGAATTAAGTTGAAGAAAAACACTATCAGCCATCACTGTTATTCCAACAACATTTTCCACATGCATCCCTTCAAAATTCAGTTTGTCATATTAATTTTACACCTACTTGTTAACTAACTTTGCATCAATAGTAATCTTTTAGCTAATCTATATATGTGTGTGTGAATTATTAGGATCTACTGGCTGGTGGAACTGAGAGCTCGGCTGTGACGGTGGAATGGGCAATCTCACAACTACTAAAGAAGCCCGAGATATTTGAAAAAGCAACGGAAGAACTGGACCGAGTTATTGGGAAAAATAGGTGGGTAGAAGAAAAGGACATACAAAATCTTCCTTATATTCAAGCCATTGTCAAAGAGACAATGAGGCTGCATCCCGTGGCACCAATGCTTGTGCCCCGAGAAGCTCGCGTGGACTGTAAGGTGGGCGGTTACGACATTGTCAAAGGAACTCGAATCCTGGTGAGTGTATGGACCATCGGCAGAGATCCTACATTGTGGGACAAACCAGATGAATTTGTGCCCGAGAGGTTTATTGGGAAGACTATGGATGTTAAAGGGCATGATTTTGAGCTATTGCCGTTCGGAGCAGGAAGAAGAATGTGCCCCGGGTATACTTTGGGACTTAAGGTGATTGAATCAAGTTTGGCCAATCTTTTGCATGGATTCAATTGGAAGTTGCCGGATTCAATGACAACTGAGGATTTGAATATGGACGAAATATTTGGGCTATCCACCCCTAAAGAGATCCCACTTGTTACCCTTGCTCAACCTCGGCTTCCACTAGAGCTTTATTCTCTTTAAAATTAATAATCCTTACGTATCTGAGTGTTTTTTTATTACAATAAGATTTGAGGAGGGGGGGGGGGGGGAATATTTCTATAAATGATAAGTATCTTACAAAATGTAATTTCATTCAAAAATTAGAATTAACTAATCTGTGCACTACTTTGCCTTGCATACAAAAGGAGGTCACGTTGCCTTATTCCCTTCCACCGACTCAACAATTCCTAAAGAATAGGACAACTAACAATAAATGAAATAACAACTTATTAACTAACAACCCTTTTTATTATGATAATAACTCAAAAACAAACAATAAACTCGATCAAGACCACCTGTTTGCGTTGTATTCTAACACTTGCCCTCAACATCATCTTTTATTCTTTCTACCATCCCGAGTTGCTTGCACAAACTTCTAAACTTGTTGCCACCCAAGCCTTTTGTAAACAAATCTACAATTTGTTTTTTTGTCTTAATATGTTCTAATACAATTTTCTCTTGAAGAACTTTTTCCTGATAAAATGATAATGCACCTCCACATGTTTAGTTTTTGCATGTAAGATTGGGTTCTCCGCCAAACGTATTGCCGACAGGTTGTCACAATAAAAAGGAATTGCATAATTTGTTGGTTGACGCAAGTCCTCCAACAATTATATAAGCCAAGTGCTTTCATGAGTTGTCATTGCTGCAGCTCGATATTCTGCATATGTTGTTGACAAAGACACAGTTGGTTGCCTTTTACTGCACCAAGAAATTGCTCCAAACCCAAGCATAAAAACTTATTTGATAGTTAAGCGTCGGGTATCATGACCATTTGCATGTCATCATCACAATAACCAGTAAGCTTGAAACTCAAGCTTTCTCATACAGGACACCATAGCCAAGTGTACTCTTCACATATCTTAAAATTCACCGAATTGCTTCCAAGTGAGACTTCTTTGGATTTTCAATGTATCGATTCATCACACCAACTAGGTAAGAAATATCAGGTCTGATTAAGGTTAAATAGATCAAACTACCCACCAATTATCGATACATCGCTACATCTTCCAAATTTTTCCCTTTATGAGCGCATATTTTGACGTTTGGCTCCATCGGAACTAAAATTAGTTTGCACTCGAGCATTCCAAACTTTCTTCAACAAATCTATAAAATACTTTTTCTGACAAAGAAATATTCCTTCTTGAATATGATCAATCTCTAGACCAAGAAAGTACTTGAGTTGACCAAGTTCTTTCATCTAAAAACGAACTTATAAATTCACCTTTGTTCAGAGAATTTCTTCTTCGTAATATCCTATTATGATTAAATATTCCATATATACTAGCACAATAGCTAGCTTCCTTCAACTAGCTTTGACAAACAAACTAGAATTAGCAGGTGTCACCGAATAACCACTATGAGTTAGTATAACGCCCCGGAAAATCGAACATTTTATAATTATTTTTAATAATGAATAAAATAATATTATTTATTATTATTACGTGTTGAGAAGATGAATGTCGTTCTATAACCTAGAAACGTCGGAACGTCATAGTATTTTAACTACGTGAATGAATTAAGGTGTTTGAATTTCTAAGACGAAAATAAAAACTTTCTGATAAATTTTTCGAAAAAACTATTCATCGATTTCTGCTCGGGAATTATTTTTGAATTTTCCGAGAAATACGTAACGTTATAATATCTAGGCGATATTGATTATGTAATAATAATCTAAGTATGGAAAACGTAATATTTCGCATGTGGACCTAATTTGGGAATGTTAGGTTTATTAATCGTAAAGGAAGAAAAGTTGTGATTATATAATGTGTATACATTATATGAAGTAATGGATGTAAGTATAATACGACATATTGTACTATTATGTATGAAGAATGAAATAACGTATATTACGAATTAATATACGAGTTAGTATATGAGAATTATACATGGGGTAAATGTTAAGTTGATTAATAAGAGGTAATGGACTTGTAGGATTAATAGCCTAATATAGAAGTCCAATATAATGTGACAATCAAGCCCAAGTGTTTGATATATCATTAGTCCAAACTATGTAGCACAAGCCCATTAAGAAAGTAGTTAGATTAATTATCAAAGCCTAATGAAAAGCCTTGATCCATGGGTCAAACCAAGTAGAAAGTGGGTAAGCTTGATGGGCAAGGATTATGTGTGATGACCAAGTACTTTATGTGGTTAGCAAGTAGACTTAGAGGTCAAGCAATGAATAGTAAGGCGGTGGAGGATGAGGAGGTGGGATGGTTTAAAGTCCATTTTGCCCTAAACTTTAGTTGTCTATAAATAGAGAAGCCACAATTCATTTGTTTGTTGTTCAATAATCATCCAACTCCTAACAAATATAAGCTACTTATTTGGTAGAGAAAATAAGCACTTTTAAGTCAAAGTTAGATTTTCCAAGAAGAAGAAGTTAGACTTCAAAGGTAATGATCTTGTGTCCAATGTTCTTTCATCTCTATTATAATAGGATGATAAGGGAAGTGTTATTAATGAACATGTATGCTAAGATCATGTAATAGGTTAATAAGGAATGAACTTAAGCCGAATAATTTGGATAAGCAACTTGAATATTAATAAGTTGCTAGAACCATGAAGAACTTATCATATGTTGTCATATGATGATTAGTATGTTGAATATAGCATGAGAACATTGATTGATGGACTTAAGTTTATAGTAAGTCATAAGCATGAGGAATTGTAGTTCATAAGTTGATTAAGTCATTGACTTATGAGAATAAGTCAAAACCTACTTTGATTATAATTTGGTGTACTAAGTAACTTGTGATAATCATATGTTGGTTGAAATCCATTTAGAATCATTAAAAATGTAGTTTTGCTAGAATTCACACGATTGGACGATTATCGTCGAATTCGTGAAATTCTCGGAATGGAAGTCGTATTTTGTGTTTGAAGTCGAAAACGTTGGTTTTAGATGGAGACAAGTCGTATTTGGCATTATAGATTTACGGACTAAAAAATGACCGAATTCTGACTTAGAACGAAGAAACGAGCGTTGAACGTTCACAGACGTTTATCATTTTCGTTAAAAATGAACTCATAGGTGAAATTTTAGCAAACAAAGTCAAATAGATAAAATTCTTGCATGAACGCATAGAGTATGAAATTTGTGAACCGCAGGCTTTTGAACGGACCAATTCGGACTTATAACGAAGAAGTTATGCGTCCGGGAAGTTCGTAAAATTTTCAAATCTGCAAAATTATCTGAGGCACAGAGTCCGCGCCGCGGCGCGACTCACAGCCTTAAAGCCCGCACCGCAGCGTGAGGCTGGAACCGTGCATATTGCTAACTCGTGCCGCGGCGCAAGATGCAGAGTTTAAGTGTGGCGCCGCGGCACCAGTCCTAGAGTTTTGTTGGACAAGAATGTTTACAAGTGTAGAATGAAAAGGAACTTGTTAGTAATGAACTGAGATATAAACATAACATTGTAAGGTACTTGTAAGACATTAATGCATGATGATTAAGAGTTAATAATCAATTGAAAGTGAACGTAATGTTAATGACGTAATTAAAGCCGAAAACCCATAATAGTAGATCTAAGTTAGGATTTACATTGAGATGAAGGGTAAGATATAGTAGTATACATACTTGATTATATATAACCTAATGTGGTATGTTATATGATTATGTATTGTAAAAACATAGAGACGTAAAGTGTACGTGTGTTAATCAGTAAGCAGACGCTGAATGCAAGTATTTTAACCCTTATTCCAGTTCAGTCTGGACAAGTTTTGTAATTCATGTATTCTTTCACATGAAGTTTTGAACGATGAAGTCTAAAGCCAATTCTTTCGGCTAGACTTATATTATGATTCTGTTAAGCATGATTTATGTTTACCGAGTTATATTGGTATGGTTTTCAATCGAAGACCAAGTATACTAAAATGTTTTTGTCGTTTAACGACAGGCGCGTGAGGTTGCCACAACTTAAATGTATACACGTTTAATGAATGTAGTGTTGATCAACATAGAATACTATGAGCTGATCATCCAGAAGTGCTCGTAAGCTATGCCGGACTTACGGACTTAGTGTCGGGTTGTCCTTTTCAAAAGAAATTATGAATTGCTCATAGTTCCGAGCCTTAGTTGATATTCTACTGAATATTGTTGTTGGAAAACGTTTTGAATGAAAAGAAGTGCTATTTTGAATTATCGATAGTACTTCGTAACTATTGTTCAATTACTGAAGATATATGAGTTCTATGTTTCAAGCATGTTGTTTATTAGAATTGTAGTACTTGCTGAGCTAGTCATGCTCACTCTTGCTTGAACCATATTAGCACAGCCAAGATCGAGCGGACTGAAGGCTCAGGCAAAGATAAGGGCAAGGCGAAGACGAACCCTTAGCTTAGTATGTAATAAAATAGTTCAATGATTGTAATATATTTGATATTATGACAAGAACAAACGAATGGGTTACAAAGAACCTAGGAAATGTAATATTATTTTGGATATATATAGAATTTATATTAGTCCTTTTGAGACTATTTAATTGAATGAATGAATGAATGAATGGTAGTACCGTGTAGCACCATCTGTCGGGTTGAAGAGACCCGGATTTAGGGGCGTCGCAGTTAGAAATTCAGCAGTCTTACCATACAAGGCTCTTGGTGCTTGTTTTAATCAATATAGCGCCTTCCATGACATATTCAAGATGATCTTGACTCTGAAAGCCCATCGATTGATTTTTTTAGATCTCCCGATCCAACTCCCCATGCAGGAATGCGTTCTCACATCCAACTGTCACAAGTTCCAATCTTTGTTAGCTGCAAATGCAAGTAAGACTCGTACAGTTGTAAGCTTTGCAACTAGACTAAAAGTTTCATCGTAGTATAGTCCATATTGTTGAGAAAACCCCCGAGCTACCAGACGAGCCTTGTACCTCTTAATTGATCCATCTGTGCAACGCTTTATCTTTTACACTCATTTGTAAGAAATAGGTTTCACATCTCTAAACTTTGGTACGAGTTCCCAAGTCTGGTTTCGTTCTAATGCATCAATCTCTTCGACCATAGTTTTATTTCATTCCTGATTTTAAAGTGCTTCCTCAAATGTTTCCGGTTCTTTTGCATCTGCTTCATTTACTATATCGACGTTGGCATATTTGGGGTTTGGTTTTTTGGCTCTTGTTGATTTTCTTAGGGGAGTTTCTGTTTCATTTGGCTCACCTTTTTGCTTGGTTGTTCATACACACCAGTTTGCCAATGACTTTAAGCTACAGCTTCCTTGACTTTACTACCATCATCAGCATCTTCAGGTTTATCTAAGCTCAGTTGGTTTTAAAAAGATTGCAACTCATCTTTAATAACATTTGAGTTTGGTAGTATATCCTTTTCCAAGGACCACCATGAAAGACGTTTCATCAAACACCATATTCCGAGACGTGCAACATTTTTCAATTGTAGGATCACAACACCTCCACCTATTTCTTTGATTATATATCATATCCTACAAAAATACACTTAACATCCTTTTTGTCCATCTTGCTATACAAATGTTCAGGTACAAAAACATAACAAACACAACCAAATACTCGAAAATAGCTAACTGTAGGCTTCATGTTCCATAATTTTTTAAAGGATGAAATAAAACATAACCTTTATTGAGGAAGCCTATTGATTATAAAAGATGCAGTCTTCATTACCTTTGCCCAAAAACGTCTTGGAACATTCTTCGCATGAAGCATACTTTGACATATTTATGTCAACTGTTTGTTCTTCCTTTCTGCTACTCTATTTTGTTGTGGAGTGCTAGGACATGTGAACTGATGGCGTATTCGGTACTCTCGAAGAAAATTGCAAAACTAGTATGAGGTATACTCCCCCCCCCCCCCAATTGTCGGTGCGTAGACAACGAACTGCTTTACCAACTTCTGCTTCCGCTACTTTCTAAAACTCATTTAACTTTGAAAAAGTTTTAAATTTTTGTCTCATGAAGTAAACCCACACATATCTGGAGAAAAGTCATTAATAAAGGTCACTATGTACTTCATCCCACCAATAGAGGTTTGTTTGACGGGTCCAAACACATCAGAGTAAATTTACTCTAATGGTTCTTTAGCTTTAAATTTGGACTTTTCATACGACAACTGATGCATTTTATTATACTAACACCCTACACATATTGTGCCTATTTTTACTTCAAGTTGGGGAATTAAGTCCCTTCAGCATTGATCTTTTCATCATCAAATCTAACTTGAAATAGCTAACGTGACTTAACTACATGTGTCATAAGTCTGATGCCTCGTTTTTTCTTATCTTGTCCACATATGCGGTTTCTGCAGACATCACATAGACTGACTCTAGTTTTCGTCCCTTCATCACCGACTCTTTTATAATCTAACCTTCACATCTTGTGGATCAAACAGGACAAAATGGCCTATTAATGTTAATTGTGACACCGAAGGAAGATTTTTCTTCATACATGTGACGTGGTAGACATTTTGAAGCGACACCTCAATAGCACTATATTGGGGAGAGACTATTGTATTACCAATACGAGTTATTGGTAACTTTGAGCTGTTAGCTATCACCACCTCTAGGCTTCCCTTGTATCCTGACAAATTGTGCAACTTTTCTTTATTGCCAGTCATATGATTTGAGCATCTCGAATCAACAATCTAATCTTTCTCATAATCAATATGTTCAGACGTAGTTGCTGTGAGAGCTAACTTCTCTTGGGCTTGGGCTGCAAATAATGCCTTAGTATCCCATTATTCTACGCTTTTGGAAGTAGCAGCGTTACTCCCCACCGACTTTTTATTCGACGAACAAGCTTTCGCCATATGATCCTTCATCCCGTAATTATAGCACTTTCTGTCGTTGCCGTGATTCTTCAAAGCTCTCCCAGTGCGAGCTAGCTCTTCCTTGGCTTTGATGACTTAATTTTGCCGTATAATCAATTTTTTTAAACCCACCAACCGTTTGCTGCTCGGAGTTCCCTCTGCTTTTATTGGCGTAGAGTAGAGTGCTTCTTCCTCCTCCCATTTGCTTAGCTAGTGTTTCTTGTCCAGCAAACAAATTTTCAAACACAACAAGTGATGGATGATTTTGCCATCCCTGCACTGCAGCAACAAAGATTATATTCGGACCTCAAACCAAACCATGGATGATTATTCTTTTCATCCTGATTTTACCCAGCATAGTGACTTCACCAAATGAAATTCTAACATATCTTCTTTGATTGTAGTCTTCAATGCAAATATAGTTTTGCCTATAACGTACCATTTGCATCCTCTCTCTGCCTTTGGTTGCGTGAACATCGACCAACCTGGCTCTGACACCATACTGTAGAAACTGAAAGAGCAAAAACAATGTAACTACTTTATTCATAAAGGATCTCACATAACACAAGAAGAAAAAGTATATTTAGTGGAGAGGTATATATAAGTTATAACAACAACAAAATGTTAGCATTTCCTTTGAAAATTAGAATTAATTAATCACGTTGTCTTATTACCCTGCTTTCGCTAACAAAAACTCTTGTGTTAGATTATTGCTGGATTAAATGTTGTGGGTTATGAGTTTAATTTGGGTGAGATAGATGATTTGAGAAAGCTGCTTTGTTATATTATGGGTCAAGTTTCCTTCAACTAGGGCAGCCGCTCGTTCAGCCAAAAAAATAAGACTAAATCATTCAGCCCAAATCATCTAATTGGCTAATCGATTCAACCATTCAAACGATTTTTTCAAATATCAAACGCACTGAATCATTGAATCAGCAAGTCATTCATCAGAAAACAAATAGCCACTAATATGTTACACAAAAAATTAAAATAGTTTCTATTTAATCTTTTGCCCTTTCTCACTTCTTTTCTATTGTATCACAATAAAACAAAATAATAATAACAAAAGAGGAATAATAAATAAATAAAATAAAATAAAAGAAGAATTACAGCTTTCTTTATTCCCCAAAATTGCTGACAAATATCCACAAGAATCAATTGTTCGAGGGCTGTAAATCATTCAAAACAAAAGCTCTATTAACAGCCAAGAGATCACATGGGGACGATACAAAAATTGATATAGGCATTACTCTTGTTGAAAATTTATAATGCTCATCACCAAAAAACCATTTGATATTGAACAGTTCACAATCAAAGGAACTGCTCCCGCAAATTTACACCTGTTGAAACAATAAAATATAAACAACTGAGGCCAACCAAAAGGAAGACTGGACCTATAATGGTATCGATAAAAGGCAAACCAACTAAAGACAGATTTACCTCACTGCCATCAAATAGCAGGGAAAAACTATATACAGATATGAGACCTGCAAGGCCATACAAATAGTTAAAACTGTGAGAGATATTTAGCACAAACATGTTGAAGTTTCAAATAAGACACGAATCAAGCTATAATGGTACACACCTTCGGTAAACAAAACTGTACCAGCATAACTGGTTACATCATGAACCATTGCCACATTAGTGATCGAGTATGTATATGCAAATGCTATCTGAAAACAACGCTTCCATTTTGTTGGAGTCTCAAGTTTTCTATGAGCGACTGGTAGAATGATTTCAGTGCCTTAATATCGTTACCCTGAAAATATAATACCAGAGAAACAGTTAGAGCAATACAGTTTAGCAACTAATAAATGGGATCATTCTTAAGTGTGTCCTACTTGCTGTTTAAACAGACAAGCTCAATGCAATAATTAAAGCTGGAACTCGAACAGGGCCAGTTAGCACCAGAGAGAACAGCAGCCGAAAACATAAGCATTTCCTGATACGGGGGCTAGTTATAGTTTGCAAAGACGGGCCTTGAGTGTTTTGCTACCAGCTGACCTCAAAGTTACGGTTCTGAAACCTAACTAAACCCCAGCTGTCCTTTAACAGGATTAACCAAATTAAGCATGAACCGAAAAATTGATGTTTATATTATCCTAAATGAGCCAAATTTAAATTCTTCTAGCACTTGCAAAACAAACAATGCTTTTAAAATTTGGTCTCTTAAATAAATTGATGTCATTTCAACAATTTAATATTCTTATCAGTTAGATAAGAATCTTTTTAAAACTTTTTCCTTGATCACATGCCCGAAATTAAGTTTTACTCCATAATTTATCCATCAAAGACAACACATTACCTGCAACTTTTGACAATATTGCTCCGCCAAATCTTGAGGGCAATGTGCAGTTGGGAAACCTTTCGATACAAGATGAAGAAGAAAATCATTGCCGAATTTTTCATACATGACCTTCTGAGCCATTACAATTTCTCCGAATAAAACAAGCTGCCAGTAAAATCCAGAACAAGAAGGGATATTAGTTCTGACTATTAACGGATCAGCAGCAAGTTCAGTACGAAACAACATATATTCTACACTCTCCACAGCAGATATAAAGCAATTCATAATAAATATCATATAAAAACAATGCAAGACCTCTTTACATGCCCTATAGTTCAAAATAATTCCCAATTTCATCAAAGAAGTTTTCCTCATAACTATCTTTAAAATGTCTAAGGCCTTCCATACTAATCTTACTGATTGCAAATGGGAAAGATAATAACCTCATTGCCAAGGGGATGTCTTAACAGGACCACAAAAGATATCTAAACAGTTGGAGGAACTCTATAGTGTAAAAAATAGACTCGAAGCTTTACTGCACAGAAGTTTTGGGCAACTTAAGAGAAACAATGTCCACAAACCGATACCAAACTGTAAATAAAATTGGGGTCAGGTCATTTGAAATGGTTTATGTGTATTACAGAATGCAAACCATCTAATACAAAAAATCAGAGAAATAACTTATTCTATTTCTATATCAAATGTGCCAAAAGAATTTATCCGTAAGTTAACAAAGACCAACAAACACAACAAGGAATATTAGTTTTAGTAGGTCTAAGATGGAGCAACTTCACCATGTAAATTGAGTCGCATAATGTGCCATATTGGGTGAGTAACTCTATCATCGTTTTAAGAATGAATGTATGGAACTATAAACAATATGATACAAAAGACAAGTTAATCTAGCAAACAAGAATGCAACTCTAACCCCAGGTTGACTTAAAATTCAAATATACATATTCTGACTTCACTCTTAATTCCTATTACTTTCATCTATAAACATGACTTCATTCCTAACAAATTTGCATATTTACTAGTAAATAGTCTTTACTACTAAAAAATTTGAATATATGACTTCTAACATACCAGTTCTGATCGTATTGGCACTAAAATACCAAACAAGGTCTTTACTACTCGAACAATAATGTATTGGTGACAAAAGATTGGATACAGAAATAGGATACAAAATGATGTGATGGTAGTGATTGGTTATAAGTTATAACCATTGGATCCACCCATATATGGTGGAATTTCAACTAATTATAAAATATGACACATCATTTTATATCTAGTTTTTGGTAGCCATCTTTTGTCACTGTAGTATTACTCCTCGAAGAATATAAAGTTAAAACCGGATATACTTGGTATGTTGCTTAACTACATTAATCACATCTGGTTTGCTCCTCAAATTTTAAACGGGACATGTAAAGTCATAAACAAACAAGTGAGAAACAACATTCTACCAGAGTTCATACAATCTTTATTTCATATTAACTTACAGTATTTGCGTCACGAAACTCAAAGGACTTGTCAAGCACACTGTACAAACAACAATTTGTTGCGAAAGCCTCAATTACAAAACTTTGGAAGCCAGGCACCTGAAATTTTTTTCCCCATTTTAGTATTCCTGGAATTTCTATTGCAGTGCAGAGTTTAAAAGGTAGATTACCATTTCTTCTCCAAAGGGCCTGGGGCACCAATCTTTAATTAGTCTAATAAATATTTGTACACATGCCTAAGTAACAGAAAACAAAAAAGAGATTAGCTTCACTAGTAACAATGTGTATCTGCCCGAGCTCTCGAAGTTTATAATATTTTGAGTTTATAGTATCACACCAACCTTCCTGACGAGGTTGTCTTTGTGATTGCAAGATGTGTACAATAGCAATTGCATCATCGGATCTAAGTAGCTCCTACTTTTAGGGGAAAGGAAAACAGAAGACAGGTCATGTGTTGTTATAACATGAAGAAACGTGTACACTGTTCGCTGGAGTTCTTGTAGTTCACGAATTTCCTACATTTAAAAACATGCGAGCAAGAATTCAGCACTAGGTTGATCATAGCTCCAGATTTAAATTGAAACTTCGAATGCTGGATATGTCGAAAGCAGGCGCAATCTATAACTGCTGCTATAGTCAATTTCCATCAGTACATGTCGCACTACTTCATGGATATGTAAGAAATTCAATCATATGAGATGGCTGTGATCATTTCTTTCTTTTCTTTTTTTTAAATAAAAAATAATAAAAATAAATAAACTATGGTGGTCCAAACATTAGTAAACATTTGTAAAGTTTCTAAGCATAGGCATCTCATTATTCAACCATAAACCTTGTGAAAAAATTCCCATCAGGATACTTGATGTTGACAGTGGTTAATTTATTTATCTTTTCATTTTTCCCACCTTTTTTTTTCTGGATGTCAATTTTTTCATAGCTAAGTTGACGTCTTCTCCTTTCAGGTTTCCTGAGAATTTCTTTTGTTTTCTCCAATGTTCTAAAAGGCGCTAGGCGGGAGTCGGGCGGCCAGAGGGGGCCTAGCGCCTAGTGGGCCTAGGCGGGGCCTGAGCGGGATTTTTTATTGTAAGCCAATTTTAATATTTTATCTTACATTTATCCAAACAAAACAATAATATAAAGCAAAACAATCTATAATAAAGATAATAAAGGTCTTTGCTTAAAGTCAAACACATATCCATATTGCTAATGTAAAAGTTCAAACATATTTTTAACGCATTAGTTTTATTCATAAACAAGGTTGCTATTAAATAATAAAATTTAAAATTTCAAGAATTTAATTCAATATTAGAACTTAAGAAACTAAACATAAATTTAAGAATAATATTGAATTAAACTAAATATTACAAATGTATCATCATTTATATAATTTGAAGTTAGTACAAGTTCAAAAAATTACAACTATAATAAAATTTTCCATTTTGACTTGATGTTGTTCATTTCTTGTTGTGATTTGATATACTACACTCTGTATTTGTATTATGAATATGGTAAATCATTAGAAAAATAAATATATCAAGATTTGGTTTGAGTAGTTATTAGAATAAAAAAAACCTCTAAGCCTAGACCCCACCTAGGCATCGCCTAATTTCTTGGAGGGATTTTTTTGCCGCCCAAGTGAGGCGCTAGGGGAGCCTAGCGCTTAGGCGAGATGCTAAGAGGGAGCCTAGGGCCTAGGCGATGATTTTTAGAACACTGATTTTCTCATAAAATTATATAACCAGTAAAAGTGAAAAGAATTAATTCAAAATATCTCTAAATAAACAAAGAGTGCAAAAATGAATACCTGGGACAATAAGTAAATTAGTTTAAGTAGGTATTTCCTAATCAACTTGATAAATATTACAAGTACAACATTATATTGAACTCAAAAAGTATGTATTTAGAAGAAGGTGAGCCTCTCCCATAGTTTCATTTATGTCAGACAGTGATGCGGGGTGACGACCATAAAGATAGGAAGCACCGTCAGCGTGTTTTTCCCCCCTTTCCAATTCATACCTTAAAAAATTATCTCTATTAACTTTACCCATGCAGCACTTTTTATTCGAGTTTCTCATAGATTTTAGACACTTTTATTCAATAAGCACCTAAGTTTAGTACACTTGTAAATACTTTAGCTGTTAAATCACTATATTGAACTTTTCTCAATGTTCAGTACTGCAAAATTCAATTAATGACAAATTTAAAATTACACAATATATTTAAAAAATGCATGTCAATATATTACAATCCTAGTCTCCCATAATGGGGTGTAAAGGGATCGAACATCCAAAACCCCGATAGGGCTGATACACTGCGGCACAACCAATAGCTAAAACTACAAGTTCACTTACCTCAGTGTTGCTACCAAGTCCTGAAGGAAACCCATCCCTTGGAAGAATATTAAATATTCTACCTGCAATGACAGGGTATACTTCCTCCAATATGTCTTGCACTGCAGTTTTGAATTTGCAGATGAGCTGATTTATCAGAACGAGAAAGTTCACCAACTCTTTTGGCTGCAACCACAGCATGAGGCAGGATCAAGTATTAATATCACCAAGGAAAAAACAAATTTAACCCCATATATTTCATTTTGTTATCCCAAAAAAGTATAGGAGAAAAAAAACCATGGAAAGCAGAATTCATGACGCAGCCCCAAGTTAGGAAGGTATACGGTGTACAATTCTACCAAAAACCCATTAAGATTTCATTTCAAGGCTTTAAACTAGTCCTTCAAGTAAGATAATTTTTTTTTACTACGGAATAAAACTCTAGATTAACTAGTTAGCTGGAGAAGGAAACAACTCGGGTACACTTAAGTTTGGAAAAGATCCTTTCCAACCACTAGAAATAGCCTCAAAGTCCTCATGCCACAAGAGAACTCTCCGGAGTGGATAAGTAATATTGCAGATCACCATCTTTACAAAGTTTTTCTTCAGGATAATATGGAACAAGTTTATTAAGGTTTGCCATAGAAGTTTTAAGACATATTTAGGCAGCTACATACACACTACTTGAAGATACTTACGTATTCCCTCTTGTATTTAGGCAGCTACATTCACTATTATCCCCCCCCCCCAAAAAAAATGTACTTGCAAATATAATTTCGGAAAGAGAAATGTCCAATTTTAAGCTATCTACTATTATTTTCATATATGAAGATATTAATAATTATGAAGAAAAAAAATTGTTCATCAAATAGCATGCAATGGCCAGGTGATAATTGCTCAACTAAATAAAATTATAACTTAATTAATATAACATGTAGAACTGTTTTATACCTCGCTTTCTGCAAGCAACTGCTCCAATGCCTTTGGAAGGTAAGGAAATACAGATGCACCTAAAGTGTCCACCATTCGATGAATAAATGATGTCACCTGAAAAATGGAGTTGGTATTAGGTAGAATTGTACATAAGAAGGCTTGAAGAAATATCCTTAAACACATACCTTATATCGTAAGGGTTCAATCTTTGGAAAGATTAGAAGTATTTGTAGGAGAACATCCAACGTCTACATCAAAGAGAATTAAGAAAAATACAAGTAAAGATCAAGAAATAATGAACCATTACTGCCAAAAATATAGATTAATATTTTCTTCCAAACTTCAATTTGCAAATGAGATTAACATTGCAGAGCTAATCTGCCTTCTTTATTTTTTCTAACTTTTGTTTTCTCTTATATAAAGCTAAAATATCTTAATGCAGGCTGACGGGGGCAATAAAGAGGAGAAACATAACATGGGGAAGAAGATGGAAAATAAAACTTAACCCAGGGATTCACATGAAAAAAATGAATAAAAATGCAACCACTAAAAAACCTTTGTTGTCATACTACAGCAAAACTATGTATGAATTTTGTGCGAGTAGAGATTGTTTTGAAGCGCAAAATATAAGTGCATGCAAATTTAATTTAACCACCAGAACGAACCCAGCTCATTCTTAAAAATATAAAAACAATAGTACTAAAGACATGCACAATGGGAGGGGTGAAAGTGAAATATGGATGTGAAGTTTCAATATCTTACTAGTGCTGATACTCATCATGTTTTCATCTAGACATTCACTCATAAATATATGAATTCTGGTTTAAATCCACAATATTGAGAAAAGAAATATTAAAAGCCAGCCGCAACAAGTAGTTTAAGAAAACATAAATCTTGGTACAAACCTGCTTGAACATGATGCCAATTGCAGGGCGGCTAGCAGTTACAAGACGCTCGCTAAATCCCTTGATACAAAAGAAATATATATTAACAACTACTATTAAATGCAAAAACCTTAACTTGGATCAAAGTCAACCAAAAAGCAATAGTTTTCCAAACATCACAAAGAAGTTCAATGTGTCATGCCTAATAAAACAAGCACAGCTGAAAACTTGAGGAACCAATGCTATGTTTAGACAATGGCGATGAAGTGATACTTCAAAGTATAATATAAAGTTTGATTCAAATGTCTAAAAGAATTGGAAAGATTCCAGTAACAAATTAAAAAAGTAACAAGAATGTGTGCACAATGTAATCAATAGAGTTGCTGTAATAAAATCTGAAATAATAAATAAGAACCTTGCTGAGGGCATTAATGGCCATGATTATTTGCTGAATATTCGCAATTTTTGCTGGGGACTCTTCTGGGTTCTGGAATTTGGCATTTGTGAGCAATGCCTCAACCTGATTTGAGTGCATTAATTTCAGTTTATATTATTAAAGTAGATAATAAAGTGTCCAATAAATAAGTGCACAGGAGCTAATTACAAACAATAAAATAAATAAGGGCTCCAAGACATTGGTCTGCCTATGCAATTTCAAGTACCATAACTGCAATTCAAAATTGACCTGCTGATAAAGAGGAGTAAGCAGTGAAGAAAGGTAATCAGATTGCTTCTCCATTGGTACATCTTCCATCCCAATTAATAAGCCAATTGCCTGCGAAGTGTTGACAGTAAGTGATATCAGAAATAAGATAGTCCCCTAACGTATGTAAGCTATTTAGTTTGGTCTTGTCCTGAATGTAGTGATAAGACTCAAAGAAATTACCTCAAAAATGTGACTACCATCTTCAGAACCCAATAGCTCATTTGACATACAATGCATTCTTGTAAATTGAGCAATTGTATCTTGTAGACTCTGAGAATTATGAGGGGGGAAACAGTTAATAAGGAAATAGAAAAAATGCAATGTGAATAGATGAGCCTATAAGGATGATATAAATATATACGCTAACTATATACCTGCAAAATTGTCTCTATGAATGGCACAAGCTTGGATTTGAGTGATTTCACAACCCTCATGAAAAGATAACTAGCTCTACGACTCACATTTATATTTGGATGGTGTATACCTCGTTCATCTAGAAAGGCAGCAAGAACCAGAGGTACATACTGGGTATTATCCTGAACAAACTTTGCATATCTCGCTATTGTATCCAAATATATAAGTGCAACAAGCCTATTAGAATGGCAAGGAAACCTTGTTGATAAGAGCATTGGCACCAGTTCCTTCAACAGACCATTTCCAGTTCTCAGTGCCTCGTCGCTTAGTGACTCTCCAAGTGCATGGAAGAGTGAAAGTGCAGCTTCTACCTCTTCAACATTCCTCTCTGCAGAAGATGCAACAGAGCTAATCAATGAGTCGTGAATGAAAGTCTGAGTAAGATCAGGTGCAACACGACCTACGCTACGAAACAACACGATTAAATCCTTTCGGAACTCCATCATTCTCTCTTCCTCTTCTTTCCCAATTTTATCCAACATATCAAGATTTTCACGATAAATAGGATCAAACTGAATCTGCAAACGAATCATTTCCAATATCTGACCCACGTGATGAAGTTGTGTCTCCCTCAGTGGAGAAAGGCTCTTCATTGTGGAAACATAACCTGAGAGAAATTGAACAACGGTGAATGTTGTGTCAATCTCACAGTTCTGCATCACATATAAAACAGAGGGCAGAACATCATTTAGGAGTTCCAATGAAATGCCTTTAGCGTCCTCAGCATTCAAACGCTTGTAGCAATCCAGAACCTCGACAGCATACCCAGTAAGCAAAGCTGCTACTTTGGAAACCAACTCAGATTCATTATCCTCCCCTAACAAACCAAACACCCTACTCATCTGAAGGTTTTGTACAAGGTTAAGCTTCAATTGCGACTCCATACGTTTAGATATTACTGCAAGAACACAACTGGCAGCAGAAGCTCGGAGCTGATCCAGCAAGCCATCAACCAACATTAACTCGAATAATAATTGGATAAAAGTATCATTCACAATTAACCCAATGTCTATCCATGAAATATATCTCCTTATAGAATCTAAAACATTAGCACATAGTTCGGGATCAGAGTTTCTGTACATGGATACAATGTCATACCAAGCTCTAACGATCTGGGGAATACACTGCTGCCTCATTGCATCCTTAACTCGTGCAGCGATAGCCGTCTCTTCTGCACTCCGGGGGTAATCCAAACTAATTAACTCATCATCCAGAGAATTTAATACTCGACAAAACATATCAATAACCACAGGACCTCTGCTGAGGTTTGGAAGAAAATCAATGAACACAGAAGACCAAATCAACGGGTACTCAAAGTAAATGAAAGTAGACAAAACCTGAGCAAGTTTGTTCTTAATAAATGCTGGCCCATCCAACACTCTGACCGAGTTTTTATCATCCAAACCCTCGAAACAAGCCATGGAAAACACTGATTTTCGTATAAATGATTTCTCTTCGGGGCTCATGGACGAATATCTAACACCAAGCACTTCATGTAAGCACTGTAAGCACCAGAACTGGACTTGAACGAATTTAGAATAACACAATCTATCGATACATATACTACAAATTGACGGGTTGTCCTTAATTTGTTGACAGAATGCAACTGCCTGAGATTTCAACAGTGAATTAACTGTCCCAGATTCATCAAAACTTATCAGTATTGCCTTCTCAAGATCATCCATTGTTATTGCCGTATCGCAAAAAACCTCAACCCAAATAAACCCAAATCCTGAAGTTTCACAGATGCGGATGGGAAAGAGAATGGCCGATAGATAAGAAGAATATTAACAACAACAAAATGGATTGGATTGGATTGGATGATTGGATTTGAAGTAAGAGATCCGTATATTACCTTTGACTAAGCATGAAAAAAGATTTGACTGGACAACGAATGAACTCCAGTATTTGGGCGGAAGAAATTGAGAAAACCCTAATGATTGTTAGGGGTTTGGTGTTTTTCTTTTCTTTGGCAAGGAGGACTGTGGTCTTTGTGTAACATAGAGGTTTTGAAGGCACAGAGAAGAGGACGGAGGCTTTTCAATAGATTAGCCAAGTGTCTCGTAGGAGTTGTTTTTTAAATTAATTTAATTTAATTTTTTATATTTTATATATAATGCCTATAAAATATATTTTTAAAATTGACTTATTATTATTAGAATAAATATAAATTTTATTTTAAAAACAAATGACTAAATTAAATAGTTTGATTTTAAATTCTATTAAAAAAATTTAAATTTTAAATTGAATGTTACTAATGTAATTTTTTGTTATTTTTAATTTAATATTAATTTTTTAAATTTAATATTTAGTTTTTATATTCAATCCTAATATTTATATATGCATTTTTAGATTTCAAAGTTGAGTCAAACTAAAGTATATAATTAAGTAATTAAAGAAATTCTATAAAAAAAATAAAGTTATTATAAAATAATAAGTTACGATCAAAATTTTATTTTAGAATGTAATTAAATTTCAATCAGTAATATATAAATTCGGACTTTTTTTTAAACATTAATTAACTTAAGGTCCCTTATATAAAATATAGTTGTATACTAAAGCTTAATCCTTAATATATGCGTTATAGTTTTTTTTATTAATTATTATTTACTCATAATATTTTTCTTATATTTTCAATATATAGTTATTTAAGAATATAGTTATTATAGAATAATGAGTTCACAATTTTAATTTTAAAAGCTAGCTAACTAGATTTTAATAACTAATATACGAGTTATAATTATTTATAACATTAATTAACTAAAAGTCTCCTATATGTAATAGAATTGGTAACTAAAGTAATCATTAATATATTTTTAACATATATATACATATATATGAGAAAAATGTATGTACACAACTGTGTGGCGACATTTTTTTGGGTTATGACAACAGTTTCACCCGTCGCCATAACTAAGTAAAGAACTATTACGAAAAATAAAATTATTATAAATAATAAGTTAATATTAAAATTTACAAGACAATAAAAAAAGTTTTGATTATAATTAAATTATACAAATAACAAAGACGAAGACTAAAAAATCATATATACCCCTGCCTTGCCACCCTTTTCTTCTTCCTTCCTTTTATGGATGGGTACTTCTTTTTTTGTCCTTTTCTTCTAGTATAATATAATTTATTTTATTGTTTTGGGTTTTATTATATCATTTATTGGAAATATACCAACTCTATTGGAATTCACATATTAAAACTGCTATAATTTCATACATAAATAAGAAGGAATCTTTTTTTCAATGATCACATAGCTGTATAATATACAGTCGGCTATAATGACGGTTTCAATCATCAAACTATTGTCATAAGTTACAACGACGGGTGAACCATCGCCATAGTCTAAAAAATTTATCGTCATTTTCTGAATGTGTAATACACAGCTCTGTATATATATAGACTTATATATATTTGATACAATGAAACTAAGGAGAAGGGAGCGAGGGGGGGGGGGGATTGCATTGCAAAGATGCAGTGATACACTGACAGGGCCAGCCCTGGGCATAGGCCCAAGAGGCATGGGCCTAGAGTCCCAAAAATTTTGGAGCCCCATTTTTTTTTTAATATGTATATGATCATCGGCCATCGCACTTCTCCTGCTGGTTGCTGCATATGATCATCGGCCATCGCACTGACTGAGACGCACACACATTTGACATCTATTGAGTATTGACTATCATCTCTTCTTCATCCGGTCCAATTCTCAGAATAATTTTGTTTTACCAGGTAACTAATTTCTCCATTCTTTCTTACTTTTAATACTTTTGTTCTATAAGATTGGTTATTGCTGCTCAGTTGCTCCAATTGAAATTGTATACAGTAAAACCCCAAGTCCCTAATATAGTAATATGTTTTCTGAAAGTTTGTGCATCTGGAAGAATGGTTATTAAGTTTGCATAATTGGTAAACCGTAAACCCCTAATAGACCTGCTATGGAAAAATCTATATGGTTCTTGAGATTGTCTTATTGCGTTATTAATCTTATTGAGTTATTGTCTTATTGCATAATTGGATCAGATTGTCATATAAATATATAATGCCTCCAAATAGAATTAGAATTCAACCATCAGGGGATCAAAAGAAAAAACAGAGGCAACAAAGAGATGCAATAGTTCAAAGTCAATCCAGATCTCTTAATAGGTACTTTAAGAGAAATACAGAACAAGTGCAGACTGGTACTAATGTGAATGTACATGAGAATGAGAACGAACAGGAGAAAAATAAGAATCATAATGTTGATGATAGTGGTAACATGGATGAGCCAAATCTTATAGAAAATGAGGAAGAAAGAATTATAGCTGAAGATGATCAACAAAATGCAGGAGATAATGGTAGTATGGAAGATGTAGGTGAAAATATTGATATGCAAGAGGAAGATGATCAACATGGTTCAAGAGCAGCATTTGATTTCCCATTCGACATTGATGATCCAGGAAATTGGGAGAAGATGAAACAAAATTCCAGAGACTTTTTAGTTGAAAGAGGTCCTAAAAGAGAGATTAATTTCACATTTCCAGATGATCACAAAGGGAGACGATTCAGTTCTAATAATTATTGTCGTGTCTTATCTAATAGTGAAAAGAAGAACAGGAGGTGGTTAGTGTACTCAATTTCTTTGGATAAGGTATTTTGCTTTTGTTGTAGATTGTTTAGGCAAGATCATGACAAGAATTTGTTGGGTCAACTAGGTAATGAAGGACTGAATGACTGGAAAAATGTAAGCGCAAGACTTGCAAGTCATGAAAAAAATAAGCATCACCTCAGTTGCTTTACTAGCTGGATTGAATTGGAAACAAGATTGAAAAAGAATGCAATAATTGATCAGGGGTTGGAAGAACAGATCAAGAAGGAGAGAGAGCATCGGAGACAAGTACTACAGAGGATCCTAGTTGTAGTCAAAAGTCTTGCAAAAAATAATTTGCCATTTCGTGGGAATAATGAGAAATTGTGTGAAGAGAACAATGGAGTTTTCTTACAAGTGATTGATATGATCTCTGAGTTTGATCCAGTAATGCATGAACATGTTCGACGTGTTTTGAAGAAAGAAACTCATTACCATTACTTAAGTCACAAGATTCAAAACGAAATGATTCAGTTCCTGGCAAATGAGGTTAAAGCTTCTATTGTTGCAACTATGAAAGAAGCAAAATATTTTTCTGTTATACTTGACTGCACTCCAGATGCTAGTCATGAGGAGCAAATGTCTCTTATTGGCCGATGTGTAGATGTTACAACAAGTCATATTGTGGTGAGAGTATTCTTTTTGGGATTTTTAAAGGTGGATGATACAACGGGACTTGGATTATTTAATGAGCTTACAAATGCACTTGACAGTCATACACTTAATATTGGTGATATACGTGGACAAGGATATGACAACGGATCTAACATGAGAGGAAATCACAAGGGTGTCCAGAATAGACTTCTAGAGGTAAATTCCAGAGCATTTTTTACACCTTGTGGTTGTCATAGCTTGAACCTTGCAATATGTGATATGGTTAATTGTAATCCTAAAGCTGATTATTTTTATGGAGTGGTACAACGGATATATTCATTCTTCTCATCTTCAACAAAGCGATGAAAAGTTTTTAGGGATTATGTGGACGGGCTCAGTCTTAAACCGTTGTCTGAAACACGATGGGAGAGTCGTGTGGATAGTGTAAAGGCTTTTAGATATCAAGCTCCCAAAATAAGAGATGCTTTAAATTGCTTGGCAAAAGATGGTGATGATTCTAAAACAAGGTCTACTGCTCAATGCATGGCAACATATGAAATGGATTTTGAATTCTTGTTGGGGATGGTTATTTGGTATGATTTGTTGCATGCTATCAATATTGTGAGTAAAGTTCTCCAAACCGAAGACATGCATATTGATATTGCTATTGAAGAATTGGAAACGCTTATGTCATTTATCCAAAAGTATAGAGAAACTGAATTTGATGAGGCCTGGATCATAGCTAAAGAAATTGCAAGTGAGATGGAAATTGAAGCTACATTTTGTGAAAAAAGAAATACTCGAAAAATAAGGTATTTTGATGACAGTGATAGTGAAGATGAGGTGACACCATCAGCTTTGGAATCATTCAAGGTTAGTTACTTTCTCTGTATAATTGATCAAGCACTTTCTTCACTTCAAAGTAGGTTTGAGCAATTTAAAAAATATGAAGATGATTTTGGATTTTTGTTTAAGTTGGAGAAATTGAAGTCTATAGATAATAATAGTTTGATGGACTATTGCAAGAATCTTGAAACTTTGTTAAAAGATGATGATGTCTTTGATGTTAATGGAAGTGACATATTCCATGAGTTGAGCTACTTGAAAGGTGCTATACCAAAAAAGGCAAAGAGGGCAGTGGATGTATTGCACTATTTGAAGCAAATGGAAGAGTGTTACCCAAATGCTTGGGTTGCTTATAGAATTCTATTAACCATACCAGTTACTGTTGCCTCTGCTGAGAGAAGCTTTTCAAAATTAAAGTTGATCAAATCTTATCTTCGATCCACAATGTCACGGGAAAGATTGAACGGTTTAGCTTTGTTGTCGATTGAAAAAGAGTTGGTTCATAAGCTTGACTATTCAAGCTTAATTGAAACTTTTGCGGCCAAAAATGCAAGAAGGGTAGTTTTTCAGTAGTAATCAGGTACTGATCTTTGTAATTGTAACATTTTTATTTGAACTCAATAGTATCCTATTAAGTGATATTGAAAATTGAAGTCTTTTTTTTTATCATTTGTTGCTCTTGAAGAAGTGACTTTTTTTAAAATATAAGGGACTCCAAATTTTATCTTCGCCTATAACCTTGAAAATGTCAGGGCCGGCCCTGTACACCGATACTGATACCAACCGAGCTAAAGTTGAGTGGTGGGTGGGATCAAATCTTGGGTCATCCTTTTATCTACGCTTCAAGGATACAGTCGTAATTTCTGAAGGATGAAAATGAACTATGTAAAATCTACAGACTACACTAACTAAATAGTACTCATAATGTATTTCTCAACGATTTTTTATTTTATTTTTATATTTTTTGCTAATCACTCGTTTCGAACCAATCGATCAATCTTAACGCTTAAGTGTGAAAAGACCATGCAAGAATTGTAAGGTTTTAAATGACACTAAAAAAGATATATAATATATATATACTAGTTGGGTCCGTGCCTCCGGCACTGTATGAACAATATGATTTATCTTAAACTTTGAACGACCAAAATAATTTATTGAGTGAGCGAAAAATTTAAAGTCATTTGTATTTTATTAAATTATTATTAGATTATTAGATAGATAGATGTATTTTATTAGATAGATGTATGAACGGTGGGATTTATTTCAAACTTTGGATGACCCAGATGATTTATTGAGTGAGCGGGAAATTCAAAATTATTTGTTTTTTATTAGATAGACTAGCTGGGTCCCGTGCCTCCGGCACTGTATGGACAGTGAGATTTATCTCAAACTTAGAACGGTCCAGATGATTTATTAAGTGAGCGGGAAATTCAAAATCATTATTAGATAGATAGATGTATTTTATTATATAGATGTATGGACGGTGGGATTTATCTCAAACTTTGGACGGCCCAGATGATTTATTGAGTGAGCGGGAAATTCAAAATCATTTGTATTTTATTAGATAGATAGATAGATAGATATTATTAGATTATTAGATAGATAAATGTATTTTATTAGATAAATGTATGAACGGTGGGATTTATCTCAAATTTTGGACGGCCCAGATGATTTATTGAGTGAGCGGGAAATTCAAAATCATTTGTATTTTATTAGATAGATATATAAAAGGCAATTGATATTTTTAAATGTGAAATTGTTATTTCCGTAAGTTTTTTACTCATATGAATATGAAAAAGAGGAAGTTGTGCTATTAATATATTTATTTATGAAAATATCAATTTTTTAAATAAAATAAAAAAAAGAAAGAAGAAAAACTAGGAATTGAAATTGAGTTGATTTGTTTTTTACATTGACAGTATCTACTCTCTATAAATATTGTACAAATATGTAACGATCTATGATATTTCTAAAAAGAAAATCCTTTAAATTTAAATACCAATAATGACATTTTATTTATTTATTTATTTGAATTCCTTAATGAAATAGGAGTAACAATTATTTTTAGCTAAAACGTTGATTATCTATCTAATAAAATACAAATGATTTTGAATTTTCCGCTCACTCAATAAATCATCTGGGCCGTCCAAAGTTTGAGATAAATCCCACCGTCCATACATCTATCTATCTAATCTATCTAATAATGATTTTGAATTTTTTCTCACTTAATAAATCATCTGGGCCGTTCTAAGTTTGAGATAAATCTCACTGTCTATGCAGTACCGGAGGCACGGGACCCAGCTAGTTAGTATATATTAGTACTACCAGTCTACCACCACAAGTCACAGTAACTTGCACGTTTTGTAAACAATTACTCCTACGTCTAGTAATTACTTAACCAACCATCAGCTTTCCACACGCATTAATCATTATCAACTTATCTTAATGTTTATATGTTTAACATATAAACTTTAACTTGTATCCCCATTAAACAACAAATATATATTCTAAATAAATCATTTATGGGTGAAAGATATTCTAAATTTTCTACCCAAAACATTCCACTCAATTATGAGAAGATTTTAGTTATATTTTTAAACTTGTCATTATTTCCATTTTGTACTTAAAATTACAAATATTAATATTTTAATTTCTTTTATGAACATTTTTTTTCTCCCTTTAACTAATAAATATTAAACCTTTTCTATTCAAAATTAATATTACAAATAAAGTTTAATATTAATATTAAACTTTTTTCTATTCCCTTAATAATATAGAATATAATTTAAATGACTTTGGTTGCATGATGATTTAGATTTCTTCTTCTTTCTCCACTTTTTTAAAAGTATTTTTTCTTCTTTTGGGAGTTTGAATTCTCCTGTGGAGAGTTGATTCAAATCCAAATAAATATTAAATAAAAACTATTTTTATAAAGTCATTGTCATAATATATCAAAAGTCATCAAATATAATGTGTATTATTAATACTAACGGAGATTATTCATCAAATTCTTTAAAAAATTCAATATCCTCTCTATTGGTAACTTAAAAATTGCTCGTTCCTTGTATTGATTTTCTTATTGCCATAAATAGGCCTCATCAATTTATCCATCTATTTATGTTTATTATTCTTTTTATTTCACAATTTCTTTTAACATAATTTGTAAAATATTAAAATATTACGATACTTCACAATTTAAAATGAAATTTGTAATATTAATACTTTTAAGCAATGTTATAAAATCGATAAGTATCTAATACTACAACGAAAGGAATTCACGCCAAACGCTTTTAAGATGTTATTTATTTAATTTTATTGTATATAAATTTGACTAGGGAAGTAAGTGTGATTTAAAGAAAGTTATATATTGTGATAATTTTTTATAAATTATAAGTATGAAACATGTCAGTATATACGATATTTATTTACGTAAGTGAGAACTAAAATATCGACATAAATGTTTGAGATACTTGTTTACGTGAGTGATGACTAAAAAATTGATATAAATATTCTTTATTTATGTAATACTTTTTTTTAATTTATAAAAAAGATATTATTTGAGTTTAATCAAAGGGTTTGATTTGTGACGCCCCCAAAATTGGTATACATCACCCATCTTGAGTCGCCAAATACATAGTACAAAATTCAAATACAATTTAATTATACAATAGTCGTGTAAAATACAACGAAACATAATCTAAGAGTTTTAATACATATATTGTCATCTAGACAGTATACAAACTCAATGAAATCCTCATTATATTTATTATCACACTATTTTATAGAATAGTGAGGACTACTATGACACCATCTCGGACCGTCACTCCATTCCCCGACTAGTCTCGGCTACGTTCTTATTTCCTGAAGAGAACAATGAAAGCAAAAGGGTGAGCTCAACTAGCCCAATAAGAAATATTATAACTAAGATAATACAGAATAAATTATCATTAGCCTTCAACAATGTTAAACTAATAAAATACAATAGACATCGAGTTTAACTGTAGCGGAACAAACAATCCATTAGAAGAGTCAAATAGAGAATAAAATCTACTATCTTTTATGATTTAAAAGGTTTTTCATCACTTTTATCGCTAGGACTCAACTTAATAAATAATCCACATCATCCATGCACTACGGCCAAGGATATTCATTAGTATCACAACCACGAATTATCCATGCACTACAGGCCAAGGATATTCGTATATTCAACAATGGTCGTGATCATGCCAACAACTGTCCATCAATGCACTACGACCAATGAAGACTTTTACCACATTATTTGTAACATTACGGTCATGATTATATCGAATAATCCCTGGTCATAATCATATCAAGTCCATCTATGCACTACAGGCCACAGATGACTTTCAACATAATATAAACACGAGGATGATGACAATAATATAAGAACTCAATAAAACAAGTTCAAGAATTAATTTATCCATGAACCAATAACGTCCAAATTGTCAACATGATACTTCTTTGTAGAGAAAAATTCAAGAATGCTCAGAAGAATATTTTCATGAAAAGATACTGGATGGAGCGCAAATATCAATGATATTCCACTAATTTCATGGAGTACAGAAGTCAAAACTTTAATCAACTGAGTATAATAAAGATTGGAATAACAAAAGAAATCACCAGGCATGCGATAGACCACACAGACAGGTTATTCCAACAAAATAATAAATAACGGAACCAGGTCAGGCGAAATTCGCACCGACAGGATGTTCCAACAGAATAATAAATAACGGAATCAGGTCATGCGTAAACGCACAAACAGGATGTTTCAACAGAATAATAAAGAATGAAATAACAGAAGAATTTCACCATGTATGCGGTACTTCGCATAGACATGTTATTTCAACATAATAATAAAGAATGGAATAACAGAATAATTTCACCAAGTATAGGGTAGTCCGCGTATACAGGTTATTCCAACAGAATAATAAATAATAGAATAACAGAAGTTCTCTTTATGAATACGAAAGAAATAATACCCTTTACCTTAAAACAAATTGGATATAGGAGTAGTGAAGTAGCAGAATACTTTTCTTCTCTCTCTATATTTCTCTCTCTAGAGTTTCAGTGAATTCGTAAGAAATAATGAAGGAATGAGCTTCTATTTATAGGATAATGGACTGAATAATAACTAATTCATGAATGAATTGATTTACTTTTAAACGGACGGTCCAGATTGATTTACTATAAAATATTCTAATAAAACAAAATCTTTTAAATAAAATATAATATATTCTATTTATAATCTAATAAAACGAATAACTTTATAAAAGTATTCTGTTTTATATAAAAAGATTTTACTATACAAATACTATGCAGACACTATGCAAATACTATGCATAATAAAATATAATGTATGTGACACCTCCAAAGTAGGCATAAATCACCCATTCTGAGTTGTCAATACATGGTACAGAAACAACTACAACTTTATTATTACAACAGTAAAACTGTGAGTTTAAATACAAATATTATCTTCTAGACAATATCTATACCCAAATAAATTCTTATCACAATTATTTATACATTATTTTATAAAAATGGTGAGGACTACTAAACAACTCTCTCTATAACCATCATTCCATACCCTGACTCGTACTCGCTACATTCTTGTCTTCTGAGAAGAAAAATGGAACAAAAAGGAAAAGGGTGAGCTCAACTAGCCCAGTAAAGAACATTATGACTAGGATAATATAAAACAAATTATCGTTAGTCTTCGACCGGAAAAAATCTGAGAGAATATAATAAACAACAAGTTTTAGATCAATATTCGCAGCGAAAAATAATAATTCATAGAAGAGTTACGTAGATGATGAAATCTACTAATATCTATGAATTTAACAGTCCATCATCATTATTTTATCCCTGTAACATCAATCAATATTCATCTTGAATCAAATATTCATCTTTGCACTACAGGCCAAATATATTCATCAGTTGGTCATGTTCATGTCAACACCTGTTCATCTTTGCACTACGGGCCAAAGATATTCATCATAAAATCGTTAATCTTTGCACTACAGGCCAAAGATATTCAATTATATCATCATTTAGGACTGAGGATGATGAAAAATATTTTAAAAAAAATGAATCCAGTGAAGCAAAAGAATAAATATTAAGGATTCGTATTTTAGCTATTTCATGTCCAAAAATACTTTATAAATAATCATAGTGAAGTAAATTCAAGAATGATCAAAACATGGATACAATCAAAGCTAGTATCCACACTAGATATTTTAGACTAAAACAAAAAAATTTAATTTTTCTGTGAATAGTGTCGTATACGTGAATAGTGACGTATACGTGAATAATAACTTCGGCATAAAAAATTCCAAATTTGATTAAAAGTTTTGATTAATACTTCGTCATAATGATATTGGAAGAATTAATATCATTTTTTAAAAAAAAAATAATATCCTTTACCTCACAAAGACAGTACTTCTAGTTGAAACACCGGATATAGGCTATGACTTAAACTTGCACCGTATAGTAACACTCAAAGTATTAAAATACTCACAATAATACGCTCAATATATCGAGAGATAAAGAGATAGAAAACTTCAGTTTTTGGTGTGATTTTTAATTCTAACCTAAGCACCCTATTTATAGAAAAATGCTTAGAACACCAAAGCAGAAAATTTAATAAAATATTATTATTTATATTATAAATTCCTACGCCCGCTTTTACCAACTGATTTCAGCCATCTAGCACATGTTAAAGATGCCCACAAACATTTAAAAAACGTTTTTGTTGATATAAAAAATTAAAACTTCCAAAAATCAATTATTTCGGAACTACGGAACTTCAATAATTTATAATAAATAACCCTTTTATCAAAAAATTTGAAACTCACGTCTTTTCCATAGGAAATTCCATTATCTACAACTTTGCAGAAGAAAGTTTTTCCAAATTCCAAACAGAAATTGACCGAAATCCATAAACGGACGATTTTATAGGCTATAATCAAATTTCAGTCAAGAAATAGGGTCCACAGACATGAAAAAACATGTTTTAAATATTTTTGGTAATAAAAATACTCCTCCTCATATACTCATATATCCCATATTCATTGTAAAAATATCACCGTTATTATATTATAATAATATAATAATATATTTAAATGAATTATTTTATTAGAAAAAGATAAAATATTAATTTTCAACAATTGTCACATTAAAAATATTCTCCATCTATATCCACATAAAATCAATATTTTCCTCATCATATAAATCAATAATTAATTATTCACATATAATATTATAGAATCACAATACTGACAACCAGGCAGTTCCCAGGATAGAGGGGGCTTTCCAATAAGGATTTCTCCTTACTGGCGCGCAATTAGGAGACCAAACCTCTCCTTAGACAGAACTTTTTAGACATTGTCAATAATGTTATCCATTAATATTATTCAGATAATATGAATTATTGCTCCGATAATGAAAAATACTGTGTAGTAACAATTATTGACACAACAGAAATATCAATACAGCAATTATTGAATTAATAAAATAAAATACTGAACAATAATTACTGTAATAATTATTGAGTAATGCCTTCTTACGTAAGAATCAATAATTGATGAAATACCGTGTGCTACTATGTTTTAACTACCAAGTATTTTAACAGTATTAACGATAACAACTACGCCGTTATTTTTAAACAACTTATATTTGTCGTTTTCTTCATCCAATTGCTTTCCGTTATGGGGCCCACACAAGACTGCGCCGTCGTACGAATATTCTCCGACAGTAAGAATATTCCACGATCAAACGAATATTTTATAACCACTTGCTTATTTGAAATATTTGCGTATTTTACTCATAACTATCCACATTAATCAAATCAACCCTTACTATTTCAAACATCTCAATCCAGATCAGCACAAAGAACTGTCCTCTCAACTTGTAAAATCCTTTGATGAGGCAAAGATCAATTTTTCCGTAGATAAGTTGGAGCGAGCTCTCAAGGATGGAACTATTTCTTATCATGTTCTATCAGGGCGACACAAAAGCTTGTATAGCATCTATTGCAAAATGTTAAAGTATGCTCTCTCTCTCCCACTCACTGTCTCACACACACGTGTATGATGAACTACGCATGCTAGCAGATGGGACACGAGAGATTTTCTGGAAAATGTGGTGTCTTAGTTGACTTTATTTATTCAGTGAGATTAGGTTGTTTACATGTTTGAATACCTGAACAAGAAAACCGAACTCTGATCCGGGATTAATTATATTAGCAATGATCCAATATAAATATATGTATGAAATACATGAAGTTGGCTCCAACTTTGTTAGTTAACTAAGAGGTAAGAGGTCAGTTTTCTCGTGACAAATTGTTTATATCGAGTAAATATCTCTATTTTTTCTGGTTGTTACCTTCTTTTTTTTATATATTATAGGAGGGTGATTAAATTTGAAATTGTGCAGAAAGAAGTTGACTATGGGAGAAGTTCATGACATTCACGGGGTGCGATTGATAGTTGGCAATGTGGAAGATTGCTATAAGGCGTTGGAGATTGTTCATCAGCTATGGTCTGAAGTACTCGGAATGTTCAAGGACTATATAGATCATCCCAAGTTTAATGGGTTAGTATATGTCTAAGTGAGTGTACATTATTATTTAAGTCATTATTTTCTAAATTCAATATTATTTGTAGGTATCAGTCTCTACACACTGTAGTGATGGGTGACGACATGGTTCCCCTTGAAGTTCAGATTAGAACAAAAGAGATGCACTTACAAGCTGAATTTGGATTTGCAGGTCATTGGAGATACAAAGAAGGAGACTGTAAATATTCTTCCTTTGTGCTTCAGATGGTTGAGTGGGCACGCTGGGTTGTCACGTGGCAATGTGAGACAATGGTCAAAGACCGATCAACCATTTCCTATGCTGACTCAGTGAAGCCACCCTGCACCTTCCCTTCTCATTCTAAGGATTGCCTACATAGCTTAAAACCTTACTGTGGGGCTGAAGTACCTGTTTTTGTCATCCTGATAAAAAATGATAAGGTTTGTTCCATATATGTTACATTTCTCAATTTCTCATCCAACTAATTTAAAGAGTATTTAGGGTTTCATGACCAGATGGCTGCATCTGGTCAATCTGTTCCAGCTTATATGAACAAGTCTGAGGCATCAAGGGAAAATGATATGCATATGGAGGCTTTATTTTGTTTCATATTGTAGCTGGAATTTTGGATTCATCATTTTCAGTAATAGTAACAACGCATACAATTTGGTTTTTGGACAGATGTCAGTGCAGGAATTTCCAGCAAACTCTACTGTCATGGATCTGTTGGAAAGAGCAGGTCGAGGAACCACTAGGTGGACCCCATATGGATATGATCCGGTGAAAGAAGAGCTGAGGCCAAGGCTGAATCATGAGGCAGTGAGTGATCCCAGCTGCAAGCTGAAGATGGGTGATATGGTAGAAATCACCCCAACTATCCCTGATAAGTCTTTAACGGTGTATAGAGAAGAGATTCAGCGAATGTATGACCGGGGTATTTCTGTATCAAGCATAGCACCTGCCATGACTGGCTGGAGAAGTTGATCCTTTGTCATCCCTGATGGCAACCAGTTAGTTGTATATACCATAAATCTTTGTACATAACAGCTTTATCAATGTCATGAAGACAATTGCCAAGTGGGTTTGCATAAGATAAGAGAATATTTGCAGTTTCCATGTTGTAGATTTAGCTCTACTCTCATTCTAGTGCTTTTCCAGTTTGGTAGTTATAATAGAAATTACCTTCAGATTGAAAAAAAATAATAATATTGATTCTTTATAAATGAAGTTGCCACGATGAATTTTAGTCACTTGGAGGGGACTTGCTGGTAGGATTGAGATAGCAGCTCTTATCGACGTGTACATTGATTATTAATCATTATTAGAGTATTATTTGCATTGCTGCATCTGATGTAATAATATGCGTAACAGTTTAGACATCTAAATAACAATATTTTACCATATTACCCTTTTAACTCTTTTTTCTTTCTCAGATTCCAACAATTGAAACACCAAAATACAAAGAACAAAACTTAATGGAGAAGACCAAAACCTACAACAAACACTGGCAAAAGTCACCCGACATAGATCGGCTACATCGCAAGGAGACCCACCTAAGCACTCCATGGATTCCGGCAAAAAATAAGCCGAAAACTGCCACAACCATTATAAATCCATCAACAACAAACCATATTACAACAGATTCGGATTAACATGATCTAAATTTTAGGTTTAACATTAAGCACACAAATAAGGTTAGATTGAAACAAAAATAAATTCCAAGCCCTCAATCAAGATGAAAGGAGGCAAAATCAACACAAATCTGATTAATGGAAAGAGTATCAGTATGAACACATAAAACCAGATTTAACTTCCAAAGACAGCACCAAAACATAACACCAAGATTTTGACCCAAAACAGAAACCCAATCAAAAGGCGAAGAGTAAAGAAAACTCGATTATGACGGCTAGGGTGTTGAGGGAGAGGTTCCAACAGAGGAGCAGGAGCAACGACAGTTAGGGTAGGAAGAGGGACGATGAATTTTGTAATATTCATTTTTGTCGAAAAAATAGTTAATGTGGTTCAAACCCGATAGTATAGATTTAATTTGATATCTTACGATTAAGAGGCATTTTTTTTTACCACACAAGTTTTGCCTCTGACTCAACCGAATCAGAGGTATACCCGATGTAAACAAACAATAGACACATTATAAAACACTTTCAAATAAAAGGAGTCTCATTTTGACATGCTCATTACGCCATCAATCCTATTGATTACCAGTGCATAGAAATAGAATAAATCTAAAAAATACATCAACTTTTTGCTTCACTGCACAACCATTGTAAGTTTGGGGGATTGTAATAAATAGTAATGCATTCATAAACTTCATTTTGGTCGTTTAACTCCAAGGGGAAAGGATACACGCTGAGGAGGAGTATTGTGAGGCAAATCTGTCTTCGGTTCTTGGGTTGGATTGGGATCAGGGTCAACACCCTCTTCATCCTCCTCTGTTTCTTCAATTGATTGGCTAGTTTGCTTCTTTGGAATGGCAAGTTGGTAGTTCGGACTGATCAAAGTGTCTTCTTCAGGGGGAAGTGGGATCCCTGGCCCCGCTATTGACTTTGGTAATGGAATTTTGTTCCTATTCCTAGCCAACTCCAATAGGACCTGTGAGCGTCGATGTGAATATATAGAAATCTTAAATAAAAAGCGTGCAATATCCGAGTTTGGAGAGAAAAGAAAAGAATTTAAAATTTATGTGGGAAAATGGAGTTAGATAAAGGAAATTTACTTTCTTTCCTCGTTTTTGTGAATTTTATAAGGAAATTTTAACTTAAAAGAGAATATTAATATTTTATTATATAATATTACATTTGAGAACTATTATAGTTTTGATATTTTAGTATGTCATCCAAGTATTTAATAAATTTCCTTCCAAATCTTCCCAAGTTTGGAAGGAAATTTTTTAAAAAATTCCCCCCTCCTCATTTCTTTTTTCTCCTAGAAAAACTCACAAACAAGGGACTTTGATCTCTTCACTAAATTTCTCTCCTCTCTTTTCTCTCATTTTTAAAACTCACAAACACAGTGTGCAACTGGAATGAGGAAGAATAAAACATATAAATAAACTAAAGGGAAGAACTACTATCGAGAGTTATAGCAAAGCCAGTAGTTCATAAACTAGAATTATCCCTGCATGATTAAAAATAAGCAAATAGTCCAAAAAAGAAACAAAACAGTAAAAGTAAAAAGCAATAAATCACAAAATAGGGTCGATCAAAATTTTGAAATCAAACTATCATTTTTCTTCTATGTTGTTTGGAGAGTTCAGCAAGCCCTCAATTGCTTCTCTGATTATCTTTTATTTCTTTTTTGAGTGTGATTTATTTATTCTAGGGTACGTCCCTTGAAATTTCTGTTAGATTGTTATATGTGTATATAAAGAAAGGTGGGCTAGTGTACCTCTCGTGGCGGGGGTTGTGAGAAGCTAAAATTAACTTTTGATTGAATGGCCAGTTTCACATCATCAGAGTCAATCACAGCCTTCCCAGCATGCTCTGAATACACCTGAGCATCAGTCAGTACATCGACAACATAGCGATACCATAACTCTAGGAATTGGTGGACGACACGAGGTTCATAATCATCAACACCCATTGATTTTAGCAGTGTTTTAACAATCTTCGCATCCCTAGGCAAGTCCTCATCTCCCACTGCCATATCCTTGATTGTCCTTTGATTATACTTTGTCCTGCATAAGAAATCATGTTTTCCATTAGGCAAATAGCCGAATCAAGAACGTCACATTAAAATTCAAAAATCAATTAGTAAGTTTCACTAAAGATTTCCAGTCGAGAGTATTGAAAAATTAAACAAATTTTGGGCTCCTTTTGCAACGACCTAAACAAAAGGATCAATCCATATAGTCACACCATAAATCTTAAGAAAAAAATTCAAATACAAGACCACAAGGACATCGTAAACACATAAGAGAGAGGTGGGGTGATTGAGAGAATGAACTAAAGGTTTCAGTGGAGTCTTCTTTCTTTAACCCAATTCAGAGACCATCCATTTATTAGATTATTACTAAATAAACAAAGATAGTTCAAATATTACAAATAATAATATGATATCATAAGATAGGCCTGACCCGATACCAAAATCTTGTTTCGAGTTCAAACAAAGAGCTGATTTTTTTTTTCAGAAATAGTCTACTGAACCTCAGTAAGAATATCATGTCAACCATGGAAAACCTTTAAATGTTTATATAGAATTGATATTGAGTGCCTTTAATCTACGGATGTTGTTAATCATCTAAATGCATTTCAATGGATAAATATATTAACACAGCTACTCATCAAATGAGTCAAGAAATTGATTTTGGCAGGAATTACTTAAGCTATATGCTTAAATGCTTCTTTCTGTTCACTCAACATCTTGGATCTAGATTCCCTTAACTTATAAACGGGGTAAATCTTAGGGTAACATGACAACAATGTACACATATTCATACTTTAATACCTAACAGAAAATAAAGTTTTCAACTTTAAGCACTATAGTAATTTCACTACTTGTTTACATTAGAATGGTAATCAACAAAAAGAAGCACCTTTTGAGAAAAGATCCTATCTTTTACAAAAATTTGGATCGTCATTTCTTTATTACGAAAATTGGCTTTCCATCAGATCTAATCCGTTTTTTTTCTTAAAGTTTACAAATTCCATCAAGTTATTAGCTGTATCACCATGCCAAGAAATTAAAAAGCCAAAATTATAAATAGGCGAAAAACAAAATAGTGAACAGATTAAAGAGCAGAGCTCTTCAAGAAAAAAATTTAACCGATTAAAAAGATAGAGCCAGCGAGAGAGAGACCTGCGGCTGAACGAAGACAAGTATGTCGCGGCGACGTAAGGTGGTGGCCGGATAGTCAAGATCGACGCCGTGGATAGTGGCGGAGAGACTTCGATATGGGGATCAGTTTTATTACATATTATTTGCAGGGGATCTATCAAACCATCTGATTCGTTCTAAATGCCAGCCGGACGGGAGGACCGGAATGGTAACTAATTTCCCCAGGCCCCAGTGTCATGGGTTAAATACAATTGTAGGGTTGCTGTACAGACTAAATTTTTTGGTTTCGGTTGAACCGCTTGATTTTAGGCTTTTATTTATTTATTTATTGTTACTTAAATATATACTTATATAATTTATTTTCTCAAGGATGGACTATTGTAATATTATACCTTAAAGTTTCATACTCTTGTTTTTTTTTTTCCAAATTTTTATCTTAATATCTCAAAGTTAGCAATCATGTATTTCTTATGGCCCTTACACTCCTTTGATCAATAGATTATTTATAAGGGTCCTTAACACTAATATACAACAATTAAAAAGTAATTACAAAAATAAAACAAACACAACATAATTACAAAAATAACGCAATTCATATTAATAAGGAAACCTAAAATTAAGGAGAAATATCTGCCATAACTAATCATTCAAATTCAAATATTTGGGATCTAACCACAAAAACAAATTTAAATATTCAAATTCAAATTTCATAGGAAAGATTGCACAAATTTTGTACTTTGCAGGAGGTGGCAGAGACAATTTTCAGAGGAGGTGGAAGCTTTGGAGGAGGTGACAGCTTCGAAGGAGGTGGTAATGATGGCTTCAGAGGCGGCGATGATGACTATGGAAGAGGTAACAATGGCGGTGGTGGTGGTGGCGGTGGTGGCGGAGATGGCGGTGGTGGCTCAAGTGGTGGTTAGAAAGACGGTGGAGGTGGAGGTGGAGGCTGGGGCGGTAGTGGCGGGAGCAACCATTTTCTGGTAGTAAAAGAAAATTCTCAAGATACTGCAGAGGAGAAGATCATTAGTAATGTCATGGTAACCAAACTTTTATAACAATGTAATCAAACTTTTATACTAAGGTAACCAAATTTTTATACCAAGGTAACCAAACCTTGGTAATCACCAAGGTAACCAAACTTTTATACTGAGGTAACCAAACTTTTATATTAAGGTAATCAAACTTTTATACTAAGGTAACCAAACTTTTATACTAAGGTAACCAAACTTTTATACTGAGGTAACCAAACCTTCATACCAAGGTTACTTTGGTGTGAAGGTTTGGTTACCAACTGCACTATGAAAAAACTGATGGTGTGGGGGTGGATTGGTTACCTTGGTATAAAAGTTTGGTTACCTTAGTATAAAAGTTTGGTTACCTTAGTATAAAAGATTGGTTACTTTGGTATAAAAGTTTGGTTACCAAACTTTTATACTGAGGTAACTAAACTTTTATACTAAGGTAAACACCAATCAACAAAAAAGTGATCATAAATTTATAATCAAACGCACATTTTGCATAAAATTAAGATCATAAACCCCAAATGAATGAAATTAAAGAGAAAACCTTAAAAATTAGTGCGAGAGAGAGGTAAAATAGAAGTACTTACAAAAGCAGAGTACAAAGAAATATGAAGAACAATTGAAAGAATGAAACAGATAGAAAAAATGGCAAAATAGAAGAAAATGAAAGAAATGGCGTCTTCATCTTTTATACAAAAATGGTAGAAATGGCGTCTTCATCTTTTAAAGGAAAAATGGCAGAATAGAAGAAAATGAGAGAGAAAATGGCAAAATGGCGTCTTCATCTTCTCTCTTCAATGGCGTCTTCATCTTCTCTCTTCACTCTTTAGCTTTTGTCTTTAAATATGAAAATAGAAGAATAGAAGTGCAGTGACGTACAGAAAATGAAAGTAGGAGCAGATGAGAGAGAAAATGACAGAAAAGAATAAAATGGCAGAATAAGAGGAGATGAGAGAGAAAATGGCACATACCAAAATTAATCCCCTAAATTAAGGAATCATAATTATACTAATATTGTCATGTCAGCCATTACATATTAATCCCTTAATTTAAGGAACTTTAATTATGTTAAGATTGAAAATAAAAACAAAAAGTGTAATACTTTTGTAATTATTTTATAGGTGTATGATTTTTATAATTATTTCTAAAAATGTACTATTATATGTAATTTACCCTATTTATAATGTATTCATACGACATTTATAATTGAACATTAAGAAGTACATTGATTAAAAAAAATGTGTTTTTTTTCTTCTCACTCTATGTTTTTCTTTTAATAAAAAATAATAATAATTTAGTTCAACTATAAATAGTAATAGCCCCATAATAAAAGAAAAATGATATATTTTACGAAAAGCAAAAGTTGTTACTTTAATTTACTAATTATATATTTATGTATGTATGCTGTAGCAGTAGCACCCTCCGGTGCTGGAGGTTTGAAATTTATATGCACCAGGATTTCCATGTCTCATATCCAAACGAGTTGAACCAATTATACCAACACAACATTCAACAAATTAAGATAATAGAATTGAAATTAAATATAGAAAGCTTTCATATATATATATATATATATATATATATATGTAATTAATTAATTACATATAGTAGCATCAATGGATGGGTTACAATATTATTGAAAACATAAGAGAAATTAAATAATGAAAAGATTGGATGTAACTTAATTAACAGGGTTGTTATGATTACCTAATTCCTAATTACTAATTAATTGATGAAGTCTTAAATAAAAATGATTATATAGTACGTCTATCTATCTCCAGAAGAAGTGTTGAACAGAATGTTGGCATGAAAGAAGAAAGATGAGCATGACCAAAATCCCTGCAAGTCCCCAAGATGAGCTCCCAATTCTAAGCGGTACCCAGCTGGAATTAGACGATCTCTGCTGCATACCCAAATCCAATGATGATGATGATGAAGTAGTTTTGATGGCAAGTATTAAACCTGCTAGAACCAGAGGCAGAACTAATCCAGAGCTCCATTTCGTCTCATAATAATATCCACTATCATTATTCCGGTGGTGGTGGTGGTTAACGTACAAGGGCGAAAGCACAATTGCAGCTACCAAGGCTAACACCATGGCAACCGCTCTTTGTGGTGATGATGATGATGATGATGAGTAGTTGTAGTAGTAGTTTTGGCTGGTGTAATCATAGGTAGCCACCATTGATCGATCAGAAAACCAATTAACCAACTTGATGGGAGTACATTCATTCATGTCTTAATTGGGAGGTAGGATACATATTTTCTTTTATAAAAGGCCAGGCCAGGCCAAATGCCAAATGGAAAGAGATCAAGGCGCCGGGTAAAGGTTCGTGGAAAGCTTGAGATTGGATGACAAAAGTGACTCACCCCCCTCCAAAAAGCTAAAAAGGCAAAAACAAAAGATTAGTATACTTGTGGAATAAGGGAAGTAAGGTATCTTTCTATCTTTTTTAATTTTATTGTAACGGTTCAGAAAAGGTTCACACAAATACATTAAGATAAATACAGATGCATTATTGTATGAGATATTAAATAATAATACAAGAATTTTATGTGGAAATCCAACTGGAAAAAATCACGGGGAGAGATCTCAGAAATTCACTATGAAAGTAATATGGAGATTACAAACTCTCTATTAAGAAATAAATTAATTGTTTATTTCTCTCTACACCCTCTCAGAAGTCAAAATTTTAACCAATTGAGTATAATAACGAATGGAATAACAAAAGAAATCACCATGCATACGATACTTCTTTTGTTATCTATGCGAAGTATCGCATGCATGGTGATTTCTTTTGTTATTTAATTCGTTATTATACTCAGTTGGTTAAAATTTTGACTTCTATACACCATGAAATTAGTGGAATATCTTTGATATTTGCGCTTCATCCAGTATTTTTCATAGAAATATTCTTCTGAGAAATCTTGAATTTTACTCTACAAAGCAGTATCATGTTGACAATTTGGACGTTATTAGTTCCTGAATAAATTAATCCGTGAACTTGTTTTATTGAATTCTTATATCATTGTCATCATCCTCATGTTTATATTTTTTTGAAAGTCATCTGTGGCCTGTAGTGCATAGATGGACTTGGTATGATTATGACCAGGGATTATTCGGTGTAATCATGACCGTAATGTTACAAAAGATGTGATAAAAGTCCTCATTGGCCCGTAGTGCATTATTGGACAGTTGTTGGCATGATCATGACCATTGATGAATACACAAATATTATTGGCTCGTAGTGCATGGAATTTATGGCTGTGACCCTAATGAATATCCTTGGCCGTAGTGCAGGGATGATGTGGATTATTTATTAAGTTGAGTCTCAGCGACAAAAGTGATGAAAAATCTTTTAAATCATAAAAGATAGTAGATTGTATTCTCTACTTGACTCTTTTAATGGATTGTTTGTCCGCTGCAGTTAAACTTGATGTCTATTGTATTTTATCAGTTTAACACTGTTGGAGACTAATGATAATTTATTTTGCATTATCTTAGTCATAATATTTCTTGCTGGGCTAATTGAGCTCACCCTTTCTTTCACTGTTCTCTTCAGGAAATGAGAACGTAGCTGGGACGAGTCGGGGAATGGAGTGATGGTTCGGATGATATTATTAGCTAGTAGTCCTCACTATTCTGTTAAATAGTGTGACAATAAATGTAATGAGGACTCACTACAACAAAAAAGCCTATCAGCGACCGCCTATCAGCGACCGCCTGTGGTCGCTGATACCTATCTGCGACCGTCTGCGGTCGCTAAAAGGCGTCGCACAAAATCTGGTCGCTAAAATGCACATCAGCGACCACTATTAGCGACCGATTCTTAGCGACCGATATCAGTGACCGAAATGGCAAATCCGGTCGCTAAGCTGAGTCAGCATGGGCCATGGCCAAAGCTGACGTGTTTCACGTGACGTGTCAGCGACCGGCATCAGCGACCGTATGCGGTCGCTGATATTAAAAAATAAAATAACAAAATCTTGCTGATTTTGCATAAATCCCAAAAACCTGTACCTGTTTTGTACCTGTTTTATCCCAACACACATACACAATAACAGCATACACAACAATATAAACATCCATCGTCCATAATATAACACATACACTAAACTAGAATATAAACCATTCAAAACCAATATGATTTTGAATAAATATAATAACATTTTAAAAATTGTTTAAGTAACAATATACAAACATCCTAAGAATGAAACAAGTACAAACTTATATTATAACTATAAAACTAATCTAAAGTAGGTACTAATCAAGCATCACCGCCTCCTTGATCACCCTGTAATATTAACAAAATAATAAAACAAGTTATAAATATTTACTAACTATGTTAATATTGGTATATTACGACAATATACAACAAATTGATTTTATACCTCGTCGCCATCCCCGTGTTGTGATGCTGCTGCTGCCGCTACTGCTTCAGCTAACTCCTCAGCACTCAGAGCCCCCAGATGTCCGCCCAGTATCTTCAGAAGATCCCGATCTTGACATATAGCTCTCACACAGTTAGCCGGAGTATGAACAGCTGGATGGCTAGATGACTGTGTAGACTGGGTAGAAGAGCAGCATGAGCCACTGAAGGATGGGCGTCGTCGTTGTCCTTGACCTTTAACGTAGTTCTTCTTCACAACAGACGCCCTCTCCCACAACTCTTGATCGATAGACGGACGTGGAGTGCCTTCAGGATAGCGCTCATTCAATAAACGCTTATAAGTGTCCTGCATGTCATCATGTTAACAATTAAATAGTTAAAAATAAATTAATTTTGTAAGCATTAATTAAAGATCAAGTTGTTAAAATTTATTACCGCTATCTGGATAGCCTCAGGCAGACCATCACGGGTGGCCACGTACACATCCAGCCAATGGATAGGCTGACCTTGAGACTGAGACTCCTATACAAAAATAACACAATATTACTAAGTAAAAATGGGATATATTTTCTACAATTCATGATTGAAAACATATTAAAACTTATAAATACGTACCCTGGCAGTGATATGCTGCAACTGTGAAATACTGCCGCCCTTGTATGTTCCTTTAGCCTTTTCGCCTTTGGATACACCCGAGGCTCTGTTGGTGGCGGCAGTCTTTCGTCTTTTCACCCAGCTCTCAGCTCTCCATTGGGTACACATCTCAGCCCATATGGACTGGGTGCACCACCAGGGGCTATGCTCGTGCATATAATCTTCTCCCTGGCCTGGATGGTCGATCTCGGCATTGTGAATGGCTTTTTGTCGTTCTTTATTTAAGTTATCCTTGGTACGGACCGCGCACTTCTGCCAGAATAATGTCTGAATCACCGAAGCCTGCGCGTCCTCCCATCTATACCTTTTCTGCAAATAAAACAACAATAATAACATTACTAAAAATTATTCTTTGAATATTATATTAATATAATCTGTCATAATTAATAAAAACATACCTGAAATTCAGTCCAAACTGCATCCTTATGGGCGAGAGGTGTGCTCGCCCATGTAATCACTGGTAAACATACTTGTAAGCATATGAGTTGAGCATACTTGTAATTATATGACTTGAGTATACTTGTAAGCATCTGATTAACATCTGAATATGTTAACAAATGATTAACGAACGAATGATTAACAGTCTCTTTATTGACCAAGTGTGTCTAGTTACCTTCTCTGTTGCACTAACAGTTCCTTAGCACTGCCTATTTTGGCTTAACAACCCCCTAATAGCTTACCATGCTAACAATCAAGCTTGGAGTGATAGTACAGTGTCGTATAATATGTGGGTTAATGAGACTAGTCCTAGCTAGGAAGTCAAATGAACAAGGGTAGTTTAGCTGTCTTCATCAACAATTTATTTCTTTTTGGAAGTCTACGGAGTGGAGTTATAAAACTAGCAACTTTATATTGGCCCCATTTGCATTGGCACAGCCCGAGAGTTCATAATTGTACATTTTATGTCTAAACAATCCACTAGTCATCTTCATTGTACCATCACTTGGGCTTATTTACCCATAGTCTTCATCCTCTTTCTTCCTTCCTTTTTTTTATATATATATAGAATGTTCTTGATGTTAGTGTCAAATTCAAACATTTATTATACCAGACCAGCTGCTGGACTTTGAGATTGTTGGTTCCTGCATGCTGATTCCAAGCTAAGCTAAAAAAATAATATATGTTTTAACACACACTCCTATGTTATGGTGGTTTGTAGGTTGGAATCTTGTTTATGCTATAAACTCCACCAATTATGGGGTAATATAATACCTCACATTTGAGCCTCTGTCGGGATGATAGTATTTTAGTATTAAACTTCACGCTAACATTGATAATATTACTATTAATCACAAACCTCGCAGAACGTGAGAATCAACAGAATTAGTTATGCGTCATCTCAAGGACTGTTTCAAGACCTATTACTGTATTTGGAGAGGGAGGGAAATATGCTAATCCTCACATCTTGTCTTGGATAAAAGAGTTTATCCAATGAACTCTCCCAAACATACTGAATTTCTAATCGACTACAATTAAGTAACCCATAAATATAGCTCCTTATTAGGTGATACACAGACGCATAAGAAATCTTTGCTAAAATCAAGGTGAGTCTCAAGAAACAACCCAATTTTGAATAACACACAAGGTTGAATAACACATATTAAAACACATATTCAGTATATTCCCAATTTCAACACATATTAAAACACATATTCAGTATATTAAACACATATTAACCCTAAAAATAATTTAACCTAAAAATTTCAGTAATCTCATAAAACTCTTTGCAACAATTTCAGTATATATTCCCAATTTCAATAAGAAGCTATAAATTTCAGTAATCCCAAATGCAATAATCCCAAATTCATACCACAACGAACTACTAGAATTCATACCCAAATTCATAGCTCTAAATTAACTCTTAAAACAAAAATTCAGTAGCAATATAAGATAATTTATTGTATGAACTAGCTTTGCCCCAAACTATTGTATAAGAAATTCAGTAGCAATATAAGATAGTGCTTTCATAGTTAGGTTACCTATGGGCGGCGGCAGCAACGATGGCAGTGGCGGCGGCGGTGGGTGGCGTGCGTGCGTGAGTCTTCTCCTTCTTCTTCATTTCTTCTCTCCCTCTTCTCTCTATTCGATCTCCCTCTTTTTTTTCTTTCGTTTCTGTTTCTGCGAATGACTGAAACCGTGTAAATTAAATTTGATCAGCGACCGCATGCGGTTGCTACTTTTTAATGACATGGATTTATCAGCGACCGCATGCGGTCGCTGATATTAATTGGTCGCAGATACCCTTGGCGCCAACATTTCGTGCCAAATTTTATGAGGGAAATGTGTGTTAGCGACCTCTCAGCGACCGCATGCGGTCGCTGAAATTAATTAGCGACTAGATTAATGTATGGTCGCAGATATCGGTCGCGACTAGTAATATCAGCGACCGAAACGGCGGTCGCTGATAAGGTTGGTCGCTGTTAGGCATTTTTCTTGTAGTGACTTATTCTGAGAGTGGATATTGTCTAGAAGACAATATTTGTATTTAAACTCACAACATATGTTTTGTCGTATTTTACACGACTGCTGTATTATTAGTTTGTATTTGAATTTTGTAGCATGTATTTGGCGACTCAAGATGGGTGATATATACCTATTTTGGGGCCGTCACAATTTTACTATGCAAACACTATGCAGGCACTATGCATAATAAAATATAATATATTCTAATTATTGTTTAATAAAATAAATAACTTTATAAAAGTATTCTGTTTTATATAAAAAGATTTTACTATGCAAAATACTATGCATAATAGAATATAATATTCTATTTATAGTCTAATAAAACAAATAACTTTATAAAAGTATTCTGTTTTATATAAAAAGTTTTTCTGTTTTATTACATTAATAATACTAATAAAATAAAATTTATAATATATATATATATATATGTGTGTGTGACTTCATAAAAAGACACCTCAATATATTTAACAACATTTATCATCATTATTATAATTCACAATATTAATCGACCAGGCTGTTCCCAGGAAAGAGGGGGCTTTCCAATAAGGATTTTTCCCTATTGGCGCGCAATTAGGTGACCAAACCTCTCCTTGGCAAAACTTCTAGACATCGTTAATATTACAAATAATAATATTAATAACTTCATCGTCTCAATTATTGATTTAATAATATATAAAATATTGACAATAATTGAATCAAATAACGTGAGATACTATGCAACAATTACTATAGTAATAATTGAACAAAACTGAGTGACTTTTCACGTAAGCATCAATAATCAAAACTGTGTGCTACTATGCAACCACGCGTATTACTGTACTTTTAACACTAGGTGTTTCAACAGTTAACGGTAAAACTTCTGCCGTTATTTTCATAAAATATTCTTGTCGTTTTCTCAATCTGATAATAATTCTGTTGTGGGGTCCACCAATGATTGTGCCATCGTACGAATATTCCTTGTTAAAACGAATATTCCCCGACCAATCGAATATTATAAAACAACTTGCGTACTTTGCAAAATTATAAATATTACCCACAACTATAACATTATATCAAATTCATTCCATAATATTCAAAAATGATATTTATAGAAAAATCATCTTTATTCATAAAAATTGGGGTCTTACACTCCATACCTTTTCGGGAATTTTGTAATCAATTTCAACTAAAGGAGATCGATTTATCAGAAAATAGGTTGTATCGAGTGCCTCAGCTAAGAAACCTATTTGGCAATCCTGCATTCAACCTTATACATCTGGAACGTTCCAATAGAGTTTTGGAGTACTTTTGACTGAGAAGTGCATGGTGATACCTTCATCATGGCAGAAGTATAGGAATGACATGTCTTTGTATTTTGTGTCATTATTTGATCTGAAATACTTCAGCTTATTTCTGGTCTGGTTATCTACTTTAGCTTTCCACTGCTTGAAGATTCCGAAAAACTCGGATTTTTGCTTCATAAAATACACCCTCACCTTTCTGGAGTAGTCATTTATAAATCTAACAAAATAATGGACTCCACCCATTGACGTATATTTGATCGGGCCCTACACATCCGAATATACATAATCAAGTACATTCTTATTGGTATGTGCTTCAGCCTTGAAGCTGACCCTTCATTGTTTACCGTACATGTAAAACTTGCAAAATTCCAAATTACACGTTTTGACACCTTTTAACAACTACCTTTTGTGAAGTTCTTTCATTCCACATTCACTCAAATGACCAAGTCACATTTGCCATAATTTTGTGCTATCATAGTTGGAATTATCCGCACAGAAATTGTTGCTCTACCAGCAACTGTGTCCCCTATCAACTTGTAGATAGTGCCCTTCTTCTGACCCTTCATAATTACCATTGAACCCTTGGTAATTTTTATGACACCAGCTCTGACTAAGATACTGCAACCTATAGAGTCGAGTACTCTAACTGATAGCAAGCTCTTCTTTAATTCTGAAATATACCTTACATCAATCAATGTTCTGACAACCCCGTTAAATATTTTAATTTTGATGGTGCCTATTCTAGTAACTTTGCAGATTGCATTATTACCCAATAAAACAGTACAACCGTTACAGGATGTAAAAGTATTAAACCAATCCATATGAGTGGACATATGAAAAGAACATCCGAAATCAATGTACCAGTCTATAAGGCTGCTACTGTCTCTAACTGATAAGAGATCACCTTGTGAAACTTCATTTTCTATCACTGTGTACAGCTCTCCGTCGCTACACACATGCTCATTAATATTAGCAAAATTTTTAATCTACTTACCTTTTTTTCTTGTTATTCTTTTTCAACAATGGACACTATTTTTGTAGTGACCCTTCTTGTGGTAATGATAACACTCAACCTGAGATTTATCCTTCTTGCCTAGTCTCGACTAAAACCTTTCTCGTTCCTTGTCGGAATACTTCTTCCAATTAGGACCCCTGCCACACCCATTTAAAAATGCAAGATGTCTGTCTCCTTGATCTCTAGAAGTAGTGCCCCTGAACTTATCCTGGTCCAAGACTGCTGACATCATATCGTCAACTGCAAGCTTTTCCTTTTCTACAAGGAGTGTAGTCTGGAGAGTTGAGTATGAATCTGGTAGAGAGACAAGAAGTAATAAGACTTTATCTTTTTTCATTCAGCTTCATATATATACTGGTTAGTTGGGTCACCAATTTATTAAACTCATTAATATGATTAGTCAAATCTGACCCTTCTTCCAACCAAAATCGATACAATTCCTTCTTCAAATATAACCGGTTTGACAGAGACTTTGGCTTGAAAACTTTCTCAAGTTTTTCCCACAAGTCCTTCGAATAGGTTTATGTTAAAACGTGATATGTGATCTGTGGCTCCAAACTCAATCTGATGGTTGCCACGACCTTTACTTCAAGTTCTGTTCATTTTTCATCTGTCATAGTCCTTGGTTTCTTCCCTTCTAGTGCCTTTGCCAATTCTTGTTGAGTCAATACATCTTTGACTGTACACTGCCAAATACTAAAATTTGACTTACCGTCAAATGATTCAACTTCATACCTCGCACTTGTGCTTGTCATCTTCGTATTTGTGACCTGCCTAATTTCTCTTTAAACGGATCGTACCAGTTGGTCAGATAAGTGTAAGTTGGGTGGGAGTCTCTCCATGCTTTTGCAACGATGACTAATTAAATAACCACCTTTCTTAAAGGCGCTGCATTTTGAACCACTTTTTTAGACACCAATGACATGAACCAAAAGTTTTGATATCAGTTGAGAAATCAGGCTCACACAAATAAACTAAGATAAATACAAATGCATTACTGTATGTCTGTATGAGATATAAAATAATAACACAAAAATTTTACGTGGAAACCCAACTGGAAAGGCTAAATTTCAAAGTCTGAGGATTTTTTTTTTGAAAAAAGCTAAATTTCAAAGTCTAAAAATAGAGAATTTAGGGAATTAAGGCTAATCTAAGACAACTTTCAACCTAACATTCTTTTAGTTAATACAAACAAACAAAATTACTACACTAAATAATTAATTTTAAAATTGTTATTAATTGAAAATGGTAAATTACCAAACCACTTGGGTCCGAAATCGAAGTTATAGATAGCAAATATTGACTCTCTTCATTCCATTCCCTCAATGAATTAATCATATCTTTTGTATTGGGTTCCCGTCCCAATTACATGAATTCAAACTACGACTTACTCTTAACCAATATATGCATGTACGTTTACCTTAAAATTAAGATTTATTAAGCATCAATTTATAATATATCATCTCAATTAATATTAGGTCTAAACGAAACATGTTAAGAATTTAATTTGATTTTATAGTTCAACAATAAAATATATTTTTAATTTTGAAAAAGAGTAAAATTATCTTGTCCATATTATATAATTTTGGAAACGAGGGAATTGAAGACGTATATTGTAACACCCCAGTCCCACATCGAAGATAGGGGGAAAATTTATCTGCATATAAGGAATTAAGTAACTACCAATAGTACCTTCAAGTCATGACCTTTTGGGAGCCTGTGGTGGGCTAGATGACCCAAGAAGATACTATTGGGCCAGTGGTTTGAGGCCTTATTTGGATAGATTTGATTCGATTCGGACTTGGGATTTGACCCGAGATTTGTTCCGGACTCGGGATTTGACCCGGGTTGTTTCATATGGTATCAGAGCTTAGGTTATGATCTTGTAGATTGCCTTTTAGGCTTGACCTGTGAGTTATGGGTAGACCATTGGGTAGTTATAAGAATTTGTTATAGTGTTGTATTGCGTTTGCTTTTCGTCCTGCATAAATTTGGCCTTGATTATTTGTTTTGATCTGTTTGTTCTCGTTTGTTTGATTTTGTATCGTAGATGGCTCGTAAGTCTTCGAGAATTGCTGGGAGGCAGGGTAACAATGGTAGGAGGGGTCAGAGGCAACCCCAGGGTGAGGCTGTTAATCAGGGTGGAAATGACGGGGCTCAGGGGAATGCAACAATAACCCCGGCTATGGTTGCAGCAATGGTGAATGAGGCAGTTACGCAGGCTGTGGCACAAGCTATGCAGGGTATTCCGCAGATACAAGGAAATCGACATGCAAATGACATAGGGGATGATGAAGAGATTCCACAACATGAGCAAAATGTTCCTCCCGAGGATCAAGTGGGTCAGCCAGTGCAGCCATTATATGTGTTGTTGGAGAGGTTCATTAAGCAGAAGCCCAACTCTTTTCGTTTTGCTCCAACTCCAATTGATGCGGAGAATTGGATCGCCCACTTGGAGAAGATTTTTGATGTGATTGGATGTTCAGAAAATCAGAAGGTGAGATTAGCAGTTTATAAGCTAGAGGATGATGCTCAGCGATGGTGGAAATCGTTGAAGGCTACACAGGGAGATGGATTTATGGATGGACTCATATGGAGCGGTTTTTGTGACCTTTTCTATCAGCAGTATTTCCCAAATGCTGATAGGGATGCATATATCAGGGAATTTGTGTCCATTCGGCAGAAGGATGATGAAACTATTAATGATTTCATAGCGAGGTTTACGAGATTGGCTGGTTTTGCGGGTTCGATAGCTGGGACAGCTGCACATCAGGCAAAAAAGTTTAAATGGGCTTTGAAATACGAGTATAGGAGATCGATCATCCACACCATATTTACAGATGTATCACAGGTGGCCAATGCAGCTAAGAGTGTGGAGATGGAGCACAAGGACTTTCGAGCTTCAAGATCAGATGGGAGTCGAAAGAGAGATAGAGATGATCAGCAAGGACAAGGGATGGGACAGTTTAGCAGGAATCAGAATAGAAGGCAAAATAATTGGAATGAGTCTTCATCGGGTCAGCGATTTAATCCAAGAAGGGATTTTGCTTACCCAATGCAGCAGGGTGGTCATGGAGGTCAGCAGCAGGGTCAATGGCAAGCTAGAGGTCAATATCAAAATAGGGGATTTCAACAGAACAGGGGCTTCCAGCAAAATCAGAATCAGGGTCAGCATCGCCAACAGGGTCAAATTCAGGGACGGTATCCGGGAACGGCAGGTGGAGGCAATCCGAACCTTTTGCCACTTCCACCTGCTCCATGTGCTACTTGTGGTGGGTATCATGCTGGTAGGGCGTGCTATAGAAATACAGGGGCTTGTTTCTTATGTGGACAGATGGGACATAGAGCAAGGGACTGCACAGTTCAGCGTGATAATGGGGGAGGCGGTAATGCTGGTAATGGCGGTCAGCGCAACACCGGTGGGAGAGTATTTGCATTGACAGCTAATCAGGCGGCCCAAGCACCAGGTACTATTTCAGGCATCCTTCTTGTAGGAAATCGTGAGGCATCAGTTTTGTTTGACACTGGATCTACACACTCTATTGTCGCACTTTCATTTGTTCGTCATCTTGGGTTGTCTTCTCATATGTTAGATCCTTATTTGTCTATTGCTACCCCGATGGGGAATTCTGTGATTATTTCTTAGTACTTTCGTGAGTGTCCTTTGAAGTTAGGGAGGAGAGTGTACACAGCTAACTTACTTCCGATGGTGATGCATGATTTTGATATTATTTTGGGTATGGATTGGCTGAGTAAGCATCGAGCCACTATTGATTGTCAGGCGAGAAAAGTTATTTTTGGACCCTTAGATAATCCAGAATTCGAGTTTCAGTGTTCAAAGCCGAATGGTGTTGTAAAGTTGATCTCAGCCTTGAAGGCGAGCAAAATGATTTCTAAGGGACATGACTGTTATTTGGCTTATGTGAAGGATACCTCGAGGGATGAGCCCCAACTTGATGACTATCCAGTTGTGCGAGAATTTCCTGAGATATTTCCTAAGGATCTGCCAGGATTGCCACCGCCAAGGGAAGTTGAGTTTACTATTGAGCTCATTCCTGGAGCGGAACCTATTTCTAAGGCACCCTATAGAATGGCTCCATTAGAGTTACAGGAGTTGAAGGAACAATTGCAGGAGTTGTTAGATCGTGGATTCATTAGGCCAAGCGTATCGCCATGGGGTGCTCCAGTGTTGTTTGTGAAAAAGAAGGACGGATCTATGAGATTGTGTATAGATTATAGGGAGCTAAATCGAATCACTATCAGGAACAGATATCCATTGCCACGGATAGATGACCTCTTCGATCAGCTCCAAGGGGCAAAGTTCTTCTCAAAGATAGATTTGAGGTCGGGGTACCATCAGTTGAGGGTAAGGGAAGAGGACATTCTAAAAACAGCTTTTCGTACTCGGTATGGGCACTATGAGTTTTTGGTGATGTCATTTGGGTTAACTAATGCTCCGGCAGTGTTTATGGGTATGATGAATCGGGTTTTTAGTGAGTATTTGGACCAATTTGTCATTGTCTTCATTGATGACATTTTGGTGTATTCCAAGTCTAAGGAGGAGCATGAAGTGCAATTTCGTACTGTTTTGGGGGTTCTGCAAAAGAATAAGTTGTATGCTAAGTTCTCCAAATGTGAGTTTTGGTTAGAACAGATAGCATTTTTGGGACATGTCGTGTCTGCTGAAGGTATTAAGGTCGATCCTGCGAAGGTTGAGGCTATCACTAATTGGCCAAGACCTATCACGGTAACTGAAGTAAGGAGTTTCTTAGGTTTGGCAGGGTACTACAGGCGATTTATGGAAGGGTTCTCTTTGTTAGCTTTGCCGTTAACTCAGTTGATGAAGAAGGGCATAAAGTTTGTGTGGAATGAGGAACGTGAGAAAAGTTTTGAGGAGCTTAAGAAGAGACTTGTGTCGGCTCCAGTGCTTACACTACCGTCGGGGATAGGAGGTTATCAAATTTACAGTGATGCTTCCAAGAAAGGATTAGGGTGCGTTTTGATGCACCATGGTAAGGTAATTGCTTATGCTTCCAGACAACTTAAACCTTATGAGGTGAATTATTCTACCCATGACTTGGAGTTAGCAGCAGTTATTTTTGCCCTAAAGATTTGGAGGCATTATTTATATGGAGAGACTTGTGACATTTTCACCGACCACAAGAGCCTTAAATACATTTTTACTCAGAAGGAGCTTAACATGAGACAGAGGCGTTGGTTAGAGCTTCTCAAAGATTATGATGCCAGGATTCAGTATCACCCCGGTAAGGCTAACGTGGTTGCAGATGCTCTTAGCCGAAAGAGTTCAGGGAGTGTAGCTGCCTTGGTTACACAACCTCAACTTATCTCGGATATGGAGCGTGTGGGTTTGGAGCTATATGCTAGAGGTTCTGATGGGTTGGTAGCAGGTATGAGGGTGGAACCTTCTCTTATTTTGCGTATCAAAGAAGCCCAAAAGGAGGATGGTGAGTTATGGACTGTAGCGCAGAATATGAATGAGGGTAGGCAACCAGAGTTTCGTATTGATGAACAAGGTGTAATATGGTTCGGTAAACGATTATGTGTTCCAATAGATCCAATGATTCATGAGGCAGTGTCGACTGAAGCTCATAGTTCGCCATTTTCTATTCATCCGGGGTCTACAAAGTTGTATAAGGATCTGAAGGAGAATTTTTGGTGGAGTGGAATGAAAAGGGATGTAGCTGAATTTGTGAGTAAATGTCTTACTTGTCAGCAAGTGAAAATTGAGCATCAGCGGCCTGGTGGTTTGTTGCAACAGTTAGAGATTCCTGTGTGGAAATGGGAAGACATTTCGATGGACTTCGTGATTGGATTACCGAGGACCCTTAAAAAGAATTATACTATTTGGGTGGTAGTGGATCGTTTGACTAAATCGGCTCATTTTCTGTCTATTCGTGAAGATTTTTCGGTAAATAAGTTAGCAGATATTTTTCAACGTGAGATTGTTAGGCTTCATGGGACTCCAGTTTCTATTGTTTCGGATCGGGATCCGCGGTTTACTTCTCGATTTTGGAAAGGGTTTCAACGAGCTTGGGGAACGCGACTTAACTATAGTACAGCTTTTCACCCGCAGACAGATGGACAATCCGAAAGAACTATTCAGACATTAGAAGACATGTTGCGATCTTGTGCTTTAGAGTGGACAGGAAACTGGGATGATTATTTGAGTTTGGTGGAGTTCGCTTATAATAATAGTTGGCAAGCTAGTATTGGTATGGCCCCTTTTGAAGCATTATATGGTAAGAAGTGTCGAGCTCCGACTTGTTGGGATGAGGTTGGTGAAAGGATAATAGAAGGACCCGATTTGGTTAGGATTACTACGGAGAAGGTAGCAGTGGCTAAAGAAAAGTTGAAAGAAGTTAGATCGCGGCAAAAGAGTTATGCTGATATTCATAGGAGGGCTCTTGCATTCACGCCTGGTGAACACGTGTTTTTGAAAGTTTCTCCATGGAAAGGTGTTCGAAGGTTTGGTTTGAAAGGGAAGCTTAGTCCGCGTTTCATTGGCCCTTTTGAAGTCCTTGAGAGAGTTGGAGAAGTGGCATATCGGGTGGCTTTGCCTCCACAATTATCTCATGTGCATAATATCTTTCATGTTTCGGTGTTAAGGAAATATACTTATCATCCGCTTCACGTTGTGCACTACCCGTTACATAAGATTCAAGAAGATCTTACTTGTGAGGAAGAAGCCGAGGCGATTCTAGATCGTCAAGAACGGATTATGAGGAGGAAGACAATTCCTTTTGTTAAAGTCTTGTGGAAAAACCATTCGGAGCGGGAAGCTACTTGGGAGATAGAGGAGTCTATTCGGGCGGAATATCCACATCTTTTTGAAAATTAGGTACGTTCTGTTCTATTTATTCCGGGGACGGAATCCTTTTTAAGGGGAAGGTGATGTAATACCCAATAAAATACTAATAGAATAATTAAGTAAGCTTTAAAATATTTATTTGGGCTTTCCTTATGTTTGGGTCAAATTGTAATTAATTAATTTGGGCTTTTAAATTAATTGAGTCTAAATTATATTTGTCTAATTTTTAAATCCTATTTAAATTAGGAGTATTGATAAAACATATTAATTAATAATAAATGAGTAAAACCTAGCTTTACCTTATTACGCCTGATAAGTTGTGGGAATATAGCGAGAACAAAAGAAAGAGGCGGAAGAGGAACGAGGGAACGCGACTGGGATTACAAAAGGGTTTGAGAGCAAGATCCTTGAACTTTATTCACCATATTCTTCTTCTCAAAGGTAATTGTTGGACTATTTTTGAATACAAAATATTTTGTTACTGTAATTACAATCTATTTTAAAATTTTATTATGCCATTTGATTAGTTGACTTTGTTAATAAATTTTTAATTTACATTTGGGGTATATGATTTACCTGCAAATATATACGATTTGAGTTATATATATATAGATATAAAAAAAACAAAAATACAAAAACGTGCTGCTGCAGATTCGTTACTATATATATATATATATATGTGTGTGTGTGTATACCTGCCTGAGATGCTATATATATATATATATATATATATATTCATTCGTTTTGTTAATTTTTATATATATATATATATATAACATGTTACAACCTATATATATAATATGCAACGGATGACTCTTTTTTTTTATATAATATATTATAATAATATTGTTATTATAAATTAAAATACATCTTTTGAGTACAAATTTAATATATATATTAAAATTATTAAATTTGTAAAAATATAATTTGTATGAGTTCGTAATTTAATTATATGCTTTATATTTTATTTTGATAATTAGATCGGATTGAGGGAGTTTAGCGGGTGATAATTGAATTCGGCGAATTATTTTGGTATTATGTTAAGGTACGGATTCCGTACTTTTTCAGCGATATTCCTTTAAATTTAATTCGTACGTTTTGTACTCGTTTAGAAATTTGGTATTGCCTCTTGGGATTATTCTTTGTTGTCAAAATTATTGAGTTAGTTTCGTTTTGGCGTTGATATTTGAATTCGTATTTGTACTCTTTGAACTGGTTAATCGTGTCAATATGTTTTGGAGACTTTATTCGTTCGTACCATTGTTCGTATATTTTCGTTCACACTCGGAGTTATTTTGATCATTGATATCTTGTAATAATTGGGTATGTTTGTATTTGATAATTCGATTTCATTTGAGTATGGTCATGTAAGCCTTGTGATTTGAACCCCTTTGGCTTACATTTTGTAGTTTGATCCTTAGGGTATACTTGAGCTAACCACTTGTGGGGGTACCACAGGCATGTCCTCTTGACACAAGGGCATGACACCTTTCGTGGCGGTGTGATTAGTCCACGACGTATCCTTTTGTATGCTCTGGGTATGAGCTTTGGCCATTTGATATATTTGTTCAGGATACGTATGGGTCGACCCAGTATTTGATTTGATTCGATTTGTTTGGCGGATTAGTGACGTATGTGTCGTGCGTACTATCCGATTTGATTTGTATACATCATGGTACCGATGTATTTTGTTAGCCTTTGGCTATTTGTATTTGAGCTCAGTATGAAATTGTTATCTTACAACCATTTGATTCAGCCTTATTTATTTGGAATTCTTTTGGCTATAATTATTCGATTGACAGTGTTGGTCATTTGTTAATGGACTCTCAAATTTTGATCTATTCGTAATTCGTTTGTAATTTACATGTGTTCATCCGTTCAATTCTTTTAGATTCATTATTTATTGTGATATATTTATTCGTCTTCATATCCGTACTGGGCAATTGGCTCACGCTGTGTTCTTTTTCCGGCAGGTAATCAGGGGTGATCAGGATTTGTGGGATGAGAGCTACCTTTGATCCAAATGAGTAGATTAGCTTTTGAGATTATTATTAGACTTGGCTTTCCTAAGATTTTGTAACTGGATGTTTTGGGAACTATTTTGATATTTATTTATTCTTAGTAGAGACTATGTAAATGTGGAACTCATTCTATTTAAATTGGAGTATGTGACATTTGGTATTAAATTTTATTGGAGATATTTTGAGGTTTATTAGAGATTTGTATTTATTATGTTTATGCGTGACATCCCTTTTCCCTTTTGGGAAAGGGGGTGTTACATATGAAACAACCCGGGTCAAATCCCGAGTCCGGAATAAATCTTGGGTCAAATCCCAAGTCCGAATCGAATCAAATCCATCCAAATAAGGCCTCAAACCACTGGCCCAATAGTATCTTCTTGGGTCATCTAGCCCACCACAGGCTCCCAAAAGGTCATGACTTGAAGGTACTATTGGGCCAGTGGTTTGAGGCCTTATTTGGATGGATTTGATTCGATTCGGACTTGGGATTTGACCCAAGATTTGTTCCGGACTCGGGATTTGACCCGGGTTGTTTCATATGGTATCAGAGCCGACTCTCGAAAGCTCGGGTCGGGTTATCCTATCGGGTTGCCGGAGGTGGGGACACGAAGGCTGGTGGTATTATCCCACAATGGAGAGATGAAGGTCCGGAGGTGGGGACACGAAGCCAGCCGGTATTATCCCACAATGGCTAGAGAGGCAAAGATCTTTGGCCCGTGTGTGTGATTGATTCTGACGGGGACGTCAGAAATTTAAGTGGGGGAGTTTGTAACACCCCAGTCCCACATCGAAGATAGGGGGAAAATTTATCTGCATATAAGGAATTAAGTAACTACTAATAGTACCTTCAAGTCATGACCTTTTGGGAGCCTGTGGTGGGCTAGATGACCCAAGAAGATACTATTGGGCCAGTGGTTTGAGGCCTTATTTGGATAGATTTAATTCGATTCGGACTTGGGATTTGACCCGAGATTTGTTCCGGACTCGGGATTTGACCCGGGTTGTTTCATATATAGTTTGAAGTTTGTGGCTCCATGATACATCAGTAAAGAAGGAAGGAAGGAAGGAAGGAAGGAAGGTGAAGACTGGAAGAATAAAGGAAATAAGCGAGCGGGCGAGCGGGCGGGCAAGCGGGCGGGCGGGCGGGCGGGCGGGCGGGGAGGGGGGGGGGGCAGCCAACCAACTGTTTTAGATTGACATGCGAAAATTCAAGAGCCAAGCTATATATAGATAACATTAGCATCTTCTTTACTCCTCTCCAAGTTCTGCATTTTCCATTGCTATTATCCTTATCCGTTTTTATATATGGAATCAATATTTGTCAAGCAAAGCAGATCAACCAGTAGTTTTGGCCACATAATAAAGAACTACTTCAAATAAATGTTAATAATATTCACTCATGATATATATATATATATAGGGTCCGGATCCTGTCCGGACTCCCGGACAGGTTTAAAATCCGGACCTTTTTTTTTTTTTTTTTTTGAAACAACTAAAAAAAAAAAAAAAAAATTTATGGAATTGGAATTTTTACATTATACAGTGTTTTGGGTGTGATTTGGATGCCTATAACAAAACATGTCTGTACAGTCTGGGCAGACTGTACATACATTGGTTGGTGTAGGTATTAAAAACACGCCCAAAACACTGTATTATTGAAAAATTTCAGTTCCATAAATTATTTTTTTTTTTTTAGTTGTTCTACCAAAAAAAAAAAAAAAAAAAAATCAGGTCCGGATTTTCTCCCCGTCCGGGAGTCCGGACCTGATCTTTATTCTATATATATATATATATATATATATATATATATATATATATATATATATATATATATATTCAATTCAATTAATTACAAGCCATTCATCATCAGATAGAGCCACTACTTAGCTAAATGAATGAAGAACAATAAAACATACCATATACTACTAATTAAGCTCATAGAAACTAATTGGTCAAGGAATTGAAGGAACAAGTACAAATGGTTGCTTCGCATGCAGACTTAGCCGGTTCCACCAAGAACGCTCTTAAGCTTCTTCACTGTAGCTTCGTCAAGGAATGTGGTTTTCTCTACCAATTTCGAAGGCAAGTTATTTCCAAACAATGCAAAGTCAAGGATTTGGAGTCCAGGAACTGGACTACTGAAGCTTACAAAAGCAATAGATGGTATTCCACGAGCATTTATTTGAAAATGCAACAATCCTTGAGGGAATACCATAATGTCACCCTTGTTAAGTTTCTTCACATAAACATCGTTAGCTGAAGAAATAAAGCCGGCAAGGATAGCTCCCTGCACCACGACTAGGACTTCGGACGCACCTGGGTGGGTATGCAGTGGTATCACACCGTTGGGGGCTAGGTCTAGTCGGGCAGCGGAGATTCCAAGGCCATTTAGACCGGGGAATTGAGGGGCGAATGCTGGAGTCACAGCAGCATTGATGATGTTTGTAGTGTTTCCAGCCTTGCCTAGACCTGAAAACACAAAGTCATCAACTGTGACATTAGCAGGCTTCTTGCAAGAGTAACCCGCAGGCCCTTCTGGCCCTTTTAGGTCTCCAACACAAAAGTCTTGAACTGCGGCATGAGAGGAGAGGATGAGAAAAGAAAAAAGGAAGAGAATTTGAAGCATTTTTAGTGCTGGTATAATATAATACTCCCAAGTGTGGAGTTTGAATGAGGTTTGAGTAGGTTTATATAGAATGGGAAAAGCTTGGACATAAATGGTCTATGGTGCCACTTGAAGTGTTGAAGGTGAGAGCTTGCAATGAGAGCCACAAGGTTTGCGTTATAATTCCTTCCAGTTGGCCATGAAATGACTTGTTGAGCCACAAAAGTACAAAACAACTCTTTTTCACATACTAGAAACACTCATTAGTTCATAATAATTGTTACACTGATCAATATATATATATATATATATATATATATATATATATATATATATATATATGAAACCAGGAGAATGATGGAAAATTAACCTATAATCAGTCAGCAGGAGACTGATGAATGCAATATATTTGATCACTAACAAAAGGATGGGTTTGATTAATTTACGGAAGAGAAACACTCAGCTGTGTGTAAAAATTAAGCGGCATCCGAATCTGTTGCCATAAAAAGCAAATATGGTCTTACTTTGATTTGATTCTGGGTGGTAACAAGACTAAAGGCCATAAGACAAGTGGTCCAAAATTGCACATGGGAAGAGAGAGAGAGAGAGAGAGAGAGAGAGAGAGAGAGAGAGAGATGTGCTGTGCAGTGCAGTGCATATATGAGAGAACATGCAGTTTGAGAGCCAGAAGGTCTGAAAGCTATACATGCTATAGTCGTCTTGTTGATCAATCAAACTAATGGGATGGGATCAACGACAACCATTATTCCTAATGAAAATATGTGGACTGTAGGAATTGCCTTCTAGATAGGATGAGACAGGGTAAAGCAGGGTCCATTTTACAACCACAATGGTTTTGCTCTTCTTATTCTTTTTGGGCGGGCATCTTGTCTAGTGAAATTCTCAAATAATAACTAGTATACTTATAAAATAGGAATTTATTCCTAATTATATTCTTTCGTTATTTGTGTGGAATGGGGAAACTATGTTCAGTTACTTTCTTAATTTTCGTCTTCATCCTTCCTAGTTTTAATTTTTCTTATGCACATTAAGAGCTTGTTGTTGGCTAGAGGCTAGGCTTGTAGACGTATAAAAAATTATACAAATAAATTCAATTTAAATAGAGAAATGAATAGTATCAAAATGCTAGGAATTAATGAACCATTCACTACCAACAATAATCTCAGTGACAATAGTAGTCATTACTTGCATCTGGGAATAAAACAAAAAATACTACAATTTTGTATTGAAACCATAATGGCAGCATTCATTCGACCAAGAGTCCAGCTAAGTATTATGGAATTACGATTACGAAGAATTATAAGATTTATCTACTATATCAAATACATCATTAAAATGCTACTAACAATAGTTGTTCATGTAACTCGTAACAAAAAATATATATATATAAAATCGCAAGATATATCATTTTACTAATAAACCAAGATCTCAGTGTGCGCATTGAGCCATTACAAAAATAAGATGCAAAATGATATGTGTAGTCAGTGGTTGGTTGTAATCATTGGGTTCACCCTTAGAGAGCCACCTCGCGTCCACGAGATCCCTTAGCCCCTTTCATTTTAAGTGCACTCTATCAGTGAGCTACTACACTCTTTTTTATTAGGGTTTTGACATATCATTTGTATCTAGTATTTGTAACAGTGTTTTGGCACCATAGCGCATCTGAGCTGTCAAAGCTGCACGGAAAATGCCAAAAATATGGAAAGATGACTCGTGCCAAAAAAGAAAAAAGAAGTCTGTTCCGTTCCGACTCCTCCAATGCTGCATAATATCCAAAAATAGAAAAAAGGAAGCTTGGGATTATTAATTTATTTAATGAAAAATGATTCAGTTGAAGGGGAGGTGGTGCCTGGTGGTGTGTTTTAGGAGTTAGGACAGAGAAAAACAGAGACTCAACACTCCCCACTCCTAAGAGTGCAGCAATTTCCTTTTACACAACCAGCCAACTTTGGAAATACTATTCTAGCAAGGAACAAAAGAGCGGGGCTGGTTTTGATTGCAGCTATTAAATTACGTAAAATCACACGTTGAGTATTTTTAGTGAAAAATAAAATCTGTCAGATTTTCCTTACTTAGCCCTTCCCCTTGATGTTCAAGCTTTACCACTAAAGTTGTCAAGCACAAAATTCCACTCTCTGATCTACATATAAAACTTGGTGTTGGGATGATAGCAGATGGCAAATAGCCAAATACACATGTTTATGCTAGGAAAATATTTGGTCAACTCAAAATTTGATCCAAAACTCTATGCGTTTCACAAACACACACACCAAAAAAAGAGAAATGGGGAAGAAAAACAAATATAATCACCTGACGCCATCCAACTCTAAAATCAGTTTTTATTGAGCCTGTTAGGCTGAGAGGTGTTTTAACTTTTAAGAAAAGAAAAGGGAAGAATTGTTAATTACATGCCACTTAGAACACCACCACTTCTGCACCCCACAAGAAACACCACCTCATTACAGCCCATTGGATTGGCTACTAGATTCAGCTCTCAATCTCACCACCATGCTTCCAAATCCTATGACTCAGAAGGAGGAAGTCCACACGATTGTCTTAATATGGCAATATGTCAAGAGATGGGGCCAATCTAATGATGATATCTTACTAATCATCAACTGTTACTATCAGTCGATGATCACAACTTTATCCCTCTGCTGTTACATGCATCCGCACTTCAAACTTCACCCAACGTTTCAAAAAAAAAATCGGTACTTCTCTTATACAAAGTATAGTGACAATGCGTGTCAGCACTGTATCAATTGACCCGTTTTTAGTCAAGTATGTGGACGGAATCGCTTTTCAATATGATGAAAGTTGTAAACTGTAGGAACGAGATTCTTAATGCTCATAGAAACTTCTATGAAACCGGATCCTTTTTCTTTCATCATCTTGCAATTTGCATTTTCAGGTATAATTTAATTTTTACAAATTTAATGAAAACCAATATCTGAAATAATTCATACACCAAATTTCATAAGGCATGGCCCATGTGAAAGCTTTTTTAGTAAAGAGAGATGAAGTGGATGCACCTGCCATAGGCTTGCCTTGAGCACAGTTACATTCTTTGGATTCCTAATCAATGGAACTATACATAAGTTATAGGGCATCCCATAACAAAATTTACTGTAGATCTGGCTTAAATCAGAAATCCCCTCCTAACATGTCTCAAAAGACTTATAATAACTCTTGCAACGGTAATAATTTCTCAATAGATTGGTAGAGCCTGGATCCTACTGTTAAAGTTTACAAGCATGATCTCAATAAAAGAGGTGACAGGTAACATACCATACTATAATATTTCAAATTTGTGAAGAAATCTAAAATAGCAAAGCCTTATTTCCTCTTGAAAGAAATTAACTTCCTATCTTATGATTCCAGGTCAATTCCGCACGTGAGACATAGATAAGTATCGTCTTTGTCCATCCTAATTCTGCACTTCAGTCCATTATTTTGCATACTCATCTCCGGGAAAAGGATGTCAACTTAAATTTGCTTATCAGTTACACACACATAAAAGGTAGTGCATTTCTAGTTATCATTACGTAAACTATTGTACCTACTATTCTGGAGCAGAGAGTGATACTAGACATAGGTTGCTTTTATCAAGGGAAGTTGTTCAATGGAAATTGTCAATATTCAGTACGGGCTTTATAGGGGGTGAGTAATTTCTACTTAGTAGGACAACTAATAGACTCCATTTGACTATTATCAAATTATGTTATAAGCTCTCACAGATATACTTACAAAAGGAAGTTATCGACAAGAAACATATCTAGCAAGGTTATGAACTAAAAAAGATATCATATGATTACTATTGAATGTCAAAAGAGAACTATTGTTTACATCGGATACATAACATCAAAAGGCAGAAATGCCTGGATGTGTTATGCGCCACACTGATTCTGTCGGTGATGAGTATCATTTTTTAGAGCATTCAATTAGAAATCAACCTCGGAAGACATAAAAAGCACTAACAATTAGAGATTATATAGTTAGAAACTGTAAATAATAAAAAACCCGACCCTTTTTGTTTACATAACAATCCGGGCCAAAGAGAGTTAGATAAGACATAAAGTCAACATTATGGATTCAAGCCAAGTAACAGTTTGACGCACCATTTCAGGTAAATAGGTCAATGAGTCAATCTTGAAAAGCAAGGATTAGGACCAGGTACAAAAGACTAAATTCTAGTTAAAAATCTCCAGTTTACAATTCAATGACTAAAGAAGTCAATGAGTCCACCATTTGTGGTGAATAGAGCAATGAGTCAATCTTCAAAAGCAAGGTATAGGATCAGGTGTCTACATAAGAAAATCTTAATTCTAGTTTAAAATCTCCGGCTTACACTTATACGAGTAACGAAGTCAATGGTGAATTGTTTTTGTACCCATTTTAGTGCTTACAATCTCTAAGAATTTATAAGTCTGGGATGACACATAATCGTCCCACCCTGAACTTCAAACTAAATTTTAATATAAGCATTATTTTTCTTGTTTGGCTCAAACTTTCTAGACATGTTAAAACTTAATAGGCATGCACAAAAGCATAACAGAAAAATACTTTTCCTACTTATTTAAGATGATTATAGACAAATAATGATACACCTTCATGCAATTGATGAATGACAAAGCTAGAAAGTTCTCACACAATCACTCATTCCTAATGCAATGTAAAATTATTTTAAAGTCATTTCATTCCTATTAAATTAACAGGCCTATAAGATTCACACAAGTAGAGATATGAGAATGGAGCAAGAACTTCCTTTATAAAATAAAACTTTTTCCCAAGAATTCTCTTCTAATTAATACAGGCATACAAGTTAGCTGTAAAAATAATGCCACCAACAACACAATGTAGGTTAGCTGTAAAAATAATGTCACCAACAACACAACGTGAATTATAAAAAATGGTATTTCTACTATGATCTGTATAAGCCGTGTTATTAAGACATCGTATTGAAATGAATGGAACAAATTGTAAAAGAATGTTAATCAAGATTTACCAATTTACAATAGTGACAACCCAGTGCAGACACCTACAATCTGAATTAACCCTGAATCCGTATAGTCCATATACAGTTGATGCCACCAATAAATAATGTGTTATCTCCCAATCGCTCATTAAAGAATCTCATGGCTCGACAAGACGAACAATGAAGGATGGGCAGATGATTAAATGTTCAAATCTTTAATATATGTCTTGGTCCTTGAACAGTTGCCGCCTCTTAATCATCAAGAAAGCCACCACGCAAACTTGCAAGATCACCAGTATACCCATAAACAACAATCCAATTTTCTTTCCCAAATTGAGCTTTTCTTTAGAGGTTGGTGGACTCTTATGCTTGTGCAATCTATGATCCGGTTCAGGTGTTTTGTTATTTGAAGGTTGAGTAGAATTGGAACGATGGGAGCTTTTCTTTGGAGGAGGAGGTGGGGCCCGAGGAGAGGGAGGAGGCGGAGGGACCCGAGGAGAGGGAGGAGGCGGAGGGACCCGAGGAGAGGGAGGAGGCGGAGGAGACACTGGCGGAGGTGGAGGCGGTGACACTGGCGGAGGCGGAGGTGGAGGTGGAGGTGGAGGTGGTGGAAGGGGATTCTGAGATTCGACGAGCAGGGAAAAGAAGCCGAAAAGAACCCCAAGAGCTAAAACCACAGAGGTCAACAATGGAGAATCCATTTAAAAACTTTATTAAGCAAAACCGGGGGGATAATTTCAGGATTTGTGTTGCATTATCGCATCTAGGTTTGGCACCAATTTCTCGGTTTTTGTGTTCAAACTCAAGACCTAGGGTTTGAAAATTAGGAAGGTTTTTGAATGGTGATTATTCTGTTCTTGGGAAGAATCAACGAAATGGGTCCAATGGATTGGGTCCCAAATTGTTGACTCCTGCAAGAACAAGGGGGCGTTAAAAGACAGGCGCCAAGAAGACTAATGCATTAACATTTGTATTTGAAATCTGGGTACTGGTGAATTTATTGGAATCCGAGAAGTTAGTTTGTAAGAAAAGGAATTTGAAGAAAATGAATCGCAGTGCAGAGAGCTTCAAAATCTTGGTGATCCCCCCTTCCCAGAGAGAGACATGGAGAGAGAGAAGAGAAAGAGAGAAGGGATGGAGACCCCGATGAGTCAGGGTGAAAAACAAGTAAAGGAGAGAGGGAGAGGGAGAGATAAATTTCAACGGTTAGTCTAATTTGGGAGATTTGATTTCCGTAACTTGTATGAGCTGAACTTGTATTTAGTTAGTTTTACTTCCACAAAAGTAATGAATTCGTTCGTCCAGCTGGAGTATTAAAATTTTAAATTATATCATTAAATTAATTAATATTTTGAAATTTAATAATTTTATTATCGGGAGAAGGTTTAAAAATGCTTCTGACTTTTATCGCGGTGTCTGCCGAACACTTTATACTTTTTTTTTATCCAAAAGTACCCTTAACGTTATATTTTTTGGGTCACCCGTGCCCCTACCGTTAACAAAAGACAAACAGAGTTAAACAGACACCTGGAAGCTTAAAGGGAGAAGGTTCAAAAATGACCCTGACAAATATAAATATGCCATTTAATCAAAACAAAAAATATTAAAATTCAAAATAAAAAAAACATAACATATTTACATCATTTAATCAAAATACTAAAATTCAAATTATTTTGTTAACTAATCAAAACAACTAATTAAATAAAATAAGTTGTATGACATATTTACATCATTTAATCAAAATACTAAAATACTTTATATTTTTTTAAAAAATGTTAATTTTTGATATTAAAAATATTAAAAAACGTTAATATTTTTTGATATTAAAAACGTTAATATTTTAAAAATTTTAATTTTTTTTGATATGAGGTTAATATTAAAACGTTAATATTTTTTGATATAAAAATATAAAAAAAAATAAATTTTAAAAAAAAACGTTAATTTTTTGATATTAAAAATATTAAAAAACGTTAATATTTTTTTATATTAAAAACATTAATATTTTTTGATATTAAAAAACATTAGTATTTTAAAAATATTAAATTTTTTTGATATGAGGTTAATATTAAAAGATTAATATTTTTGATATAAAAATATTAAAAAAATTTAAATTTTTTTTAAAAAAACGTTAATATTTTTTGATATAAAAAAATGTTAATATTTTATTAATAGTTTTTCATATTAAAAAACGTTAATATTTTAAAAATATTAAATTTTTTTGATATGAGGTTAATATTAAAACGTTAATATTTTTTGATATAAAAATATAAAATATTTTAAATTTTTGTAAAAAAACAGTTAATTTTTTGATATTAAAAATATTAAAAACGTTATTTTAAAAAAATTAGTAATTTAAAAATTTTATATCAATTAGTATTTAGTATTATGATTTTAGTATTTTAATGATGTAATTTGAATTTTTTTTGTTTTGATTAATTAACAAAATAACTTGAATTTTAGTATTTTATTATTTGATTTTTTTAGTATTTTAGTATTTTTTTAATTAGTATTTTAGTTTTTTTTAATTAGTATTTGATATAAATATGTTATGTTTTGAATTTTAGTATTTTGATTAAATGATGTAAACATGTTATACAATTTATTTTATTTAATTAGTTGTTTTGATTAGTTAACAAAATAATTTGAATTTTAGTATTTTGATTAAATGATGTAAATATGTTGTGTTATTTTTATTTTGAAATTTAATATTTTTTATTTTGATTAAATGACATATTTACATTTGTCAAGTTCATTTTTGAACCTTCTCCCTTTAAGCCTGCAAGTGTCTGCCACGTCAGTCAATTTTAAACTCGTTTGACTTCTGTTAACGGCAAGGGCACGGACGACCCAAAAAATATAACGTTAAGGGTACTTTTGGATAAAAAAAAGTATAGAATACTTAGAAGACATCGCAATAAAAATCAGAGACATTTTTAACCCTCCTCCCTTTTATTATCTCATGCTGATAAATTTTTATTCTACGTAGAGGTGAAAAAAAAGGTAAAATAAAAATGACAGCTACACTCTTTAGAACTCCTCCACTCTCTCACATCTACACTCTTTGATGCCCTTTCTCTCTCAAAAACATGTCATTCCCCACTGTCCCGACCAACAAGATAAAGACGCCATCGTTTTCGTCACTTTCAAGCGAGATTTGTTCGTATCTCTTGCATAAACCTATTAACTCCATTATAAATCGGCACAACCGAAGAACTCAGCCTTCAACTCACTCTTATTATTACTCCAAGAAGACGATAAGAACATATTAACCGTCGTCGCATATGGAATGGTTCCCGTGCTCGTGCGCTTACTAGATTCTACCTCTTCAGCTGAAGTAAAGGAAAAAACATTAACCGCCATTGCTAGGGTTTTGGGTGTTAATTCGAGTAATCATGTTTCAATCGCAGAGGGATTATTACTCCTTTAAGACCAAGTTCGGGTTCTCTAATCGGGCAGCGGGTTTGCTAAAGAACAGGGCCGGTCTAAACTTTTTGGGGGTCTCAAGCCAAATTTTAATTTGGGGCTTTTTTTTACCATTCAATATTAAATTAAACTAGTATCTTTGATTTTTTTAATTAAATTTCAATTTTCTTGCCTTTAACTTAATTTTTTTGTGATATTTTTTTTATTACTAGTAACAAATTTTTCAATAACTCTCTTTTGGGATTCAATTAATTTTTTTATTCTTTTTTTTAGAAATTCTTAATACCCAAATTCATATTTTTGAGGAGCCATATAGTGCATAAGTAACAAGCCAAAATTACAAATAATAAACGGATATATTTCAGCCAAAAAAACAAATAAAAACATATATTTTTCGGTCAAAACACAAATAACACAACTTTTTTTGCTAAAATGAGTAACAATAGTATCTATTTAACAAGTAAAATTTAATAAAATTAAAATAAAAAAAATATAGAACAATAGAACATGATTATGTCGATTTAGTGATTTTTTTCAAGATTAAATGCCTGAACAATGAACATCACAAATTTAGAGTAAGAAATATTAATTTAGAAATCCTAATTGCAAAGAAAAAAAATTACACAAATGAGTAAAGATTGATATTATTACTTATTGATGTGTTAGAATTCAATTTTTGTAGAGTCAGAGAATCTCAACACTCAACTCCTCAGATTTGAAACAAACAAAAAATATAAAGATTAAAAGATATAATATTTATTGACGATTATAGATTTGTAGTTAGAAAAAAATACTTATTTAGAGAGAGAAAGTGAGAGACGTATAAAGAGTTAGAGAGGAAGAGACAAAAGTAGATAATCACTGGCAATCTAGGTAAATGGAGAGTCGCTATTTTAATCTCGAGGAAGAGTCGCTATTCTAATCTCGATACTACTGATTTGTTTGGAAAAAATAATTTGGACTTTTTAATGGGCTCTAACATAAGAATTATTAAAATTTGGGAGAAAAATAAATTGGACTTTTTTAATGGGTTCTAACATAAGGATTATTAAATTAAAACAAATACAATTTTAGTACATTTTTTAAAATAATTACAACAATAGTGCATTCCTTAAATATTTACATAATTAATGCATTTAAATATTTTATTTAAAAAATAAATGTATTTATTATCCCTTTAATTTAGGTGGATATTTTAAATATCATCTTCATTGTTGTCATCATCATCATCATCAAAAATAAATACAGACTCAAACCTCCTCTTTAGTGACTGCTGTCATTTTCTCCATTGCGACGTCCATTGCGGTCACCATCTCCTCCCCTCCCGATCCGCTTCCCCTTCCGCCGCCACTTCCACCTCCTCCATTATGACCGCCTCCTCCTTTGCCTCCACCTTTTCCTCCTCCACTTCCACCTCCACCACCTCCTCCTCTACCGCCTCCATTATGGCCGCCTCCTCCGCCGCCTCTATTAATCGTCTTGCCACCTGCAACGCTTTCCACCACCCCACTGTTGGTTAACTTATACCAAGGTAATATATTCAGTTTTATTAGGTTACCAATTTATTTTAAATGTGATGCAGTTGGTAGTCAAACCTTCATGCAGTTGGTTGTTAAACCTTCAGACCAAGGTAACCAATTCAGTTTTATTAGGTTACAAATTTATTTTGAATATGATACAGTTAATAAGCAAACCTTCATACAAAGGTAACCATTTTAATTTTTGTGGATAACCAAATTGTCAAAAAAAATTCAGAACAGTAGCTCAGGTACTTTTGGAGATTTACGGTGGAGGAGGATGATAAAGAGGAGGAGAGGGCGAAGTAGCGACAACGCAATCAAGGACTTTTGGAGATTCGCGGCGGAAGAGGATGATGAAGAGGAGAGAGGAGGACGGTGATGAAGAGAATGAGCGGTGAGGGAGATGAAGATTAAAATGAAGAAGATATTTTTTTTGTTTTTCCCTTCTTTTGATTTGAATTATGGATTTGTTTTAGTTGTTAGTTATTTCTCCTTGATTTTAGATTTCCTTATTAATATGAAATTGAATGGTTTAAATTTGAATTATTAATTTTTGCAATTATTTCTCCTTGATGTTAGGTTTTCTTATTAATGTAAAATTGAATGGTTTGAATTTGTTATCCTCTTTTTGTAATTATTTTGTGGATGCACTAATGGTGTAATTACTTTCTAATTGTTGTATAATTCTGTAAATAACTTTTAAATTTTTGGGACTTTCTTAATTTTGGGGCCTCAAATAATTGCTTAATTTGCTTAACTGTAGGACCAACCCAGCCCAACTAAAGAAAAAACATGTATTACCCTCTTCAAGCGCTGAGAGAATGTGAGGGTAATTGAGTCAAGAGATGGAATTTTCTCTCTCCTAGAGATTTGTCAATTGTTTAGTGCCTAATGACGTGATGGCCATATCAATTTCAAAATATTAATTAATTTAATAGTATAATTTAAAAAATTAAAAATTCAATAGTATATTAAATAAAATGTACCAATTAGAGTGACGTTGGTCACTAATTTTGCCGTTTTACTTCCTTTTGTCTGTAAATAAGTAACTAAATAAATAAACTGATGGTGGCATTTTTTTTCTTTGGAAGGAGGAGGAGGAGGAGGAGGTTGTAAGCAGATAATCCAAATTAGAAAGGAGAGGAGAGGATTTTGCAAAATCTACATCGTGGATCCAAAGATGCCATTCTAGATCTGTATAATTCACATAATTAGTTTTGATTTTTACAAGCTCAATTATGTATGTATAGTTATGTCTTACTTAGTTGATAACATGTGCAATGCAACGGACTAGTTTAAATAATGAATTTAATAATTTGTCACATTAGTTTAAATAATGAATTTAATAATTTGTCCTACATTCATGTTCAAAAAGAAGCTACCTTACACAATTCATAAATTAAGAGATTGACAAATTCCATCAAACAAAATTTAGAAAACAATAAAAATCAAATTAAATGAATACCCAGATGAATTTTTTTTTGATACTTGCGTACAAAATTACAAATTATTACATAATAGGTTAAATATATAGGGGTATTTGGACCTCCATGCATAAATACAATATAATCTAGCCAAGCGACGTGCTATTCCTTGAGGTAAATTACCATTTGCTATAAAATTCAAGTAAAAAACAGAGAAAGTAATGATATACTCCTAAAAACTGGCTTGAATATGATAGCCTCAACCCAATCACAATACTAATACCAAACTTTACAATTCAAATTACTTGAACCACACAAATATATGATCAAGAAATAAATCACAAATATACAAAGAATCAAAAGAAAACCCATTACCCTAATCTCCAAAATTGAGGAAAATAAACAAATGAAAATACTTGAGAGCCTGCAAGCTCCTCAAACTGCTTGACCCAATCCTCAATCAGTGGGTCATTACCTAACTTGGGTGTTGAAGCCGTCATGGACTTCAATCCCTTTACAGTCTCCCTAGTTTTCTCCCTGAGCTTACCAAGAGTCTCAACAACTTGTTGGTGGGGCTCCTTAGAAACCTTTTGCTTGCCCTTTTTCTTACTTTTAAAATCAGGCAAACCCATCCCCAGTCCTTGTACTACCCCAACAATAGTCATAGAAGACCCGCTATCTGCCTTGTTTACCTCATTTTCTCCACCTTAGTAAAAAAAAAAGCAATGATATTCTCTTAACTAACTTACAAAAAATTGGTCAAGGAATTAAAAAATGAATATTATCTTAACGAATGAGAGGTATGCCTCATAAATGGTGTGATGTTTTTTCAATTCAAAAAGGGGATATTCTATCAACCGATTCAAACACAAATTTGTGATTCATAGGAGCTTCGTCCCAAATCAATACTTATATATAAATACACGTAAATGAATAATCAATTAAAGGATATAGGCAAAGACAATTTTCAAAATATTAAAATTTTCAATCGTTTACGTGGAGAAACAGAAGAAAAAGAATGTTCGTACCATAAGTAGAGACGGGGCTAAAGACGGATCAACAGAATTGTAGGGGGAAGTTTGGGCAACATATGATGTATTAATTGTTTTTGAGAACTTTTTCAACCAAAAAAGTTGAAGGAGCATTTAGATGTAAAAATGATGACATACTTGATCTGAAGTAGCAGTTAGTTCATGAATACTCCTTGTAAGTTATGCATAAGATACTGCAGGTTACATAAGTAAAGAAAATTTGTAACAACTTAAATACAATGCAAACAAATTAATAGGTATAGATATGCTAATTTGTCTAATTTAAGGTTAAAAATTATGTAAAACCTCTTTGTGTCATTCCATCAAACAGGTAGTTTTCAATCAATAACAATAATCCATCCTCCTCAAATCCTTTACTCGATTCCCTCCTGCTCAAGATATAATCCATTAGAATATAATCCATCAGAATTCTCATTTGATTTCTCAACACTATTAAAATTCAAGATCTCAAGCTATTAAGACAAAATCAAAGAGAAAGACACAGAACAGATCCAAAATAAAATAAAGTAAAAATTAAATATACCTTGGTATTCATCCTTGTCAGAGGTTATCCATCGTCCATTGAAATCTTCATCATAAAAAATCTACAAAAATAGTCCATCCATTAGTCAGATCCACACAGATACATACAAATTGAAACAGAGATATAATTGTTACATACCGTATTAGCAGAAGCAAAGATGTGAGAAGCAAAAGAACCAACTAAAAGTAACATAACATACTGAAAATAGATCCTTTGTTTGGTTTCTTCAATGGACGATAAATATTCGTCACTTCCCAAAGAGAATTTTCGTAAACAATTGAGAAGAGATGTAGCTCAATGGATTGTATTGCAGCTTAAGATACTCTAATTAACAATGTAGCACTTGTGTTAAAAGGGTCGGGCAAGAGATGATGGTTGGTTCACTGAGGAGCAGGACTTTCACAAAGCTTTTTATAAAGTGAATGCAGATATTGTCATCATCATGCTTAAGAAAATAAAAGTGGAAATCCACCCCATAGCCCGTGGGTGACTGCCGAGAGGTCATGGGCAGAAATTAGGAGTTTTAGCTGAGACAAATATATCGTGAAGGGTATGCACTTAAAGCCTATACTTGCTAAAAAGGGATTTTCCATTTATTTTTTTATGTTCATAACTATCCCTAGCTAGCTATTCAGCCTAACAGATTGCTGATAATGCCGGTGTCAATTCATCTTGGTTCTAGACTTCTAGGTTGAGGACTTTCCATTGCACCAAAAAAGTGTGGTAAAGTGTTTTCATGCATCTAAAAGAGAGAACTTTAGGGTCTTGAATTTAAGTATATACCACATCAAAATAATATACACCAACATTTGAATACAGAAGGGATCAAAACCTTTTTACACATGAGCAGGAAGTGGCAATGCTATTATTTGTAAATATAAATGAGTTAAACATAAATAAACTATCATTAGTCATTAACCAAATTCGAAAACCAACTAATCATACTAATTATCACCACACGTTGTAAAACACCAAAAGACTTGGAAATTCTTATAACAACTAACAAATCTTTTTGACAACAAAGATAACTGTTTACCTCAATGGTCATAGGAGTAATGACAAAGAGATTGGTAAGATTGAACGCAAAGTTAGATAACAAAAATCCCACCTGGTACTTCTTAGCAGTGGAAGATGACTTCCATGGATGTGTGTAACCAAAACAGGCCACTGACCCCGCACAACAAACACCCACCATCGAAAAATACGCCGGGAACATTTTACTGTGCAGATTTCCAAACTGATGCCTAGGAAGATTCCTAAAATTTTATTAAAAAATATTAGCACGTTTAAAAAATTGAAAAAGGAAAAATTAACGAAAACGATTTAAGGAAATGGGTAATTGGATTTTACTTGAACATGATGATACCACCAATGAAGGTGACCCAAAGAGCAGTGCCCCAAGCAGTAGATAAACTCAATATATAGATGGGTAATTTAAATGAAAGTAGTAATCTTTTCCAATTTTTATCCAAATGTTTCTAGTGAAAATAATATTCCGATTGTCAGAAATACAACAACTACCAGAAATCGAGTCATTTTAATCAGAGTTGTATCGCCAAGCTTCGATGGGCCGTGACGAGTTCTTCATTCTTAGTCTTCAGAGTCATATTCTCACCAACCAAGCCGACGTTCATGTCGGTTAGAGATTGTTGGCTGGCCTTAGTCGCTTTCAGTTCTTCCTTGATTGAGTCCAGTTCACCATTGGATTCCCTCAAACCCTCTTTGGTTTGAACCAGCTCCCTTCGAAGGCCTTCATTGGTATGAAGAATACTTTCGTGTTGATTTCTCTCCCGAGCCAACGTCGCCTTCAACATGTTATTTTCATTTCGCATAGCCTCCTCGTCGGCCTCAACATTTACGTGTCTGGGACGTAAATGTCGGAAGACCGCATTTGCATGCATATATTCAACAGTATTCAATCAGTTTCAGACACTTAAACAGGGATAGAAATGTATAAACAAAGAAAATAGTCAATTACCTTCGCTATGTAGCTCATCCCTTCGTCAATCAGATCCCCCATCGAACTATTGCCGAATCGGTGATTGTCAGTTTCCCAAACGAAAGCTTCGAAGAGATGGAACGGGAAATTGGCATTAAACCGAGGCCATAAGGTCGGTGATCCCATGGCATCATTCTGAAATTCTTGTGACGAGGGTCTTGGGGGAGAAGGCATGGTTTGGATACGAGGTGGAGAGGGATCCATGTATATGTTTTCAAGTGAAGGGGATCGAACCGGAATGGACTCATGTGGTGGAGATGGGGCGGGAGCCGAACTTGGATGACTGTCAGAAGGATGTTTCCTCTTCATGGACAGTGCTGACACGATTTCAACTTGTTCTTCTTCGTCAGAAACTTGTATTTCTACGGGGGGGGGGGTGCAAAAGGCGGATTAATTGATGATGACAGCACTCTGAGATCGTCGGTGGTCAAAGGGGTGACCTTGGTTCTTAACTTCTTGACTCGAAGAAGGTTTTTTCGATCGTTTACAGGATGATCGAGCAAACCTCCTCGAGGGGGGACTGGGTTGTCAGTTCGTGTAGGTTCGGGCATAGTTTCAATTTCTGGGATCGGCTCAGGAGAATTTGGAGTGGGGATGGATCGGGGTTTTCGAATGGCCCTCTTCTGGTAGGGGAGGTTCATCAGCTTCTGGCTCTTCTATCCGAGGTTCAGTGGTATGTGCTCCATGGTTTGGATCAGCTTCGGTTGCAGTCTCTAGTAATTGAGTATCAGCAGCTCCCGAAGATTTTCCAGATAAAAAATCTTCGAATTCCTTTATTTCTAAGGAACTCGGTCTAATCAAAGATACTACATAAAGTAAACAGTCATATGTTAGAATTCACATTACACAAATTTCCAAATTTATGTATATATGAGACAGATTAATACTTATGTTTGTGGTCGAATAACCACGCCTATTTGGAGAGAAGTCCATAGTTCCATTCCTCCTTCGGGAAGTTGTCGAAGAGTTCTATCATTTCGATCTCACGCTCCTCAGGAATGTCTCCAAAATCAGCAGAAATATTTTCATCGATGGCCCAATTCGGCAAGGAGGCGATCTCTGGTCCTTTAACGAAGAACCATCCTTTGTTGCTAGATGGGGTGGAGACCAACGAACGTCTCTCGAACTTCTCTCCTGTCTTCAGAGATTGTTTACTTATGGCCTTGAAACCTTTCTCTCTGGACTGGCCGATCTTGTAAACAGAGAAGAAGAAGTCAAGTATGGGTTCGACGCTTAGCTCATGACATAAAGCGATGAATGCTAGGATGTGAATGTAAGAGTTTGGCACTAGTTGGGCGAACCCAACACCTATAAACCCTAGGAGGGTCACTATAAAGGCATGAAGAGGGAATTGGATACCCTTCTCCAAGATGGTCACCGGAATAGCCGTCCACCCTTTAGGGCGTTGGTACATTCGTTCCTCAGTTCTGGGAACTCTCACTAGATGGGTGTCCGGGATATGGCAGCGAGCTCGGATCCTCTTCAAATCGACTTCAGTGACAGTCGATGGAGTGTTGGCGTGAGCATAACGTTCCTTACTCCTATAAAATGCAAAAGGGTTGGGAAGGGGTTTCATCGACGGATTCCTACTAGGAGTTGCAGCTTTTGGGTTTGAACTTGAAGCCCTCTTATCAAGGTTTGGATTGGGCGAAACGGTGTTAATTGGGGTCACACGAAAAGGAGAATTTTGGTTTGAGTTGAGGACCTACCATTGTTGAGATCTTGCAGAGAATAAAAGAAAAGTTTTGGAGAGAAGAAGAGAGGTCAAAGGTCCGAAATTTAAATTGGCAGGTAAAACTGTCAAATTTGGTAAAGTTTATCTTTTATACTGACGGTTACACGGTACACGAGGGCGGCACATTTAATTGACAGTCATAATCACGAATTCGAAAGGGTGGCGTATGGGTTAAGTCTCAAGCACTTAGCATATTGGGCATTTCAATTGTACTTCCGGTTTTAGTCCATCTTTTCATTTTTTATCCTTCACCAATTGGGCTTTGACAAATTTCAGTTTGGATCTATTTCAACCCTATCAGCTCCTATAATATTATGGACCGTTTAAAGTTTTCTATTAATATTCTATTTAATAAAAAACTAGGGGCAATGTTGTGTCATGATATTTCATATATTGGGTCGGATGGATTGGACCTACTTATTTAATTAGTCCATTGGGTCTTCACTATTGGGTCTTAATGTTATTGGGCCTAGTCACTATCTTATTTATGTTAAGTCTTTATAAAATCGGGTCGGATCATTGGATTGACCCATTAGATATTAAATATCTATTCCTTTGACTTGTAATGATGAAAAGGGAAGACTGTTGACTAGAAGGCTGTTGAAAAGGGAAGGCTGTTGACTTGTAATGTGTTGTCGTGTTTACTATGTAGTATATAGACGCGTGTTACGTGATTGAGGCGCGTGGAAAGATCTTGGCGTTAACACATACTAAATCTAATGATTTATGTATATCATGTATGCAAATAAACAAAATAATACTATAATTTAAATTTTGAGTTCAAATAATAAAACATAAATTTTAAATTTATATAAATTTAGGTCATATAATTATTATAATTAATTACAAAATTTATTTTATTTATTAATCAAATAATATATATTTGTTTATTTATTGTGAGGTGGTTCAATTCTCACTCGCATATGTAATTTATGTTGATTATAAAATTTATTTATGCTTATAATACTAATAATTCCTTAAAATGAAAGTTTAAAAGTAATAATAATAATAACAATAACTTTTCATTAGCTACATTAATTTTTAATTTGATTGTAGTATAAGTGTTTAACAACAAAAGAGAAAATTTCCTTGGTTTATTTACTGGTCTCTTGCTTAAATTCTAGTACTATAATAAGTTTAAATTAAATTGTAATAATAATATAAAACCACATAAAAGGAAAAAGGAAAGAAAAGAGAGAGCATACGAGCTATGAAATGAGTGGGCAGGCAATAATTTAATAAGGAAATCCAATGCATAAAATTTTTGTTTTATCACGTCACGGGAAACCGAACCCTAGAGAGACAGGCAAGAGGGGAGGCGAGGGGGGTTGTGAGGGGAGAATTGAGGCAGGAAGCTACTGGAGGCTGGCTCGAGCTGCAGCCTGCATGTACGTCGTCAACGTGAATCTGCACAAGCAGGTGCAGGATCTATCTTTATGAAATATATCTACCTCGCCCTGGCCCTATTATAGCCCTAGCCTTGTACGTATTTTACTTGGAAGTAATAAATTAATTAATTAGGTCTAGCATCTCAGAGTCGCTGTATGTAGGAAGGGATTAACATGAATTTATTTTTGAATAAGTTACTAATAAAATATTGATATTTAGATAAAATTTTATGTGTTAATATTTTTATTGATTAATTAATTAATTTATTAAAAAATAAATTTTATACTAATCCGATTTATATATATATATATATATATATGTACGTGTTTGATACCTTAGGTTCTCTCTCACACACAAATAACACAAATAGTGGTAAAATATATTCATGTTTGATACCTTAGATTCTCTCTTTAGCGAATTATGGAAAGTTAACTAAAAACGAATCGACTATAGCGACGGTTAAAAACTCGATTTTTTATGCTATATCGATGAATAAAACCGTCGTTATAGCTGGCCAGTTTATTTTTAGTTCACTTCTTATGATTAGCTGGAAAAACGGACCGTCTATATATACAACAAGTCTTGGGCGACAGGATTTTAGTGACCGGTCTAGCGACCGGCCGATTTTTTTTTTTTTTTTTTTAGAATGTCTTCCAAATAATTTATAAGATTTATTGGAACTGGAATTTTTACAGAAAAAAGTGTTTTGAATATCATTTGGATACACGTAAAAAATATGTCTGTACAGTCGCTAGACCGGTCACTCAAATCCTGTCGCCGTAGAACTACTCCTATATATATGTATATTTACTGTGTGCTCAGTTGGTATTTCTGTATGCGTACTTGATGGAGAGTTCCAAATAGCCTTTACGAGTGATGTGATGAGAGTGTTTCCAGACACTGTACTTTTTAGTAGTTAGTATGTTATAACTACTACTTAAGCATGTAATGTAATGTAATGTTATATTTAAGACGGTACGTTCCTGGTCCGGACGGACTCTATATGTTAAAGCTTGTTTAATTTAAATATTTTCAAATACTTGTATATTTCTTGTTACATGCAAATTTTTATAATAATATCAAAAAAAGGATTATGTTTCCCGATTTGGCACCACCTCATCCCCTGGCCTGCAAAGCTATTTGCGGAGGAGAGAGAGAGAGAGGGAGATGTTGGAATTATTGAGACACAGCGTTGCCTGCCTTAAATGATTCATTATTCGCTACTGCCGGGGGCCGGGGCCGGGGCCGGGGCCGGGGCCGGGGCCGGGGCCGGGGCCGGGGCCGGGGCCGGGGCCGGGGCGGGGGCGGGGACCGTTAATAGTATATAGTTATCGGCGATAGAATCAAAATAGTACTATTAGCTTTCAGAATTACTCCATAGTATAGTAGTATGGCGTGATGTATGTATATAGGTATGTATAGGACCAATGTGCACGCGCCGTGAAAAAGCGTGGTCCTCACTCCGATGTCAGTCACTCCCGACTCCCGATAAGATACTGATTCTACTGGATGAATAAATGAATGAATGAGTAAATCTGTATCTGTCTCTCTCTATATATAGCTTAGCCATGTACCGGCAACAGTAGCCAGGGCAGGGGAAGCTAGGGAGGAAGGACACATAATAAAATATTACTACTACACATATAAAAGATTTAAGGCACGCAGTTTAAGGTACCCCTTCCTCATTTCATCTGTCTGTCTGTCTGTCTGTCATCCGATCAGAGGTAGGTACCTGCAGCAGGCTATTTGGATTCTCTCGCCGATAATTGAGTCAAAGGGATTTGCATACACATTCAATTCACGGATATTTCTTTCTTTCTTTCTTTCCACTTGTAATGCCAATGTGTCTGCTTGGATGAACATGCATGTATATACATATACATATACATATATATATAAATATATATATTCCATCAATTTATTTATTTAATTAATACTCCGATCCTAATAAGCTACCTCACATTAACCATTTCAAATAAAATAAATTAAAACTCTTAATATTATCTTTGTAATAATAATGTACAAATAAACGGATCTTACTATCCTAATGTTATTTCTCTTCCAAGTTCCAACATCTTAATTTAATTGTCATTATTAAGAGTATTGTTTTTTAAGAATAGGTGGTAAGAAAGTTGGTAGTGCGGAAATATAAGTATACTATAATTTAATATCTGATATGTGCATGTATGTGTTTATGTTTATTGTTTGGGAAATACTACTACTATGTTGTATCAGATTCAGCACACCATGCCATGGGATTATGAGAAACATGCATTGGGAAATCCAAACATGATAAGACAAGTGAGGAAGGGAAGACTTTGATATATACATACAAGCAGAAGCAGAAGCAGAAGCAGAAGCAGAAGCAGAAGCAAGCAGGCCTGTAAGTCAGGTGACAGATAGCAAATGAAATGCCTTCCTTCCTCATGTACATGTGCTTATTGGTAAAAAATAAAACCGAAATCAAAAATACCAAACCGATATGAATTATTAATTTCGATACTAATTCGGTACAAAATATTTTTTCGGTTTGATTTTCGATTATATTGCATAGTAATATATATAATTATTAATAATAATTAAATAAGTTTTTTTATATATTAATTGTAACACCCCAGTCCCACATCGAAAGATAGGGGGAAAAATCTGTATGTATATGAGGAATTAAGTAACTACCAATAGTACCTTCAAGTCATGACCTTTTGGGAGCCTGTGGTGGGCTAGATAACCCAAGAAGATACTATTGGGCCAGTGGTTTGAGGCCTTATTTGGATGGATTTGATTCGATTCGGACTTGGGATTTGACCCAAGATTTGTTCCGGACTCGGGATTTGACCCGGGTTGTTTCATATGGTATCAGAGCCGACTCTCGAAAGCTCGGGTCGGGGTTATCCGATCGGGTTGCCGGAGGTGGGGACACGAAGGCTGGTGGTATTATCCCACAATGGAGAGATGAAGGTCCGGAGGTGGGGACACGAAGCCAACCGGTATTATCCTACAATGGCTAGAGATTAAGTGGGGGAGTTTGTAACACCCCAGTCCCACATCGAAAGATAGAGGGGAAAAATCTGTCTGTATATGAGGAATTAAGTAACTACCAATAGTACCTTCAAGTCATGACCTTTTGGGAGCCTGTGGTGAGCTAGATAACCCAAGAAGATACTATTGGGCCAGTGGTTTGAGGCCTTATTTGAATGGATTTGATCGAAACCTGGCTCTGATACCATATGAAACAACCCGGGTCAAATTCCGAGTCCGGAACAAATCTCGGGTCAAATTCCAAGTCCGAATCGAATCAAATCCATCCAAATAAGGCCTCAAACCACTGGCCCAATAGTATCTTCTTGGGTCATCTAGCCCACCACAGGCTCCCAAAAGGTCATGACTTATGGTAGTAACTTATTTCCTTATATACAGACAAATTTTCCCCTATATTTCGATGTGGGACTGGAGTGTTACATTAATAGTTTTTTAAAAACTAAGAAATCATTAACTATTAATAACAATTAATATATAAAATAAAACTACAAAACATTATTAATATATATAAAATTACAAAACATTAACTATTAATTATTATTTTAATAAATTTTGATATTTTCGATATTTTAATTTTTACCGAATTTAAAAAAATCATTACCACTACCGGTACCAAAAAGTATTAAAATACCAAAAAATCGGTACTGGTATCAATCGGTTCGGTAAAAAATCGAAAAAATCGAAAATTTTGAACACCCCTACTCTTATCAACTCTCACTAATATTGGGCAAAGATCCAAAAATGTCGCTGATATTTTTTTCGATATCCCACTTTCATTTATACTATTTTTTTCAAAAGTACGCCTAATGTTATCAATTTTAGGTCTATTATGCCCCTGATCCTAATAGACAAGTCACCTAGATTAACATGACTGATATATAAACACATGGCAAAAATAATAGTTAATAAAAAAATATTTCTAGCATATGCATCACCACCTCTTTCCTTTATTTTTTTTTCTCTCCCTCTCTTGATCCTCTGCACCAATACCAGTATCTCCATCTTCAAAGTTTCTAGCAAACCACTACTAGAATGCTTCTTCTTAATACCAGAACCCCCATAACCAAAACCTATGAAAACCCACTTGCCATAATACTCTTCTATAACTTGACCCAATTCAAATATTTCAACAAATTGACGATGAAATCGTGGAAAATCTCGGTTATCGATTTAGACCCACAATAACGCTTGTTCTTTGTTAACGCCAAGTTTCGCCGATACGTCCAATCACAAAATTCACGCGTTTGAACTTGCACAATAATAGATCACATACGAAGCTTGACAGCTTGTGCCGCCGGGAGATAGCTCCAGTGTTAGAATAAGTACAGGCCGTTCACAAGGTTAACAATGGAGGCTTTAGTTTTTAGTACTCAAAAATGTATTACCTGTTAATTGAAATTTGAGCCTTGTATTTATAGTATTCTCACTACTCTAGCATCCACATCCGAGACGGTTTAGGATTCCTAAATATGTCAGTTACCATTATTTGGGTCCAATACAATATCCTTAAAATGTGCAAGTGGAATCCAATTCCAACACTATCTTTGGAGTTACCTTATTCAAATATGGTTATGACTAGAATCCTTAACCATTTAAACTCCTTATAACTCAAGACTTCATACGCGGGTTAGCCCACTGTAAAGGTCCAATCCAACCGAACTCATACTGATCTGGGCTCCGGTCCAAAGGACTCGAACATCCAACCCCAAATACCATATACCAAATTAGGACTCCAACCCAAACGACTCGGAAACCCGAACCCAAACGTCATATCCCGGATAGAACTCTGGTCGAGAAAACTCAGAAACCCGAACTCCTTAAACACCCCTGAAGGCCTCGACCCAATGGACTTAACATCCCCATATAGCATCAGACCTTCAGCCCACCTGAAGGTCGGTAAAATCTCCGACGTGGGTTGTCGGTCGGAATGCCAAAATATTGATCGGTCATTTAATTATTTAATAACAGTTAAAAAAGAAATCCAAAGGACAATCGTTTAAGCATCAACCATGAAAATGCGTGCATGGGGATACCATTTTCTTTTGATGGAGGTGTAGAAGATTCAACCATTCTTGAAGCTAGTGAACAGGTCGAGATCGATTAATTAACAGGAGCAACAGTGATAGTGGGGACTGTAGACGAAGAATTGGGTACAACAGAGATGTGTGTGCTTTGTAGAACGCGTGGTTGGACCAGATGCAGAAGAAGGACCTAATGCAGTGGCCTCCGCCCTCTTCTGCTCCGAGTTTCCATAAAAAACTCCAACCCTTTCAAAATCACAGATTTAACCGTCGATTATCAGCGATCAAACACCTATGATTTGCAAGTTCTCATTATCCCAAAATCCTGTAATTTTTAATTGCGAAGATAAAAATCAAATCTTTACTGATTACAAACCCTAGTATCTACACGAACACCAAATCAAAAATCGCAATTAAAAACCTTAAGTAAAAAAAATCAAATCTTCTACTAGAATCCGCACATTAAAGCAATCCCCAATTACAATCAAAATAACAAAATTTATAAATGAATTATCTAGTATATAAATTTATCCTCTAAACATAGTGATAATGTACTTAGAGCCTTGAAGGTTGTAAACACTGAAGTAAATAAAAAAAATCAAACTAGAAATGTAAAAAATAAAAACAAAAAGAATTGAAAAACTTTTTTGAAAAATCCGAAATTTTACAAATAAAGATTTAAATTTCTCGAAATATTTTTTTTGAATATTATGGTGTGAATTTGAGATAATGTTATAGTTGTGGGTAGTATTTATAAATTTTGTAATGTATGCAAGTTGTTATATAATATTCGATTGGTCGGAAAATATTTGTTTTAACAGGGAATATTCGTACGACGGCACAATCATTGGTGGACCCCACAACAGAATTATTGTCGGATTAAGAAAACGAGAAAAATATTTTTATGAAAATAACGACGGAAGTTTTACCGTTAACTGTGAAACACCCGGTGTTAAAAGTACAGAAATACGCGTGGTTGCATAGTAACACACGGTATTGATTATTCATGCTTACGTGAGAATTCACACAGTTTTGTTAAATTATTATCACAGTAATTGTTGAATAGTATCTCACGTTATTTGATTCAATTATTGTCGATATTTTATATATTATTAAATCAATAATTGAGATGACAAAATTATTAATATTATTATTTGCAATATTAACGATGTCTAGAAGTTCTGTCAAGGAGAGGTTTGGTCACCTAATTACGCGCCAATAGAGAGAAATTCTTATTGGAAAACCCCCTCTTTCCTGGGAACGACCTGGTCAATTAATATTGTGAATTATAATAATGATGATAAATTTTGTTAAAATATTGAAGGAATTTTTTTTATGAAGTATATGATGTATTTTATGGACCCCCATTTACTCATTTTCCAAAATAATCGATAATTTTTTTAATAAAAATGGGGCCCACATGTGGGGCCCATATGTGTTGAAAAAGAAAATGATTTTGGAAATGGGGGGAGAAAGAATATATGTATAGGATAGGGAAGATATATATGTATATATGTATGTAATGAGTTTGTGGTGAGAGAAATGATAGGTAAAAATGATAGGTAGTGTGATGTGTGTGTATGAGTGGGGTGGTGGAAAAGAGTGATAGTGATGTGTGGGTGGGAAAGTGAAATTTGTGTGAATATATATATAATTGGTGGTGAAAGTGACATTTGGGGTGGGAGAATTATGTTGGTCCCGGGAAGGGAAGAAAAAAAAAATCAAATGGTGTAGATATATAATATATATAGATATCTAGCATGTGTTTATATAAATATGTATTATATTTTATTATTTTTTAATCCTATTCGTGGGTTGATTGAAAATTGCATCAGTGTGTTATCAAAATTTTGATCCGTGAATTTGCAAAGACATCATGTTGTATAAATGTAATATATATATATATATATATATATATATATATATATATATATATATATATATATATTTTATTTAAAAGATTTTGTTTTAAATCTGGACCGTTCGTTTAAAAATAAATCAATCTGGACCGTTCAGGAATTAGTTACTATTCAGTCCATTCTTCTATAAATAGAAGCTCATTCTTTCATTATTTCTTACGAATTCACTGAAACACTAGAGTGAGAAACTGTAGAGATAATTCTTCTTCTATAATCTTGAGCGTATTTCTTTAGCGTTTAAGAAAGTTTTGAGCGTAGTGCAAGTTTCTTCAAGTATATCCCCGCCCTACCGACGGAATACTCTTCTTTATAAGGTAAGGGGTATTTTTTCATATATTCATGAAGAGAGCTTCTGTTATTCTATTCTTAATTATACTGTTGGAATAATCTGTATACGCGGTCTACCCTATACTTGGTGAAATTCTTCTGTCATTCCATTATTTATTATTTTACTAGAATAACTTGTCTATGCGAAGTACCTCATAAATGGTGAAATTCTGTTGTTATTCCATTCTTTATTATTCTGTTAGAATATCTTGTCTGTGCGTTTTACGTCGGACCTGGTTCAGTTTTATTATTCTGTTGGAATATCCTGTCTGTGCGTTTTACGCCGGATCTGATTCTGTTATTTATTATTCTGTTGGAATAACTTGTCTATGCGAAGTACCGCATGCGTGATGATTTCTGTTGTTATTTCATTCTTTATTATTCTGTTGGAATATCCTGTCAGTGCGTATTACGCCTGACCTGGTTCAGTTATTTATTATTCTGTTGGAATAACATGTCTATGCGAAGTACCGCATGCATGGTGATTTCTTTTGTTATTATATTCTTTATTATACTCATTTGGTTAAGGTTTTGACTTCTATACTCCATGAAATTAGTGGAATATCCTTGATATTTGCGCTTCATCCAGTATCTTCTCATAGAAATATTCTTCTGAGCATTCTTGAATTTTACTCTACAAAGAAGTATCATGTTGACAATTTGGACGTTATTAGATCATGGATAAATTAATTCTTGAACTTGTTTTATTGAATTATTATATCATTGTCATCATCCTCATGTTTATATTATGTTGAAAGTCATCTGTGGCCTGTAGTGCATAGATGGACTTGGTATGATTATGACCACGGATTATTCGGTATAATCATGACCGTAATGTTACAAATGATGTGGAAAAAGTCCTCATTGGCCCGTAGTGCATTGATGGACAGTTTTTGGTATGATTATGCTTATGAATTCTCTTCGGCCAAGGGAGCAAAGATGAATTGTTTTATGGCATGATCAGGACCGTTGATGAATACACGAATATCCTTGGCCCGTAGTACATAGATAATTTATGGTTGTGATACTAATGAATATCCTTGGTCGTAGTGCAGGGATGAAGTAGATTATTTATTAAGCTGAGTCCCAGCGATAAAAGTAATGAAAAACTTTTTAAATCATAAAAGATAGTAGATTTTATTCTCTACTCGACTCTTTTAATGGATTGCTTGTTCCGCTGCAGTTAAACTTGATGTCTATTATATTTTATCAGTTTAACATTGTTGAAGACTATTGATAATTTATTCTGCATTATCTTAGTCATCATTGTTCTCTTCAGGAAATGAGAACGTAGCCGGGACTAGTCGGGAAACGGAGTGATGGTCCAGATGATAGTATTAATAGTCCTAACTATTCTGTTAAATAGTGTGTTAATAAATATAATGAGGACTTATTCTGAGAGTGGATATTGTCTAGAAGACAGTGTTTGTATTAAAACTCACAGCCTGTATTTTGTCGTATTTTACACGACTGTTGTATAATTAAGTTATATTTGAATTTTGTACCATGTATTTGGCGACTCAAGATGGGTGATGTATACCTATTTTGGGGGCGTCACATTTTTGCTATATTATTTTCTCGTTCTATGAATATACAACGCCAAATCCACCATTTCCAGAAACAAAATTAAGATCTGAATCAAAAAAATAAAAAATCCAAATTCATTTTTGAATGAATGTTTGTCTAGGTATCAACTCAATCAACAAAAAATGGTCAGGTGTAAGAGGAGTTAATTTAGGTGGCATGTCATTAAGATCAGGGGACACAACTAACCTAAAATTGATAACGTTAAGCGTACTTTTAGAAGAAAAATACTCTTATCTCACCGCCTTGACTAAAGATAAAAGAAAATTGGTATTTCTATATGATTTTTTGATATTTTTATATGATATTTTTATATGAAAAATATCAAAAAATTATATAAAAATACCAATTATCTTTTATCTCTAGTCAGGGCGGTGAAATAAGAGTATTTTTCTTCTAAAAGTACTTCTATATGCTGCGATACTTCGAAAGTATTCTAGTGACTAATAATATTCTCAGTTTTAATTTGGAACGTCAATAAGGACGATAATTACCATTTACATCAAATAATGCGGGATACATTTTCCCTTGTGCTATTCTACCTCCATCCGCGTATATATTTATTTGATACGCTGTCTAGCCAACTTCTCTATGCCTTTTTAATTAACTTGATATCACACTGATCCCTCTATATATACACAAACAAGGGTCACAAAAATCAGAAACAAACAAAATCAAATTTAATTCCCCAAATTGCCTCCTAGCTACAAATATATTACTCGTCTGAAAACAGTCAAAACAACATCCTTAGCTAACAACACCCCCTCCTCTACTCAACTATATTAATTGGTTACATGCCTGAGAATAATCTTCTTCCGCTGATGCTGATCCGACCCCAAACTCCACCTCCATTCCAATTGAGCTCGAACCCTTCCCATTTGGGCTGCTGCTGCTTCTGCTGCGTGGGCTAGAAGAGTTCCTGCTGCCTGGCACAGTTACATTATTTATTATTATTATTATTATTTCTAATATTCGTGTGTGGCTGATGCTCACCCCTCCAAACCATGTCCGTAAAGGGCTCACCATTCGTTATGGCAAGAAAGGGTGGTTGAGGGCAAGCTGATGATGCGCTAGAGTTATAATCCTCGAGGCAAGTAGGCGACTCTTTCGATGAACGCTTAGCAAGATCACCAGCGATTAGGGTTGAACTCGAGCAAATCCTCTTCACGTCGTACCTGCTAATATCAAAATTAGTCACCGCGCTTGTTCCCCTAAACTTAATTGCAGCAATATCATAGGCCTCTGCAGCCTCCTCTTGTGTACCTGAAATTTGACATAATAATACATATTGTTTTCCAGAGTTATTGACCTGATTTAACCAAGAATCATAGACAAGAGTAATTAATTGTGAAAAAGGACATGGAAATACTTACTGAAGGTGCCAAGGTACAAGTCCTTGTTTCCTGCAACCCTTCCTATTCGAGCTTGCCACCTTCCATGTTGATGGTGTCTGTGAGCATTAAAAGTACAACCACCCAGAAAACAGAGTTAAAGGAAGGTGAGAGATATATTTTGTGATTGTATACAAAACATATTTAAGGTTGGTGAATTTTTTATCAACAGAAAAGAAAGTTAGTTTCCTGCAAAAACCTCGTCACTCCTCTGTATATAGACGCCCCTCTTGAAAACCCACTACTTTTCCTGTCAAAAACAACAACAATCTTTGAGTAATAGATTGGATATTGTTAGAAGAATATGAATGATCTTGGGTAACCTTTTTCATGCGATTTCTGGTATTATACACATTCATGAAATTTATTACTAAATATAATAATTTCCTAAATTTGAAGGTACAGATGGTGTTTTAATTTTATTAAAAGCAAAAAATTAATAAATACCTTCTTAAGTTGGCAACAAACTCCTGCCTGGTCATGTTCTTCATCTCTTCGAGCTCTTTTTCGTACGTGCTTATCTGATTTAATTGAAGAAAGAAGGCGGGGCAATGTTTAAAAGTTGTAGCTCTGATATAGTTAGTTAGTTAGTTATATAGCGGCTTTGTGCTAATTAAAAGTATCATTCCTTTCCTTGTAAATCATGACTACTTACTTGGAAATTTATGTGGGATGATGGACCCCAATACTTCAAGGCAGCTAAATCATAAGCTTTAGCTGCTTTTTCTTCTTTATCATATCCACCTGATTAATGATCGAAGATAGATGAATAGTACAACTTAATATATATATATATATATATATATATATATACATACATGTACATTATAGTTGAAGAAATGGAAATGGAAATTTCACCTACGTACCTAGATAAACTGATTGACGGAGGCATATATAGGTGAAAGAAGAAGAAGAAGACCACCCCCCCAGACGTAGCATAGCATGAAAAAAATATAATACTCCATTGTTAGTAAATTATTGAAGAGAAAGAATTGCGTCGACGTCGCCCACGATATCATATAAACAAATATTCTCTCACCTTGCCTTCCTTTCCTTGTTTGTCCTTCTTTTCTGCAACTATTGTCCCATAGATGAGCTTCGTACCTCCCAGTCCATCGATGCCTAAACACATATTTTTTAACCCCAAAACATCAGTAGATATATCTTTAAAATATTATCTCTACTCCATGTATGATTAGAAACCCAAAAAATAATAAAAATACAATAAAAGTAAAAAAAAAAGTGCCTGGTAACCCCGCGATATTGTGAAGTTCTCTGGCCAAAAGTGTCAATAGATTTACGAGGCACCGGTTCTCTGTTGGTAGTGGTTGATTTGGGCATTGCCGCCCGCTTTCGGGTATGATCAGCTGCCGCAGGAAGGTGCAAATTAGATGATGAAGGGACCAATCCAGCTTCTGGCTGCAGCGAGGTCGGGGGGGTCATGGTAAGAGAGAGAGATTGAAGATGAGTAGTGGTTTGAGATTTGTCTAGTAAATGAAAAGGAGGTGTTTGGCGTAACCAAGATTTGAAGCCAGAAACAGAATTATAACTAGTTTCAAAGGGGTCATGGAGGTTTAGATCATTATCATCAGTACAAGTTTGAAATTTTTCAATACTTGTGGGTGGTCTCGGCGGGGGGATAAAACTAGTAGTTTGCGGGTGATAAAATGGAGCCGGGTTAGTGCTGAAATATTCGTATCCATATCCATCAACTCCTCTTTGGAATTGTCTACTGCTTGTAATATTGTAGGAGGAGGTGGTCATGTCAAATATTGGTGGTGGTACATTAATGTTTACATTGGTTTGGGAATAATTAACTTGTTTGGGTTCATCTTCTTCTTCTTCACGATGATCCGGAGGAGAGGTGGAGTAACAACCACCCAAGAAGTCTTCAAGCTTGGGAGCCTCCTCCCCATTGTGATTATTGGCATCCATATTCATTGCGTTTTCATATCTCCACTCTACGTACAACACATACCAAACCCAGTTGATTATTAATGTACGTAATGTATAGATGGACAAATAGGTAGACATGGAGCATGCATATATATATATATATATAAAGAGGTGAATATAAACAATATAGCTACCTTGATCATGGTAAGGCCTAAAAGGATTATCACCCTGATCCTCCATAAAGCAAATTAGAGAATTATCAGAACGCAAAGGCATGACATGGTCAACATCATCAACATGAGCGCGCGGGAGGGTCAGTTAGTTGCCCATTTCCATCTCCATCACTTCCTTGGTGCTGTAGGTGGTCTTCTCGCCCAAAGTCTTGATCATCTTCCTAGTCCAAGTCTATGCTCAGGAGTGGAGTCACAGAAAACCCCTACCACTTGCTCATAATAACTATCTCTCTCTCTGGCCTTTCTTTGTTTGGCTTCAGACTTCAAAATAACTAGCACAAAGCCTTGGAGATGTAGATGACTATCCGTAGACTATATTTAGTATTTGTGATATCAACAGATGTCTTTTATGATATTAACGGGGTCAGTTAATCTATATTTAATCTTCAATTCTTTCTGAGAGATGACTATCCGTGAAAGACTATTTTATAAAATATAATATAAAAAAATTAAAATAATTAATGAATTTAAAAAAATTATTATTAAATATAATAAAAATACAAATTATTATTAACATGATATTTACAATTATATATCTTTATAGATTTTTCAATTTGTATTCGTTAATATTTTACTACCATTCTTACCAAAAAAAAAATTGTCGTTCTGATCTTTTTTATATCATTTGGAGTATCCCGCCCTACACCTCCTTCTTCTTCTCTTTCTTTAGCATCTTCATTTTTCTTTTTCTTCGCCCATCTCTCTGATTTAAATATTTTAAAAATTATAGTCTACACCAACTCAAGTTCTTTGATATAGTCTTTGTGCCCCTTTAAAAAATTTAATGAACTATATTTAGTCAAATCTGTTAAAACAAAATCAGTATTCCTAGATTAAATATAATCTAGAATTACACTGCCGGAGATGCTTACTATTTCCGCTATTTTACTTACCCTAAAACATGAACACAACGTAAGAAATATTTTGGTACAGGAGAATGAACAAACTATTAAAAAAATATTAAATAAAATAATATAGGATTAGACATGATATTTATACCTTGATCCTTATCATCATAAACCTTTATTCCTTCCTCCTCCAAAAAAAAAATGAACACACGTATTAAAAAAATAAAAAATAAAAATTTTAAATTTATTTTTAATAATTAAGATAATATAAAATAATAAATATTTTTATTTTTTATGCTAATAAATATCATTAAATAACATATTTATTTTTTATCTTATGTATTTTATCTTATCTTTTTATAAATAATTTTTTTTATATATTTTTAATCATCATTTTAGGAGGAACAGAGTATTTGCTGTAAGTTGGCTCGTATGTTCCAATATGGCAATATTACTCCCTTTTTTTCCATTTTTTATGAATCGATGTAGTAGGACGGTACGTCTTCCGTTTAAAGATTATATATATATAAGTTGCTTTTTATTAATTTTTTATAATTAAAAATATATTTATATTTTTAAAATATATAGTGACATAAAAAATTTAACATTCCTCACTTTTATTTTTCGTTAATTGAATACTACTTGTAACACCCCAGTCCCACATCGAAAGATAGGGGGAAAATTTGTCTGCATATAAGGAATTAAGTAACTACCAATAGTACCTTCAAGTCATGACCTTTTGGGATACTATTGGGCCAGTGGTTTGAGGCCTTATTTGGATGGATTTGATTCGATTCGGACTTGGGATTTGATCCAAGATTTGTTTCGGACTCGGGATTTGACCCGGGTTGTTTCACTACTAGTGTCTATCGTTTCACACTATTACATTTTTAATTATAATGTGTTAGATTTTTTTAAAATAATTCATTTTGTTAAAATATATATATATATATATATATATATATATATGTCTTATTTTCTGAACAAGTTAGCCAGCTCTTTCCTTGTAGGGAAAGCCTCGGTTTCCGTTCCTCCTCCTTTCATTTCATCTGCGTTTCTGCAGAGCAGCTAAATGACAGGGAGAGAGAGACAGGTGGCCCTGGCCCATGAGAGATAAATAAACCAATTGAAAATACAGAGGAGAGTCTAATAAGATGTGGTAGAGCGTAGTACAAGGTTTATGTGTTCTTCGGGTCACACCAGTCCAATTTGACTTAATAATAATATTAATAAATAACTAAATACGATAGACCACCGGATACATACGATTACAGAGATTGGGAAAGAAGAAATAAATTGGACAGAAAAAACAAACTTTATTTCGTACGAGGTCTTAATAGACCGTCTCTTATTCTTTAAGAGGGTAAATATTATTTTTTTATTATCTTTTAATGCTTCTAAATAATTGAGATAGAAAATTAAATGGCAAAAAGCACCTTTTGACCACTGTGGTTATAGTGATTTAACGAATTAGCCACTGTGCTTTTAAAATATTCAATTAACCCACTGAACTTTTTAAAAATGTGCAATTAACCCATTCCGTCCAAAAAATTGGACGGACGTTAACAGATCAGCTTGGATTGCTTACGTGGCTTTTTTAAAAAAAATAATAAATGACGTGGTAATTACGTGGCAATAGATACATATTAGCTCATTTTTTATTTTTTAATGATTTTTCTTTACAATTTTTTCTTTTCAAACAAAAAAATAAATTTTAAAAATCATTATGTGGAAAAAAATTAATTAAAATAATAATAAAATTAAAATAAATTTTTATTTTTACAACATTACATTAATTTCAACAAAAAATAAAAATAAAAATCATTACTTATGTGACAATGAAATAATTAAAATAATAAAATTAAAATAAATATTTTAATTCATTTTTTATATAATTTTGATATATGTATTTGTATTATTTTTATTTTTTTTATTCTTTTCCTTTTATCTTTTCCTTTCTTTTAATAATTATTTTTATTTTTAAAATTAATTCCAAATAATAAAAATAATATTAAAATAAGGAAAATGAATTTAAAATACATTGTAAAATGAAAAGTATTTTAAAAGTAAAATATTTTTAACTGAATATATACTTTATTTAATAATTATAACAATCAAACAAATTTAGTAAATTACAAAACTAAACCATTACACCAATTAAATAAATTGATAAATTACTTAAACAAAAAGAAAAACCAGCACTCTGCTTAATCAGTTCTTCCATCACCGTTCTTCCTGGCTTTCCTCGGTTCTTCCATCACCGTTGAAGAAATTTCAATTCAATCGTGGCGGTGGAGTCAAATGATGCTACAGCGCCGGCAGGAATTATGCTAACGTCCGACGCTATTGGAAGGGTGAACGCCCTTTTGTCGTTCCGGGCGTGGAGGAGTTTACTGGTTCTAATCAACGTTTTTTTCCTCATTTTGATCTTCCCATTTTGCGGTCGGAAGCACTGCAGTATTTCGCCGATGGGTTCGCCGGCTTTGTGTTCGTCGTCACCGGAGAAGGGTGGGAGGGAGAAGAGGGGGAAGGGATTGCCGGCGACGGTTGTGCCGTGGAAGAGCGGCTCGCTGGAGCTTATTATTCATTTTATTTGTACCCTTTGATTAAATCTATTATGTAATTTTATTTATTAGTTCCTGTAAGCATTTACATGTCCAAATGCATTTGTAGACCGTTGTCTACCATTGTTGTACGCATCCTGTACCAGAACAGTGGCTTCTGTTGAAGAAGTAGAGAGAGAGATTTATGAACACCATGTCTTTCGGTGAGATTTGTGATCGATTAGATCTGCGGTTGGATTTGCTCGGTAACAGAGTTATCGGTCGGAGACCGTAACAGCCTTTAATCTCAACAGATCCAATCGTTTAATCGCCATCGTCATCGTCATCGCCATCGCCTTCGCTACGATCGTGAATCCTCTCCTGTTCAAAAATTCTGGGTTGTTCTGGCCGGGATCTGGCCGGATTTTTGCCCAATCTTGAAGCTAAAAGACATTAAGTTTTGCTTAAAACCTTTTTAGCTCAATTTTCGGCGGATGAACAGAAGGTTGGACGGACAGAAGGTTGGGGGAGGAAGAACAGAAGCTTAATTTTGTAATATTAAGATTTTGTAATAGTTAATTTTTATTTTATAAGTATTTTAAAACATAAAAATATTTTTATTTTTATTTTTATTTTTAAAATAAGACATACATATTATATTATTAATTTTTATTAATATTATATATATTATAAATATTTAGGTAAAGAAAAAGAAAGATTTTGATATATTATTTATAAATATTGTAATATATCTCATTGATACAAAAATTTTGATATATTATTTGTATTATTTAGAATTAATTTTTAAAATAAAAATAATTATTATAAATGTATAATTTTATATTAATTTCTTTTAAGTAAATAAAGAAGAACTTGGGAAGAGAGAGAAATAATAGGAAAATATTATTTAGTTGCCAAATCATTGCCCAGTCATTAAATATTTTCTTTTTTCTTTTTTTTTCTGACTGCCACGTATGTAAATATACAATTGAATTTAACGTCCGTCCATGAAATTGGACGGAATGACCCGATTAACAAATTTTAAAAAGTTCAGTGGGCTTATTGAATATTTTAAAAGCACAATGGCTAATTCGTTAAATCACTATAACCACAATGACCAAAAGGTGCTTTTTGCCAAAATTAAATCTAAATTATTCAAACATGACTTTGTTATTTTTTAAACACAAATACCCTTTTCAATATCATTTTTTTGTGTATCAATGCCAACCACTGTCAACCACCGGCGCCACCACGGCCTCACCACCTTCGACGCCACCCGATTTTCCCGGATTTCCTCTTCTCTTCAACCAACAGTTCTTTGGATTTATTGATCTGATTTGTTCAACCACCACCAGATCTGCGGGGGGAGGGGGAAGCGGGGGCGAGGAAGGCGAGAGAGGAGGTGGGACGGGGACGGGGAAGGGGAAGGGGAAAGGGAAGGGGAAGGGGAAGGGGAAGGGAAGGGGTGGGGAGGGGTGGGGTGGGGTGGGGTGGGGTGGTGTGGGGTGGGGTGGGGGAGGAGGGAGGTGGATGGGTAAGGGCAGGGGGAGGAGGTGGGACGGGGATGGGGGATGGGGGATGGGGGATGGGGGATGGGGGATGGGGGAGGGAGGATTGCGGCAGGCGCAGGGGAAGAGGGAGGAGGTGGGTGGGGCAGGGGCTGGGGCTGGGGAGGAGGGTCGGGTCGGGTGGGGTGAGAAAAAGAAGGTTGTATTTTTATTTTTATTTTAAGGGTTAAAATAGTAAAAATATGTTATTCAGACATTTTGAAAAAAATAATTATCAAATAATATTTTTTTATTCAGATACAATTCTATTTAGATATTCTATATTATTCAGATGTCTAAACTATTCAGAGCTTAACAACAATAAACTTGAGAATTAAGATCTGAATGATTATGATGTCTTAATAAATTAGAATGATTATGATGTCTTAATAAATTAGATCATCTGAACGGTTATGAGGTTTGAATCTAAAAAATTATTTATAAACTAAAAAGTAATTTGTCATTTAAAGACACTATTTTACCATTTTAAAGGGTAAAATTTTATTTAATAATTTAAAATATTCAATTTAATAAAAATGAGTGCATAATATTGTTGAATATATTTATATAAAAAAAAACTATCAAAAAAATTTCATTAAGAGGCACCTCTTAATTATTAAGATTTTATTTTCTGTCTTACTGATTAAGAGGCATTCAGAGGTAACAAAAAAATAAACAAACAGCATCATGCCTCTTAGCGAATAAGAGACAGTCCATTAAGAGACAATCAGATGTAAACAAAAAACACTAGTTGGCTTGCCTTAGGTTTCCAGTTAGGTTTTTTTTTTTAAATTATACTGAAGAAATAAATTTTAAAAAGACAAACTTGTATGAAAAAAATTCATCGACAATGATATGTATTATTAATATTATTATTCATTTCATGTTGAAGCTTTGCATAACTAACTGGATCAGTTGGGCAGAGAATTAATACAATAACAAGCTATATTCAGCTCCTCCGTCAAAAACTTGTATTCCATAGTAACCTCTACTAACCCAAAAAACAATAGAAAATCTATCTATCTATCTATCTATATCTATATCTACACACACAACCAAACCAAAGGTAAAATAGTCGTAGTAAAACAGAGAAGAGAAAGTGTTCTAGTTTGAATGTACAATTTGGCAGGGCCGGCCCTGAGTTTTGAAGGGCCTAAAGCGGACAACAAAAAAATAGGCCTTTTACGGACAACAAAAAAATAGGCCTTTTACGGACAACAAAAAAATGTACCTCGTGATAATATATCCAGAGTATTTCTCTCACAAACAGATGGGTATATATATATATTGAAAAGAGATTAAAGTGATCCCTTTGTTTTCAAAGTAAAATTAATCTCTTTATTTTCAAAGTACAGTCCACTAGCTAATGAGGGTAAAGTCCCACTTGTTTCTAACTTGTTCATGGATTGAAGACCCTGTTCGTGCCCTAAGAAACTCAACCACAAACCTTTGGCATAGTCCATGCTATCCCAAAGATTGAGAAGAATGCATGCCACAAATATTTGGATGGTTGGATCATTTTGAAGCTTGTAAATTTTTGGGTTTTAGGAAAGCCTAACACTCACCCGCACCTGGACCACATAACTTGAGTAAAGTGGGGAGAGAAAATAAGTAGACAAGGAAAGAAAAAGGACTACAACCTTCACAATAAGCAGGGAATATAGATTAAATGGTCCTCCCCTGGTCTTATTTGTTTTACTGACCCCAACAATGCTTCTAATTTTTGATTAATTTTCTCAATAAACATGAAATGCACACACTGTGAGCTTCAGATTCAACACTACCAGTAGAGTCATTTCAGATCTTGTTAATAAAAAATTGCACATTCGAGAATACAGAAAAGGGAAGACAAAATAATAAAAATGAAACAATTTTCAGAATAGCATATCAGACAGGAGAATCAAACAACAAAAATCTCAAATACCCAATAAACCAAAAGAAGAATAGAGTATTTTGAGACACCCAAAAGACAAAAACATGAGGGGAAAAAAAAGTTTTTTTAGGGAGAGAAACTTACAGATTAGGAGGAGATGACAACCATTACAGATCAAAATCCAGCTTCAGAAGAAAATAGAAGGGGAATCACCGGAGATAGTGGGTATGTCTAGAAGGAACTCGGGTAACTCCATTCGGAACTCCAGTGATCATCTGACGATTATGATTTTCATCCGCTTGAGAAAATGTAATGGGAATCTCTAGCTATTTAGGGGGGCCTAAATATTTGTGGGCCTAAAGCCCGGGCACCTGTGGCTTTAGCCCAGGGCCGGTGCTGCAATTTGGGCATGTACTCAAAAACAAATATTGTTTTACCACAGGCACAGGAGTTGCTGCTATATGTAGGCTCCTCCTTCCTGGGTTCTAGTATTAGAATCTTCAATCTAAAAAAGAAAACCAATAATAAAACATACAGCCCTCCCTTTACAACCAACCAACCTTCAACTTCTCTATCAGCCAGCCACATACACAATCATCACACCTAATACCCTGACAAGCAGATGAAGAATAATGTTTCAGCATATTATAACGAGAGCGCGCTAAATTTCAAAACAAAAACTAAAAGATAATTCGGACACAGATACCACCACCACCACCACCATGATGATACTCAATACTGAAGTGTTTCCAAAACTCTTGTTATCTTCAGCTAAAACCTACCTAACCCATCAACTACATACCAATCCACTCACAATGGTTAGGGTCATATGGAAAGAAAGAGGTGTAAAATAATAAAAATTCACAAATGTACTCACCATATACACAGTTAGATAGATTCATCTCAAGAGTATTGATGGGAGTTTGCCCCACGCCATAGAACAAGCCTAGTTAACAACCAATTTACCATCAAAACCATGATTCTGCAATATTCAACTTACCATAATTAACAGAAAATACAAACCAAATCCAGCTACCCAGGCCAACTGGTTAAATGTGTGCAAAACTCCAAATAGTTCAACACGACATCTATTGAAGAAATGAGATACAACTATATCATCAACGTTATTAAAAATATATAATGTTCATCTTTCTTTTACAATGCTTTTATTTGAAACATATCAATGAGCTCTAGCTCTAGTGAGGAGGTAAAGGATCAAATCCTGTTGAACTCAATGGAGAACATATTATCTTGTTGAAGATAGCAGTATCAGTATCTAATGCGAAAAAACAGTTATCTTAGAAATGTCTTTTGTTTTTAACAACAAAGGTAATTCCATATTATTCAAAGTTCAGCGAATCATAAAACAAAAATTTGGCCACTTAAGGACCAACTTATTCATAGCAGAACCATTATAAAGTTAGCAGGTGACATAATTACACATCTGTTTACCTATTGGAAAAGAGAAATTGGAGGAATAAGCCTGGAAATCTCATGAAAATTTTTCTACCAAATATCATCTACTATTCTTTCTACTACATAATCCAAGCTAATCAAAAGTTTGTTTTACTAAATTACATATGTATTCTAGGAGACGGTAGTAATTGCATGTACCCTTCAACAGAAAACTGTTCAGTGAAAGTTTCTACTGTTCAGCACCGATGCAGGCATTGGCATATTTCACCCTCATTATCATACTCAAAAGAACATATGTATTATAGAAAAATAGTATTAAATATAACGTGTGTGCAAAAATGATATGTTGTGTTTGGCACTCAATTGGCACCTGGTCGTCCAAATAAGAACCAAAATGAGTAGGTGCTAGTGCTACAATATAACAATTTAAAATATTCATTTAGCAAGTAAATAGATATAGATGATAGACGCAACATCAAAGAGAAGGTGCTTACAAGTCTATAATACTCCGAATATTTGATAGGATAAGAATCAAAAAATTAAATAAAAAAATACTGCAACTAAAATATGATTTGGCAAATATGCAATTAGTAGAAAAACTTACATTATATAGATCAATCACCATTTCATCCGGTTTTGGTGAGAAGGCACTATTGACATACACAAACTGGAAAAAGAAAATAAAAAATGAAGATATTAGTTACTCCAGGTCTACTCACTAACTAAAGAGATGAAGATGAGATCATTATCAACATCCTACCAATGTCTCTCTGTGAAGTTGGCGGCAAAGAAAATCAATAACTTTCGCAAACTAGTCACTCCCGGCAATCTGCTCATTCAAGAGTTTGAAACATCAATATTAATTATACTTGATATTTGATAAATGTTAAAACATAGTAGCATAGTACATTAGTAAGCAATTTTAAGGGTATAGGTTCCTAATGCTAAGTTAACTAACAAAAGTAAAACTTAAATCCTCGAACCTGCCACTAATGATTCATGTTTGACTGTAACAGAAAGCGTATTCCGGTAATGCAACTGATATTTTTAAGTATGGTCCATGTTCTCCCATCAATCACGGAATGACTATCATATGATACTATGTGGCCCCTGACTATGGGTCTCACAGAAAAGATCATATGACACGTCGCTGTTTTTGTTTTACGAGTGTGCAGCAGTTTTGGATTCAAGGCCTGACTAGAATCACTTGATGCTTGACACATGGAAACCGATAGTGGTATACTACTCCCTCCGTCCTACAAAAAGAGTTTCATTTGGCTTTGATCCTAGTTAATTTGCAAAATTCTAAAATTCAAGTTGTGATATGAATTTATTTTAATTTTTGAAATAACAAATTTGTACTTGAATACTTTTTTAAGTAGTTTACAACATTAACTACTTTATTAGTCAATATCAAATACTTGTTATGACACATGGTTGGGCCAATTCCTCTTCAGCAAAGAAAAAACAACCTTTTTTAATATAAATAGCTGCATTTTTTTAATTTCTAGCAAGTATAAACATCTGCAAATTTAAGTTCATAAAAATAATTATTTAAATTTAAAATGTTATATAAAATATAAAAGGACGCCAAAAGTTGCAAATGAAGCTATAAGTAGCACATTAACCAGAAATAACTGCAAATTAAGTTTATCTAAACAACAAAGAAACTAGAAAGACGAAATATAATCCGTTAATACCGAAGCTAGAAGTTGCGACTGCAAATTGAGCTGGGCTGCGGCTGCTGCTTGACCGGGCAACAGGGGCAAGTGCCCAGATTGACCCATTAATGCTGACCGGGTTAAATTGGCATTTCCAATTTGACCTATTTGTTGTTGCTGATTATTTTGTTGTTGCAGCTGAGAATTTCCACCGAAACTCATCTGGCCACTAATTCCGACGGCAGCTTGTTGCCGAATACCGGTGGCCAAATTATACTGTTGCTGTTGCTGAATTTGATTTAACCTGGACATTGATGGCGATCTCTGTATTTGAAAATTTGATGCGGCCATCAAATTATTCTGTTGGTGCTGCTGCTGTTGTTGTAAGGATGTAATTTGAGGGATATCGATTGAAATAGAAGGAGAGGCCAAAGCAGCTAGGTTATTGTTGGATGACGTTGATGGGTTCTGCTGCTGAATTATTGTTGGTTCCATTGTTTGGATAGGTTTTGGAGATGGTGATGAATTCTCTGTCATTCTGTGTTGCGTTCTTTACTATTTTCTTGGGGAAAATTGAGAGGGTTTTGCGGGCTAAATCATGACAGACAATTTTTGAGAATTCAGATTCTCTGAATTTCCAAGTTTCTCCAGTGAGGGAAGAGAGAGGGGAAAGAGAGTGCGTGAACTTATTTATATATTACCGTCGTGACCTTTACTAGTAGCTAGTAATTTATGTTTTCTTTTTCGGGCTAAAGATCAAAAATGATCTCGACTTTCTCGATGTCATACTTGCATTTTATATTTTTTTTCAAAAATACTTTTAACATTATATTTTCTGGGTCATCCGTGCCCTACCGTTAACAGAAGATAAATAGAATTAAAATGTAATGACGTGACTCATACATGAAAGTTAAGGGTGATATGTAAAAAATTTGCAAAGTAAATCAAGTTGTTATAAAATATTCGTTTGGTCGGGGAATATTTTTTTTTAGGAAATATTCATACGACGAAATAATCATTGATGAACCCCACAACAGAATTATTATCGGAGTTAAAAAATGACAAAAATATCTTTTTATGAAATAACGGCGGAAGTTTTACCGTTAACTGTTGAAATACCCGGTGATAAAAGTACAGTAATACGTGTGGTTGCATAGTAGCACACGGTATTGATTATTGATACTTACGTGAGAAGACACTCAGTTTTGTTCAATTATTGATACAGTAATTGCTGCATAGTATCTCACGTTATTTGATTCAATTATTGTCGATATTTTATATATTATTAAATTAATAATTGAGACGATACAATTATTCATAATATTATTTGCAATATTGACGATGTCTAGAAAGTTTTGTCGATGAGAGGTTTGATCACCTAATTGCGCGTCAATAGGGAGAAATTCTTGTTGGAAAGCCCCCTATTTTTTGGGAATGATCTGGTTGTCAATATTGTGAGTTATAATATTAATGATGAATAATTGTTGAAAGATTAAAAAAATGTGTTGATTGAAGATAAAATAATTTGTAGTAAATATTTATTCAATCTTTGATATAAATAAGAAGTCTGTTATGAGATGTTTTTTATAAATTTGGTTTATTCTACGGGGCTTATACGTCATCATCTAAGAGTCACTTTCGCCAATAGTACTTGCCTTTACTAGACGTCAAACCACTTACTATTTCACATTATAGGCGTCAAACCACTTGTTGTTTCACATTACAGGCGTCGAACCACTTGTCGTTTCGCATTACAGGCGTCGAACCACTTGTTGTTTCACATTACAAGCGTCAAACTATTTTTTTTTTACATCACCAGTCGTCAAGCCACTTGCATATTCACATTGCAAGGGCTAAGCTAAAAATCTTCTATAAATAGAAGCTTATTTCTTCTTTAATTCTCACCAATTCACTACAACTCACAAGAGAATTCTATAGAGAGAGAATCAGATAGAAAGAAGAAGAGTATTCCATTACTACACTATTGCAGTATCCAATCTCCTACTAAGGTAAGGGGTATTATGTAAGACCCCAACTTTTTTTTTAATAAAGATGATTTTTCTATAAATATCATTTTTAAATATTATGGAATGAATTTGATATAATATTATAGTTGTGGATAATATTTATAAATTTTGTAAAGTACGCAAGTTGTTATATAATATTCGATTGGTCGGGGAATATTCGTTTTAACAGGGAATATTCGTACGATGGCACAATCATCGGTGGATCCCACAACGGAATTATTGTCGGATTGAGAAAACGACAAAATATTTTATGAAAATAACGGCGGAAGTTTTACCGTTAACTGTTGAAACTCCCGATGTTAAAAGTATAGAAATACGCACGATTGCATAGTAGCACACGGTATTGATTATTGATGCTTACGTGAGAAGTCACTCAGTTTTGTTCAATTATTGCTTCAGTAATTGTTGTATAGTATCTCACGTTAATTGTTTCAATTATTGTCGATATTTTATATATTATTAAATCAATAATTGAGACGACGAAGTTATTAATATTATTATTTGCATTATTAACGATGTCTAGAAGTTCATCCAAGGAGAGGTTTGGTCACCTAATTGCGCGCCAATATGGAGAAATTCTTATTGGAAAGCCCCCTCTTTCCTGGGAATGACCTGGTCGATTAATAGTGTGAATTATAATAATGATGATGAAGTTTTGTTTTATTAGTATTATTAATATAATAGAACAGAAAAGTTTTTATATAAAGCAGAATACTTTTATAAAGTTATTCGTATTATTAGACTATAAATAGAATATATTATATTCCATTATGCATAGTGTTTTGCATAGTAAAATTTTTTTATCTAAAAATAGAATACTTTTATAAAGTTATTCGTTTTATTAGACTGTAAATAGAATATATTATGTTTTATTATGCATAGTATTTGCATAGTGCTTGCATAATGGTTGCATAGTAAAATCTTTTTATATAAAATATAATACTTTTATAAAGTTATTCGTTTTATTAGATTATAAATAGAATATATTATATTTTATTTAAAAGATTTTTTTTATTAGAATATTTTATAGTAAACCAATCTGGACCATCCGTTTAAAAGTAAATCAATCTGAACCGTTCAGGAATTAGTTACTATTCAGTCTATTCTCCTATAAATAAAAGTTCATTCCTTCATTATTTCTTACGAATTCACTGAAACTCTAGAGAGAGAAACTATAGAGAGAAAGAAGAAAAGTATTCTGCTACTCCTATATCCGAGTTTGTTCTATGGTAAGGGGTATTGTTTCTTTCGTATTCATGAAGAGAACTTATGTTATTCCATTCTTTATTATTCTGTTGGAATAACCTGTATATGCGGGCTACCCTATACTTGGTGAAATTCTTCTGTTATTCCATTCTTTACTATTATGTTGGAATAACCTGTCTATGCTGAAGTACCGCATACATGGTGAAATTCTTCTGTTATTCCATTCTTTATTATTCTGTTAGAACATCTTGTCTGTGCATTTACGCATGACCTGATTCCGTTATTTATTATTCTGTTGGAATATCATGCCTGTGCATTTACGCATGACCTGGTTCCGTTATTTATTATTCTGTTGGAATGACCTATTTGTGCGGTCTATCGTATGCCTGGTGATTTCTTTTGTTATTCAATTCTTTATTATACTCAGTTGGTTAAAGTTTTGACTTATATACTCCATGAAATTAGTGGAATATCTTTGATATTTACGTTTCATCCAGTATCTTTTCATGAAATATTATTCTGAGCATTCTTGAATTTTACTCTACAAAGAAGTATCATGTTGACAATTTAGACGTTATTAGTTCCTAGATAAATTAATTCTTGAACTTGTTTTATTGAATTCTTATATCATTGTCATCATCTTCATGTTTATATTATGTTGAAAGTCATCTGTGGCCTGTAGTGCATAGATGGACTTGGTATGATTATGACTAGGGATTAATCGGTATAATCATGATCGTAATGTTATAAATGATGTTGTAAAAGTCCTCATTGGCCCGTACTGTATTGATGGACAGTTGTTGGCATGATCATGACCATTGATGAATACACGAATATCCTTGGCCCGTAGTGCATGGATAATTTGTGGTTGTGATACTAATGAACATCCTTGGCCGTAGTTCAGGGATGATGTGGATTATGTATTAAGCTGAGTCCCGTCGATAAAAGTGATGAAAAATATTTTAAATCATAAAAGATAGTAAATTTTATTCTCTACTTGACTCTTTTAATGGATTGCTTGTTCCACTGCAGTTAAATTTGATGTTTGTTATATTGTATCAGTTTAACACTGTTGAAGGCTAACGATAATTTATTCTGTATTATCTTAGTCATAATATTTCTTATTGGGCTAGTTGAGCTCACCCTTTTACTTTCATTGTTCTCTTTAGGAAATGAGAACGTAGCAGGGACTAGTCGGTGAACGAGGTGACGGTCCAGATAATAACATTAGTAGTTCTCACTATTCTATTAAATAGTGTGATAATAAATGTAATGAGGACTCAATTGAGTGTGGATATTGTCTAGATGACAATATTTGTATTAAAACTCACAGCTTATGTTTTGTCGTATTTTACACGACTGTTGTATAATTAAGTTGTATTTAAATTTTGTACCATGTATTTGACGACTCAATATGGGTGATGTATATTTATTTTGGGGGCGTCACATATTATTTATTTAGTATTCGTAAGTGATATTGTTCTGGTTCAATATTCGTAAGAAATAATATTTTCTTCCATACTCTATAGTATGTAAATAATATTATTTCATTTCATATTCCTAATTCTACACTTATGTTGATAAATATTGATTCTATAGTCCATGAAATTAGTAGAATATCCTTGATATTTGCGCTTCATCCAGAATCTTTTCTTGAAAATAATATTTTGAGCCTTCTTTATAAGTTTTAACATTTTCATGTCGGAGTACTATTCACGGGGCTACTATTCCCAAAGTTATTATTCACAGTGTATTATTTACTCGGTTACTATTCACCCAGGGTACTATTCATGACACAAATTGATTCTTTTTCGGTCCAAATCACTTTTGATACAATATTATTCTTGAATTTTACTTCACAAAGCAGTATCATGTTGACAATTTAGACATTATTGAATTCCGGATAAATTAAATTATAAATCTTTAAAATTTATCCTTTACTATCAATTGAATTATTATATCATTGTTATCATCTTCATGCTTATATTGTTATGAGTCATTTTTAGCCTGTAGTGCATAGATGGACTTGGTATGATTATGACTAGGGATTATTCGGTATAATCATGACCGTAATGTTACAAATGATGTGGTAAAAGTTTTCATTAGCCCGTAATGCATTGATGGACAGTTGTTAGCATGATCATGACTATTGATGAAAACACGAATATCTTTGACCCGTAGTGCATGGGTGATTCAGTGATGTGGATTATTTATTAAGCTGAGTCTCAGCGATAAAATTGATAATAAGCTCTTAAATCATAGAAGATAGTAGATTTCATGTTCTACTTAACTCTTCTAATGGATTGCTTGTTCCGTTGTAGTTGTTGATCTAAAATTTGTTGTCTATTATATTCTATCAGTTATTATACTGTTGAAGGCTAATGATAATTTATTTTTCATTATCTTAGTCATAATATTTCTTAGTGGACTAGTTGAGCTCACCCTTTTCCTTTTTGTTTCATTTTTCTTCTCAGGAGATGAGAATTTAGCAGGAACTAGTCGGAGAACGGAGTGACGGTGCAGATGTTTGTATCAGTAGTCCTCACTATTCTATGAAATAGTGCATCAATAAATGTATTGAGGACTTATTTTGAGTTTGAATATTGTCTAGAAGACAATATTTGTATTAAAACTCACAGCTCATGCTGTATATTTAAGTTTATATTTGTATTATGTACCATGTATTTGGCTACTCAGAATGGGTGATGTATACCTATTTTGGGGGCGTCACATTATCATTACGACTGAATGACACTTTTGTCCCTCCAAGTTGCCACCCATTTTCAAAGTCGTCTCTAAAGTTTAATTATTGTCAGTTAGGTCCTTAAAGTGGCATTTTGTTGACATTTTCATTCCTTCAACCCAATTTAACCTCAACCTGACTTATTTTAACCAATTTTGACCCAACCCGATCCAGTTTGACCCAACTCAAAATTTTAATATTTTAAAATATATAATTATTTTTAAAATAATAATTATATTTAACATTTAAAATATATATATTTAATATTTTAAAATAAAATATCTTCTTAAAATAATAATTATTATATTTAAAATTTAAAATAATATTTATTTTTTATATTTAAAAGAAAATATTATTTTTAAAAAGTTATAAAGATAATTATTATTATTATTATAAGAAAAAAAATATTAGAAATTTTTATTTTTTCAAAAATGAGTAAAGTTTCATAAAATATAGATTAAAAAATATTACATAAGAAAATTAAATATAATTATTGATTTAAACTTATTTTAAAAATAATTTATGTTTTAAAATATTAAAATTTTGGGTTGGGTCAAACTGAGACAGCTTTGAAAGTGGGATGGCAACTTAAATGGACATAAATCTCGTTTAGGCGAAATTGAGCTATTATCATTAATATCCATTTAACCTAATTTATCTCTATAAATACATACCAACTATTACACAACAACTCATGCTACAAACAATTCTAAATACTGTTGAAAAAAAAATGAGTTATATGGAGACCATTCAAATTATGGTGATAGTGCATTCAATGGGAGCGGTTATAGCTTCATTTTGTATATTATATCTCACGGTGTTTATATTTATGGCTTCTTCATCTATTGTATTCTATTATCTAGATTGTAGTTTTGCATGATTTGTTAAGTACTAGCATCCGGTAAATCATTTTCATCATTATTAATAGTTCTTTTTAGCATTATGGTAATACTGTGAGTGCCTCTACAATTGTCAAATATGGATAAAAACTAATGAGACAATGTATTTGTTTTTTAACTATAACATTGTGTTATGTATGACACGTAACTATACTGCTATATTTTTGGACACGATAGTTTGTTTGACATGAAGATCCAATATAATTATTAATGCTCATGCTTTTCAGTTTTTGCATGTAACATGTAATTTTCCTTAAGGTCTGAGGACTGAAACTGAGACATTCTTAATCTGATTCCCCTTTCGTTTGGATGTTTGAATTCTGGTGCAAGTATACGTACTATGAGACATGTACTCTAAAATGCATCAAGTACATGTGTTAGATATTTGAGGTCTGGTGAGATTTGTGTAATGTGTAACAGACTTCAAATATGTCATTAACAATCATATCAATATAACAAATCAATGACATTGTAGCGTTACACTTTCTAAATATTATTAGTGCTTTAGAATGAAAGATGTTCCCATTTTTAACTCTATTAGTTATATTATAAATATTTTTATCAAGAATTTATATATATATATATATATATATAGAGAGAGAGAGAGAGAGAGAGAGAATCAAGATCAGGTCTGGACTTTCGAGTCTGATTAAAATTCGGACCCTATTTTTTTTAAAAAAAAACAGCTAAAAAAATTAATATTTTATGGAGCTGAAATTTTTACATAATACAGTGTTTTGGGTGTGATTTGAATACATATAACAAAATATGTATGTACAGTCAAACCCAAAATATTAATTTTTTTTAGTTATTTTTTAAAAAAGTTGGTCCGCATTTTAAGAATGTTCGGGATCCCGTATAGGATCCGGACTCTCTCTCTCTCTCTATATATATATATATATACACACACACACAATTATTCTATAATATCCTATGATTTAGTGATTAGATTAATTTATATTTGGATATGTATTCACAAAATTTTTACCCAACTCTATGTAACATATGTTACCAAAAATTATCGAACAACAATCTACCATCTTCTTCTTATTTTTTAATTTATTATTTGCACGTATAAATTTATTATTAACAAAATGAATAATCCCGCTACAACGCGCAGGTTTATATCTAGTTTTCATGCTATCATCCAGTTTTAATTTAAGGAACTGATATTTTCACATATATTTTTTATATTTTCATACTATCATGCACATTTTGGTAATGACTTATTTTAAAATAACTTATAAATTGAAATTTAAAATGATTTACAAGTCGTTTTACATTGTAATTTATAAATACAAATATTCGGCACCATTTTTATTTATAAGTTACAAATTAAGTTAAAATAAGTCGTGAAAGTGTTTGGCTAAAATGACTTATAAGATAAAATGAATTATAAAAATTACTAAAACAAGAGTAAAATAATCATTACATTTGGTTAAACTCATTTATTTTAAAATGTCTTATAAGTTATTTTTTGAAAAATAAAGAATTATTATTTCTCAAAAATAACTTATAAGTCATAAAATAAGCCACACACATGAAAAACTAATTAGTAAACAATTACTACTTAAATTGTTGTAGTTGCTGAACTGCCCCTTACTTCTTAAGTTGTTTAAAATAATATAGTATGATTAGATTTTTTTTAAAGCCCCCACTTTTTTAGAAAATATAATATAATTTCAAAATTAAGTACATAATCACCGATACAAATCAAGTCTTATTTTTTAAAAAATATAATATATTTAATTTCATAATCAAGTACATCATCACTATTACTGTATTACAACACTCATTAAAGATAAAAAATTTAAGACAACAAACTTTTCACAAATGAAGAGAAAACAAACTTCTCATAACAAGTAAAGAGTCCCATAGACCAATAAAACTTTTATAAAGAAGAAACAAAATTTCTATAATGAAAAAAATAAATTCATTTTCCCAAATAAACTTACTAACCAGTCTCGCATAAAAAGGTAACAAACTTTCCCTAATAAAATAAATAAACTCACCCAAAGATCAAAAAAATTGTTTATGGAGACAAACTTCCGAAATAAATTTTGAGAATAGAATCTCTTAACCATTAAGTTAAGAACTGAGTTACAATGATTATATTAAATGAAAGGAGGAGATTAAATTTCAATAACTGAGATAACCCGAATCCGCAGGTGAAGTAAGAATAGGGGAGAGAAATATTCTGAAAGAAAAACAAATAAGTACACTATTTGTTGTTGCTAAGAATGGTTTATTAAATTGCAATCAAGATAAATTACACTTTTGTTGAAGCTCTTTCCTGTAGTGAGGCCCTCAGTTGGCTTAAGACTTGTCATTTTTTCAAAGTTGTCAGGGACGGAGCTAGCTAGTAATTGTTGGGGGGGCCATGGCCCCCAAGATTTAGAAAAAAATTATGTACTAAGCCCACCTACATTTGTGAGATTAAATTTATAAGGCCCACTTACAATTTTGTAAGTACTAAAGCTGAAGTCATCCATTCTACTACCATTTTATGTGGCAGGATCATATCTAATTCTTGATCATCTGCCCCACCATAATTATAATATTTATCGAGTGACAAATAGAGCACATATTATGGTGTCGGAGCTACTGTCTATCTGTCTTCCGTCCTCGATTATCTCGCCGCTGAGGTATTAACTTTTGACTCATTCTTTTGTATTTTTGTTGCTTTATTTTTATAGATTAATTTGGTATGTTGTTTAGGAATTTGGGGAAAATAGTTTTTATACTTCTTAATGATCGGTTCTGAAATTTTGGATTTTATTGGTTTTAGTTAAAGTTAATTTGAATAGCAGAGTTTGTGAAATATGTTTTGATTATCTTAAAATTGTTTTTTTGTTTTCTAATTGTAACTTTGAGCTGTCAAAGATAAATGCTGCGAGCCCTTGATTGTTGTACTTGCAATAGTTGTTTTCATGGGCGTGCATCTTATTTTCATATACATTATTGAAGAATTGTCGAAGGAATCCATCTATTAATGTCACTCCACCTGTTGAATTTTCAAAATGACATTTAGAAAAGTTTGTCCTCTACTTCCTTCTTTGTAACCTCGTCACTTAAATTTTTAATTTTTTTGGTTCTTCTTTTGTCTAATTAGTGTGCTCTGTGATTTGAAATTCTCACCTTCTCAAATGTCTCACACATGTGTTATTGGGTATACAGTCTGGGAAGTAGTTTTAATATATGAGAATGTAAACTATCATGGATCAAGTATTTCTACTGAATGTTCTTATTAAGTAGCATAGGTATTTAGACTATGCTAATATTTGGACATCTGTTGCTAAAAGTAGTAGTTATATTATCACCTAATATGTTGTGTTATGATTTGTTCATGTTAGGAGCAAGCTTATTGTTATTTGCAAGTTTATGTTCAGCTAACCAAGGAAAGGAAACCACTAGAAAGTTCATTTCACATGCTTACATTAGGCCAACTATTAGATAGTTAATTTTTTGACATTTTGAAAAGTTATGAGCTTTATGTTTACTGCATTATTTAAAAGGGAACGGTTAGAGGAAGATATTTTCAAGCTATTGTGTCATGTACTTGCGTTTCATACACACATTACTCAAAATTACCTCACAATGTGGCATTGCTAATTTGAACACTGACTTTGTTTTCAGGCCATTGCAATTGAAGGTTGTTTCTTGAATGAAGCTTCTAAGCTTGTAGTTTGCCTAGATATTTTGCTATATGCTTGGGCTGAATAGTTTGAGCATTGGTTTTCTAATTGTATTGTTAAGAGATTTTTTAAACCTTGACATACCCTTTTATTCTCTTTTTGTTATGGATTGTAAAAAGTTAAGTTGAGGCAACCATTTCTTTACAGTAAACAAATTACAAATGTAGTAAAGGACGGGGAAAATAAATCAGTTGGCTACACTTTGGTCAAGAAAAACTGAAAAAAATAAAAAAAGGGAAGAGTAGAAAAAATGATTTTTCCACAAGTTGAGGTCATTTACTTTGCCACTAGCCTAAAAACAATAGTCACATACTTATAGTGTAATGCACAGACCGGGAAACTCTCACCACTACCCCTTACAATGTATATTTATTTGTTTTTCTGTGTAAAATTTGATCATCGCACAATAATTTACTTTTTTTAGTATTTTTAATTTATTAATTGTACGTACACATTTATTATTAAAAAATTGAATAATTTTGCCGCAACGCGCAAGTTTGTATCTAGTAAGTACACTATTTGTTACTGCTAAAATTGAATAATTTTTTTTCATTAATTGGTAACCCAATAAAACTGAATTGGTTACTTTTGTATTAACATTTGGCTACCAACTGCATTATAAAAAAATCTACAATAATTTTTTTTTAATTAATTGGTAACCCAATAAAACTGAATTGGTTATATTTGTATAAAGTGTTAGCTACCAACTGTACTCTTAAATAAAAAAAAATCTATAATAGATTTTTTAAAAATAAATTAGAAACCTAATAATACTGAATTGGTTACCTTGGTATGAATGTTTGGCTACCAACTGTACTATAAAAAAATCGCAGCAACTGTACTATGAAAAAAAATCGTAAGTGTGGATGTGTAGGATGGTATTAATGGTGTGGATGTGGAGGATGACATTAACAAATTAGAACTGTCTAGGTTAATGGTGGAGGATGGCGTTAATGGCGGAGGAGGACGGAGGAGAAGGGCCTAATTTATACAGTGGAGGAGGGCGGAGGAGAGCAGTGGAGGAGGGCGGAGGAGGAGGACGGAGGAGAGGGCGGTGGAGGAGGACGAAGGAGGAGGGCGGTGAAGGAGGGCGGTGGAGTAAGGCGGATGAGGAGGGCATTAACAAGAATGAATACGTTGAATGTAGAAGAAGTAAAAGGGGGAGACTAATTAATACAGTTATTCTAGATGAGGAGAGAGAGAGAAGAACCTAAATTAAGGAATTCTAATTGAATTATAATTCCCTAAATTAAGGAATCCTAATTATACTAGAATATGTAAATAAATATGAAAGTGTATTAGTTATGTAAATATTTAATGAGTGCACTTTTATTTTAATTATGTTTTTAAATGTACTATAAAATGTAATTGTTCCAAAAAATTTTAAGTACTAAGCCCACCTACAATTGTGAGATTAAATTTATAAAGCCCACCTACAATTTTTTAAGTACTAAAGCTGAAGGCCCACCTCCATTTCATTTCTGCCCCTTTTCATTTCATATCAGTCAATTACTTTATTTCCTCCGCCATTTGCCCATTTCGTTCTCAGAGCATGATGATATTTGTAAGCTTGTGGATGAATTTTATCCCAAAGACTTCACAGAGCAGAGAAAGAGGACTTAAGGATACAATTGCATCATTACGAGTTTTATGTACTCCAACATCAAGAATTTCAAAAGTTGTCCACTATTTCTGATCTCTGTCAATGGTTGGTGAAAACTAGAAAGTCAACAATCTATCAACTAATCGATAGACTGATCAGGCTTGCTCTAACTCTTTCAATTTCCACTGCAACTACAGAACGTGCATTTTCAGCTATGAGTCATGTCAAATCTGAACTTCGAAACAAGATGGAGGATGAATATCTTACAAATTCTCTTATTGTCTATATTGAAAAACAAATTGCGAAACAGTTCAGTACAGAATCAATCATAGATGAATTTTGTGATTTGAAAGAACGTCGAGTGCAATTCTGACAAAGCTTTGATATGTTTTAAAAGACTTTTTTTTTGTTATGTTTTGTTGTCTTTGTCAAAGCAAATTCTATTCCTATATTATTTTTGTTTTAGTAAAAATATGTTTTGTAATGGTGGACGAATATATATTTTTGGCCCCCCCAAGACTAAATCTTGGTTCCATCCCTGAAAGTTGTGATGAAAACTGATTGTCAAATTTTTCAACAAACTTTAGCCCATCCAACTATCATTCTACTTAGAGCAATAGTAATATTTGATGAGCTAACCAATTTGTTAGTTAAAATTGTTGGTTTAGGGCCTTGTCCCTCCTCCATTTATTTTCGATGTTGATTTAATATAATTGGTTCCAAAAAAATCTTATCTGATATTTATTACTAGTGTATACACACTTTTATGCACTCCCCTCTATAGACTATATGTCGTTGGATTCAGTATTCAGAGCCCTGGGCCTGTTCAATTATCTGGAATATTAGATTCCTCAAGTTTCCACATATCTTATCAGAATTTATTTTTTTGAATTTGAATTTGAAGGTAAGATGGGTATTCTTGCTTTCTACTCTCCATTCTTTTCATTTGAGGATTAGATCTCTTTTGTCGTGCTTGAAAATATTATACAGTTGTGTTGACTTCAATTTCTGGTGTTATTGTTTAATTTTTCTTATGAAACTTTTTGTAGCATAGTAGTTTTTCTGGTCTACGACTTGACTTGTGTTTTTATATTCAGCATTCAAAATCAGAGCTTTCGGTTGATTTTTGCAGCCAAGTAAAGAGGAAACAAGACCGTTGGATGTATACAACTCAATTCCTTTGAATTATTATTTAATTGGCTGTGCTTGTAATCAAGAATGTAAGGCGATGATATATTTAGTAATGGAATGCAAGTAGATGGCAAAGTAGTAGAGTTTTGGGCAGGTCCAGAATATTTTGGACCAAAACAGGTTGCTGATCACCGAGATTAATCAGAACCAAGAGTCCAAGATCCTTGATAACTTGAGCCGAAATGTTGGTCTAATTAGAGAGCTCAACAACAATATTCCAAGGGTAGTTGATCTATACGCTCATCTTTCCATCTCCTCTGCAAAATCATCTCAAGGAGAATCATCCGAAACAACAAAATCAGATGCCAAAAAGAGAATTAGGTCTGCCTGATTGCAATACTCTTCAATTCTACTACAACTCTTCAACACTTTTCCTTGAGAGGTAACAGTTTCATCATCATCATCATCATCATCATCATCATCATCATCATCATCTCGTTGTAATTCTTCATTTGAACTTTTTTAATCTCTGTAATGCATTGAGTTTAGTCATTAATGCTGAAATGTTGTTAGGTAAAATCCCAATTTGATTTCCAGAATTCCATGTTAAAGGCATTATTATGTCCTTCCAGTTTTTTGCCAAAAGGCTATAATACTCTGCTGTTGCTGGCCATCATCATTCGCTCATAAATTTACTTTCTCTGCTTCTGATGGGAACTTTCAACGACCTCCTTTATTCTTTGATATTCCCTTTTGTGGATAGTAGTAACTTTCAATGTGTTCTGCTGCTGCACAGCCTTGAACCATAATCTGAATGAATGGATAATATTAGCCTTTTCACCATTATTTATTTCGTTCAAGCAAAATCCATGATTTATTAAATTAGTATTATATCAGAACTCCATCAAAGGAGTCAATTTTACAAATAAACACCAGCACAAGAATACCAATGCAACTCAGGCATGCTTCAGTCATAATTCCGGTTACGCAAGGCAACAAACATTTGGGACTCAAAAAACATTGTAGAGTCAAAGCGCCAAAAAAAAACAAAAACAAACAGCTTTCATATATATATATATATATATATTGAAAACAGTACCAAAGAGAATATATCAACAAAATAAATAGGAGTATATATAAACAATTTCCATCTCTTTTTCATGTTTGTCTATAGAAGCTGCTGCTCTACTTTCTCCATCAATCTAGTGAAGCATTCATTCCAGTCCAAAACCTTCTCTTCACCATTGACCACCTATTGTCGGAGAAAGTGAAAAATGTTGGTGAGTAAACTGCCACAATATACTTAAGAAGAAGGATTTTTATTCAAATGTTGAGAAATGAAAATAATTCCTCCAAATTCATGGACATTATAACACCCCCATACATAACACAATGGAGGGCAAAGTCAAAGACACAAACACACCAAATTTTCTCTTTTAATTAAACAAGCATGATAATAGAGAGATTTCTTTTCAGATTAGTGTCCAGTCCGAAATATTATAGACGCCATAACAGGGATGATATTGGAACACCAAAAACATGAAAATTACAAAATAATGATAATATACTAAATGGAGAACTAAAAACGTATATGCATACAGACAGAGAAAATTGAACAGGCCGCATTCAAAAACACGCGCACACACATTAGACAATGAAGACACTATGAGGTACTGCATATTTTTTCACAAATCAATCAATTTTGTTAATGAAATTTAATTTATGCAAGTAAATATCTTAATCAACCTCAAACATCAGTCCTTTTTCTGGGACAGTATCAAGAGCTTCCACACATATGAAGGCAGCGTCCTCCTTGCTCAGACTTCCCTCTGCTGCACTACCCTATCATAATAATGTAAAACCAATATGAAATATATATGTTTACAAAGCATATAAACAAGTTTATGTATACATTCTAGTTCATAGGTCTTGCTGTGTTCATGAAATACCACAGATCAATTGACTTGGGACTAGGGAGAGAATGGAAAAAGGTTTTACACCGGTTGGCGATAAAAGGATAATAACAGGTAGGATCGTAACAAAATACCTCTTTAAAGCTGAAACCTTGCTGCCCACCAGGAGTATTCCTTAGTGACCCAGATCTGATAATGGTGTAAGGAATTCCTGAACTCGTTACCACAGATTCATCTTGCTCTGCCAGTTTTCTTGCATTGCCTTTCATGATAGCTTGTATACCACTGCTACCTTTATAAACAGACAACTGCAATCTTATCAAAACATAACAAACAGACTTCATCTACATCAGAAGAGCCTATGCATCCAATATAGAAGGGAAGGAATACCTGAGATAAGAGGATCACATGTTGCACCCCTTTCAAACTCTCCACATTAGATAGGAAACCTTCCTACAGAAAAGCATGATCACCAATTGTTGTGGCAATTAGGTTTGACTGGAGTTTCACAAATAACAATCACACACAGAGATATTAGAGATGATGCGGTAGTACAACCGACTATGAAATTGACAAGACTGAAACGATAGAATCTGTGAAAAAACAGATGACTACAAGCGCATACATTAGGGCATATTACTGCACGAACACCTCTTAGAGCCTTCTGTAAAAATGGCCTATCATTTGCGTCTCCAGCCACCGACTTCAAATTCACAATCAAAATTGGTCATGCAAAAGTCAATAAAAAATAAGATAAACATGAAAGGTCATTGGTCATGCAAAAATTCACTCTCAAAATGCCATGCCATTACGCACCTCAACGTAAGTACCAAATGATTCAATCGCAGCACGCTTATCCTTCACCAGTGCTTTAACTCGAGCTCTTTTGACAATCAATGACAATATTACCATCTACATTTGGAGATTACAGAACTAAAATTGATCTGTCATAAGGCAGAATTATTTACAATGCAAGAAAACCCTATCAACAGGAAATTGAGATATTTGGCATAGATTTATTAGATTTCAAATCCAAAAAATATGATCTAGTTGTTCTTACTTCTTTTTCAATTCCTCTCCACAATAAATTTATAGAAAGAGGAGTTCAAAACACATAAAAAAAGGACAAATAACACAATAATTTACTTGCAACTGTCATAGTTTATTTTTATTTTGTTTGTTTACCATGAATACTTATGCATAAAATCGGAGGCAATGGCATCACACACCTGACCAATCTCATTATCTCCATCCGTTACTAAAACCGCATCCCTAACTTCACCTTCTTCTGTAGTCAAAGACTCAAAGAACAGAAGCAATTGTTTAAGGAAGAACTTGAAGCAGTATGCACATACAGATCTTGGAATTGCTACATCAGAGTACCTGGAGATTCATCATCATCTTCCAAAATGGATCCATTCTTTGGGAGGATATCAGGTGCCCCATACCATTTCCTCAATTTTGGCCCACCTACATTCGGCCAAAATGTAAAAGGAGACAAATTCAAGAGCATAAATTGTTTGCAATAAGATTTGTCTGAGCTTATTATATCATCTAAGCTCCATTGGAAAAAAGAGAGCTAAAATTATGTCCTTTATTGTACTAGCACCAAAAAGAATCAAAATTAATTGCGGATAGAGCCTTAAATTCTAGAGATCTTTACCATTTAGCACTTTCTTTCAAGGTAAGAAAATAGGTAGTCCCAGCACACGCAGTGGCTCAACTCCCTCTATCCTAGCCACTCTCTGATCCTCAGGACAACGCCTTAAATTCATGATCAACCAAATGCATACTACTTTGAGCCACTTTCTCTCATGCAAAGCCTTATACTAGCATCTCATGAACATTTAATGCGATATCTTCATCTTTTATATACACATTAGTTTATTCGACATTAATTTGTTAGTAAAGCAGCACCTTCCGACTTACACTCCCCTTAATATAAAACTCTACAAAAACTAAATTCATGGGTCTCCTCCTTAGAAATGGTCCATTGAATAATTAACAAACCTGAACTCCAAGATTTAGTAGTGATTTACACAAGACAAAACTTTAATCAATCCTATATGATATGCTTTTAAGTTATTGTTTGCAATTTTTTTGCTGTTTGCAACATGAAACATGATTACTTTTAACAATTTAGTTCCCCAATAACAAATACAGAGTATTAGTCTTAAAATGCTACTCATATTGAAAAAATAAAATTAAAAAAAAAAGTACAAAACTTTACCGAAGTTATCACTGTAATTAGTTGGACAGAAATTGAGAGAATAAATAGAGAGCAGAGGATCTTGAGAAATTACCTTCGATATAATCAAGAATTTGGTCCATGAAATTGAGCTTATTTTTCTTGGATGAAAAACATGTGAAATAACGTTTATGAAGATGGGAGATTAGACAAGTCTTCTTCCGGGAAGGAAAGGAGAGTGAACATAACAGGGAGAAAGTTGGAGAAGGAATCGGAGAAGTAGCCATTGATTTGAACATGAATATGAATATATGTTCAGTTCTCACCCATTCTTATCCCTCTGTACTGCACTCTCATCCAACCGTACGTTCTATCCGACCGCTGACTTCAATATTTTTAAATTTAAAATTGATATTATTTTTTAATATAATAATGATAAATATTATAAATCATTTTAAAAAATACTAGTTATTGTAATATCTATTAATTCATAATTCTTAATAAATTATTTTAAATTTATCTCAAAATATTTTTTTAAAAGTCAACGATAATTATATAAGTAATTTTGAAGTTTATTTTATCAAGTATCTATCTATACAAAAAACACAAAGGTGACTTGCTTCTTCTTCAGTCATTCCTCATTCCCTCTGTCAATTTATCATACTCTCCTCCCTACCCCATTCTACCCAATCCCTTTACCATCTCAATAAAACCCCCATAGATTTGAGCCCTCTGCCGCCGCCGTCTGTCCTGTTCCATAACTCCTCCGCCATTACCACCTCGCGCTTCAAACTTCCGGAAGGTTGGGAGGTCGAAGAGGTGCCCCACGTCTCGGGTCGACAACGTCAATCCCGTGAGTTTATGTGCTTAATTTATCAAACTAATTTCCCTCTTTCCTTTCCCTCTTTCCTCTTTCGTTTAGGGCTTTTTCTCTATACTTTTTCCGTTCTTCACTCTCTCTGGTAATTGTTCTATCTTTATTTCTCAATTAATTTTTCACTTTTACTATGTGTGATTTATGTATATACACTCACTCATATTTGTTCGTGATTGGTTGTTCTATTGCTTATGTCATGTAATTTGTTTACTGATTAGTATTTGTGTAATTTTTAGTACATTTTGAGCTGTTTTGGATTTTGCTTTATTAGATTTGTGGGGGTTTTTTGATGGATTTTGGATTATAGTACTGTTTGGTTGAATTTTGAATCATTTGTTTCTGATAGAATGGGAATTGATTACAATAAGTTATTTCTAATAGAATGGGAATTGATTACAGTAAGTTATTTCTGATAAAAGGTAATCACATGAACACTGAAACTAATTTATCAGCAAACATAAATCAAAGAAAATTAAAAGAAACCATTACAATGCAGATACAAATCAAGCAAAATAACATACAAATCAAGTAAAGTATATAATAAGAAGTGATGGTAACCCAAAATCCATATATAACTTAGAGAGAAAGGATTGTACCAGCACCTTGAGTACCAGCTCCTCGAACAATGGTGAGACCCACCAGAAGAGTATTATATGCAGCAACAGAGACTCCAAAAACATAATCTTGAAATGAAACCTCTGTTCCATTGAGATACTCATCATACTCATAACCATTGCTTAATCCCAAATACCCAATAACAATTACACCGCAAAAACACAAAATGTTCCTCATTTATTATCTCTAATCCCGCCTCTTTAATACCCAAAAATCAAATCTTTATATGTATGTGTGTGTATATATGTATACATAGAGAGAGATGTGAATCTGGGTACTATTTTTCTCCTGATACATACGTTTCGAATCTTTATAAAATAGAGCGGGAAAAAGGCTAGAGTTACGGGTGACAGTGGCGATTTAAGACACAGATGCTTCACCATAAAGAAAATGAAAGGACTGATTTGTATTTTAAAGTGTAGCTACATGGGATGGGATGGAGCTATTAAGAAAAATGAAAGGACTTCATCTGATATTAAGTTATCACAATAGTTTTACATCTACTTATACAAAACACAATTAATTTTGAAAACAAAAATTTCCGAAAGCAATATACCTCCTTCGATTTCCCTCTTTCCTTTTAGTTCTTCAATTTCTCCAATTCCCCTCTCATTTTAGTTCTTCCTCCCTCGATTTCTTCAATATACCTCCTAAGAAGTAAAGGGCTTCGGATTTGGTTTGGGTTTGCCCGTCACACCATCATCATCTCTCTCTATATATCTCTCTCAAATTGTTGAAGCTTATAGATCGGACTTCTAGGATATCCGTATCATCCTCTTGCCCTCCGGTAAGCACCTTTCCACCCCTTATTTCTAAGCGTTTAGGGTTTCACTCAATTTATAATTGTTTTCATAATAAAACTCAATTTATTGCTTGGATTCTAAGCGTTTAATAGGTACGGTCGTCTTAATTTCTCCCTTACCGTGAAATATGGCCAGTCACCACCACTGTTTTTATATTTGTTTAATTTGATTTCTGAATATTTTGGGATCTAAATCAACCCATTTTTTTCTTAGCTTTAATAAACTTTCATGTATTCAAAGTTTCACTGCATTTTATGTAATTGTTTTAATTATTTATTGATTCAAGTACGATATTTATTGTTTTCTCACGATCAAGTTTTACAATTCTGTTCTTTTGCTCGCAATTTGCACAGTTATGACCCAAGTTTTGCTGTATAAATCTGTGTTTTCAATGGCAATTTTGCAGGAGTGGATGCTGATAAATTATCTGTAGTGGGTTTGTCTTCAATTATTGTAAGTTGCATAATTTGTATGTTTATTTATCTTTTTCTACACGCACAAACACACATATGTATTATTTATCAAACATATGTATTGTATATTTGCTATGTCAATGAGGAAAACTGCAAGTTGCACCAGGGTATATTTGCTATATCTACTTGTTTCTCTTTTGAATTATTGCTAGGAAAACTGCAAGTAGAGAGATGTGAGGAGGAAAACTGTACTAATTTAGTACACAAAATTAAATTCTGTTATTATTAGTTTTGGTGGTTGTAGACTTTAGTATTATTACTCTCTTTATAATACGATAAAAAAAAATTTAATTTGTAATGTTAGGGATAAATTGAGTTGACAAGATAATTGCATGCAAGGAAGAAATTTTGTCACCAGTATCATAAATGTAATTTATTTAAAGATAAAACTTTAGCAACTCCAGTAAAAAGTTAGTATTAGAGATTGAACGAGTCGTGCATAAAACTTTGTCCTAATTCATACTTTATTCGTTTCTTGATATAAGTCATTTTAGAATTGTGTACAGTATTAAAAAAATAATTGTATAACTTTAAATATAATATTAATTATCTATATTATCTTTATATTATAAAAAGAGTGTTATTTATTAGCAAAAAATAGTGAGAGAACCAAAATTATATTTAATACTTGAAGTAATATTGAAAACTAAATAATTAATAATTACTTAAAATTCTCAAACCACTTATATTAAAATTGAGTGTCATGACTAACATAGCAGTAGTTTAACCAACTTTATACCCTACAGATTATAAAGTGCACAGGTGTGGCTTCAAATTTTATCTATATTTTCCAATACGCTAACACTGTAAATTTGTAAACCGAACCATTTGGATACCTTTACGAAATTAATGTAATAAGAAATTTGACAAACACTGTGGTGTACAATGTGCGGAAGCACATGCTGCAAACATTCTGCTGCTGCAAACTCTGGTGCAAAGTGCAAACAAAACAATATATTCTGAGTGTTACCATTTTGATGTAGAACAATATCTGGAGATAGATCATTGTTGAAAATAATTGATAAAAATAAGGGAATAATGCATTTATTTCAATTCCTAATTTTCTATGCACGGGAAGCTTAAATCCTCTAGTTTCACATCAACTCAGGTATAATTAGATAGTTTCAGAACTAAATACAATGACGTTCATTTGGCAACAACATTAGGCTATAACCGTTGCCGTAGTTATAATTGTCGTCATAGTTATGTCATCGACTTTATATGCTATAACGACGAAAAAAATTCGATGTCATAGCCAGTTCATTTTTGGTTCACTCATGAATATGTGCAACTTGCAAACTTGGCAAATTTGAAACTTTTGTAAGTTTTGCATACATATATATAATGTTCTGGAATTATATTCTAGCATATATTGATGGCAATAAAAAGTTGCACATACAATTGATTTTTTTAATTGCTAAAGTCTCCTGTAGAGTATCAAGGTACATTAAGAAGGCGTGGATTTCAAATTACTGTTTTTGTTTTTTGGTGAAATAATGAGGATTTTTAATGAGAAAGGTTTCTTTCTATTCTGTTGATTTCTTTGGATTCCCTTTTGGATTTGTAGTATGGTCACAGCTTTTTTCCTTCTTTTTTGTGTTTGTTTTCTTTCTCTTTCCCTGTTTGTGGAATTCATGGCTGCTGTTGTTAGTTTTGATATTCCTCTACCAGGGTAAGCCTCTTCTTCTTCACGCTTTTAGCTTTTTCGGATTATTATTTTTTTAAAAAAATCATTTGTGTTGTTAAGGTTTTGTTAGATTTTTTGTGGGTTTCGTAGATTTTTGAAGCAAATCCCATTATGTTTTAGCTTTTTTATAGATTTTTGAAAAAAAACCCATTATGTTTTGGCTTTTAGCTTTTGTTGGTTTTATAGATTTTTGAAACAAGCCCCTTTATGTTTTTAAGCTTTTGTTAGCTTTTGTGGGTTTGTAGATTTTTGTACAACAATGTGTAATAATGTGTATACACGACTCTATTTATGAGTTTGCAATTACTGTATATGGGTCTCTTAATTTTGCTAATCATATGGATTCACAACGTACCTGAAGAAAATGAATGTTCATAGTGTTTTTGTGACATTCTGAGTTTTAAGCTGATGGTTTTTTGGTTTTCCGAGAGACATGTTTATTTTCTTAAGTCTTCTGTTTTTATTTCCTGTTTTTTAAAAATTTTAATTAGTAGTCAATGAAGCCAATGGTTTTGTCTTGTCTAGACTTTGCACAATAGTGCAAACTGTAGATTTCTTTAGCGTTTTCTATTTGTGTTTTGTGTTTATTGTTATTGTGGTTCTTTGAATGAAAATTTTACTTTACTTTACAGTTTATAAATCACATGGCTTGATTGGGAATGTCTGATTCTAACAAATTATTGAAGTTTCACATTAGATATCTATAATATAAAACACAACCAAATACGAATCTATTCCCACTTTAAAATTTGACAAACCACTATAACAGCTCAGATTTCTTCCCAATTCATCTAACTTAATCTAAGGGTCAGAATTAATTTCACACAAAAAACAAAAACAAAAAATACCGCCCAAATCAAAATCCCCTACACTCTGCCCAAGTCCCGCTTACTTCCGTTGTACTCTCCTCCAAAATTAAACCCTCTACTCTGTATATCCTTCCAAAAACTATTCCTTCCCCTCTTTGTCTGTATGCCCTTTCGAAGAAGGAGAAGAAGAAGCTCAACAACTTCATCGATTCATGAACTCCTCGCTCGAATTGGTAAAGCCCCTCAAAACCCAATTTCTCTTTCATTTCAACCCAATTTTCTGTTGTGATTCACTTAATAGTATGTTCCCCGTGTAATATACCAATGAAATTGATATCGTTTAACCAAATCATCGTGCATCTCTGGATTCCTTTTTCTATTACAACAATACCATTATAAACACCGAAGATTGACAACAACTTCCTTCAAGTATGCGTTTGACACTCAGAGAGAGAGAAGAGAGTAAGAAGATCTCACATTTAATCTTTTTCACCTGGCTGCAGTTGTGACCTCTCACTCACTCACATAAGTACAACAATAAGTGATTATTCATTAGGATGGGGAACACTGTTGTAGCTAAAGATATTGATCAAGTATGTTCTGATTATTATTATATCTTCAATTTGCGCTTGGTTATTACCTGAAGGGCCAAAAAAGTACAATCTTTCATTATTTCTGATCTGAATTGGTGGCTTGGTTACTAAGCTGCTTATAGTTTAAGAAATATCTTTTATGCTTAATTGCTAGAACCACATACTTTATTATGCACATTTTTAATTGGAAAGCAGAGGTAAACTACGTAAAAGAGTATAAATCCTCCAAAATTCCAAAATTTTTAATTGGAAAGTGCACCATTTCCAAAATTCTGTACATGTAAAGAAAATTACCAATTTTAAAAGTAATTTAGATTTCAGCTTGAAAAACAATTTAACCTTGGGTTAGATTTGTAGAAAATGAGAAACGGTGAGATATTTATAGAAAATTAAATTACTGTTTTTGTTTTTTGGTGAAATAATGGGGACTTTTAATGAGAAAGTTTTCTTTCCATTTCTGTTGATTTCTTTGGATTCCCTTTTGGATTTTTAGTATGGTTACAACTTTTCTTCTCTCTTCTTTGTGTTTGTTTTCTCACTCTTTTCCCTGTTTGTGGAATTCATGACTGCTGTTGTTAAGTTTTGATATTCCTCTACCAGGGTAAGACTTGCCTAGTTATTGTAATATCTATTAATTCATAATAAATTATTTTAAATTTATCTTTAAAAATGATTCAAAATATTTTTTTAAAAGTCAACGATAATTATATAAGTAAATTTGAAGTTTATTTTATCAAGTATATTTAACATGATTGAAGGGGCAGCATAATCGAGAGGAGGGGTACTTTTGGCCGTTGGAAAATTACGTGGAATTTGGCTACCACTACCAGTAACAAAACCGACGCAAGTAATCAAAATTCGGACTCTACGATGGTCCTTAATCCACTTCATACGAAATTTGGATTCCGGTACTGTTTGACAACGAGTGTAATACGAAAACAGAGCGTCCCAGAAAAACGAGACTGAGCTGCGAGCGCTAGGAATAAGCTATAAATTATATAATTTTGCCCCAAATCTCTCTTAAAATCTGTAGATAATCGTTTGAAATTTTAGCGTCTGATTTTCCGAAGGCAAAACGTCTCTTTAATCAATTTATTTGTCATTGCTCTATCCGTAGGACGATTACTATTAATTTCAACTCTCTTTTTTTCTGGCTAGTTTCCGTCACTTACTGGTTATCAACGGGAGCAAGTAACTTCATTTTCAGATTCCAACCAGTTATCATTCTATGGTGAGTTCAATTTTAAAAATAGGTTTACGATTTAGCTCAGTTCAATTCATTATATATATATATATATCTATATATACACACACACACATTTTCAATATAAATATAACAAGTATGCACATATAATATATACTTGTGAGCACTAGGTGTAATTGTAAATTGCTGGTATTTTGTGTTGGCGACATGAAAATACACGTGTGAAGCTGTTGAAATTTTGGATTACCTTTGGGTTCAGTTCATATTTGGCATTGTGAAATTAGGGGTTTTGATAAGGGGTAAATGTTATGCAAGCATGCATATATTATATTTAACTTTGTTGGATTTATTTTCTGCTCTGTACAGTTAGTGTATTTGAGTTGCATGTGCTGGATTTTCCATGGAAACAGTGGTTGAAGTAGTGGAAAATGCTGAAGCCAAATTTGAGGATAGTATTGTTGCAAAAACTAGCTCTGGCCCGAAGTCACTGAAGCCGATCACTGATCCTGTTGTTTACAAGCTCGTTCGGGTATTATTAATTGGGAATTGATATTTTCACAAGTGAAAATGTTAATGTTAGTTCCATATGTTACTTTCTCACATGGGGTGGACCCCACTTACTATTCATGTGAGGAGGAACTTGTGAAAGTATCAATTTTACTTGTGAAAATATCAATTCCCTTATTACAATTTTAATGTATATGAACCTGTATATATGCATGGGGAAGAAATTAAGATAATAGATATTTTATTCATAAAAAAATTAAGAGCTTCTCTATCTAAAAAATCAAAATATTTAGAACCTTTTATCTAACAAATATATAGAATTAAATATTGCTAATGTATTTGATACTTGCATTACTTTGTTTCACATTATGTAATAGCATGATGTTTTATTCACTCTCCTTTATGGATGATACATTTTGGCTTTAGGATTTGGCTGGAGATTGATTTATGAAGTTATAACAGATTAACAGGCTTGCTTCCGTGTCGTACCCTGTTAAATATATTGAAAGTAACTCACTTTTCATGTGATATAAAACTTTATCTTCTATTTATATCAAAATTTCTCCTCTCCTTAGTACTCTGAAAGTATAATTCTTAAGAGGAAAATGAAGAAAAAACTTCAATAACGGTGCCACTAAGTAAGCCATAAAGTTCGTAAGAGAATGGTCACAGTTAGAAGCTTTCTACAAAATATTCAATTGCTAATGATAGAAATACTCTCCTATCACTTTGGATGTAGGCCAACCTGTCAAAAGCTTTTAGTGTAGTAGAAAACCAGATCGATTTTTCTCTGATATATTGCAAAACGCAAACCGGTAACAACATCAAATGACAAATAAATTGGTTATGGGTATTTGTGCACCTTACTAGGCCATAGCTTATGGTAATAAACAAGCATGGAAAGACTCTTCAAAGGTGTTCCTTATATATGAAATTTGTTAGGTGTATGTGAATAGCTGATGACCTTGGACTTTTTCTCTCACACCTTTAGTGGTCTTAAATTAAAACCCATATAAAGTAGCCTCCAAGTTCCTGAGGGGTGCGAAAGATCTGAGTCGCATTTTTTTCTTCTTCTTTAGGGTTATACGGTGTTTTAATACCTGAAGGAAGTATGCCAAGATGTGAAGTCTCTGCCAAACCATGAGTTCCATACCATTGAGATCACGTTAGATTGATTTCTTTATTTAATGGATTTTTAAATTTTGATTTATTATTCAACATGTAGGTTGAAGGTGATGGGAGATTAGTCCCTGCGACGGATGATGAAGTTATGGAGGTTGAGGACTTGCTTGAGGATGGAAAGAGTGAAACATGTTTCATTGCAGACATTGGGGGCACTGTGGAATGTACTCCGATCAATAAATGTTCTTGTGAAAAGACTCATTTGAAAGGCTTTGAAGGTTGATTTTTTAGTATTTTACTTTCTATCGTCTTTATATAATTATTTATCTGTTTGTGTATTCAACATTTACCGAATTTAATATGTCTTTTAAGAGGTCCAGCCAATTAGCTCATATAAACTATTGAAAAATTAAAATATCCAATGAATTTCTCAAATCACATTTTATATGTTATCGTTGAATATGTAATGGTGAATATAGTGAAATCTCCTTTACTTGGAGTCAGCTCCTCCTTGTTGATCAGAGCATCAAGCGACACAACCCGATTCTAGTTCAGATTTAATGAATTGATTCACTTTTTATGTGTGATGTAAATAAATATAATTTTTGCTGTTATATTTTGAACTTCTTGGTGGTTTCAACATGTGACTTTCCTCTGAACACGCTGTGATTGGATTTAGTGGATGTATTTATTCATTTTTCTCTTGTACTTGGCCCAATTTTTATGCTTTATCTAAATGAGAAATACATTCCAGGTCTGCTCCAACCTGAGAATCTAGAAGTTGATTCAGAACAGTCGAGTGCAGTGCTTGACCCTGGAGTTAATTTGATGAAATCAAATTCTCAGGCGGAGGTATTCATATGGATTTTATGTAACATATAAATATTTTCTGTTTTGAATTGGTTAAAACTTAAAAAGCATTAAAAGTTGTGAGTTTCACCAACCTTGTTCCTGCTGCCACTCGCTCATACATGACATTCTTGGTATCTCCTGATTATTAAACATAATTTGTAATTATATGTGTTGCATATTTCCAATCGTTGTTAACTATTTTTTCCCTAGCTTTGTTATTATCTAACGAGTGCCACAATAGAATCTGTTAAGTTATTACTTTCACGAGGTTTTGTTATGTGGATTCTCAATAATAAAATCAGTCTTAAAACATTGAATGTACTTTTTACTATTTTCCATGACAACACTTTATAAAATTAACTAAACTATATTTACCTTAACAAGTCACCATAACAAAACTTTTCAGTACTTTCTTAACAAAGACTTGTATGGCCAATAACTGCTCCTTAATAAGTTCTCTTGGGGAACTGCTTAGCATTTGCCTATTATTTATTATTTCCCTTTGTCCCCAATTCTGGTAGCCCTCCTTTCCTTTTTGAGATTTTCTAAAATAAAAGTTTCTTGTTAACATTTAAGATACCACATACCATATGCTTTGTGACAGGTTTGTTTTCTAAATGTTTTTGTAATGGAGGTTGGACTGGCCAATGCAACCTTCAACCCTTTTGTTTTCTGTATTTTCTTCAGTCTTTAGAGTTTAGACACTTTGAAATTTGTGTAGGAGGTTCTTTGATTTGCTTATGGATCATCCAACCTTTCTTATATTTTAATGGATATCAATACTCAATTCTTGCTTATAGGAAATTGTCCCCTCATCTGCACCAACTACAAATGATAGCCGAATTAATGAATCTGGGGGTGGGCAATGCTCAACACCTCAAGGTGGATTGACTGAAAGTGGATCATTAACTTCTTCTGTATGTAGTAGTTGGAAGCCTGATTTTTCTAAGTTGAGGGGGGAAATATGTCTGGACAACCTTTCAGTTCGAGAGCTTCATGAAACTTTCAGAGCGACATTCGGACGAGAAACTTCTGTCAAGGACAAGCAGTGGCTTAAAAGGAGGATTTCCATGGGACTGACTAATTCTTGTGATGTTTCAACTACAACTTTTTTTATAGAAGATAATAGAGTGGTTAAGAAAGGGAAAGAAGGAAGTAAGATTGTGGATGGCAAAGATACCAAGGAACCTGTTGTTGGAGTAATGGATGAGAACTGTGGAGGTTCATCATCTCGCCAGAAAAAGCAAATGGAGAATCATGTAAACAGCTCTGGCAAGAGATTATGCATTTCTAGTATGGAATTTAATGATGATAGTAAAGATACTTGTATGGAACAGAGAGCAGTCAAAAGGGTTCGGAAGCCCACAAGGAGATACATTGAAGAAGTTTCAGAAGGAGAATACAGGGAAAATAGTGGAAAATTTACTTCTCAAGTGAAACATTCTGGACATGGGCAGTCATCTCCACGAACTTGTGTCCAACCTATTCAAAATGTTAGACTGGATGGGAAACCTCTTGTTACCAGGCAGGATTCTCTTGGAGGTTCTGGGATTCAGATTCCATATGTTTCTCGGGTTCGAAGAGGCCGTCCAAGAGAAAACTTTATGGCTCTTATGGTAATGTTATACAAGCATTTCTCAATCTTAACTAATACCTTCTGACCTGTTTCTGTGACAAATTTTAACACGAGAAGTGTACATTTTTCTTTGTTTATTTTGATAAATTACAATATGTTCATTTTAGTTTGTTTCTGTGTACTTGCTCACCATTTACCTGGACATACAATGTTAGTCTTAGTTTCATATTTCTGTGTTGAATTTTAATTTTTATTTCACGAGAGTACATGCGAGGGATTTTATTACTACTTTTAATTCTTTGGTTTTCAATATTTTGGGGTTAGTGGGATGCATTGGATTGAGTATGCATCATCATTGTTTGAAAAATCATCTGCAACATAGCAGATTTTTGAGGTACCGCGTCTGTTATACCTCGCTATCTTATTGTAATTGAAGACAACCACTTTCCTCATTATTCCCACCCTTCTCTTTACTGTCCCTTTCTTACTTCCAGTTGCCACTGCTATGCACTCACACAACCATCTGAATACCTCCACTCCCAACATAATATAGATAGATACACCCGTTCACCTTTGAAGGACAGAGACTTCCCATAGCCTCCAATTTCTATCACTTCCATTGACTTCTATACCAACTAGACCACTATTCTTCTCTCTCTTTTCTACAATTATGTAAGTGCTACTTAATGTAATATGTATGTAAAAGCATAATTTTACTGAGGTGTGAACTGCTAAAGAAAAAACTCACCACATCATTGCGGCTGTGGGCAATAACAGTGCTTAGTGTGCATGTTTCTTAGGATCATATGAACCATGGTGATATGTTTCTAATAAGACGTGGTTGTCTACTGCTTGCTATTGCTTAATGCAAATGCCTCCCTTTTCTCTAATGCCCAGTCCCTGCTTTGCTTCACGCTCATTTCAATTGGTATGAACGAGCTGCAACTCTTTATTGTACAACTTTTCTTTAGACAGTTTTTTTAACAGACATATGGGTAAGGATAGTAAGACCAAAAGGCTTATTGTATATATATAGGAGACCAATGAATTGATGAGGTGATATTACACTTCAGTCTCTTGCTCTTTATGTGGACATTTTGGGCGAGTGTGGGTATATTACAGTTCTTATCCTGTTGCCTAACTCTTGCCGTTTTGTGGCTTGCTTTTACTTTTAGCTTGTAAAATAAATTTGTGAATTTACACGAATCCAATATTTTAGATATGTCTGCGATAGGTAAAGTGTTTTTATGTCATATACAGTACTCCCTCTGCTCCTTTTAGACGTCCCCATTGAAACATCACGCATGTTAAAATGATAAGAATATGCAAAATTATACAAAGTTCGATATTACCCTTTATGAACCCCTCACTCGTCACTCCATGATTGAATGTGTTACAGTTGATATATTTGCAAGTGAGTTGATGGGAATCTTCATGGATCCCACAAATTTAAAGTTCATGGGGAAAATGGTAATGTTAATATATGTGTAGAAATTCAATGATGACATTGTCTTTTTACATCCAAAAAAGGAAACGGCATCTAAAATGAGACCACGGGAGTATTATCTAATAGTATCCTATTAATTCTACAGTGAGGCAATTATTTATACTATACAATATCCATTCATGTGGTAGTCATGTCATTTATTTTTAGCTCGATGTTTTAATAAAAAGATATGCCAGTGGCACCTATTTCTCTAATGCAGCTATTGATGTGATATACTTTGTAACTTGTAGGAACTTCAACCCAGTGGAATGGGCATAGCTTCCAACGCGGTAAAAAAGGCATTTGGCGAATATGATTCTCGACCAGATACTGAAAGAGGGAACAAAGTCGTCAAAGCTAGACTAGCCCCTGGATGGGTTCAACAGCCTGTAAGCGCCAATTTCAACACATATTTTGTTCGGGGAAAAATGTGATGGAATAACTAACTTGCATGTCATTGATAGTCGCACATCAGATACCAAGCTAAACATTATACCAACTAGTCATCTTGTTGATTATAATCATTTTGACATAATCAGTCAAAAGCAGAGTTCCAAGTATTCGAATGAAGGAATAATTCAAACTAAGGTAGATCAGTATCATATTCACATATATCAAGGTGTAGTTGCCTGGGTTTTTGTTGGGTTTTTAATCGGCTCCATAATTTATTCCCTCTTCACCCCCATCCCCTCTTCTGATAAGTATTCAAAATTGTCCATCGTGTCGTGCATCGGCTTGAGTTACAGTTTTTATTAGATTTATGTGGTAGTTTATTTATGTTTATGTTTTTGTTAGAAACTGATGAAAGTTTTCTATTTTCTATCTTATAGCTTATTACTAAACCAGAGAAAGCTGAGGAGTGTTTGCAAGGAAAGGCATCTGAGTTTGATAAAGATGAAGTGTTGCTGCAACACATGGATTCATCTGGTGATAATTCATATGATAATATAGCAACTATACCTACAGCAAATGGTGGTATGCGAAGGAAACATCATCGTCCTTGGACCTTGAGTGAGGTGGTTAAGCTAGTTGAGGGTGTAGCTAGGTATGGTGCTGGTAGGTGGTCTGAGATAAAACGGGTTTTGTTTGCATCATATTCATATCGAACCTCTGTTGATCTCAAGGTATATGTTTTTCTTATTGTAAATTGGGCATAAGTTCTAATGGAACTAAATATATGTGCCTAGAGATGGTTGGCATTTAGACTAAATATATACGGCACAGGATTTTTCCTTGTATGTTAGGCTGAGAACAGGTTATCATTTTGCAGGACAAGTGGAGGAATTTGCTGAGAGCTAGTTTTGCACAATTGCCTGCAGATAAAGGGGTGAGCAATATTTTTAGAATGTGTGCTTATGTTATTGATTTGAAGAGGTAAAAGCTGCTTATACACAAAGGCGTTAAAAGAATACATTAATCGAAACATAGATGTTGCACTCCTTCTCTTGGTTGTGCGTACACACTTATTATAGAATAACGGTCTTCTTTCAGTTTGGAGTCAACATGTTTCTGTCCTTTTTGTCAAATTTTCATGGCCATTCACAATTAATCATCTTGATATCTCGATCCTTGAAAAATGTACCCAGTATTCCCCTATGTAATGGTCAATTTTGAGTAAATTGCATGACATCTTTGAGCTCATTAGATGATGACTTAATTGGAAATATGCAGGTGGATAATTCCCGAAAACATTCGTCTTTTCCGATCCCTGCTTCAGTTCTAGTTCGAGTGAGAGAGCTAGCAGAAATGCAAGCCCAGGTTCCACCAAATCTCAGTGTAGGCAAGGTTGCTGGACATAGTGGTAGGAGTGTACATGAAACAAGATCTGGGTACTTGTAGAAATGTAAATGCAATTTTTTTTTCCAATACTAGAGTTGTATACCACAACATGTTTCTTGTGGATTGGTAAACATTACTGATAAGTTTCTCTGTAAGAAATGTTAGTCAAAATCTTTTGTGAATTGCTACTTGGGTAATAGTCTTCTTGTACTGGCAAGTGGTTGGAGCCTTGGAGGTTAATAGCCTTCTTGTACTGATAAATGGTTGGAGACTTTTGTTTCCTACCCTTTCAAGTTTTATGTTTGGCCTTTTTGTTTAGGGTCGGTCTGTGAGTTTTACTTGCAGGGATGGGATGGGATGGGATGGGAAAGTTATTCCTTAATTTTTTTTTGGAAAGAACTTCATTCCTTTCCCTTCTCCCCAAATTAAGACTATGGTTTGCCATACTATACTTTCTAGGTTATGGATTCACTTGTGTTTCGGCAGGAAAAAAAGAAGAGAAAAAAGGAAAAAGAGGGTAAAAAAAGAGTAAAGAGTAAAAACAAAAATGAAATGAAAAATCTTCTTTGTGAATAAAAATTTATCCTTTTTCAATAAATTATTTCTTTTGAAATCTTTCATTGTATCCAAACACGCGATTATACTTCTGGGTTCAATGACATTGTGCTTCAGAGCTAATGTACGTATATCACCTTTGTATTTTTATTAATTATTTTATACGTGTTCACAGAAAATAAGGCTATAAATAACTCTTCCATCTTCCCTTCCATTTGTGTTATCAAACAATAGAACTCAACTGCATCATTAATTTTCATTCGTTTCCTCAATATATATTTATATATATATATATATATATAATTAACACAAATTGTCATAATTTCCCTTCTTTAGTAAAAAAGATCATTCCCTCCCATCTTCTCATTTTTCCATCGGGCCTATCAAACGGATCATGCACCATATTTATGGCCCAAATGAAAAAGTAGGACCTGCTATAAACTAATAAAGCACAGATAGATTAGGCCGGTAGAGAAAATCAGAAGGAAAAGAAAAGTAAATAGAAGCAGCAGCAGCAGCAGCAGCAGCAGAAGAAGCAAATAGGTCACCCCGCCCTCCTCCTCCTCGTCTCTCTCCTCCACAGCGACCTCACCTCCTACCATCTCCGTCACTCCATGAACGCCAATTACTCCTCCGATCCACTTCTCGTGAACTCCGATCCCGATGACCTCATCACTGTCACTCATCCTACCACCACCCAACACCGGCGTCCATGTCCACCATCAGTTGCCGAACGCCACCATTAACACCATCAACAACACCCTACCCACAAGCATTCTTCAGTCCCCTAAATCTTTTCCCCCCTCTTATAATCAAAACACAAATTAGAGTAGTAGTAAATAAATCAAAAATGAAACCCTAAGAGAGAGACTGAACCTGAATTAAATGCAATATGCGAGGAATCGTTTTTTTAAATCAAAATTCCATTTGATGCAGTTTCTTCATCTTCTCCTCTCTTTTTTTCTTCCTTTTTCCGATCAAAGATTGAACCTTTTTTGCTAGCTGCGATTATTAAGAATAGTAGATCTAAAAAAAGTGGCGAATGATGTTCTTTAGTAATTCAATTATGTAGAATCAGTCAGTTGCACGAGGACTGATGTATGTCAACAAAGTTTAGAAACAAGATTTCATTGAATGAATTGCCAACAAATGTTTGTTAGGGACACAAACCGTGGTTATTATTATTTTTGATATTATTATTATTATTATTATTTTTGATATTATTATTCTTGTTATTATTGTTATTATTATTATTATTATTATTAGTTGATAATTTATTTATTTTTTTGTTTAATTTGTATAAAGAGAGAAAATTAGAAAATCCTGGACCGACTTTGATCTGCAGGGTACTCTTCTTCACGTCAGTTGTAAAGCAGCCACCCACCATAGCTCAGGTTAGTTGAGAACTCTTAGCATTAGCATAAGCAAAATCGTGCAGCGTGAGGTTTTAGATAGCATTCGGCCGACGTACCCTCTCTCTCTCTCTCTCCATCTCTCTCCCTCTCCCTCTCCCTCTCCCTCTCCCGTTATAGGTGTTAATATTAACACTTTTTTCGCTCTTATTCCATTAAAAAAAGTGTTCTATCATTACATTATCCAAATAATCGAATCAATTTTAGTTTGCTGTATTTTACAGATCAATTCTGCAAGAAACCTTGTATCCCGTTGCTCTTGAAATATTCTGTCGCTTTAAATTATCATTCACATCATTACCTAGCTAGCAAATTATAAGAATTTTATGCATACTTTACATAGTCATGACATAATCAAATTATGCATCAAATTATGTCATTCTTGTATTTGAGTTTGGTATTGGGTTTGCTGCAATATAGTTTGTCCATAGGCTCAGTACTGAATTGTCACCCCTTCTGATCTCAGTCTCCCTTGTTTGACGCGTTTGAATGTGACCTTGCTTTGCCATTTTTTTTAAGCATTTCAACATTGACTTTAATTGCTACGGATTTGAATCCCTTTTTCCCGTTAATGTGCGGAGTATCGTCACTGTTAAATTTATCTAATTAGTATGTGAATTGTTTGAAGTATCTTATTTTCTCAACTCTGATCTGCATCTACCTCTATTAATGTTCTCTATGCTTGTTTTTCGTATCTTAACTCGTTGTTTCACTACTTTTTTAATAATAAACTTTTAATTTCTTTAGCTCTCTTTGCTAGGGTTTTATATGCATTGTCCAATCATTAATAGGTTGAAGAAACCAATTACTAGTTTATTTAGTTCCGTGTCTGCAGAACCGTGCATTACTAGTTAGGGTTTCGTGTTGGCTGAGGAGGAGAGAAATATACGAAGAGTACGAAATTGATTGATTGATTGATTGAAGAGGGAAAAATTACTGGTGAACAATTACTTTAATGACGCATGACAAAACTCCTAGGATCCGAAAATGTTAGGGTGGTAGGGATTCAAGGAGCCTTCTTGAGTGTTTCGAGTTGTGAGAGAATGTCCAAGAACCCTTAGAATCCGAAAACCTTGCTAGGGTAGCAAGGATTCCAAGAGATTCAAGTTTCTAAGTCCAGCAAGAGATCTCAACTCCCAAAAGTCTAAAGTCCAAAAAAGCGTCTCCTCCTTTATAGAATGGAAGAAGTATTTATAGAGTTTTTTGGAACTTAAATAGTCACATGTCAGGCACATATTTTTCAGAAAAATTTCAGAAATACCCTTTAGTTATTATAATAATGCCCATATCGTCTTGTCTTTTTAGCCACCAATCCAATCCCTTAATTAATTCCCAAAATGAGCCGCCTCCACGAGTTTTCTGCCTTGGGACACATGGAAGCTTTCTCTCGGGTCTAGTACATTTATTTCTGGCTTTTTTGTCTTCATTCAATTAGGCCATGTGAACCCTAATTTGCACATTTAATGAGGTCGTGGAATCCTAATTATGCATTTAATTCAATTAGGTCATGTAAACCCTAATTTGCACTTGGGCCCACAATTAGAAAATTTTATTTTATAATTTTTTGCATTTTTTTATATTATGCGCATCTAGTCTTAAAAGGATGGGGAAAGAAGGATTTTTACTAGTCATGGATATTTTTGTTAGGGTTTAATTATAAATATGATGGTACTTGATCGAATCATGAATATGATAGTACTTATATTAACTTAAGAACAGCCACCCTAATACACGTCTGCATGCGCGATAGGGTTTTGGGACATGCTGGCCACGTGCACCACTCCAAACCCTCCCTATTTAACCAACGAACTTTTCACTCCATCCCTACCCACCAGACCACAACACTCACTTAGGGGTGAGCATGGTGCGGTGCGGTTTTGAACTTTGCGGTTTGGTTTCATGTCAATTAACCATCAACAATTATATAGTTAATTAATACTATGTTATCACATTAGATTTAGAAAATATCAAGTCATTCTTGATTTGCAAACATAATTGATACTATTTATTCTTCATTCAACCCTGTAACATATGTCTTCTAAAATAAAACGAGGAGAATATTTTATAGTAGAAAATTATATATACTTGAAGAAAATTTGAGAAAACATGATGATTATTTAGTGCAATTTCGGTTTTATGTGTGCGGTTTTGACTAGTAACCAAACCGAAATCGTAAATTTGTTTTTTCAACCCACCTAAAACCGTCACATATGCCAGAACTGTTGGTGCGCTTTTAATTAGTGCGATTTGTGCAGTTTTTGATGCGATTTCAGTTCCAATTTGATTACTTTCTTAGCACTACACTCGCTCATCTCATGTGCCGCATCATATAAAAGTAGTACATGCAAACCTCGTGTATCTCAACCCAACCCCAAATATATAAGAATCAAATTTATTTGAATTATATAGATGTGACGGGATAATACTTTTAAGGTAGGGGATAGTTGCATTTTTCATTTTTCCATTTACACCACATAGTTAAAAATTTCCATTAAATATCATAATTTTGAGTACATTCTTTTTTCATATTTTTTCAAAAAAGCCAAAGACACTCCAAACACAGTAGAATTATAAAAACAGAGAAAAAACCCTTTACATGAATTGGAAATCAAGTTTTTATATGAACTGGACATTAAAACCTAAGTATTCAACAACAAAGTAAGTTCAATAACTAAGAATTTCAGTGGGCATTTTAACTTAACCCTAGGCGAATCAGTCATTTCAAATCAGAGAAGACGAAGATAAAGGATGAAACTTGCCAGGTCTTTTGGGTACTCCCATCTCTTCGTCGGTGAAGTCTCATTAGTCTGGATCGACTTGGTAATCCTCATCGTCCATTGATACAATGTGGTGGTAATGGGGGAGAAAGAGGAAACAAAAGCGAGAGAGAGGAAACATAAGCAAGAGATAAGAGTAGTGAGGAAGGAGGGAATGGGGTGTTTACTAGCCTAGGTTTTTTGGCGAACCATGGGATGTGAATGGAAAAGTAAGGAGTGCAACTAGCCCCCATCTACTTTTAAAGAAAATGATAAACTACGAAATATTTACGTAATTTTTTTATTATAAGTTAAGTAAATAAATATTAATAATAAATTATTATTTTTAAAATGCATAATATATATTTAGTTTTACTATATTAATCCTTACCAATTTAATTTTATGTATTGATAAACATTATAATTATAATTTGACGCAGTGGCGGAATCAGAACATTTTTAGAGGGGGGGTCAAAATACATCTATAAAAATATTTATTTATTGACGCTTACAGTGCTTCTTTCAAGTTTATTTTGCCCAATTATATTATTTCACAACATCTTATTCCAATCATTGTAAACCTATGAGTTGTGAGTCTAATAACTTTAAATGTGTGTGTATATGTATATATATATATATATATATATATATATATATATATATATATATATATATATATATATATATACGGTCCGGATCAAGTGCATACCCCTTATCTTACTCACCCGTGCTCACCCCCTTTAGCGACGGACCCGACGACGGTTTCGGTCATACAACCGTCGTCTATACTTTTAGCGATGTTATATGTTGTCCGTCGCTAAAAGTATAGACGACGGTTGTATAACCGAAACCGTCGCCGAGTCCATCCTTAAAGGGGGGTGAGCACGGGTGAGTAAGATAAGGGGTATGCACTTGATCATTGCTCTCTCTCTCTATATATATATATATTAACTCTTCCCCGAACTATGAGACTATTAATTAGACTTTGAATTATTTTAGTCAACTGATTAGCTACTTTTATAAATAAAGTATAAATTATAATATTATATATTCAAAACCTTATATTGTGATTATGGTCATTTTCTTTGGAGACAACTGAGAGTAGCCACTCAAAGTAATAAAATGAATTAAGTTATTCTCATTTACACAAAAAATTGAGTACCAATGTGTGATTAAGTCAGTAAGACAAATGAGTGTAATATTAATTAATTAATTATCAAATTTATTTAATATTATTTTATTTTATAGTAATATTGTTAATTTATTATAGGTGGAAAGATGTGCAAAAACAAAGTAATTAATACCATCTTATAATAAAAATCAAATTTAACTAATATTAACATGTTTCAAATTCCAACTCCCATAATTAGAGGGATCTATCTATCTATCTATCTATCTATCTATCTAGGGACACTAATAATTATATATTTTTGTGAATATATATATATATATATATATATATATATATATATATATATATATAAGCATGCATATTCATCTATCTATCGATCTTTTTAAAAAGGGATGGACGTACGTACTTGTCACATATTATTTCAATACTTAAAGCACAAATTGCATGTGTTATGTAATTTAACTCAAAGTTATAATTAATTTTTACTCTAATTTTTATTTTTCATAAAAGCACGCAATCTTCTCATGGTGCTGAAGAATTAATGTTTTTGCTTTGGGTTATGGGGCATCATGTAGATATACTAGTTGGGTCCCGTGTCTCCGGCACTGTATGGACAATATGATTTATCTCAAACTTTGAACGACCAAAATAATTTATTGAGTGAGCGGAAAATTTAAAGTCATTTGTATTTTATTAAATTATTATTAGATTATTAGATAGATAGGTGTATTTTATTAGATAGATGTATGAACGGTGGGATTTATCTCAAACTTTGGACGGTCCAGATGATTTATTGAGTGAGCGGAAAATTTAAAATCATTTGTATTTTATTAGATAGACTAGCTGGGTCCCGTGCCTCCGGCACTGTATGGACAATATGATTTATCTCAAACTTTGAACGACCAAAATAATTAATTGAGTGAGCGGGAAATTTAAAGTCATTTGTATTTTATTATATAGATTATTAGATTATTAGATAGATAGATGTATTTTATTAGATAGATGTATGAACGGTGTGATTTATCTTAAACTTTGGACGGCCCAGATGATTTATTGAGTGAGCGGGAAATTTAAAATCATTTGTATTTTATTAGATATATATATATATATATATATATATATATATATATATATATATATATATATATATATATATATATATGGGTATCCATCCACAATAATCGGTTGTTGGAGCAACCCCTTTTGGCTCAGCTGCTACAACTTGTAGCGGCTTATAAAAAAAAATTTGTATAAGGCCGGTACATGTTGTAGCGGCTGGGCCAAAAAAGGGTTGCTGCTCAACAACCGGTTGCTGTGCATAGAATCCCTATATATATATATAATATCAACAGTAAATGATCTCTTGGCTGGCCGGACGGCCTAATGGATTATAATTCTTAGATTTAAAAAACAGTCGTGTTTGTAAGAGATCGATACTAGCCATATATACATACATACGTGATACGAGTATATATGTTAATTTGTTCCAAACTTTAAATCCTCAACTCAATTAACAAACATACTATTAGGGTAAGGTAAGTACGTAGTCTTTAATTGTGAATGCATGAATATATAATGCATTATCATATATGTAACAATTAATTATCGATGATTCAAGTATAGTAATATAGTATCAAATATATATGAGATTAAAATTATTATATAATCAAACAACCCAAATTAAATCTTATTAACAATAATAATTCTTAAAACATAACATAGTTTTTAAAGTATAGGTCTTGTTAACTACGCCAAATTAATCTAAAACAAGATCGAACAATTAAAGTTTCTAGCTATCTAGCTAAATATAAACTAATATAGTAATATCGAAGATTTGATATAACAACGAACCATATATTAATCGAAAATTTAAAACATACGTACGTGTGGTCTAGCTGTTCTGGTCTGATGTCTGAATTAATGCATGTTTAGAGACAGAAATGACGTGTGAAGCATAAGTTCCGTGACCCGGCATGCATCCTTCTATATGGACACACATATATATATTTTTAACACGGATCAGGTCCGGGTCCGGACCTGATCCAAAATTCGGACCCTATTTTTTTTTGGTAGAACAACTAAAAAAAAATTATAGAACTAAAATTTTTCTATAATACAGTGTTTTGGGTGTGTTTTTAATACCTACACCAACCAATGTATGTACATTCTGCCCAGACTGTACAGATATATTTTGTTATACGTATCCAAATCACACCCAAAATACTGTATTATGTAAAAATTCAAGTTCCATAAATTTTTTTTAGTTGTTTTTTAAAAAAAAAGCAAAAAAAAAAAGGTCCGAATTTTGTTAAAATCCGGGAGTCCGGACCTGATCCGGACTATATATATATATAATTCATAATTATAGGAGGCTAAGCTAGCCAGGCCGGTTGAGGCGTTGAGCCCATGCATGCGAGTAATTATCCATGGTACGTGTTAATTTGTTTGTGCTATAGATTTCACTTCAATCCTGTATTAATTAGGTCGGATCCTACAGTAATAAAAACAAATAGCTAGCTAGCATTTGCAAATAATTAAAAATGACTAGCTAGCTAGTGATGAGTGATGACCAAAGCCGGCCCTGGGGCAGGTCTACCAGGGCGACCGCCCAGGGCCCAAAACTGAGGAGGGCCCAAATTTTTTTAAAAATTATGTATGTGTATAAAAAAATAAAAAAATAATTATAAAATATAATATAAAATAAATCAATAAATTAATATGGAGAATCAAAATAGACTCTTAGCCACAAAAAAAAAAAAAAGAAAAAACCCTTCAACCTTCTCAGTTCATATTTGATTTACGGTTTAACTGTAAAATTTAAAATATTTTGTATTAACTGACGAGAATAAATATTTGATTCACGGTTTAACTGCAAAATAAGGCATAATTAAAAAGTTGTTTATATTACACATCTCTATATCATAGATGCTAACAACTTAAGAAAACACAAAAGTTCTATTTTGATTTTTGATTATGAGTTTTAATATTATATTTATTATTCCCTTCGTAATATGATAAAAAATTTAGTTGACTTTTTATGTATATTAAAAATATAAAAAATAAAAAAAATTATTCATATTTAAATTTTCATTTAATTGTATAATTTATTGTACATAATTAATGATATTTCATAAATATGCATTTAAAATAAAAATACGACAATTGAACTTAATATATGGCCAGGGCAGGGGCAAAACTGCTCTCAAGATAGTAATTAACCTTTAACAAAAAGATATTAAAGTGAATTTTATATAGTTATATAAACAAACTAGTTCTAATATATAGTGAATTTTATATAGTTATATAGTGTAAATTATGTGTCTTGTGTTGAATACGCCTTCAAAAAAGTCATAATCCGTACCAAATAGAATTATTTTGTAACAATCCTTGTATCTGTAGATATGTAATAATTCTAGATATTTTTAAAAGTTAAATAAATTATATTAATTTTAAAAAATTAAATTTGATTATATACTTTAAAAGTAATTTATAATACTATTAGAATTTTAATTGATTGAGATATGTAGTTAACGTAGGTAATTAAAATTATTGTTTATTATAAATTATTTTATTATTTTTAAGATTTATTATTATTACTATTTTTGGTGTAGCAAGATTTTGCAAATAAATAAATAAATAAAGGAAGAAGCCCGCGGCTCGGCCCGACCCGGGCCACGAGCCTCACAATTTCAACCCGTCAAAACCCGGGTCATTTTGGACCCGGCCCGAGCCCGGTCCGTCCTCCTGTTTGCCACCTCTAAAAGGGGCACATTTGGAATTTTTTGCCCTAGGCATTATGAAACCCAGGACCGGCTCTGGTGATGACTGATGAGTGATGAATGATGCATGGTTGGTACGAAACATGCCCAAACCAGGCTGCCCACAACTATATAATGGAATTGCCATGGATTGCAACAACTCAGTTTGGAAATATTAGATAATTAATTATATATTTGGATCAACTAATTACATATATATAGACACACACACATGTACACACAAACTGTTGGTGGTGGCATTCAGTAATCAGCATGCATGATTGATCACATGCAGTACTCTTGGTCTAATTAACTGCCCCTTTAGGATGGATGGAGATTTATCACCATTCGTGTTTCCTCCATCTGGACCACTTCAGTGCATTTGCCTGTCACGCATAGCGTTTGAAATGTTTCTCACTAAAAGAAGAGATGGAGAAAACAAATAGTCATGAACCATATATATTAATTAATAAATTTCTTTTCTCTATTCAATGCTTTCATTAATCATGTTGTTAAATTTTTGAATCCATATAAATTCAAAGAGGAGGCCAATGATTTAGGAGTTGTATTTAAAATTCTCTAGGTTAATATATATATATATATATATATATATATATATATATATATATATATATATATACGGTTCAGATCAAGTACATACCCCTTATCTTACTCACCCGTGCTCACCCTCCTTTAGCGACGGACCCGGCGACGATTCGGTCATACAACCGTCGTTTATACTTTTAGCGACGCTATATGTTATCCGTCGCTAAAAGTATAGACGACGGTTGTATGATCGAAACCGTCGCCGGATCCGTCGCTAAAACGGGTGAGTAAGATAAGGGGTATGCACTTGATCCTTGATATATATATATATATATATATATATATATATATATATATATATATAGAGAGAGAGAGAGAGAGAGAGAGAGAGAGGCCGGATCCTGTCCGGACTCCCGGACAGGTTTAAAATCCGGACCTTTTTTTTTTTTTTTTGAAACAACTAAAAAAAAAATAAATTTATGGAATTGAAATTTTTACATAATACAGTGTTTTGGGCGTGATTCGGATGCCTATAACAAAACATGTCTGTACAGTCTGGGCAGACTGTACATACATTGGTTGGTGTAGGTATTAAAAACACACCCAAAACACTGTATTTTGGAAAAATTTCAGTTCCATAATTTATTTATTTTTTTAGTTGTTCTACAAAAAAAAGCAAAAAAAAAAAAAGGTCCGGATTTTCTCCCGTCCGGGAGGTCCGGACCTGATCCATTTTCTATATATATATATATATATAGTTCAGCTATAACTGGCATATAAATCGCGCACGCCATAGGTGAGTACTATATCTAGGTTTTGCCTTGCATCATATTGACATGTGATTCAATTTCTATTTTTCATCAACAAAATTAGTGAAATACTATCAATCATTGTCCATGCACATATTCAATAACAGAGGACGGATGCGAATTCAGAATTTTTTCCGAGCAGATGCGGATTTTAATTAATATTTTTGTTGAAGTTAAATAAAATAAAATTGAATTAATCATAATATTAACTAATCAGTACATGAATAATGTTTACAAATTGCAATAAATTTTCATAATTCAAACTAAAAAATGAATTTCAAATAAAAAATATTTAGATACAATTTAAAAATTTATTTCGGTTAATTGTCATATTTCAATTTGAATGATTCATCAAATTTGTTTTCTATATTCAAACAAGATCATGAATTAATTTCAAAGCATAAACTAATTTTGTACTTCTAAGATTTCATCAAACCTTAAAACTAAGAAGATTTTTGTACTTGTATTTAGAATTGATTTATGAAATTTTTTTGCCACTCGAAATTTAACTCTTCTATTAATCTGCCCCCTTAAATTTATTAATTTGCATCTCCCATATTTCTATACCTATAAAAAAAATTGAGTAAGGACAACTGTTTATGTTGCTCCGTATATAAATCCGCCATTGACAGGGGAAATGGGAATTATTTTGACTTGTTTCATAGGGTTAATGTTATCCGAATTGTAATGTTACATGCAAGAAAGAATAGTCAACACCTCGTTGGGTAAGTGTTCTTGCAGCCAATCTCATAAATTTCATAATTGCATTTAGTTTCCCCACTTCACTAACCCATATATATATAGAGAGTCCGGATTCAGTCCGGGATTCCGGACTCTATTAAAATCCGAACTTTTATTTTTATTTTTTTGTTTTTTTTTTGAAACAACTAAAAAAAAATTATGGAATTGGAATTTTTACATAATACAGTGTTTTTGGCGTGATTTGGATGCCTATACCAAAATATTTCTGTACAATCTGGGCAGACTGTACATACATTGGTTGGTGTAGGTATTAAAAACACACCCAAAATATTGTATTATGGAAAAAATTTAGTTCCATAAATTTTTTTTAGTTGTTCTACAAAAAAAATGGAGTCCGAATTTTGATCAGGTCCGGGAATCCGGACCTGATCAGTTTTCTATATATATATATATATATATATATATATATATATATATATATATATATACTCCCTCTTTCTTCAAATAGATATGGAAAGTACATTAATTTGCACACATATTAACAAGTAAAAGTAAATTAAAAAAAAATTCAAATTTATATATACTTGCTCATAATTAAGATTAAATAAAGTGATGATCAGTAGTTTTATTTTTTTATTAATGGATCTTACTAAATGACATATTTATTTATAACTTTATGTGGGAGGGGAGGGGAATAAGATCCTCTTCATTTTAAATGAATTAAAGTCTCTATTTTATGGTCTAGATTTAAATGTGATATATATCATGATAATGGGAGAGACAGATGATGATAAAAAATATATAAAAAATAAAATTTTCTATTTTATTTAAAATAAATAGAATACTAGTCCAGGAAAAAGGAGGTGGAGTATTTCTTTGTGCTATAGTAATTAATATGGTATGCAACTGAAGGGACTAGTGTTTTTTATGCTGTCTTATAGAGCTAATAAGTCTTAAAGGCTTTTAACGTAGAGTAACAGTATACCTTGGTATAAATATTATTGCTAATGAGAACTTCCTGCCTTGATTAAAAATCATACCTTCGCTGGATGTAAGTGTTCAAATTGCAATAAAATACATAAAACTGACCTAACTTACCTCCCATTAATATTATTTTGCCATATTTAGTTATAAACATATATAGTTATAAACATATATATACAATTCATCTTTACTCCCTTGGCCGAAGAGAATCTATAGCCATAATCATACCAAAAACTGTCCATCAATGCACTACGGGCCAATGAGAACTTTTAATTTTCACATCATTTATAACATTACGGTCATGATTATACCGAATAATCTCTGGTCATAATCATACCAAGTCCATCTATGCATTACAGGCCACAGATGACTTTCAATAAATATAAATATGAGGATGATGACAATGATATAAGAATTCAATAAAACAAATTCAAGAATTAATTTGTCCAAGAACTACTAATGTCCAAATTGTCTACATGATACTGCTTTGTAGAGTAAAATTCAAGAATGATCAGAAGAATATTTCCATGAAAAGATACTGGATGAAGCGCAAATATAAGGATATTCTACTAATTTCATGGAGTATAGAAGTCAAAACTTAACCAACTGAGTATAATAAAGAATGGAATAACAACAGAAATCACCATGCATGCGGTACTTCGCATAGACAGGTTATTCTAACAGAATAATAATAACGGAACCAGGTCAGACAAAATTTGCACCGACAGGATGTTCCAACGGAATAATAATAAAGACGGAACCAGGTCTGGTGTAAAACACACAGACAGGATGTTCCAACGGAATAATAATAAAGACGGAACCAGGTCTGGTGTAAAACACACAGACATGATGTTCCAACAGAATAATAGAAGAATGTTACCAAGTATAGGGTAGACCGCGTATACAAGTTATTCCAACAGAATAATAAGAAATGGAATAACAACAGTTCTCTTCATGAATAAAAAAGAATAACACCCATTACCGTAATAGAAACTAGATATAGGAAAATAAAAGTTAAGTAGCAAAAAGCTTTTCTTCTATCTCCCTATAGTTTCTCTCTCTAGAGTTCAGTGAATTCGTAAGAAAATAATGAAGGAATGAGCTTCTATTTATAGAAAAATGGAATGCATAGTAACTAATCCATGAACGGTCCAGATTGATTTACTTTAATCTGACGGTCCTATATTAAAGAAAATCTTTTAAATAAAATATAATATATTCTATTTATATAAAAAGATTTTTACTATGCAAACACTATGCAAATATGCAACACTATGCAAAATACTATACAACACTATGCATAATAAAATATAATATATTCTATTTATAGAATAACTTTAATAAAGTATTCTATTTTATATAAAAAGATATTTTTGTTTTATTACGTTAATAATACGAATAAAACAAAACGTCATCATCGCTATAATAATTCATATTATTAATCGACAATAATTAAATCAAACTGAGCGACTTCTCACATAAATATCAATAATCAATACCGTGTGCTACTATGCAACAACGTGTATTACTGTACTTTTACTACCCAGTAGTTCAACAGTATCAACGGTAAAACTTCCGCCGTTATTTTCAATAAAATATTTTTGTCGTTTTCTCAATCCGATAATAATTTCGTTGTGGGGTCCACCAATAATTGCACCGTCGTACGAATATTTTCCGACACAAAGAATATTCCCTGACCAATCGAATATAATATAACAACTTGCATACTTTGCAAAATTTATAAATACTACCCACAACTATAATATTATCTCAAATTCACACCATAATATTAAAAAATTATTTCGAGAAAATTAATTCTTTATTCATAAAATCTGGGGTTTCACATGTAACGATAGACACTAACACCTCATAGATATTAGGCACGCGTTATAACATACGGGACTCGATTCCGATATCCGGAGGCTGAGTTAATCATCAGCATGTTTGCCTAATTTATTAAAATTAAAAAAAACTTAGAAAAATTATTAAAAAAGATACCAAAACTCGTCTCGGGCGTCAAAATGACACACAACCATAGACATAGCATCTCATAGATATTAGGGCATGTGTTACAATTTACGGGTCAATTTCGATATACGGAGGCTGAGTTATCAACATTTGTTGCCTAACTTGTAAAAATTCATGAAAACATAAAAAAAATTGACGAAAAAGAGACTAAAACCCGTCTCGGGCATCAAAAAGACATAAAACCTTAGACATAGAATCTCATAAATATTAGGCACGCGTTAAAACTTACGGGACTCGATTCTGATATCCGAAGGTCGAGTTAGCAGCCCATTTGCCTAACATATAAAAATTAAAGAAAACTTAGGAAAATAGTTAAAAAATGGACCAAACCTCCTTGGGCGTCGAAACGACATGCAAATATAGAAATAACACCTCATAGATATTAAACATACGTTACAACTTACGGAACTCGATTCCGATATCCAGAGGCCTGTTTGACTAACTTGTAAAAAAAGAAAACTTAGAAAAATAATCGAAAAAAGACCAAAATTCGTCTCGGGCGTCAAAACAACACGCAACCTTAGACATAGCACCTTATAGATATTAGGCACGCATTATAGCTTACATAACTCAATTCCGATATCCAGAGACTGAGTTATCAGCTCTTGTTGTCTAACTTGTAAATATTAAAAAAAACCTTAGAAAAATAGTCGAAAAATAGACCAAAATCCGCCTCGGCCGTCAAAATGACACGCAACCATAGACATAGTACCTCATAGATATTAGGCACGCGTTACAACTTACGGGACTCGATTCTGATATCCGAAGGCCGAGTTATCAGCCCGTTTGCCTAACTTACATAACTTGAAGAACACAAACTTAAATTATTTAAATATGGTCTCTTTTGGACATCTTTATTAATATTTTAAATTTGTAGGGTCTTGTTGATGAGCCTCGTGGGGGTGAAAGCAGTGGCGCAGACAATGACCGTGGAAGAGATTGTGAGGATCGTTGAGCTGATGATGATATGGAGGGTGGGACCGGTGGTGGTACGATAGATGGTGGCGATGATGATATTGGTACTCTTAATTTGGGGATGTAGTTAGTTTATATTTATATTTTGACTTTCATGCATGTATGTATTTATACAATTTTTGGGTTGTACAAACTAGAGTTTTGTATTTAGTTAGGTTGATGGTTTATGTATCTAACTAAATTGATGAAAGTTTCATAATGATTACATTTTGTATCTACTAACATCGTACGATCTTTATCTATGTGATTACGTTGTCTACATATTTGATGGTTTATAACAAAAGATTTGATACTTATTGATATGAGTTGATGAAGAATTATTTGTTTTTCTTTAGTATATAACATGTACAATTATGTATATGTAATTGAACAAATGAATTTTGCAGTTTTAAAAAAATAATATTAAATAAGGTCATTGGCGACGGGGTCATTGGCATCGGTTTGCCCGTCGCTAATGACTTATAGCGACGAATTTACTGACAGACAATTGATTATTTAAATAATATAAGTAAATCTTATTGGCGACGGACCAAATTAAAGTCATTGGCGACAGCTAGCCCATCGCTAATGAACATTTTAATAAATAAGTTTTAATAGTCATTATCGACGTATTGTCCGTCGCTCCTGTTGTTGTTAATGATTCTATCGCCAATGATCTCAGTACCGACGATTGTCGACCGTATTCAAGGGCGACGACGAAAGTGGCGACGGGCGGTGATATCGCCAATAACCTCATTAACGACGGCAGAAGAATGATTGACGACAACAATGTCCGCGGACAAGGACCTTCTCTTTTCTTTTTTTGTAGTGTATTCAATTAAAGTCTATAACACTTTTGAAAGAGAGCTAGAATGGATAGCCTTTACTTTTCACATACTCCACTCCGAACCATGCCAGTTCATAAACTTTTTAAACTTTAGAATTGGTCTATATATATACTATAGACCAATTTAATTTGTATTCAGATCAAACGAGGAGTAAGTTCGAATTAATTATAATCCTAAACAATTTCTTTTTTAGTTGAATTTTATTTTATTTTTTTATTTACAAGGTTCGGATATATATATATATATATATATATATATATATATATATATATATATATATATATATATATATATATATATATTAGTTTTATTATATTTATAATCTAGAGTGTATAATAGGGATTATAAAATATGATCTTATATTATTTAATTTTTCATTCAAACAAGTCCATTTTTAGACAAGAAAAATAGTTGAGTTTTTCGATTATTTCTTTTTTTTCGTTCATTAACAAAAAAATTGGACAAAAAATTTAAAATTTTCATTTATATTTTTTTGTTTTCAGGCCATGCATTTTGTAAACTCAACAGCAAGAGTGTCGATGCAAGAAAAGTCGTAGTAATTAACAAGGTGGCTTTAAATTTATGAATTTAAATATGATGAGCTAGCATTAGAGACATTAATAGTAAAAAGTTAAGTTTGCATAACGTGTGTGTGTATATATAGAGAGAGAGCAAAAATCAATTACATATCCCTTATCTTATTCACCCGTGCTCACCCCTTTTAGCGAGGACTCGGCGACGGTTTTGGTCATACAACCGTCGTCTATATTTTTAGCGACGGACAACATATAGCATCGCTAAAAGTATATAGACGACGGTTTATGACCGAATCGTCGTCGGATTCGTCGCTAAAGGAGGGTGAGCACTGGTGAGTAAGATAAGAGATATGCACTTGATCCGGACCGATATATATATATATATATATATAAGGGGCTATATGTATATACACATCTGTGTATTACACAGTAGACCTATGACGACAGATTTTTTTGGGCTATAACGACGGTAAACTGTCGCCATAGCCCAGAATAGCTATGACGACGGATAAAACCGTCGCTATAGCCCAAAAAACCGTAGTCATAGCCTACTGTGTAATACACAGCTGTGTACATATATTTTTTCCATATATAAGAGATCGATTAGGCAAAAAAGTTCCAATCACTTATGAGTAATATGCAATTATAGGGCAAGCCAATCCAATTTGACATCAAGCTCTTGAGGACAAATTTCAAATTTCGGTCAACTTATTTAATTTATTAATATTTTTACAAATGATGACTAATTCATTCATCCGCCCAACAAAAATCTAACATTAGATATTGTGTCCAAAGCTTTTGGAGACCAGTATCCATCTTTAATCCATCCACTACCCGCTCCCATTCACTCTTCTTCCATCTTTATTTTTTTTTTAACATGGGAATGATATTAAATTCTTAAATGAGATGTACATCAAATCTATTAAACAAAATAAATATTTTTAGTTTCTTTCATATGATTTTGATTCTCTCAAAACAAAATAAATGTTTTGAAGAGGCAATGTTAATTTATATGTTCTGAAGAGAGAGAATGATGTTGCAATCTTGCAGATTTGATGACTAAAGCTAGAGAAGCTATTGAAGATAATTTTTCTGACTCACCTATTTAAGTATCTTAAAGTGGTTGAACAGATTGTTAAAGATGTTCTTAGAACATTGATAATTAGGTAAATTATTAATTACTTTTATTATTTTGAAAGATTTGCCTTTGCTTAACTTTCACCTATTCATGTTAATTGGCATGTGAACAAGATCATCGACAAATCTAATCTTTAATCTTTAATTCAGATTTAGGCTGTTAGGGGATGATTTATTTTAGAATGATTAATAAGTTAGACTTTTAAATGATTTATAATTTATTTAAATGATGATTTATAAATAAAAAATGTTTGTTACCATTTCACTCATAAATCAGAAAAACAATATTTAAAAATCATTCAAAAAAATTAAAAAAAAATAGAAAGAACAAGACTAAAGAACAGAAAAGATCATTAGGAAAAGAAATCTAATTATTATTATATTTCTCATGATGTCAACCCCCAAACCAATACTTTACTAACTAACTAACTAACTATATCTATAATATACGAGTTAACCCGGGATTATTAGTTAATTACATAATCAAACCATTAGCAATTGCTCGATTAGTATGATCAAAATAGGTAGTTTCGTACACCGGCAATTCCTCCCGATACCTTTCAAAGGCAGAATTAAGATTATCAAGCTCGAACAGATCAGAGCTCGCATAACTAGCAGCATCATCATCTTCCTGATCATCCATCTGGCGTTCAACTTTTTTGTGATAATTCTTCAACAAATCCCTTGCAGCTTCTTCAACACGCCGATTCTTTTCCTTAATATGAAGCCTATGCTTTTCAGTACTGTTCAAGTTATTTCTTTCGTCTCGCTGCAAATTATATTTATGTCCACGTGATTGTTGATAATCTGCGTCCACGATCACAGTAGTCACGGGATAAAACCGAACTGACCTTTTGCTGCCATTACTGGACGGAGTTTTGCTCAAACACGACCTTGAAAATGAAGAGGCCGATGAACAACTGGAGGCATGAACTGACTTGGACTTTCTCTCCAAACTCCTCTCCTCCTCCGCCTCCTCGGTTGAAGAAATCTTAGCTTTCTTAGCATTGCCTGCACTACTAAAAATAGAATTGAGAAAACTTGCAATCCTTCCGCCAGGTGAAATTGGCTGCTTAACCTTCTTCAGATTGCCGTAAATCTTCAACGCTTTCGACTTGGTCTTCACAAAACCACCGGTACCGCCTTGGTGCTTTAATTTCAGCTCTGAAAGTTGATGATTTTGGAATGTTCCAGCCGGCTGCTGAGTAGAGAAGCTGGTTCTAATAGACTTGGGCCTATAATTATTGTTTGAAGAAACTCCAAAACTGGACTCGGCCTCCGACGAGAAGAAGCCAGAGCTAGAATCTGAAGAACTCCAGCTCGAATTTAGGAGCATCGAAGAAATATCACCTGCATTTTCCAGTGATTTTCTTGTGTAATCAGCAGCAGCAGATTTGTTATGGAGTATGATCTTTTCGCTAGTGCTGCTAATTACCTTGTTTTTCTCCATCCGTCGAAAAATTGCAACATCTTGGTCGTTTTTTAAAGTACTAGTAGTAGTGGAGTGGTGTTTCTTCTTCCTCACGGTTTCTGTGTAAAGGACTAATTCATCTTCACCATCGATAGGACGGTAAATCGGGTCGAGGAGAGTGGATGAGAAAGACGGGTTCTCTCTTTCGCCGCGAGTTTGGTGTGATCTGTCTCGAACCCCTGCTGAGTCACTACGATTCCAGTAATTGTCCATAATAGACTAGCTACTAGTATTATATATATATATATATATATATATATGAGTACAAAATGAATAAAAAGAAAATAGAGAATTAATATTCGAGCTAGCTACTGCACTTTATTATTGGGTGTGAGAGAGTGAAAAGCTGCAAAAATAGAGAGAGAAAGAGCAGAGCAGGTGTAGTAACTAGTGTTACTACACATACATTATTTGATTTGAATAATTTAGAGCCTTAGAGGAGAAAAAGAGATTAGTGCGTGCGTGCGTGCGTTATGAAATGAAAGCCGAAGGGCGTGCTAGCTAGACAGAGGGAGAAACAATTCAATTCTGTTTCTCTTCCTTTTACTACTGCTTTTATAAACGCGTTAGAAGTATTGGCATATATAGCCATTTATAGCTGGATGCCAATAATGATGAAACGCAGTGTTGAAATGGATTATTATTGCTTAATTATTCTTGAGAAAAGGCCTACGAGTATATTTAAATTTCACTTATTTATATTTTGATTTTTAATAATAAATAAAAATATAAATACGTGAAATTCAAATACACTTCTGTTCAATTTTTATGTCCAAAAAAAATTATTAACACATATAATACTTTATTATTTAACACATATATGGAGTCTAATTTAACTCAAAATATTATTGACACTTTATTTGTCTCGAAACACTTATAGATTATTATTGATTTTTTAAATATTAGTTTCAAATATTATTGAACTTAAACTAAATATAAATTCGTTAAAGTTTTAGTCAATTTTTTTAATAAATATTACTCCTTCCGTCCCAAATTAATTGCTCAATTCTGATTTTTTAAAATTAAATTGACCATTTTTAAAACTAATCTTTTTACTATTTTTGTTAAAATATAGGTGAAGAGATTATAACCTAAAGAAAATATATACAATTTATTACTAACCTCAATTTTTATAATTTTAGAAATATATTTATATATGCTTAATTATTCATTCTAAAAATAGTCAATTTGACTTAAAAAAAAAATCAAAACTGCGCAATTAATTTGGGACGGAGGGAGTATAAATTATCTAAAAATTATTATTAAACATAAAATATATTATTATAATTTTGAATAAATTATATTAAATTTAAATTTAAAAATATGTCAAATTAATTCTAAAAAAACCAAAAAAAATGATTTATATTTTTATACAAAGTGAGTATATATATTACTTTTGTTGAAAACAATTTCTCATCAAATGTTTTGAAAATCATTTTCTTTAAATCAAACAGATCATAAGGATGAAGTCATCAAATTAGTACACCGGTTTAGGCATGATTGAAAATTAATATAATAAAATAAATTCAAAGAAGTGGATGGAATGGAAGTAATTGTCAATCCAAGTTATGATCATCGATAGAAATTATAAATGTTGGAATAGTATTTGTGATAATCGGTTGTCAAATATGGATACCCATATAAATAGTGACATAAAAAATTTAATATGTTATTATTTTTATTTTTAATTAATTGAATACTATATTTTTAATTAATTTTAAAAATAAGTTTATGAAATAAATTTATTTTATTTATAAAAATTATTATTTCAAAGATATATCTTTAATTTTAAAAGAATATAATAGAATATTTTACGATTGTTTGGGTGAGTTATTGGCCCGTGAAGAGCTGACTAGGATTCTCTTCGTTTCAAATGAAATAGAGACTCTCTATTTTTAATAGACTCTCTATTTTTTGTATATTTTTTATCATTATTTTTTTATTATTATGATATTATGTGACGCCCCCAAAATAGGTATACATCACCTATTCTGAGTCGCCAAATACATGGTACAGAATACAAATATAATTTTTAATATACAACAAGAAAGCTGAGTTTTAATACAAATATTATCTTCTAGACAATATCCACTTTCAGAATAAGTCCTCATTATATTTATTGTCACACTATTTAACATAATAGTGAGGACTACTAATACTATCATCTGACCGTCATTCCGTTCCCGACTAGTCCCGGCTACGTTCTCATTTCCTGAAGAGAACAGTGAAAGAAAGAGTGAGCTCAACTAGTCCAGTAAAAAATATTATGACTAAGATAATGCAGAATAAATTATCATTAGTCTTCAACAATGTTAAACTGATAAAATACAATAGACATCAAGTTTAACTGCAACGAAACAAGCAATCCATTAAAAGAGTCAAGTAGAGAATAAAATCTACTATCTTTTATGATTTAAAAAGTTTTTCATCACTTTTATCGCTGAGACTCATCTTAATAAATAATCCACATCATCAAATCATCCCTGCAATACAGGTAAAGGATATTATTTAGTATCACGACCATGAATTATCCATGCACTACGGGCCAAAGAAAATCGTGTTTTCATCAACGGTCCTGATCATGTAATAAAATAATTCATCTTTGCTCCCTTGACCGAAGAGAATTCATAGCCATAATCATACCAAAAACTGTCCATCAATGCACTACGGGCCAATGAGAACTTTTTTCATATAATTTGTAATATTACAGTCATGATTATACTGAATAATCTCTGGTCATAATCATACCAAGTTCATCTATACACTACATGCCATAGATGACTTTCAACAAAATATAAACATGAGGATGATGACAATGATATAAGAATTCAATAAAACAAGTTCAAGAATTAAATTATTCAGGAACTAATAACGTCCAAATTGTCAACATGATACTTCTTTGTAGAGTAAAATTCATGAATGCTCAAAAGAATATTTTTATAAAAAGATACTGAATGAAGCGCAAATATCAAGGATATTCCACTAATTTCATGGAGTATAGAAGTCAAAACTTTAATCAACTGAGTATAATAAAGAATTGATTAACAAAAGAAATCACCATGCATGCGATACTTCGCATAGACAAGTTATTCCAACAGAATAATAAATAACGGAACCAAGTCAGGCGTAATACGCACCGACAGAATATTCCAACAGAATAATAAAGAATGGAATAACAATAAAAATCACCATGCATGCGGTACGTCGCATAGACAGGTTATTCCAACAGAATAATAAATAACAGAATCAGGTCAGGCGAAATTCGCACCGACAAGATGTTCCAACAGAATAATAAAGAATGGAATAATAACAGAAATCACCATGAATGCGGTACTTCGCATAAACATGTTATTCCAACAGAATAATAAATAACGGAACCAGATCCGACGTAAAACGCACAGACAGGATATTCCAACAGAATAATAAAGACGAAACCAGGCCCGGCGTAAAATGCACAGACAAGATATTCCAACAGAATAATAATGAGGGAACCAGGTTCGGCGTAAAACACACAGACAGGATATTCCAACAGAATAATAAAGAATGGAATAACAACAGAATTTCACCATGTATGCGGTACTTCGCATAGACAAGTTATGCCAGCAAAATAATAAATAATGGAATAACAAAAGAATTTCACCAAGTATAGGGTAGACCGCGTATACAGGTTATTCCAACAGAATAATAAAAAATAGAATAACAGAAGTTCTCTTCATTAATATGAAAAAAATAATACCCCTTACCTTATAGAAGAAACTGGATATAGAAGTAGTGAAGTAGCAGAATACTTTTCTTCTTTCTCTCTATAGTTTCTTTATCTAGAGTTTCAGTAGATTCGTAAGAAATAATAAAGGAATGAGCTTCTATTTATAGAAGAATGGACTGCATAGTAACTAATTCATGAACTGGTCCAGATTGATTTATTTTTAATCAGACGGTCCATATTTAAAGCAAAATCTTTTAAATAAAATATAATATATTCTATTTATAATATAATAAAATGAATAACTTTATAAAAGTATTTTATTTTATATAAAAAGATTTTACTATACAAAATACTATGCAGGACACTATGCAACATTATGCATAATAAAATATAATATATTCTATTTATAGAATAACTTTATAAAAGTATTCTGTTTTATATAAAAAGATTTTACTATGCATAATAAATATAATATATTCTATTTATAGAATAACCATATAAAAGTATTCTTTTTTATATAAAATTTTTTTCTGTTTTATTACATTAATAATATTAATAAAACAAAATTTATATAATATATATATATATAACAATCAACAATAATTGAATCAAATAGCGTGAGATACTATGCAGTAACTACTGTAGCAATAATTGAACAAAAGTGAGTGATTTCTCACGTAAGCATCAATAATCAATACCGTGTGCTACTATGCAACCACACTTATTACTGTACTTTTACTACCGAGTAGTTCAACAGTATTAACGGTAAAACTTCTGCCGTTATTTTCATAAAAATATTTTTGTCGTTTTCTCAATCCGACAATAATTCTGTTGTGGGATCCACCAATAATTATGCCGTCGTACGAATATTCCCCGACACAAATAATATTCCCCGACCAATTGAATATAATTCACACCATAATATTCAAAAAAATTGAGAAATTTAAATCTTTATTTATAAAATTTGAGATTTTATATATCATATTTCAATATATTTTAAATTTAAATTATAAAATAAAAAAATTAATTAGTTTAAAATGAAGTGGATACTAATATATGGGTGAGGAGCATAGCATTGTTAAATGAACAATGATTGCACTCGTGGCTTTCAAGAGATAAGGGAAAGAAGATTAAGGCAGTGTAAAGGAATAAAGGAAAAGGATCGAGATGGGACGAGACTTGATTTGATTGAATGAACAATAGAATTACAAATGTCATGAAAAGATAATGTAAGATTATATGCTTCTACTTAAAACTCATCATATACTTTAATCGTATTAAAGATATATATATATATATATATATATATATATATATATATATATATATATATATGTGTGTGTGTGTGTGTGTGTGTGTGTGTGTGTGTGTGTGTGACAACTCCTCAAAAAGGAAACCTAGGTCCATGCGTGTGTAGCTTTAATTGTCTACAAAGTAACTATAATGTTACATTTAGATCATTAAAGTAATGAAATTAATAAAAGAATTAAATAATGAAAGAAATAGAATGATAAAGAGAATAAGTCATTTCATATTCTTTTTTTTTATATAATAAATTTCATAAATTTGACATGAAATGATTTATTTCATTTTAAAACACTATTTTTTTGCATTTCGCATAAGTAAAAAAATTTTAAATATAAAATATGTAATTCATATTTATTTAATACACATTTATTTTATATGTAGTTCAAGCATAATATATATATACTAGCTAGGTTCCGTGCCTCCGGCACTGTATGAACAATATGATTTATCTCAAACTTTGAACAACCAAAATAATTTATTGAGTGAGCGGAAAATTTAAAGTCATTTGTATTTTATTAAATTATTATTAGATTATTAGATAGATAGATGTATGAACGGTGGGATTTATCCCAAACTTTGGACGACCCAAATGATTTATTGAGTGAGCGGGAAATTCAAAATCATTTGTATTTTATTAGAGAGATATATATATATATAGATAGATAGATATATATATAGGGTCTCCATCCACAGCAATCGGTTGTTGGGGAGCAACCCTTTTCACCAGCCGTATGAAGCTGTACCGGCCTTAGAATTTTTTTTTTTTGTTTATAAGCCGGTACAGCTTCATACGGCTGGTGAAAAGGGGTTGCTCCCCAACAACCGGTTGCTGTGGATGGAACCCCATATATATATATATATATATATATATATATATATATATATATATATATATATATATATATATATATATACCGGTGCCTCAATCAGCAATGAACTCCAGTCTTTTGACCTTAAGCATATCATACATGTTGATAAATCTTGAACGAATTAATCTTAAAAAAATTACAATATTAAATTTTATTATCTTTGTACTTGAGTAAGCTTTTGATATATAGAAGTTTTGCAGCTACGTACTCTCTCAAGTCTCAATTACTAATTGAAAATTTTAAGATAAGAAATAATGTAAGATCTCAACTTATTATTTAATAAAATTAAATTTTCTCTATTTATTATTTTGAAATAGTAAGGGTTGATTTGATTAATGTGGTAAGTTATGGGTAAAATGCGCAATTATTTCAAACAAGCAAGTGGTTTTAAAATATTCATTGTTGACAGGGAATATTCGTTTGGTCGTGGAATATTTTTACTGTCGGGGAATATTCGTACGACGGCGCAGTCTTGTGTGGGCCCCATAACGGAAAGCGATTGGATGAAGAAAACGACAAGAATAAGTTGGTTATAAATAACGGCGTAGTTGTTACCGTTAATACCGTTGGAATATCCAGTGGTTAAAACATAATAGCACACGGTATTACACCAATTATTGATTCTTACGTAAGAAGACACTACTCAATAATTGTTACAGTAATTACTGTTCAGTATTTTATTTTATTGATTCAATAATTGCTGCGTTGATATTTTATATTACTGTTGTTTTAATAATTGTCATTGCACAGTATTTTTTATTATCGGAGCAATAATTCATATTACCTGAATAATATTATTAGATAACATTATTGTCAATGTCTAGAAAGTTCTGTCTAAGGAGAGGTTTGGTCATCTAATTGCGCGCCAGTAAGGAGAGATCCTTATTGAAAAGCTTCCTCTTTCCTAGGAACTGTCTGGTTGTCAGTAATGTGATTCTGTAATATTATTTGTGAATAATTAATTATTAATTTATATGATGAGAAAAATATTGATTTTATGCGGATATAGATGGAGAAAATTTTTTAATGTGACAATTGTTGAAAATTAATATTTTATCTTTTTCTGATAAAATAATTCATTTAAATATATTATTTTAATAATATATTAATGGTGATATTTTTACAATGAATGTGGGATATATGAGTATATGAGGAGGAAGAATATTTTTGTGGCATTAAATGATTAACACATATTTTGTGTGTCGGTAGACCCCAATTATTGACCGAAATTTGATTATAGCCTGTAAAATCACTCGTTTATAGATTTCGGTCAATTTCTGTTTGGAATTTGGAAAAACTTTCTTCTGCAAAGTTGTAGAGAATGAAATTTCCTATGGAAAGGACATGTGGTTCGAATTTTTTCTTATAAAAAAGCTATTTATTATGAATTATTGAAGTTCCGTAGTTCCGAAATAATTAATTTTTGAAAGTTTTAATTATTTTTAATTACAAAAACATTTTTTTTTGCTTGGTGGGCTGTATTAAACATGTGCAAGGTGGCTGAATTCAGATTCAAGAGGTGGGCTTGACAATTTTATAAATATAATAATATTATATTAAATTTTCTGCTTTGGTGTTCTAAGCATTTTCCTATAAATAGGGTGCTTAGGTTAGAATTGAAAATCGCACCAGAAACTGAAATCTTCTCTCTCTTTCTCTCTCGATATATTAAGATTATTCTTGTGAGTATTTTAATACTTTGAGTGTTGCTATACGATGCAAGTTCAAGTCATAGCCTATATCCGGTGTTTCAACTAGAAGTATTATCTTTTCGAGGTAAAGGATGTTATTTTCTTTTTAAATGATATTATTTTCTTCAATATCATTATGTCGAAATATTGGTTTGAACTTTTAATCAAATTTGGAAAAATAAATTTTTTTTCTTCACGGATACGACACTATTCATCGAAAAATAAAAAATTTTTCTTTTTGTCCAAAATATCTATTATGGATACTAGCTTTGATTGTAACCATGTTTTGATCATTCTTGAATTTTACTTCACTATGATTATTTATGAGGTATTTTTGGACATGAAATAGCTGAAATACGAATCCTTGATATTTATTTTTTTGTTTCACTAGATTCGTTTCCTTTAAAATATTTTTCATCATCCTCTGTCCTAAATGATGATATTATTGAATATCTTTGGCATGTAGTGCAAAGATAAATGATTTTATAATGAATATCTTTGGCCCGTAGTGCAAAGATGAATAGGTGTTGAGATGAACATGACCGATTGATGAATATCTTTGGCCTGTAGTGCAAAGATGAAAATTTGATTCAAGATGAATATTGATTGATGTTACAGGGATAAAATATTGACGATGGACTTTTAAATTCATAGATAATAGTAGATTTCATTCTCTACGTAACTCTTCTATGAATTATTATTTTCGCTGCGAATATTGATCTGAAACATGTTGTCTATTGTATTTTATCAGATTTTTTTCCCTGTTGAAGACTAACGATAATTTGTTCTATATTATCTTAGTCATAATATTTTTTACTGGGCTAGTTGAGCTCACCCTTTTCCTTTTTGTTCTATTTTTCTTCTCAGGAGGCGAGTATATAGCGAGTACTAGTCGAAGTATGGAATGATGATTCTAGAAGTTGTTTAGTAGTCATCACTATTTTTGTAAAATAATATATCAATAATTATGATGAGGATTTATTTGGGTATGGATATTGTCTAGAAGACAATATTTGTATTTAAACTCACAGTTTTTATGATGTATTAATAAAACTGTAGTTGTTTCTGTACCATGTTATTGACGACCTAAAATGAGTGATGTATACCTATTTTGGGGGCGTCACAAATAAATTGTAAAAAAACTGATCTCATTAATTTTTTTTTTGACGACATGAAGAGTATAAATCTAACCATCAATAATGCATGAGATATTCATGTTAAATATATAAATCATGTTCCTTAGACTTGGTGATCGCAACTGTGGTGGATCAAATTCATTCATGTGCCAAGAGGAAAAGAATAAAGATTACATTCAGATCATGGAAATATTGGGCAATGCATTCCAATTTGGTGACAAAGATCAAGATGAGATGTGTATTTGATATGTACCCCTTGGCCAGAAGAAATAAGAAGAAGAAAAAGTGTCATTAATCTTCCACTAACTAATACCACAATCATCCCACTTAATTAGATCATATCGTTTACTTCACAATATATATATATATATATATATATGAAAAAATATATGTATATAGTTATGTAGTACACAGTCGGTTATGGCGACGGTTTTTTAAACTATAGCCATAGTCTGACTTGTTTAATACACAGATGTACACATGTAGCCCATATATATATATATATATATATATATATATATATATACACACATATACACGGTCCGGATCAAGTGCATACCCCTTATCTTACTCACCCGTGCTTACCCCCCCTTTAGGCGACGGTTTCGGTCATACAACCGTCGTCTATACTTTTAGCGACGGACAAACATATAGCGTCGCTAAAAGTATAGACGACGGTTTTATGACCGAAACCGTCGCCTAAAGGAGGATAAGCACGGGTGAGTAAGATAAGGGGTATGCACTTGATCCTTGATATATATATATATAGGGAGCCCTTCCATAGCAACCGGTTGCTGTGAGTACTGTGCAACACCCCCTTTTTGTACCGTTGATAAACTTATTGGAAGGCTGAGATGAAACATAAATATACCAAGCCGGCACAACTTGTACCGACTTTTATTTTAATATGAGGACCCCACTATAGTCAACATATTGTCAGTTTATTGAAATAAAATGAATTTTTAATATTAAATAATGCCCGACCGGTACAACTTGTACCGGCTGTGCTTTTTTTATAAAATACTCCCAGCCGCTACAAGCTCTTACGGCTGTTAAAAAAAAAACCGGCACAACCTCTTCCGGCTTGCACAACTTCTTTATTTGCTATTCTTTATAAAATATATGTTATTTTTTATAACTCTTTCATTTAATAACAAATAAAGAATTATAATTCAAATAAAAAATAATATCCTATTTTATAAAAATATATTTTTATAATTTTTTATTTGCTATTTTTATAAAAATATTTTATATTCTTTATTTGTTATTTTATAATAGGATATAAAATATGATATAAAAATATTTTTATAATTCTTTATATAACAAATATATTAATTTCTTCCCACTTTAATTTGTTATAAATTTTTTTTTATAAAAATAGCAAATAAAGAATTATAAAAATATATTTTTTATAAAATAGGATATTATTTTTTATTTGAATTATAATTCTTTATTTGTTATTAAATGAAAGAGTTATAAAAAATAACAAATATTTTATAAAGAATAACAAATAAAGAAGTTATGCAAGCCGGAAGAGGTTATGCCGGTTTTTTTTTTAACAGCCGTAAGAGCTTGTAGCGGCTGGGAGTATTTTATAAAAAAGGCACAGCCGATACAAGCTGTGCCGGTCGGGCATTATTTAATATTAAAAATTTATTTTATTTCAATAAACTGACAACATGTTGACTATGGTGGGGTCCTCATATTAAAATAAAAGCCGGTACAAGTTGTGCCGGCTTGGTATATTTATGTTTCATCTCAGCCTTCCAATAAGTTTATCAACGGTACAAAAAGAGGGTGTTGCACAGTACGCAACCGGTTGCTATGGAAGGGCTCTTATATATATATATTGATGGATTAAGATATTGTAACCACCTCAGGATCAACTTAATTTAAAATCAGTTTTTGTGTTAGATAATATTTTAATTCAGCTTTACAACATATTTAGTTGAAATATCAGTTGAAAATGCGGATAATTTTAAAAAAAATCTTCTATTACTCGAATCACAACCTTTATAATTATATATATATATACGGTCCGGAACAAGTGTATACCCCTTATTTTACTCACCCGTGCTCACCCCCCTTTAGCGACGCACCTGGCGACGGTTCAGTCATACAACCGTCGTCTATACTTTTAGCGACGCTATATGTTGTCCGTCGCTAAAAGTATAGACGACAATTGTATGACCGAAACCGTCGCCGGGTCCGTCGCTAAAAGGGGATAAGCACGGGTGAATAAAATAAGGAATATGCACTTGATCTTTGCTATATATATATATATATATCAAAATCATCTTTATTTTAGGATTCGCTTTATCAAAGTAAATATGAGAATTCAAGTCTCAAAACAACATTCTTTATTTATAGAATAATTCAATATTTACACAGATGCATTTACACTCATCACAACTGTCAATACAATGAAGTACAATCTTTAATTAAAGAAAATAATTTTCCTGCGCATATGTTTCTAATCTTTATCATTTGAACAGCTAGAAATCCATCGCAGTTGTAACTTGTAAATTATTGTAAGAATGAGTATAACGGCACAACAAGTCTAACAGTTTTCATGCACATAGTATAGCACATTTAGATTGAGTTCCATACCTTAATCTAACATAGTCATACTTTGACTTTCACAGTGCAGGATATATAACTCAATATACTCATATAGATTTCATTCATATTTCAATAATAATCACACATAATTATGTTAAGTTCATGTAACACATAAGAACCGAAAGATTTATCGGTCTCTGATTTTACTATTTCCAAAACGTTCATTGAACGTCCATTACATGTCCATTAATTACATAATCTTTTTCATCACTTACATTCATCGAACATTATTCTTCATTAATTACATATCTTATATTTAATACCAAATAAGTTGGTATTTAAATAGTTGATCCATATTCTTACTTAACTTTGTTGATTTTCTTTAATTTCAATACTAAAGCAAGCTTGAATTTATTTTGACATATCTACGCATAAATAAATAAATTTTCTCAATTAATGTGATAAAAGAAAGTAGCAAACGAAAAAAATTATAATTAATGAATGTTTCACCACACACATGCATAAACGAGTACCAACAGTTATAATCAATAATTACCATTCACATTAATATTTTTATTCAAATTTTTGCCACCAAAACATAAACATTATTGATACAAGACATCACACAAGACATGACATGGACAAGAAAAAATCAAATAAAATGTCCAACTTTAGAAAATTGAATATTTATAATACTTCGTACTGCCTGCTACAAGCAGGCGGCACATTATGTTCAGACTTCTTTCGACAATTCAGATTGGTTTAAACACTTAGTTTTATTTTTTTAAACTCTTTATGCTGCAAAACTGGGATTTAGAGTGTCGGCGAATATGTTAAGGGGGCAGTTGTTTCTTTTTAAGAGGTATATGATACAAGTAAATATGTAAGTGAATGAATTTAAAAGAATAAATTAATAAAAGAGTTAAATTTGGAGGAAAAAAAATTCTTTTATATTTTAAATGTACAAACAAACGTAAATTCATTCTATTTCTGTTTTTACATCTCCGCCTTCGTGGCTTCGCTACTACTTCTTCTGTATCTCCATTCTTCATTCTCTGTCACCGCTTCTTCTACATCTTCGCCACTAGGCCCACTACTTTTTTTACATCTCCATTACAACATTAGGTTTTGCGCATTTCAAAGTGTCAAATTATAAAGGTAATTAAATTAGGGTTTTTCTGCTTGATAATTTAAATTTTGTAGTTTGTTTGAATTTGTTATTAGTTGAGAACTTGGGGTTAAACCCAATTTGATGTATTTGTTATATTTTGGAATTAAGAGGCAATTAATTATGGCTTTTTTTAATAGTTTATTTGAATTTGTTGCGGCCTTGTGGATTGGAGACTTTCGGTGAGTACAACTGTTGTTAATATTGGATGAGCAAGTAGTTTTAGTGTTCAAATGAAATGATGCACTGTATCGAGAATTGGATTTGTGTCAAATTATTTTTATCTGTTGTTCTGCCTCTTTCTTTTATAGTGAGTTTCAATGAGAGTTGTGTTCTCTAAAAAATAAAGATAAGGCATTTGAATAAAAAATCAAAACTATATACATTTTTTTGCAACAGTCATACATAAAAAAGTTACATCAGTGCTATTTTTTCAAAATTTCATCTAATACTTGTAGTTTTATGACTTTTTCAAATTTGACTATTAGTATTAGAACTAGATGGTTAAACGAAAAATCAATCATTTTTCTTAAATACACAAACAGCACAACAATAAACCCCAAAAGAAGCAACAACTGATTTACTACTGCTTTCATTAATATCTATTGCAATTTATACTTATTTAACTTCAACAAAAAAAAAATTAGTTAAATTCGTCCCTACCAAAAAAAATTCCTTTATGATTCCAATCTAAGGCTACTTGTCTGTGTTAGTTTTGAGCTCCTCGAGAAGATGTTCTCTATAACACGGGCCAAAAAACAAAAAAGAATTTCAAAACAACTTGATGCATTAATTTGAAAATAAATATTGAGAGTTTTCTTGATTTGATAAAGAAAAGGGGAAAACTTCTATAGCTAATAGTAGATTCAATCCATCCATCATCCATCCATCCATCCATCCTTGCAAGAAAAATCCTCTCAGAAGTTCCCTGTCCAATTCATGTGACCGAGTTGAGGTTGCTGATAGGCACTAACTTGGGCCCCAGGAGCCCCTGCACCCAACCCAACTCCGACGTTACTACCCATAGCAGGACCCAAATGATGCAGACTGGGGATCCCGGTAGGTTGTGGAGGATGGTACATGCCTGGGAACTGCATGCGAGAAGATTGTGCTGCTGCTGCTGCGTTGAAAGAAGCATGACCAGTGTGGGATGGCAAATATGCAGCAGCATGAGCTGTTTGTCCCGTCATATTGTAGTATGAAGGTGACTGCAAACTAGGTACATCTCTTGGATTCATCCACAGTTCAGAAGTCTCAGCCTGTAGAATAACATATGCAAGCAATCAATCTCAACAATCCTTACATAGGTCCTAAGCTTCTCCCATAAACAATAATTAAAATAAGATAGCAATGGACATATTTGACCTCTTTAAATGGAAGTTCTTGTGTCAATTTATGCAAAAAGTAAGAGGTTGATTGACTGATCGTGTTTATTTCCTCTTTCTCCTATGTGTCATGGTCTCTCAGCTAATGGCTTTAATTAGTAGTGGAAATCCTCAATCTAACATGCCACTTTTTATGTAAATATAAAGCTACAAAACAATCAGCAAAAGTCGTTAAAAAAAATACAAAACGCACCTGTGGATTTGGAACATACAGATTCCCATCTTTGTACTTCAGCCTGGAAGAATCTTCAAGCCCTGTTGCACTACCAACTCCTGGAGCATTAATAGCATAACCAGTTGGACTAGTGAAGTTTCCGAACCCAGTGGGACTGGCAGTAGGTACAGGCTTAAACGGCTGGAGTCCATACTTGAGACCGCTTGCAGCTCCAGGCATTAGCAAGTAATTGTTACCGTTTGAGGGATGAGTATAGGCAGGGTTATTAGAGTAGCCAGGCACAGCCATCGGTGGAACATAGACTGGGGAGAGGAACTGACGATATGGCATAAGATTAGCATAATGGGAAACATGAACTTGTGGGTACATCTGGGCCATGGGTGGTGGTGGTTGTTGCTGTTGTACCATGGCTATTGTGGATGCAGGAATGCTATTTGCTGTAAGCGAGCTTAAGGCCTGTAAACAGAAGAAATCATTAATAACAATTAACTGTACATCAAGAAAAAGAGGCAGTCATACAAGTGCATTCTGCATGATCATGTGTGGGGCAGCGTGAGAGATTTATAGTTTTTATAAATTCAAATATTAGTAACTTTCAAAATTTACCTCCTGAGGATACTGCAGACCTTGCCCCCTCGCAGTTTCATCAACTGTCGGTCTGAAATACGGATCATACATAGTCTGAGCATCATATGCCTGCTTGCGAACCACCACAAATTAGGATCTCTGATTAGGATTAAAAAAATAAAGAAAAAGGCCAGGAGAAAACAATTTAACATTTTCATCCAGAACAAATTAAAAGATGACTAACAAACACAAGCTCAACACAAATCTGCATAATTGTTCAAATCCTAAGGACTTGAAGACAAAAGCCCAACCCAATATCTTCATAATTGTCCAATATTTCAACTGTCATTAATATATTAATGGACTCACTGAGAAATTTGGTAATTGAGGAGGATCTTGCTGCTGTTGTGACTCCAAAGGATTGTAGGATGGGCTGCTGTCTCGTACCAATCCAATATCTGCATAATTCTCCAAACCATGAGGACTTGAAGACTCTTTTCTATCAACCAATTGTTGTTCAGACACTGCACCGAATCCAGGAGAATCGGTTCCAGAATTTTGAACATGTTCATCAAGCAAATCTACTTGCTTACTTCCAGAAGTTTCATCGCTAGAGGACTTGGGAGGAGAATTTGATAAACTGTCATACAAATAATAAAATCAATTTGCAAATAAAAATAAAACTGAGCATATTGATTTTGAAATGAATATAGATTTTCTCAAAATATTTTTAACAGCTTAAATTCTCTAAACGATACTAAAACACAAAATTGACCGGCATGACCCTGCAAATCTGAAAAATCGGAGTTATTAAATTAACAAACTATATGTCAATCAATTCTGAAATGAACTGAAGCCAGAGTATAATATTCAAGAGTCAAAACCAGGAATTACAATAAGGCACAAATGTGAGTATTCAATTAAAGCACAACTCATGTAAGAAACAAACCTTGATGAAGGTTCAATGTATTCCTCAGCACCTTCAAGTGCTTGAAACCCAGGATTCCGTTTCAACCCTGTCCCCAAGCTGCCAAATGTCAATCGATGTCGATCAGTTTCGGAGACTCGAATATGTGCAGCTAGAAACACATTCTGGTTCTGGGAGATGTTTACTCGTGACAATTTATCTTGAAACTGAGCTGCATCTGTTTCTAAATCCTTAGGAACATCAGGAGGTGAAGCCGATTTTGCAGATGTTCCAATAATTCCAGGACCAGTAGAACTTTGGTTTTTGCTTGATTTCGGTTTCCACTCCTTATTAGACTGAGAAGCTACATTAATAGACATCATGGTTAGTTGTCTTAAAAACTAAAATGATATATGGAACATTAAAATTTTTATAGAACTCTGAAGTTTTTAAGGCCATTGGTACAGTAACACACTAAAGAGATTATTGGACTCGATGATAAAAAGTGGCAGCAGTATATTATAGGCTTCAAAAATTTCTACGATGGGTTTTGTCACACAAGTTTGTGTAGGTATGGGGTTCAGGTTTTCTCAGAGATCTGGTTTGAGGATAAACCGGGCTATAGAAAGTATACTTAGTCGTTCATAGGGCTTAGAACCCTACCCATAAACACTAACTAAACAAGGCACTGCTAACACAAGAAGTTAAAGGACTAATTACCGACGCAAAGGTTTGGTCTGCAAATAATCAGATTAGTTTGTCTTCTAAAATTTTGCACGCCCATGAACCTTAATAAGAACATAGAAGGACAAGAAGGGAACATATGGTTGCATATGAAAAACATCAAAGGCATACACACATGTCCAAGCAATGTTCTAAAAGGCGCTAGGCAGGCGGCCGAGAGGGCCCTAGCACCTAGGGGGCCTAGGCGGGATTTTTTATTTTAAGCCAATTTTAATATTTTATCTTACATTTATCCAAACAAAATAATAATATAAAGCAAAACAATCTATAATAAAGATAATAAAGGCATTTGCTTAAAATTCAAACACATATCCATATTGTGAATGTAGTTCAAACACAAACATGCAATTGTTCAAAGTTCAAACATATTTTTAACGTATTAGTTTTATTCATAAACAAGATTGATATTAAATAATAAAAATTAAAAATTCAAGAATTTAATTCAATATTAAAACTTAAAAAACTAAACATTAATTTAAGAATTATGTTGAATTAAACTAAATATTACAAATGTATCATCATATATATAATTTGAAGTTGGTACAAATTCAATAAATTACAACTATAATAAAATTATCCATTTTGACTTGATATTGTTCACTTCTTGTTGTGATTTGATATGTTACAATATGTATTATGAATATGATAAATCATTAGAAATATAAATATGTCAAAATCTGGTTTGGGTAGCTATTAAAATAAAAAAAAACCTCTTCGCTTAGACCCACCTAGGCCCCAGTCTAATTTTCTGGAGGGATTTTTTTGTCACTTCGGACCTAGACAAAGGCGCCAAGGGAGGCCTAGCACCTAGACGGGGCGCCAAGGGAGGCCTAGCGCCTAGGCGGACCTAGGCGAATATTTTTAGAACATTGTGTCCAAGTTATAGTCTTAAAAGAAATCTCCATCAACACTAATAGAACAGTCTAAACTGCGACCAACCTTGAAGATCAGGTATAATTGAATGTGGACATACAACATTCTTCAGACCTCACCGAACTACCATACAACAGTCTTAGAACACCAGAAAACAGTATTAAAACACCAGAAAGCAAGAATCCTAAAAGTAGTCAATTGCACATAGAATATAGGATTTGCACAAAAACAAGTTCCATACTTCCATCTACACAAGATTTCCATTGTAATAGTGAAAAATTAGAACTTCAAAAGGGCATACCTTTCTGGTGGCCCACAGGTTGATGCTGTCTGCTACTACCATACTGAGTACTTATAAAATGTCTGCTGACTGCGATGATGGGAATAGCTGATCCAGGAACAGGAGTTTGACTGAGTTGGTCACTTTTAGAGGTGGCAGATCGAACTGTTTCTCTTGAGGGACCATCACGTCCCAAATGTGAATTAGAAAAAGAGTTGGGTTGTGCATATGAAAGCTTGACCGACTTTTCGGTAGACTGACGTCGCACACCCACTCCAACTTCACGCTTGATAGCCCCAATATTAGCAGCTGGCCTGGAATCAGGAGAAGGTACATGAACAGGGTCTGAAGATGACGAATAAACTCCTCCAGTAGAGTTGTTTGATGAAGTTGTAGAATTTGGTTGAGAATCATTTGGCTTCAGAGATTGCATTGGTGAACCAGCGTTCAGAACCACGAGTCCCCTCTCCTCCAATGAATATTTCCTATCTCTTAAATGAGCATCACTGGCTTCCCTAGGATGTAATTTAGTTGTCCCGTTGGAGGATTGAGATGAATGTCGTCCAACTGGTGGTTTCCGATTAGTGGAAGCCCAAATAGAACTGCTAAGAAAGGCACATGAATCAATATGTTTGCTATATGAAAACCATAAAAATTACAAACCCAAAAGATTTAAATGTACAGTGAGTGATGTCCTCTTCTATGTTATATGTAGGTGCCATAAGATTATCACATGGTAGAAGCTAATAATCTGAATGAAGTGATAGAGGCTACTAATCTGAATTAAGTAGTTTTTTAAGTAGACACCAAGGTTGTAAGTCAAAGGAAACATCTTTACAAGATAACTGAAAATACACACTGATTTCCAATCAGAACAAATGTGTAACATATAAAACTAAAGATGTACTAAACAACTAGGGGTGGTCAAAGAAGACAAGGACTCACCCCAAAAAAATATGCCTAGGCCACTACTGACACTTTTGAAACCTTCAGGCCCCCCAGGTACCCATAAGGAAAAGTTGAGAACATAACGAAATAATTCAACAATATCGACATCCAATGGGGAGGGAGAAATGGCATAGGCCTTCAAGAATAACACAAGGTTTCTATCCCAAGTATGGGCAAAAAAACCTATCAAAAATTCCAAAAATATGGACAGGTCAAATATATTCTTTGAAAACTAATTCACAGAAAGGACAAGTAAATATAGCTAATTGAAAATCATTTAAAGGCAAATAAAACTGTACCTCTTTTCAGAAACTTTTGAGACCATTAACCCATTTGTGGCTATTGGACTATGCTCAGGAGGAGGCTTTATCTCGCTTTTCGCCTTTTGATTAATTCTGTTGTCCCTCACTACACGAAACTCTCTACTGACTCTTAAATCTAGTAAGAATTCATCCATCAACAAACAAACCAATAGGAAGGGGTTAATGACAATTGTCAATCAAGAGTATAGATCATGGATGAGAGATCTCACTTGGAAACACCACCAAATATAAAAGGACAGACAAGTTGGATTTTGAAGTACTTAATATACAGATTAATTATTGAAGTAAAGGAAGCTGCAGAACAGTAACAGAAAAGGGAAAAGGCAGAAGAAAGCTATCGTATGTGGTACATAGTTTACAAGCAGGCAACATAGATTGGTTGTAGTTATTACGCGAAGAACCCTGGAAGACCATCTCTACAAGGTGGAGCAAATCTTACTAGCATGTATATAAGCATACAATCTGCCATCACAAGGAACTTATAGAACAAGGAAATTTATTTATAAAAAAACAACTATATAGTCCAATCCTATTTAGCGAACAAGAAGAATCAAAAAACAAGATCTTAAATGAAAACATTAAAAAAAACAAAACAGAAAATTATCCTGCATCAGCTGAAAAAATATGAAAATTTAAAAAGAATGAGCAAGAAATTGCTTGTTCACCTTTAAGTAGAAAAATGCTATGATTTTCGGATGCATTACTACATAGATTCAACAGGTCACGAAACGAGTCTTTCCGAGTCATGACTTTGCAGTGAAATGTCACAATGCTGCCTCTTTTAAAAATACAACAATAAATCTCATAGAGAGAGCATATTCATTATGGGTTGCAAGCCTTAGATGTTTGTATATGCACAATATACAATTTAGGTTTCTATATACTGTATTCACTACATACATTCTTCCTTCAAATGTCTTAAATTAAATATAAAAGGCTTACCAAAAGGCTTCTACATATCATAAAATGCTGTGAGCCTCTATGCAACTACACCTAGAACAACATCTCTATGGTGAAGCTAAACATGCCCAGCATATCAACACCACCTAAAGTATATTTCAAGGGATGAAGTGGAGGATGTAGAGTTCATAAGAATCTTCTCAGTTTGTCACATTACCAGGTAAAGCATTTCGACTATATCCAGCTCTTCGGAAATTGCGATCAGAATATGAGTTCAATTTCATCCCTTGATTTACATGTTCAGTTTGTTTTTTTGCCTGCAATGCTATGAAACCCTTGAACACTGGAACCTGACACAAAATACATCGATATTAACCAATCAAAGGAACATGGCTATTTTTACTAAAGAAAAATTATTATTAAAAAGAAGAGAGTGAACAGTAAGGAAGGACAAGGAATCCCGCAGCTAAATACACGAGAAAAAAGTAAATAAAAACTAATAAAGCATTGCCCTGCCTGAGATAACTACCCTCAAAAGTGACCATAGCTTGGAGGAACAATACCCTATCCCAAAGAGTAGAAATACAAATGAGAAAATCATCAAAAAAAAATATCTATTGTTCCTGTCAGTCCAAATGCCTAACAAAATAACAAAAATTACAAACACCACCATAAAATATGGGCATATTTGTGCCTCCCCAAATCTCTAAACCTTATGTGAAGCAAACTTGCCAAAGAATAATGGAGCAACCACGCCTCCTCAAAGATCCCAAAAAGAGAAGTTTATAAAGTTTGGCCAAAAAAAATATAAAAAGTACAAGTTAAATAAATTCACACCCTAAAATGTGCCAAATGCATATACCTATAACAAAAAGAAGAGAGAAAAATGAGACAAATCCACTTCACCCATTCAGTCTATCTCAATAGTCAATACAACGAACATTCAAGTTCTACTTTATTAAAAATCCATTATTTCTAAGGAGGATGGCTATTTAGGTAGTTGACCGGATACATGCATTTTTTATAAGGTTAAAAGCTACAAAGAAATTAACAAAATATTTGGTAAAGTCAACATCAATATCCTATTTCTATGTATTTTTCAAATGGTAAGAGCTATTTACAATTTATCAGCTCTCTTTAATGCCCATATATGCCGAGACCTTTAGTGTCTCAGATATGAGATATCCTTTTTTCTGTTTAGCCTCTTCTGTTTTGGCTGCACAACAGTCTATACGTCTATCCCCTTGCTAGCTAATGTTTGCCTTTATTAGTCATAGTTTCCTGTTATTGCGGTCATCTCTGCTTCACCTCCCCTCAGTATGGGAAGGAGCTCTTTTTTGAGCAGTTTCCATACCGGAACTCCTCCTTTGGCTCGATTGTATCTTATGATGAGATCATGGTTTTACGTCTTATCGGTTATCGCCCAAAAGCACAAGGTAAGCTTGTTTTCAGATCCTAATTAACCCCTTCCTTAATAGCGCTGTGTAGGACACATTTGAAGTGATCGAACCTGCCCAAAGCTATCTCCCCAACAAGGCAAGAGAAGTTGATGAAACGTGTGATAGGCAACTATCTCCTATGGTTCGAAGAGGAATCATAATAAAGTGGACAGGTTTCTCCTCCTGCTATGTTTCCTTGAGGGGAGTACCTTTATTAGCATTCGTGCATATAAGGACTCTATCTTCCTGTTCTTAAGTCATAGCTCTAACTTAGAGAGACTACTGAGAACTCCTATAGCTCGTTCGGCATCATACCTATGGTCTCCTCACCTAAATCTCATAACTCAAAACAGAATAGCTTGATTAGCTTATGGACCATTCAAGGAGTAGAGGTAGAGCTTTCTACTCATGAGAGGTCTCACATTGGGTCAATCAATCGCTTCCTCACATGCTGCACCCCGTAATCTTCTTGAGCTAATGGAGGCGTGGTTGGTGTGTCACTGGGTTGGTGGGGGAACCCGTGAGAATACCATAATTGGCAAATTGTGTTTCTTCCTCTTCTTAACTCTTAGCACTAACTCGGAGAGGCTGCTAAGAACTCCTAGCTCACAGTTCATTGACTCAACACCTATGTTCTCCTCACTCAGCTCATAACTCAAATCAAAATAACTTGATTAGTTAAATTTGATCACAGGGCTTCGCAAATGAACTTAATCATTCAAAGATGAAACATAATAACAGATCGTATTAAACTCCATCTCATTTTGACGTAGAAACAACCAGTAACAAGTATTTACCTTTTAAAGAAACATTTGCTTTATGTTGCAGCCAAATTAAGCATTTGTGCCAACAACAATCGAGCTATAGAAGAAAAGTGAAGAAACTAGTTTTCCAGTACATAAATTAGCCTAAAAGAAAATAGGGGAGGAATTTAAAAAATTGAAACACAATTTAAGCAAAAACATACCTCCTTCCTTTTGTCTCTTTTTCTCCTAACCTCGTGAAATATATCTGAATAAATACAAATACATGATAGCATCAGAAAAATTACCAGTAAATAAGACTTAAAAAAAACTTACAAAGTAAGAGAAAAAGGTAGCATACTACATTAGCACATTAGAAAAAAATGCATCACAGTATAAATTATGAAAACAAATTCTGATGAACCACCCTAAAACATTAAGTCCAAAAAAATATGATCAGGAAACTTCCTCCAATTAAAGACCGGACGAGATAGTATCCAAAACAAAAGAAAACAGACTTGAAAGCCCAAAACAATTTTAAGAAAAATCCAACGTCTCCGCATAAGCACCTAGCAAAACCATCATAACTTATCATTTGTCGAATGCAGCAAGCACTCAATAGGATACCCTTCCTTACAAAAAGTCAAAAACACGACCACAAAATAACATACTCTACCAAGAGAAATTTCCACCAAAGTTAACCTTCTTGATATCAAAGTTATCTCTTTCAACTGGAAGATAATAATTCATTCAAGCAATTTTAATGTATGGTAAAGTTTTCTTAACACTTAATAAGCACATCCCAGGATTATTATCCAAACCAACTGTCACAAACATCACCTCTCCTTTAGCCTCATCAGCAAAAGAAAAACTGAACCACCTAGGCTAGCAAATATCGAACTATAGAAACAAAACCATGAAAATTTCCCAAATTTGTCCATCTTTTATGTGTTGAGTGAACAAAATATCAAGAATATATTTAGAATTATATGACATCTTCACAAAAACACAAGGGGTGGGAAATTGTACATCAAATTCAACATAACAGCAGGGAATGGCCGGTACTCTCTACTCACTAGAGGAGCTCCCATCACCAAGAAAAAAAATCACAGCATTAAGATGTACAATATGCATACTATTCTATTGCAAGCAGCGTTACCCAATTCGTGGTACGATGGGTACGGGGTACGAGTACGAAACTACGAATACGGGGTTCGTTAAGCTATAAATACGTAATTCAGAATGGGTATACTTAATTGGTACAATAATTAAGGTCGCAATTCATAAGCACCTGATACGTCTCTATATGTGTATATTTATAAGTATATAAAGTGTATAACAAAAAGGAACTTGATATGATTTTCAGAATTTAAACTTTATTTTGAGTTTGTATTTATCAACAGTAAGAAGTTTAATACTTTTCTATTAAATTTAATGATAGGTAAAAATCTTAAATTAATAAAGAACTAGAATAATAAAAAAACGTTATGTTTATTATTAACATGTAGTTAATATTCAATTATAATTACTACAATATGATATTTTACAACATTATTACAGTATTTATTTATTTTAAATTAAAAACATAAATTGTTACGGCTTAAATTTAACTGATAACTTTTATCATTCTTTCTGTAAACTTCTCTATCTTACCTATTACTATCAATTACCAATCAATGGTAAATAAACAAGAATTATCTTTTCCTTTTCAAAATAAAACAAAAGAGGAAATCCAAAAAGAACTCATCGGTTAAAACGCTCGCTTCCAAAAACCACTCACTGGCGCGTTGTCCCTTCTCTTCTCCCTCCTCTCTCTCAACCCAGTAGTTGGGTGGAAACACGGTAGGTAACTAAATCAATAGATTTCGTTGAAGATGATGGTGAGATCTCTGTAAGGTACACTCATCGATTTCATCTTTTGTTTAGTTACAAGTTTGCTCCCTAACTTATTAATTATTTTTTTACTCCACACTTCACACTTGGTTAATCGGATCGCCAAATATAACAATTTGGTTCGCAAACGACTCACGTTTTGGGTTGTATGAATTTGTGGTTCGTAAGGGGGTAGAGACAAATTAGGTAACCCTGGTTGCAAATATCCCAACACCATATAGAAAATTCTTCTCAGCCTTGAAGCTTTTGTCCTCTTTATCAGTTCACCTATATGACTATATCCATGTTCTACAACTTCCAACAACAGCAGAGCTACCCCACACACTTACTCCCCAAAATTGTGCAGAGTTTCTTAAATTATGCTAAGACACCTGCCTTCGACACCACTGTAAAATATTATCCCTTCCATTGTTCAATCTATGATTGATGTCCTAGGTAATGTATGCATTCAATGGAAATGCATTCAGCGTTTTACAAAATTATAGACAAGTGCATATAGAATAACAGCAATAGCCAACACTATTTTATTCCCTCCCTCCCTATTGAGAAATCAAAACTTGTCAAACAAAAAGGAGTGAAATAAAATAAAATAAGAACATTTTTATAAAATATATATATATATATATAAAACAAAATTTTAATAGACCAGTCTAGAACAATTTGTCCACACTTATTACATAATACTAGCTTATGTTCAAACACCACTACCGTCTTGTCAATAAGTATGTATATCCCACCAAAATCAGTCAACACAATCAACTATGTGATACACTGATACCAATCATATAGTAAAGAACCAGAGTTACAGCCATCAAAGCAACCAATTGATCCAAAATAAAACAAGAAACGAATATCTCCACTCTATCCCGTTATATGTATTTTTTATTTTTCTGCGGAAATTATGGGGTACTTATTGCCTAAGATCTGAAGTCTTCTCCATGAAGCTTTGGGGTTTCAATTCTTGGTTGCTTTTTCTATAGATCGCGCGTACATGCATTGCAGCCCCAACCCCAACCCAAACCCAAACCAGGGACCCCCATGCCCCCCCACCCACCCCAAAAATAAAAAAGTCATTCTGCTTTTAAAATATATTTACTAAAGAAACTACCAAAGCTACCATCACAATAACCATTTAGACCAGTTATGTGTAAACATTGGGACCAAAATGTATAATGACTAAAAAATTCAAATACAAGGTAAGTTTCAACCAGAGTTACCAAATACTCTCATAGACCTAGCAAACCAAAAAATTTCTTTGTTTTTTAACTATAATTGCACAAACATCAGTATTATAACTTAGTATTGGATGCTCAAACATTACATTTCTGCTAAAATATTTATAAAGTAATCAACTTGTTGAGTTAACAAAAAATCTTGTACAAAACTTATATCTATTAAACTAGATTATAGAATTCCTAACTATAAGAACTTATATAAAAATAACCTAGCATATCGCGTTTTAGCTATGTAGCGTACCGTGTATTCGTATTCGTACCGCGTACCAAAACGTACCACGTTTCAGGTATTATTGGTTTCAACTACCAACATAAATTGACCTAAATATACTATATTATTCGTTCCTGATAATGCCATAAATCCAACAAAATAAGTTTCTGGTGAAACAAAAGTTGGTGTTAGCATTTAATTATCCAAAAGAAATGAAAAAATAATCAATTACCCCGTTCAGGGGTAAGGATAGAGCTGTTTTAGTGAAATTTTTAGTAAGTGTTGAGATCTTCTTTTTGAAAGTATGCTCCCTCTCTAGGTTCTATATTATATCTGCCTGTGATTCGTCTAAAAAAGATTATTATTTTTTAAACACTGCAAAGTGAACAGTACCATTACATCAAGATTAGTCACTACAAATAAATAACTTCTATACATTACGTTCACCCCATTCTCAACACCATTCTATATGTAGTTTACATGTTCAAATAAATATATAAGCTTTAAGACATATTTTTTTGCAATGCAAGTGCATCTCCAAAAATAGACACATCTCCAGTATACTCAAACGGTTTTAACTCATTATAATCCCCACACAAAAAAATGATGTTCTGGTTAATGGCCTAGGTACAGACCTAGGCTTTGGCACTTCCTGAAAAAACTGGTCATAACACAATCCAAGCCACGCCTGTCCAGTTCAAGTGTTTTCAATTTGCTAAACAATGCCCTAATGGCTAATGTACGGATAAGATTAAGCTGTCGAAAAGCAACAAGTGTTTGATAGATATATGTAAGATTAGCATTTAACACTAATAAATCTCTACTCCTAATAGAATTCTTTAAATACTAATAACTTGTATGCTTGATCACTCCCCTTCTCTGTGTTCACTATACCTTTTTTTGATGTTCAAATGTTAGACTATACATCAAACCATCTGACTGACTAGATTAACAATCAAATGAATTGTCTACTCACTCGTCCCTATTCTCTTTGTCCATTTTTCTAACAAATACTATTAGTGTAATGTTGCCAATTGGTTTTGTAATACGTATAACCTATTAAACTTCTCATAAGTCAAACAAACTCTATACCAATAAAATAAAAACCAAAAAATATTGATAATATTAAAAAAAAAAAATGAAAGAACTTTATAGCACAGAATACCAAATATATCTTAATTAATTGTAAAACCCTAATTTTCACTCGAGAACTTTGTGAAACTAAGTTCCTGTGCATCTGATATAACTAATTAGCAAAACCCCAATAACGTATATCACGAGAAACATCTCAACAATCAAATGTTAAGAGAAGATGAAAAAATTAAACAACAAAGTGGGCATAGTGAAAGAATAAAAACAAACCTTGGTTTAACAGTTTCTGAGCCGTTTCATTAGGATCCATATCAGTCTCTTTAAGGGTAACGTAAATATCAGCATCAGAGTGATTACCCACAATTTCTTTAATAGATTGAATGGTTTTACGGACTCCGGCAGAAAGAACTTGATGACCACCCTCAATTCGTGAACCGGAGACCATCTCCAACCAATTGCCTACGCAGATTACACAACCTCTACCTCGGATAGTAATCGAAGATTAATACAAGTTTTAGTAAAGCAAGGGGAGTACTTTGCATTCGTAATGATTAAAAGATATCTATATATAGAGGCAGAGATACAAAGAGAGAGCAGAGCATAAAACAGACTAGAGAGTTTTGCCAGCGAGGGTTTTGAAAATAAATTTACCCACTCAATGACGCAATAATAAGAGAAAATAAAAATACACCACTTAATAATGAGTGAGTTTGGGTTTTAAAATATAAATTAAATATAATTTTATATAATATTAATTACCCTTTACATTGACTTAATTTATAGGAATGCCACTAATTGTCGTATTTAAAGTACATCAGAATCTCTATAAATTAATATTGTTGGAACTGAATTTTTTTATTAATTTAAAGAGTTATTATTTAATTGATAAATTAATAATTTATTAATTTTAAGAGTGTTTTTCTATTTAGTGGATATAAATTTAATTACATTAAAATTATTGAATTTTATTAATGTTTATATCATACTTTTTTGATACAATGTATCATACTTATTAAATTAATATATCGTACTTATGAGTATGATACAATACTTTTGAAGGAAATAAGTACTCATAGTGTCAACAACTCTTCACAAATTTTTATTACAATTCGAAAAAATGTAACACCTAAACTTTTGGACACAATGAGAAAAATTAAGAATGAAATTCATTTATATTTGAATTTCAAGACAAAACAAACGAAAATAGAATCATATTTTACAAAATTATTCTAGATATATTTATAATTTAAAAGAATTATTAATTTATGATTTTGATGGTACCATATATTTAATTTATATAAGGGTCTTTTTAAAAATTATTATTTTATCGAAATTAGTTCAAGTCAGAATTGAAAAAAAAAATTATTTTAGAGAGAGTTTATTAATTTATAGAAGTTTTACTGTATGTTTACGATTGCTTAACAAAAAAAAATGTGATTATTAATTCTGATAATAGTTTTTATTTATAATCATTTTTTAAAAAAATAATTTGTGTGTGGTTAATAAAAAATATTTAAAAATTAGTAGAAAGTGAAAAGTGTTTGATTTAAAAAAAATAGTAATCACTTATTTCAAGTGTATATTATTAAAAATAAATGTTTTTGAGAAATAAAGATGAATAATGGATTGAATAAATAAAAATAAATTAGTAATATATATTTAGTCATTCAGTAAATAATCGGAAACTCTAAATTCAAGTTTCTGACTATTTACATAAAAACTAATTATAAACGGTTTTAAAATACTTTTTGTTTATTAAAATTAATGATAACCAAATTTAATTACTAATAACCAATCTCAAATACCCCCTTAATTAATCATTAGTTTGATTTTAAATTTACTACACTCACTTGGTGCTTATCCGTTAATAACATTACTAATGAGTAATGACATGATTGGTATTGTCCTATTCTGTCTTGTGTCCAAAAGAGGAGATGATATAGACTAATAATCAAATGTACTCCTCAAAATATTAGTATTTGTTTTGTTCTGTTCTGTTCTGTTTCCTTTAAACGATATACTACTTTTACGTATTTTTATTCCCCTTTTTACGTATTTTTTTTATAAAAAAATTAAAGGATATAAAATTTATTATTTATTTTGTCGAAATTTGACTTTGCGCTATACTCACCTTTGGTCTAATTTATATATCGTTAGATTGCCCTACAAACATTAATAGTTTTAATATAATTGAAATGATGGAAAATATTATAATATGAATAATGCTAGAGACACAAACTATTTTACAAATTGTTGATGTGGCATACTCCAACTCAGCATATTATGTGGAACCGAAGACTACATTGAAATAATTTGTTGATCAATACGTTGAGGTGGAGTGTGCCACATCAACAATTTATAAAATATTTATAAAATAGTTTGTGTCTCTAGCATTATTCATATTATAATATTTCAATAAAACACTAATAATTTTGTTTGATGATTTTTTGGATTTGATGGATCGGAAGGATTTTTTAACCTTTTCCTCTTGATGTTTGTTAACGATGAATTTAACCATTTTATATTTACAGGATAAAAATATTCCCCACACAAAAAAGAAACTTTTGTTTTTAGTAGAAAATGAATATGATACTTGAACCACTTTTGGTTAAGTTTACAGATTATTCATTTTTAGAGTACGCCAAAAAAACAATCATGATTGTGTTTGCTCATTGCTGAAGCTGCTTACCGTTTGATTAATAAATTTAAAGTAGCAAGTAATTCTGTTGCATTGTTTCTATAATATTTATCTACTAGTAATTGCCCGTGCCTGAAGGCACGGCGTAACGAAAAATTAGATTAAAATTTGAAAAATACTTTATTACCTAAAGACTCTTTGCAACTTAAAATCAGACATAATAATTATCATAATTTACCACACTACCACAATAATTAATTTTCCTTTAAAAATTGATATCCAGAAAAAATTAAACTTGTCTACAAAACTTACAATTATTAATAAAAATTATCATAATTCACCACACCACCACACCACCACAATAATTATTATTATTATTGTTATTATTATTGTTATTGTTGTTGTTGTTATTATTATTATTACTATTATTATTATTATTTTAAATTAAAATTAGAATGAATCTGAACCGTACTTGTACTTTTCCGCTCAAATCAATTAGAATGAATCAGAATCTTTATTATTATTATTATTATTATTATTATTATAATTATTATAATTATTATTTCTATTACTATTGCTATTATAATAATAATAATAATTATTATTATTATTACTATTATTAGTACTATTATAATTATTATTAGTACTATTATTATTATTATATTTATTTTTAGTACTATTATTATTTGTTTTTGTGTGTGTGTGAAGAAGAGAAGAAAAAGAAAGATTATGTGTGTGAACATGAGAGAGAGTATGGTGTATGAGTGAATTAAATTATTATTATTATTAGTAGTATTATAATAATAATTGTTATAATTATTAGTATTATTATTATTGTTATTATAATAATAATAATTATTATTATTATAGTAGTAGTAATTATTATTATTATTAGTATTATAGTTGTAGTAATTATTATTATTATTATAGTAGTAGTAGTAATTATTATTATTATTATAGTAGTAGTAATTATTATTATTATTATTATTATAGTAGTAATTATTAGTATTATTATTATTATAATAGTAGTAGTAATTATTATTAATATTTGTTGTTTTTGATAAATTATTATTAGTACTATTATTATTATTATTATTATTATATTTATTTTTAGTACTATTATTATTTGTTTTTGTGTGTGTGTGAAGAAGAGAAGAGAGAGAAAGATTATGTGTGTGAACATGAGAGAGAGTATGGTGTATGAGTGAATTAAATTATTATTATTATTAGTAGTATTATAATAATAATTGTTATAATTATTAGTATTATTATTATTGTTATTATAATAATAATAATAATTATTATTATTATAGTAGTAGTAATTATTATTATTATTAGTATTATAGTTGTAGTAAATATTATTATTATTATAGTAGTAGTAGTAATTATTATTATTATTATAGTAGTAATTATTATTATTATTATTATTATTATAGTAGTAATTATTAGTATTATTATTATTATAATAGTAGTAGTAATTATTATTAATATTTGTTGTTTTTGATAAATTAATTTTTTGATTTTGTAATTGCTTTTTTATCATTGATTTTGTAGTATTATATATTTTAAATATATGCATATTAAATAAAATATTAAAATAAAGGGAGGAAGATGATTAGAGGAGAGAGAAAGAGAAAGGGGAGAAGAAGTAGAGGAGAGAGGAGAGAGGAGAGAGAAAGGGGAAAGAAGTAGAGGAGAGAGAAAGAGAAAAGGAGAGAGAAAGAGAAAGAGAAAATTTGGGCGGGATTTTTTTTGTGTGGGATGAAATCTGACCTTTAGATTAAGTTAGAATCAATCACAACCGTTCTTGTGGTTTCTCAACTTTAAGATTCAAAATTGGTTGTGTTTTATTATATAGATATATCTATCTAATAAAATACAAATGATTTTGAATTTTTCGCTCATTTAATAAATCATCTGGGCCGTCCAAAATTTGGGATAAATCCCACCGTTCATACATCTATCTAATAAAATACATTTATCTATCTAATAATCTAATAATAATTTAATAAAATACAAATGACTTTAAATTTCTCGCTCACTCAATAAATTATTTTGGTTGTTCAAAATTTAAGATAAATCATATTGTTCATACAGTGCCGGAGGCACGGGACCCAGCTAGTATATAATATGGAACGACCTTTTCATTTTTGGGAAAATTTGATTTTAAATACATTACTTTTATATATATATATATATATATATAGATTTCGTGAGATATATAATTACATATAGAGGGATAAAAAAAATCAATCACATTGGAAGGAAATCTATACAAGGCAAAGTGGGTGTAATATAGCCTCAGGGGGTATTTGATAAAAAAAATGAATGAATCTGAATTAGTTGAATCTAAATCTAAATGAAAAAAGTTGTTTGATAATTGACATGTCTGAAACATCTGAATGACAAAACTTTATTATTTTACCCCTCTGAAAAAAAAAATCGAAATTATTATAAATTTATTTAATATTACTTAATATAATAGTTAATTTTTTTTACTTCATTCAGCTACTCATTCAGTCATTCAGCTAAAAAAAATCTGACTTAGTCATTCAGCTCGTCCATCCTACCGATTCAGTCATTCAAACCAAAACAAACGCACTTACCGATTCAGCCATTCAATCCTTCAGACATTTTGCTCCATTCAGCAGTAAACAAACACCCCCTTATGTAAGACCCCGAATTTTATGAAATACAAATATTCAATTTTTCTTATAATTACTATTCAGTAAATGGTTAAATTGATAAAAGTTTAGTTAAAGGTGATATATGAAATTTTTTTCAAAATACACAAGTGATTATAAAATATTCATTGTTGTCGGGAAATATTCGTTTGGTCGTGGAATATTCTTTCTGTCGGGGAATATTCGTACGACCGGCGCAACCATTTATGGGCCCCATAACAGAATAACTGTCGAATGAAGAAAACGACAAAATTAAATTTTTATAAATAACGGCGTAATCGTTATCGTTGACACTGTTGGAATACCCGGTTGGTAAAATAAAATAATACGCGTTGTTGCACAGAAGCACACGGTATTACACAGTATTTTTGAATTATTGATTCTTACGTAAGAAGACACTACTCAATTATTGTTACAGTAATTACTGTTTAATATTTTATTGATTCAATAATTGCTGCGTTGATATTTTATATTATTGTTGTTTCAATAATTATCACTGCACAATATTTCTCATTATCAGGTCAATAATTCGTATTATTTGAATAATATTATTAGATAGCATTATTGACAATGTCTAGAAAGTTCTGTCAAAGAGAGATTTGGTCACCTAATTGCGCGTCAGTAAAGAAAAATTCTTATTGGAAAGCCCCCTCTTTTCTAGGAACGGCCTGGTTGTCATAATTGTGATTCTGTAATATTATTTGTGAATAATTAATTATTGATTTATATGATAATGAAATATTTATTTGATGTGGATATAAATAATAGATTTATTTATGTGGTTATAAATTAAGGAATTAATATTGAGGTATTTTATCAATATTTTATCGGATTTGGAGGTATTAAAAAACTCAAATCGGTGTTCTTAAAGCTTTACTGCGTGAGTTATAATTTTAATCTGACCGTTGGATCGTTGTGATTTTTAGATATGTTATACATATATGAGTTGAATATATGTCCACAAATTTTGAACCGTTAAAAATAAACGCATGATTTGTTATGAAATTTAAAAGGTGTTGAAACGGTGTTTAAAATCATCCGTTTATGGATTTCGGGTATTTTTGATTTGAATTTGGAAAAACTCAAAGCTACAAAGTTGTAGAGAATTCGATTTCAATCAGAATGGATATAAAATTCGTATTTTTCTGATAACCGGGCTATTTTCTATGAATTGTTGAAGTTTCGGAAAATAAAATAATTTTTATTAAATTTATGGGTGGGACCCGCTTTGGTTGGTGTTGATTAATCACATGGGCTGCTAAATTTTTTGTCTAGAAAGGCATGCTTGACTCAAAATGGTGGGTGGCGTAGATTGGTTTTGAAAATAATAATATTTTATTATTTAGTCTCCTTTGGCGTTCTAGCATTTTCCTATAAATAGGTGCTTATGTTAGAATTGAAAATCACACCAGAAACAAGTTTTATTTCTCTCTATATTATCAAGCATTTTTTTGTGAGTATTTAGATATCTTGAGTGTTGCTCAACTTTATATCCGATATTCAAGTCCGAAGAACTGCTCTCTTGAGGTAAGGAATTTTAAGGGTTATTATGTTTTTCAGTTTGTACTTCTTCCGTTCTTCAAAAAATTTTAAAAAATTTTAAAATGATATTTTGATGAGTTTTATTGATTGTGTCCAAAAATGGCGATTTTTGGATGTATAGATTAAGAGTTTTGAATTTTACGGGAAAAGACTATTTTAAAAATAACCGCTTATAACTCCTTGTGGTTAACTTCAAATTGATGAAATTTTTATTCGGAGTACATCTATATAATATCAGCGTACTCTGTGAATTTCGGAATTTTTGGATAAAAATACAATTTATGATAAATGTCTAAATATTCGGCGGTTTTGGCCATATGAAAAATAGTAAATAAATTTTAAAAATTCTGAGAAAAATATATGTTCAATATGGGACTATATTCTGCTAAATCCCAGAAAAAAAATATTTTTAGAACTGATTTGCTATTTTTCATGAAAATAGACTAGTTATGAATAAATGAGTTAAATATGTTATATGAAGAAATAAAATTGAAAAATAGGATTTTATGGCTTGAGAATCCTATATGAGGTATATGCAGATTTTTGATGAGGGTTTTGATTATTAGTGATGAAATCTTATGAGTTTGGCATTTTATTGATTAAATGCATTATTTAGTAAAGTGTAAACAATTAAAATAAATTGTTTATAAGCTTAAGAAATATTATTCTTTCAATATCATTATACCGAAATATTGGTATGGATTTTATTGTGGAATTTCTACCTTTTTGTGTCGGGTTTACTATTCATGAGTTACTATTCACGAGTTACTATTCACGGGTACTATTCACGACAAAATTGATTTATTTTTCTAACCAAATTATAGTTGATTTATGAATATTACTCTTGAGATTAAAATTATATATTGATCATATTATTTTTATTATCATATATAACATTTCTATAACCCTAATGATGATATTTCTCTTTGACTTGAGTGTAAAGATGGATATATTTTTGGTATAATCATGACTATGGGTTCTCTTTGACCAATAGTGCAAAGTTAAATTATTGACTGGTATGATCATGGCCATTGAATTTATAATTGAATATCTTTAGCTTAAGTGCAAAGGTGAATTGATCAACATGGTTATAATTATTGTTTATATAAATTCTGAAATGATTATATATTTCTTTGAGATAATAATATATTTGGCCTATAGTGCAAATATGAACTGTTGATGAATATATTTGGCATGTAGTGCAAATATGAACTGTTGAGGAATATCTTTGGCCTGTAGTGCAAAGATGAATTATTGATGAATATTTTTGGCCCGTAGTACAAAGATGACATGTTGTTGAATATCTTTGGCCAGTAGTGCAAAGATGAACATGTGTTGAGATGAACATGACCAACTGGTGATACAAATGAATATCTTTGGCCGTAGTGCAAAGATGAAATTATTAGTATGATTATGAACAGGAAATGTGATTTGGTGTAACCATAATCTTTGATGTTTCAGGTAAAGATAGGTGATGAAAATTATCTTCGTCCTGGATTAGAAGAGGAATTTAGAACTACAATTATGATTATGAGTTATTCATATGATTGTGGACCAGAATTGTTGATTGATGTTACAGAGATAAAACATTGTTGGTGGATTTTTAACATGGAGAAGATAATAGACTTTATAGTCTATTTGACTCTTCTAATGGATTACTCGTTCCGCTGCAACTATGGTTGAAAATTTTATCATCTACCATATGTTCTAAATCTCTGATTTATTATTTATGAAGGCTATTGATAATTTAATTATCTTTAGTCATGATATTCTTTACTGAGTTAGTTGTGCTCACCCTTTTGCTTTACAATTCCTTTCAGGTAATAAGAGCGTAGATGGGTCGAGCGGGGGTAACAGGGGAATAGAACGGTGGTCTCTAACTGTGGAGTTCTCCCTAAACAGTATATACAAGTGTGTTGTATACATCTTTTAGTAGTTATATTTGGTGAATCATATAGGGAAAGGCGAACCCAACGTTCGAAGGGTGTTTTGCCACTTTCATACAAGATGTCTAATGACATACAACCTCGTGTCATCATAAGACAGGGTTGTGCTCATCCACTTGCTGAGTATATTTACGAGCACTACCTATATAATCTTGGTGTTTGTTTGAAGTATAATTCTCAATTTGAGACAGTGGAGATAATGATAAATCAAGAGAAGACTCACCATTGGGAAGAATATGATAGTAATTTTCTCATTTTTCTTTGGGGTATATTGGGTCAACCAAGGATAATTTTGTGGCCATATGATATCTATCATAACCTAAAAGCATGACCTCTCATGTACGAAGGTTTCCTTGAGTACTTCTCAAAGATTTTAGTTTCTAAAACAGTTTATAATTATACCTTTATGTAAGGTGTCACTGTGAGGTGTTGTCCACGGTTGGGACATGTGTCACATTTGGTATATATTTGTATTCAAACTCACAGTATATGTGTTGTTGTATTTTGCACGACAATTGTTGTAATAAAGTTGTAGTTGTTTTCTGTACTATGTATTTGGCGACTCAGAATGGGTTGGATTTAATAGACCTATTTTGGGGTCGTCACACCTTATAACATATATGTGTGTGTGCTCTGTTTGGTGCTACAATAGGGGATCGACCTGGCTCATTAGCAGACCTACTTTGTCTGGTTGACATAGTGGTTACAATATTGGTGTGACGCCCCCAAAATAGATATATATCTCCCATCTTGAGTCGCTGAATACATGGTACAAAATTTTAATACAACTTAATTATACAACAGTCGTGCAAAATACGACAAAACATATGATGTGAGTTTTAATACAAATATTGTCATCTAGACAATATACACACTCAATTGAGTCCTCATTACATTTATTATCAGACTATTTAACAAAATAGTGAGGACTACTAATGCTATTATCTGGACCGTTACTCTGTTTCCCGACTAATCCCTGTTGCGTTCTCATTTTCTAAAGAGAACAATGAAAGTAAAAGAGTGAGCTCAATTAGCTCAGTAAGAAATATTATGACTAAGATAATACAGAATAAATTATCGTTAGCCTTCAACAGTGTTAAACTGATACAATATAACAAACATCAAGTTTAACTGCAGCGGAACAAGCAATCCATTAAAAGAGTCAAGTAGAGAATAAAATATACTATCTTTTATGATTTAAAAGGGTTTTTCATCACTTTTATCGTTGGGACTTAGCTTAATAAATAATCCACATCATCCCTACACTACGGCCAAGGATATTCATTAGTATCATAACCACAAATTATCCATGCACTACGGGCCAAGGATATTCGTGTATTCATCAATGGTCACGATGATGCCAACAACTGTCCATCAATGCACTACGAGCCAATGAGGACTTTTACCACATCATTTATAACATTACAGTCGTGATTATATCGATTAATCCCTGGTCATAATCATACCAAGTCCATCTATGCACTACAGGCCACAGATGACTTTCAACATAATATAAACATGAGGATGATGACAATAATATAAGAATTCAATAAAACAAGTTCAAGAATTAATTTATCCAAGAACTAATAACGTCCAAATTGTCAACATGATACTTCTTTGTAAAGTAAAATTCAAGAATACTCAGAAGAATATTTCCATGAAAAGATACTGGATGAAGCGCAAATATCAAGGATATTCCACTAATTTTATGGAGTATATAAGTCAAAACTTTAACCAACTAAGTATAATAAAGAATGGAATAACAAAAGAAATCATCAAGCATGCGATAGACCGCACACACATGTTATTCCAACAGAATAATAAATAACAAAACCAGGTCATGCGTAAATGCACAGACAGGATATTCCAACAGAATAATAAATAACGGAACTACGTCAGGTGAAATTCACACCGACAGGATGTTCCAACAGAATAATAAATAATAGAATCAGGTCATGCGTAAACGCACAGACAGGATGTTCCAACAGAATAATAAAGAATGAAATAACAGAAGAATTTTACCATGTATACGGTACTTCGCATAGACATGTTATTCCAATATAATGATAAAGAATGGAATAACAGAAGAATTTCACCAAGTATAGGGTAGACCGCGTATACAGGTTATTTCAACAGAATAACAAAATGGAATAACAGAAGTTCTCTTCATGAATACGGAAGAAACAATACCCCTTACGAGTACAACAAATAATATTCCTTACCTTAGAACAAACTGGATATAGGAGTAGTGAAGTAGTAAAATACTTTTCTTCTTTCTCTCTATAGTTTCTCTCTCTAGAGTTTCAGTGAATTCGTAAGAAATAATGAAGGAATGAGCTTCTATTTATAGGAGAATGGACTGAATAGTAACTAATTCCTGAACGGTCCAGATTGATTCACTTTTAAACGGACGGTCCAGATTGGTTTACAATAAAATATTCTAATAAAATAAAATCTTTTAAATAAAATATAATATATTATATTTATAATCTAATAAAACGAATAACTTTATAAAAATATTCTGTTTTATATAAAAAGATTTTACTATACAAACAATATACAGACACTATGCAAACACTACGCATAATAAAATATAATATATTATATTTATAGTATAATAAAACGAATAACTTTATAAAAGTATTCTGTTTTATATAAAAAAAAATTACTATGCAAAACACTATGCATAATAGAATATAATATATTCTATTTATAGTCTAATAAAACTAATAACTTTATAAAAGTATTCTGTTTTATATATAAAGCTTTATTGTTTTATTACATTAATAATTCTAATAAAATAAAACTTCATCATCAGTATTATAATTAGGATTGAGCAAAAAATGGGTATAACCGAATTACCGAACCGAACCGAACCGAAATAGTTTAACCAAAATTTTCTAATAATTCTGTTATTTTTAACATTTCAGTTATATTTGAATTTTTTTACGACTTTCGATTAGTTTGTACGGGTATTACTTTTGGGTTATTCGGTTTAACCGAATAACCGAACAAAACTTGGCAAAGTTGAAATAATGATATAACCGAACAAAGGACTTGTCAGGCATATCAAATAAAGCACTATTCTTTATTAAATAAAAGTCTCAAATGAGTAGATGACCATGAACAAAGTACTCTACTTTACTAAATAGAAGTCTCTACTGAGTTAGATCTATAAACATATGAAGCCTCATATCTTGAATTTTCTCAAATTTTGGGTTCTACATCATCAGCTCTTTCGCGTGCCTTTCCTCAACCGCATTTTATCATGAGCATGACTGGTGCGCTGTCTGGTTCTAACGGGGTTGTGCCTTTGCGACATAATTTTGATCTGAACTCTGGCATAATGATGGACGGGGGAAACATGGATACTGGACTTGTTAATTTGTTTGTTATTGATGGATCTTTCTTAATTAATATGGGTTTGTGATTTGGTGTGGATCGATGAGCGCAGAAGCAAAGATGGTGCAGCTAGAGCATATGATTTGGGTGAATTGGATCAATCTCTTTTCCTTTATCTTGATTCCCAACTCCCAAGAGCACTCATCCACAGTCCAAGATCAAAGACGTGAGTACAAATCCATCCATCAGATCCCCCCTCTTTAATTTATCTCTCATCAGATCAGATGATCAATATCAATATGATTTTCTCTCTACCCATGTCGTACTCTACTATAATAATTAATTAAATTGTTGATATTCCCAGAATATGGATCATAAGAAAGGCATGCATGTTCAAAACTATTGTATTTTTAAAATTCGGTTATTACAGATTTCGGTTAATTGTTCGGATATTTAAAATAGGGTATTTTTGATTTTCGGTTATAACCGAAATTCATGTTCGGTTCGATTATTAACCGAATGCTCACTCCTAATTATAATTCACACTATTAATCGTCCAGGTCGTTCCCAGAAAAGAGGGGACTTTTTAATAAGAATTTCTATCTATTGGCGCGCAATTAGGTGACCAAATCTCTCATTAGCAGAACTTCTAGACATCGTTAATATTGCAAATAATAATATTAATAACTTCATCGTCTCAATTATTGATTTAATAATATATAAAATATCGACAATAATTGAATCAATTAACGTGAGATACTATGCAACAATTACTGAAGCAATAATTGAACAAAACTGAATGACTTCTCACGTAAGCATCAATAATCAATACCGTGTGCTACTATGCAACCACATGTATTCCTGTACTTTTAACACCGGATGTTTCAACAGTTAACGATAAAACTTTCGCCGTTATCTTCATAAAATATTTTTGTCATTTTCTCAATTCGACAATAATTCCGTTGTGGGGTCCACCAATGATTGTGCCGTCGTACGAATATTCCTTGTTAAAACGAATTTTCCCCGACCAATCGAATATTATATAACAATTTGCGTACTTTGCAAAATTTATAACTATTACCCACAACTATAACATTATATCAAATTCATTCCATAATATTCAAAAATGATAATTATAGAAAATTCATCTTCATTCATAAAAGTTGAGGTCTTACAATTAGCTTGGCCATGCTGGTGTTTTTTAGATGTATATGACGTTATAGGGTTAATAGTGTTGTTTGTGTCACCCTTTTTCACTTCAATGTAATATATTACACTGTTTCTTCATCTACTCTCTGTTTCTTCTCCATAACTATTTTTGAACAACTAACATAGAGTACATATAAATGTTGAAATATGATAATTGATCTTGTATGACCATTAAAATCAATTTGGGACTAAAGATTTGGGCCTAACCTATTTTTTCCTTTCTTTGTCCCCTTACTTTTTGTTTGTAATATTTTGCTGATTGTCTACACAAATTTAGGTTTCTAGGGTTTTTTCTTTCTTGCTTTATATCTTTAGATTTTATACTTTAGAATAAGTTCGAAATTCTTAATTCAAGCAGTAAATATACAAGGGAAAAAAAATAAAGAAATTACTCAAAGGCTTGAAACAATTTTTATAAAAAATACCTTGGAACAAAGCAGAAGATGTAATGCACAAGTCGTTAAACTCTCAACACTACCCCCTAAAATGTATATTTATTTGTTTTTATGTGTAAAATTTAATCATCACACAATAATCTACCATTTTCTTATTATATTTTAATTTATTAATTGTACGTACATATTTATTGTTAAAAAGTTGAATAATTCCACCGTAATGCGCAGATTTATATTTAATAAATCAATTAAAGGAAACTTAACCTCTTTTTACGTTTTTTTTTTTATTTCAAGGATATAAAATTTATTAGTTTTTAATCTTATGGAGTGCTTGTCGAAATTTGACTTCACGTTATACTCACCTTTGGTCTAATTTATATATTGACTAGCGATAACCCGTGCCTGAAGGCACTGTATAATTCAAAAAAAAAAATCATGAACACAAAAAATGAAGCATTGAATATGAACACACACTAAATTAAAAGCCTAAATTAATTCCTAATACACCCGCACTTTCCATACATACTCTACAAAACATTTAAATGAAAATTCTTATGAAGACAAATTTCAATGAATAAATAAATAATATCGAACTTTAATAGTCAAATTCTCATAAATTTAAACTAAGTTTAACTATATTTCAAGATTTATTTTTTATTATTTATAAGCCTTTTTGATTGATTGTAACTTTTTAAATAGTAACTTGACAATTAAAAATTATTGTTTGCTTGTTATAACAATTTTTTTTTTTATCGCACGTAGATTGGTATACAGTTTTGCAGAGCCGTAACTTGATACAAAAACTGATTGCAGGTCATTATATAAATTTAAAATTATCTCAGCAACGAAGTTTAAAAATGAAGAACCAAGACAAATAAGAGAGAGGGAGAGGTCAAACAAATAAGGTGACGAATGACTAATGGTTAAGTTATATGGTCAATTTTACAACTTGCTTGCAGGATCAAATCTTTATGAATTTTTATCCATAGATATATGGATGACCCATGTAGCTTCCTTCATTAGATCAATCAAATAATGGTAAACAATTATAAAAGGACATGCAAAAACAAAACTTTTTAAAACAGCCAAAGAAAAAACACATCTATCCATGCCAAAAAGGAAGGCACAAGAGCACACAGTGAGGTCAATAGATGAGGTCACCCACAAAAAAACTTTTCCAAATAAGGGAAATGGAAAATAGAAAATAGGAAATAAGATGGGGGAACATAAACTTATTTATAGTCTTACTTTGACCATCTAGGCAAAATGACAAGGGCTCCAACAGGGACATGTCAATAAAAGCATATAATCTCAAGCCAAATTTTTTTAAAAACAATTGTTCTCCTCCAACCCAGATCAAAAATTACAAAAGATGGAAAACAACAAGAATTTACAATTTCAAATCACATGTATTCAAACAAATTTTAAAAAATGGGTAAATTCCAGCTGGGTCAATTACTTGATATAATTGAAGTAGCAGTAAAATAAGAAACATCAATCAAACATAAATTTTGTTAGCTTAAGAATATGAGCAATAAAAGTAATAACAATATAGAAAAGCTTAAATTTTTTTCATGCCTTGAGACACCAGAGAAGACAAACATTCACCCAAGGAGGCATAACATAGCCTTTTGACTCTAAACTATGATTTTGTTTCTTTCATTCTTTCTTGGGAAGTCAGAATCAACATAATGACTACACCCAACAATCAATATAGTTCCATTTATTGTTTTAAAAATAAAGAACACCCATAAATCCATTTATCAAAATAAGAAAATTGAACAAAAAACAATAACCACTAAAAAGGGGAAAAGAAAGGACTCAAAACTTTTCAATCAAATTTCTGCTAGTTTATTCTACTTTCTCAGCTACCAAACATGTCCAAAGTTTCAATTGGTATTTTTGATTAAATACATATAATAAAGTGCATTCAGGCAATTGGTATAATTATATCAAAGATATTTGAATTATTATAATAATAATAATAATAATTAATTATTACTTGTTAGAAATAAATTAGTGTAGAAAATAAACACAAAAATTTTTTATATTAACATTGAAATTTAATAAATTGGGTAGTGTAAAGTTGGTTGTAGTTTGGCAAAATTTTCTCTTCATTTTTAATTTTAATTTTAAAATTAAAGATAAAATTTAAATAATATTTTTTAATTAAAAATTTAATAATGATAATGCGATACACTAAAAAGGTTAAGAATTTTACCCTACGTTGTAATATTAAAATAAAAAATTATAATCAAATTTAAAATTCGAGTGACTTGTTCTATCTATCCGTCCGTCTAACTTAGGAAGGCTATAGAATATGGAATATGGAATACGAAATATGAAATAATGGAAGATTGGATTCACCGTGATAGACGTACGTCATTGGAATACATCATACATTATAGTAAGTTAAGTTATGAAAATTGTTACTTTACACTAATTTCATAATTCCTTATATTTAAATATAATTGCCTATTTTTAAGAATAATAAAAAAATTTACGCTACTTTCGTGAATTTATTTTCAGTCATTTTAGAGTTTATTATACACTCTTGTCTTGTTTACTTTAAATTGTCTATTAAGGGTTAAAACTCTCCCTTTCAAAGTTTCACAAAAATTTACTTTTAACTTTAAAGTATCACTTTTTTCAATGTTAATTAATTTTTTTTATAAAACTGATTCATTTTAAGTGTGTGTGTTCAAATAATGGTGTTTTTTGGGAAGTGAAAAAGTGAGAAAGTGATAGAGTGGATGTATGTTTGAATTTTTGAAAGATAAATTATTGGCCGTTGGATCTTGAAGCCCCAGATGATTTGAGACCGTTTGATGTTGAAGCCTTGGGATTGATTTGAGGCCGTTGGATGTTGAAGTCTTGGGATTTGAGCCGCTCTGTTTTATTATATAGATAGATTGCCCTACAAACATTAATAGTTTTAATATAATTAAAATGATGGAAAATATTATAATGTTTCAATAAAATACTAATAATTTAGTTTGAGGATTTTTTGGATTTGATGGATCCGTAGGATTTGTGAGGCCCACGTCACGTGGTTGGATAGTTATATTGAGAGTAAGGAGTTAGATATTTAAAAGGGTGTATTCAATTAAGATTTTTAAAGATTTTTTTAAGTGACAGATTTTTGTAGAGTTTATGAATTTTAATGATTTTTTAAGTGCATTTCAAGAGCAGAACCCTTAAATGATAGAACTCCTTAAATAGCAGAACTATTTAAAGGCATCCGTGTTTTTTTTATTTCTCTCTTTTCACTCTTTCACACTCGGCAGACTTCTCCAAATCTGAAGACACGCCAGACTTCTTCCTTCTCCAAATCTTCACAAAACCAAGTCCTAGGATGGGAACGAAGAATCTCCACTTCGATCGGTAAGCCCTAGAACGAAGAACCCTCTTTGAATCTCCAATTTTGTGTGTGATTTTGACCCTTTTAATTCTGCAATTTGAAATAAAAACAACACGGAAGCCTTTTGTTCTGTATATATATATATATGTCTGCCCGTTTTAGAATACATTTGGTAGCTCGCTCTTCATTTTGCAGAACCAGGACACTTTTGCTTGCCCTTAATTTATCGTGAGGCTTCTAATATTGTTTCATGTTCTCTTTGTCTTTAAGGCGTCTTTATGTTTAGTGTCGTGTAGTTTAATTAATATCATAGCTCCAAACAGAAGTGCTCCACATCCATCTTCATTTCCCATCAAAACAATAAGTTTTGTAATTTTTTCATAATTGTATTGCCTAAGACAAGAAAAACCATATCAATTTTGAATTTGAAAATTTTTCAAATTGATTTTAAAAAGTCAAAATTAATCATCTGCTTTAGAACGGAGGGAGTATTATGTATTAATTATAATAGTAGTGACGAACTTTTTGGATATACTAGTTTGCTCAATACTGTTGCTTAATTGGGTAGAAGATTTCCTCTGGTTGTAAATGTTGAACAACTATTTGATTTCTTCAATTTCAAAATAAACAGGTTGTAAAACTTTAAACTGTATATTCAACTGAGCTTCAAAGAACTATAAAAATAATGAGGATTCGGAACCGTTTACTGGGGAAAGACCTCCGATGGTCTTCAGGTAATTAATTAAACGTATACGTGAATCATATCATGACTATTTTTTCTTGTCGCTGCCATCTCAATTAGTTATTGTTGTTAATTTTGTGCGTGCAGATAGCCGTAAAGAAGTTGAAGTCTATGAATTCAAAAGCGGAGATGGAATTTGCGGTGGAAGTTGAAGTTTTAGGCAGGGTAAGGCACAATAATTTATTAAGGGGATATTGTGTGGATGCTGATCCGCATTATGTTTTTGTTGTTTGTAATGAAGTTGTAGTCTCTTTGTAATGAAATTCTTTAATGCAATGAAGTTGTAGTTGTCTTGACTGCTAGTTGTTTTTGTAATGTAATGAATGAAGTTGCAGCTTATTTTTTTTGTAAGGAGATGTTTCATTTTCATGGCATATGTAATGATTGTGAGCACTAACCCTTAAATGACTACCTGCTCTTAAAGTAGCCTCTGTTGTTCATATACAAATAAGTAAGTAGTGCAATATAATATCCCAGTTTCTTCTAGTGCTTCCTCCATCAAGATTTTGTGTTTTTTTAGGCAAATGACTAGCTGCTCTTAAAGTTGCCCGTCTGCAGGTGAAGAAAATGGGACAGAAACCAAGTTGCCTCTGTGCTGTTATGCTTTCTAACACTGCCATGAGTACAGAGGCCAGTTCGTCCAGGCTCCAGAAACATTCTCATTCTCGCAAATTACCATCCCCTTTTTGTATGGCAAATGAAAGGAATGAAATAGTAGTTAGAAGTGTAATGACCACAAAGAAAAGACAGAAGACGTATGCATTTACAAACAGCCAAGAGTGTTTACAAAGATCCGCCACTTTGCTAGTGGAAAACAACAGAAACCATAAAACAATATTTAAGAGCATTACAAAAACAAGACTTGCAACATTAGATTTACAACCATAACAATATTCAAGCCCTTCACCAGATATGTTACAACCATGACAATATTCAAGCCCTTCACCAGATAATCTCAATAAATACAAGAACTGACAGAAGTCATCCCCATCTTTTGCTGCAGCCGCATATCCATTAGTTCCTTTGAGCTTTGTAACTGCAGTATATTCGTCAGGCTCAGGACTTGTGAGAGAATCAACAATGTCATCATGTTGACATTCACGCCTATAATCTAGAGTTATCGTTTGCAGTTCATGGGTGTCAAGGACTTCCTGAGGCATGCTCTGTCATAGATAGATGAAATGATCTCAATTAGCAAGATTAATTGGTTACGTAGGAGCCTTAAGAACCTTAAGAACGCAAGAGAAAAATTCAATGAAACTTTTTGTACAAGAAAATTTTGGCCATGTAGAACACAAGGTGTCTAGAGCTTCCACAAGTTCCAAGACAACAAATGCAGATGGAACCGAGTAATTTTTTCCATATGCAGTTTGAAGGTTTAGTTCCTCTAGAATAGAAAAGCTTACACTAAGTGACAGAAAACTCTCATTAGAGCAGTCAGGCTCCAATGCCAATATTCCACAGATTTCTTTATCCATTAGTATATAAACAACATAGTTATTTCAAGATTAAACAGTATCGCGACTCTTGGCGAAGAAACTAGCACATGTAATTTACAAAAGAATATAGACCTTGACCTACGACATTTCATAATCCAAGGCCATCAAATGAGCATCCTCTTGTGTTTTTATGGCGGTTAGAAAAGTTTAACATCCCTCAACAACATAGATTACATATATAAATATGTTATATATATGTTTGATTGAAAAGGAACACGCAGTTGCAACAAAAGAAGGCTACTCAAATAATGAACGGGAAGTGACATTTTTACCAACCTCCAGAACCCATCCTATATAGGCGACATTGTTTACATTTATATAAGCTTTTACATCATACCGTCAGTCCTAGCCTGGAATGCTGAGCAGGATCTTCCAGTTTTGAAATTTTCCTTGAGCTCTTATTTTTCTGTTCAGGAAACGATGACATTTAACGGTATTCAGAATATGGACATGTGGAGTCAATCATCATATCATATTTAAAATCAGTAAAAGAACTCAATAAACATACAACAAATAAGACAATTAGGCTAGCTTTTAGCAACATCCGAAATCAAAAATGATATTTAACAAAAGAATAAAAACATCCCATGTCAACAAGAAACGCCAGAGTCAAGCACAAAAGTAAAAACATAACATAGACCAAGGCAACAAATTTTAGGAACAACCCATGGGGATGCAGGGTTCTGTACTCTTGATATCATTTTTTAAATTATAGAATTCAAAATTGATATGCAGGGTTCTGTACTCTTGGTCTTTTCATCGGAGGTCTTTCCCCAGTAAACGGTTCCGAATCCTCATTATTTTTATAGTTCTTTGAAGCTCAGTTGAATATACAGTTTAAAGTTTTACAACCTGTTTATTTTGAAATTGAAGAAGTCAAATAGTTGTTCAACATTTACAAGCAGAGGAAATCTTCTACCCAATTAAGCAACAATATTGAGCAAACTAGTATACCCAAAAAGTTCGTCACTACTATTATAATTAATACTTAATACTCCCTCCGTTCTAAAGCAGATGATTAATTTTGACTTTTTAAAATCAATTTGAAAAATTTTCAAATTCAAAATTGATATGGTTTTTCTTGTCTTAGGCAATACAATTATGAAAAAATTACAAAACTTATTGTTTTGATGGGAAATGAAGATGGATGTGGAGGACTTCTGTTTGGAGCTATGATATTAATTAAACTACACGACACTAAACATAAAGACGCCTTAAAGACAAAGAGAACATGAAACAATATTAGAAGCCTCACGATAAATTAAGGGCAAGCAAAAGTGTCCTGGTTCTGCAAAATGAAGAGCGAGCTACCAAATGTATTCTAAAACGGGCAGACATATATATATATATACAGAACAAAAGGCTTCCGTGTTGTTTTTATTTCAAATTGCAGAATTAAAAGGGTTAAAATCACACACAAAATTGGAGATTCAAAGAGGGTTCTTCGTTCTAGGGCTTACCGATCGAAGTGGAGATTCTTCGTTCCCATCCTAGGGCTTGGTTTTGTGAAGATTTGGAGAAGGAAGAAGTCTGGCGTGTCTTCAGATTTGGAGAAGTCTGCCGAGTGTGAAAGAGTGAAAAGAGAGAAATAAAAAAAACACAGATGCCTTTAAATAGTTCTGCTATTTAAGGAGTTCTATCATTTAAGGGTTCTGCTCTTGAAATGCACCCAGGAGTTAGATATTTAAAAGGGTGTATTCAATTAAGATTTTTAAAGATTTTTTTAAGTGACAGATTTTTGTAGAGTTTATGAATTTTAATGATTTTTAAAAATTTTAAAGACTTTTTTAAAATGACACTTATAGACTCTATGAAATAAGTGATAGATTTTTTACCAATATTTTGATAGACTTTTGTATTCTTCTAATATATCTTGTAACTTATATTAATTGTTAATTAGCTCATGTGTACAACCTCTCACTCTTTTTTTATGAACTACAGGAAATCTCATTATTTCATTAAATTATTGTGGCATGAGATTTTATATATGTTGAAAGCATTCATATTATTCTACTCATTTCATGATAAATTTGGATACTCGAAAACGAATAAAACTTTAGAAGCTACAGACGCAACACAAAAACTAAGCTCACTTTTCATTGAACTATATATACTATATATGCGTACAATTTTTTAGTATGAGATTCAAACTCTGTTTTTCATTAAATAATATGACAATGAAAATTTATATGATCGCAAAACTTCATACATGTGAGTAAATTGTCACCAAGTTATAAAAAATTTATCAGAAATTGCCTGAGAGATTTTTTTTCTTAAAATTATTAATAGTTGTTAGTGAACCAAAATTGACCGTTAAAAAAATAATTATGTGAATTTTTAATTTATTTATGACGTTAGAAATTAATTAATTAAAATATTACGTAACTAAATTTTTAACAGTCTACCGTTGTCATCTTTTAATTATTTTTTTTAATTTTGATGAGTTTTAGAATTTATCAAGATTTGTATATATATCATATACTATACCTATAATAGTAATTTGTGTAAAAGTTTGTATAATAAAAGTTTGTGTAATTTATCTAATTTTTAATAATTTTAGTAAAAAAAATATAAACGGTTTATAATTTTAATTATTATATTTTCTAAAATTAGATTAATTTATATTCATTTTAAGTTAAAAATTTACCGGAGAGTTTTGCGATTTTTGGATTTTCCATAAAATCTCTCTGCAATTTTTTACAGGGGATTTGAATTTCTACCTTTGTGTTTAATATTTGGAAGTCTTTAGAAATCTTTAGAGATGAGGTCAAACTTTGGATATTGATTGATAGTTATAAATTTTCTTCTAAAATCTGTCAAACTCTAACATTTAATAGAAATCTAAAAAATCAATGACTTTTAGAATACCAAAATGATTTTATAAACTTTATAAAAGTCTTAATTCAATATGACCTAACTTTTAAAGACATTACAAAAGTTGTAATTGAATACCACTAAACTTTTATAAACTCTTTAAATGTCTTGATTGAATACAATCAAATTTTTAAAATCTTTAAAAGTCCTAATTGAATACACACTCCTTAGTTGGTGTGGTCAAATTTTAAATACAATCATGATCCAAGTTGAAGATACACATTGACACATTATCTATTATATTTTTATGTACTAAAACAATTACATACCTCTATTGTTTATATTTATGACATGTAATTATTCTCACACTTAAGTTATCCATCGGTGGCCCCCGCCGTCAAACTTTTGTTTGTTCACTATGCATGGTTTAAATTTGTTGTTTGATGATTCGACGAACAGACAAATATTGACGTTAACATTGACGCTAGTACAAGTTTGTTAAAGATAAACTCTAGCCCAACAACCCTATTGTGGTCCCGACAAAAGCTCAGTCGACTCCGGTTTGACGACAGTTGTTCTCTACCAGTCAGTCTTGAACACACAATCGTCAGAAGTGAATTTGGGAATAGGAAAGACAAGACAAATGGGAGTTAATACAGATGGCTGAATTGGAAAGAGAAAAAGAGGTCTCCCTAGGTCGTCAGTATGGATGTCGAGAGTCTACACCCCAAAGTCGATCCAGATCTCATCAAGACGAAAGCTCTCCGAAACCCTGATGAGGGATGGGTACGGTCTGATTGGTGACAACGAGTATATGAGGAATCGACACAGAGGATCCCCTAAAAAATATAATAGAAAACGCTAGCCATCGGAAATAAAAAAAATAATAACTTATTTATTATTTTGAAACAGTCTAGATAATTAAATTAATGAAATCATAATATGTTACGAATTAAAAATTAGACCTTAGTTTTAATGCTTTTTTTGCCCTTCCCAGTAATAAATGGTGAGTAAAGATTGAAAATAAAAATCAAATACAAAATGGCGCCTATAATAATCGTTGATTATACTCATTAAACTCATATTAATTATAAAAAATTATTATTATTATTCTGAAAATTTATTTACTTCATTCGTTTTAAATTATAAAAAATATATATTTATTATTTTAAAAATTAATCTATATATTTTTAAATTTAAATTTAATAAAATTCTTAAAAATTATAAAATAATATACTTTAGAATTATTCATACCTTTTTAGTTGTTTAAAATATGTATTATTGTATTGTATATAATTAAATAAATTATATTAATATATATTTATAAATATCTTGAATTAATTTTAAAGCTCAAATATTATTATTATTGAATATTTACATAGATAGCCGAGTGCACATGTGTGGCTAGTCTAGATGATTCGAATCCAGTTTTGGATAGGTAGGGGCCCACCCTGAACAGTGAACAGGCAGCTGTGCACACCGTTTTGATGAGAATTAACTTCCATGTCTACGCCACATTTAGCCGCTCCACCTAGTCTCCGGTCGCCCCGTCATCGTGTCCGCTGTCTAGGGTTTCATCAAAATCCCTAACATAATACACACGTCAGATAACTTTAAACAAATATGTCACTGATTAGAAGGAAAAAAACTCCTGAAAATTCAGATGCAAATCCATCCGACGGAGAAGATGACAAAAAGAAGACGAATGTTAAGCAAGCGGCCAAAGATAAGAAGAACAAGTGGTCGTGTGTCGATAGTTGCTGCTGGTTCATAGGCTGTATATGCACTGTTTGGTGGCTTTTGCTCTTCTTATACAATGCGATGCCGGCGTCCTTTCCGCAGTTCGTTACGGAAGCAATTACAGGACCGTTACAGGACCCTCCCGGGGTTAAACTGCAGAAAGAAGGATTAACGGCAAAGCATCCGGTCGTGTTTGTGCCTGGAATTGTTACCGGCGGGCTTGAGCTCTGGGAAGGCCACGAATGCGCTGATGGATTGTTTCGGAAGCGGCTTTGGGGCGGCACTTTCGGAGAAGTGTACAAGAGGTAACAAAGTGTCTGACCATTTACTATTAACGTGAGAGGGACCTTATGGAATTATTATTTTTGCTTGGGAAAATATCAATTTCTTTTTTTAATGTCTAAATTTGAGGTTAGAAATTTGTTTATCATAGCTGTCAATAATGTGAAATTCTAAAAATTATACTTTAATGAATTTTGCGGGACTTGGAGATTTACTTTAAATTGTTCATGAGAGGTGATCAATTTATTAGTGAGGTTTCAAAAATGAAACCTGGTACTTCAAGTTTTTTGAGGTATGTGATAAAATTGGGTTAGATTCACTACTTATTGTAGGTACATTTTTTAATGTTGCATTCTACTTAGGATGGTAATAAAACTTCAGATTTTGGTATCGTCTATAAATCTGGTAAAAATTATCACCGAGTTCTGATTTTTCTGTTTTTTTGTTGCTCGCATGCAAATGGTAACAAATAAGCATCCATTTAATGAGATGGGAAAAAGTTTCCATCTTTTTCTTGATGTGCACAACAGAGGATGGAAAAGAATTATGCTTTAGTTACCTATATTGGAGTAGCTTCTAGCAAGAGGAAAGAAATGAGTAATGTTTCCATTGTGGGAACTGTTTTTTCTTTTAGATATGGATTATTTTTTTGTTTTGTATGGGTAGTGAAGATATTTACATGAAGTTGTTGGTATTTCGGGTATAAAAGCTTATCAGAGTATCCAACTAGTAGGATTCAAGGTGTTTTATGTGCACTTTCTGCTCATATAAATGAACCCTTCTAACCTATCAAAGGAATAAACAATTAAAATCTACCTATCTAGGCTTGAGGCACGAGCAAATTTACTATCCTATAGTCGGGATAACTACCTATACTTTTGACAAGCTTTTCTGACCTAGCAAGCTCAATGGTGAAGCTTGCACAGTTGCATATGAATTGCGGGTTGCCACGAGAAGGTGGCAGATGTTGCTTGGCTGGCTAACAACAGAGGCTTAGGGTATCAATGAGCAAATTATAACACTTTAAAGACTTCCCCAAAGATGTCCTCACCAACATAAGAGGATCCACGTTGGTAGTATTAACCTCTTTTTGTCCAGTATAAGGGGAAAGAGAGTCATATAACCTCTTGTATATCATTTTTGGCGATTTAACCAAATCTCTTTTATAAAATTTATGTCTTGAACTCTTGCCCTATCCACATAATCAACACTTGAGATACCCCTTCAGTGGTCCCCAAATTTATTGTCAATTCACGTTTGGTCCCGAAACATTTTTTCCCCGCATGTTTGGTCTCTGAACTATTTAATTCTTTTAATCTTAGTAAAATACTCAAATTTAGATGGAATTTTCAATTTTATTAATGGCACGTTTACTAAAGATAACTAAATAGGGGTATAATAGACATTTCACATATTCCCTATCAAATTACTCTTAATTACACTAGGCCCATGGGTGCCAGAGGTTTTATATAGGATCTCACCTGTGCGAGAAGCTGATGGCGGAGACGCCGCACAAGGCATTTGCGGTGGATGTTTAGACACTTGCTTGAACCGTCAACTAGTCTCTCCTGGGCTGATCGGAGTCGGTTTCACCATCATTATCAAGAAGTTACTTAAAGGTCTCATCAAGATGGTCGAGCTAGTACCTTTTGTATATATCTCACTTTCTGCAACTACTTCTCCATTTCTTTTTAGGTTTTGGTTTTAATTGTTCATATTTGCTTTTGAGTTTTTTTTTTTATAATTTTAATTGTAAATTATGGATCATCTTGGACCTGTATTTAAGGTTATAGAGTTTAATATATCTTCTCATTCTATTATTTTATTTAGGTTCTCACATTTTGCTCTATCTATTTTCAATTTTCTCTTTTATCAAGTTGCTGTTTTTGAGTTTCTGAATTGGTACACTTATCTCCATAGGAACTTCCTAGAACCGTACTTTGGTTCTGTCATTGCTTCTTCATTTTCAAACCAATTTGATGCATTGAATTGCTTTTTATCACTCTAGAATTCACACTCCATTTGGTCTTTCTTATGTCTTCAGGCGTGGCTTCTATGGTCTTAGATTTATTCTTGAATTTAGGAATTTCTAATTGTTCTCGATGTTCTGTATTTATTTCTCAGAATGTTCCTTATGTCTTTAATTCCATTTGGTGCTTTAATTTAAATTTTAAATTATGCTGTTTCAGGAGTAGTAATCACTGTTGTTGAAGGTACCATATAGGCTGGGAATATTTTTTGAGTGTTGGGGCTTGGGGGAAAGCGGTGATGATATTGAGGAAGGTGATGAAGGTGGAGACATTATGGGAAGTGGAGAGACGAATTTACCCCTCAAAATATACTTGTGTTATTCCCTCTCGTGTGAATTTTGTTAACAAATTAGGACTTCCGTTTAAATTAGAGGAGTTTTACTAAGATTAACATATTTAAAAAGTTCGCTGACCAAACGGGCGGGAAAAATTGTTTAGGGACCAAATGTAAAATTGACAATAAGTTCAAGGACGAGTGGATGTGTTAACCCTTAACACTTTGTAATTTGGTTTATTTGTACTTTCGGGGTTCGCAGGCTCATTTTTGTATTTAAGGTTTACTTGTTGGGGGAATAATTAACTGGATCTTATAAATGCATATTCTGCAGGCCTTTATGTTGGGTGGAGCATATGTCCTTGGACAATGACACTGGGATGGATCCTATCGGTATAAGGGTCAGGCCTGTCACCGGACTTGTGGCTGCAGACTACTTTACTGCTGGATATTTTGTTTGGGCTGTTCTGATTGCTAATTTGGCTCGAATTGGGTATGAGGAGAAAAACATGTACATGGCTTCTTATGATTGGAGACTTTCATTTCAAAACACGGAGGTATTTTTTTGGCTTTTTATTTGGTAGCATGGATTCTCACATAAAAGTCAACTTTATTTAGATTAGATTCAGTTTGAGTTCTTCCATTGATTTTGATCTTTGATGCTGAACACTATTTTCAGGTAAGGGACCAAACACTAAGTCGGATAAAAAGTAATATCGAACTGATGGTTGCTACAAGTGGTGGCAAGAAGGCGGTTATTATCCCACATTCAATGGGTGTTTTGTACTTCTTACATTTCATGAAATGGGTGGAAGCACCAACTCCAATGGGCGGTGGTGGAGGATCAGACTGGTGTGCTAAGCATATAAAGGCTGTAATGAATATTGGTGGACCATTTTTAGGTGTTCCAAAAGCTGTCCCTGGGCTTTTATCTGCTGAAGCCAGAGATATTGCAGTTGCCAGGTTTTTCCCTCCAACTCTCTTTCTTAAAAAAAAATAATGCCTTCCTCTTTGTTGTTCTATCATAGAAAAATCAAAGGTAGACATTATAAGCGCCTAGTAAGAAATAAGGTTTCCCAGAGAAATAATATTTACAAAATGGGAGGACAAGAGTTTTTATGATTCTTGGTTTTTAATACTTTCTAAATCTCAGAAATAACTGGACTGGCTGCTGGAAGCTTGCTTCAGTCACTGTTTCTATTGTGAAATTTGGAGAAAATATCTTGTCACCCTGATAGGAATGCCAGATAGTTCAAATAGCTAATTTTGGTATCATGTTTGCAAAAGCTTGCATCGCTAAGAAGTTTGTTTTTTCCCTGATAAAGAAGAGAAACGACAATGAATCTGTTCCATTTTAACTGTCTCTTGGAGAAAAAAATGGTTACCTTTTTTGTAGATTTCAAATAAGGATTATTTACTTTGTTTCCCATATTATCCTTGACATTAAACACAAATTTGTTTCTCTCTCATCTCTTCAACTAATTTATTCCAATGAAATAACCTTCCATGTTTTCTCTCTCATCTTTCAATGACTTGTAGAAGGATAATGTTGATATTTTATACCCAATTTAATCAATTAGACAAAGTATTAATTCCATTTCTTAATCTACGTGCCTCCTCTAAAATGTCATTTAAAAATAGACGGAGGGAGTAATTATGTGCTCTCTGTGGATGAGTAAAGAAAAGCTGCTCATGGGGATGTTCTTACTTTTTTCCAGTACTAAACATCAGCTAACTGAAAGATATTCTTTTGCATAAATAACATGGCTTTTATGGTTCCAGATAAGCTTCTAAAGGAAAACATTTTTGATCATTTTGAAGTCGATATTTGATTTAAATGCGAGAGAAAAGCATGTTAATTTGAAGTTAGAAAATACCTCTATCGGACTTTTGTCTTAATATTTTCATTTTAGTTTTTTCACTTTACTCTCTCCAAAATTTGTTGCAACTGTTTTCACATTGACGACGGACATATTCCGTGTTATGATGGGTGTAGTTTACTCTTGCCTATGCTCATAATTCTTCGAATAGGCATTCCCTACTCAGAATTTAGTCAGTGTCAATAGTAAGTTAGGATAAACCTCTCACTTTGTTCTATCATCTGTACTTGTACATTGATCTTGCATGTAATGAGTAGTAAAATTTCACCTAAAATGCAGAGCCATTGCACCAGGGGTTTTGGATAAGGATCTATTTCGCCTTCAAATGATGTTACAGCACATGATGAAGATGACCCGCACTTGGGATTCAACTATGTCAATGCTACCAAAAGGTGGAGACACCATTTGGGGTGGTATTGACTGGTCTCCTGAGGAAGGCTATTCTCATGCCAAAAGAAATCAGAGGAACAATAACAATACGCAAGTTTCAAGCCAAAATGAGACCGGAAGTCTGGTCTCTAAAGCAAAACATGCTAATTTTGGAAGGATTATATCATTTGGGAAAGATGTGGCTGAGGCTACTTCTTCAGAGCTTGAGAGGATTGACTTTAGGGTAAGATTTTCTGTCAGTTGACTTAGATGTTTTTTTACTAGTGGTCTTTGTTTATCTGGGATAATTTTTCTAAATCCATCTCAGTTGTTTTTATTATAACACTCATCATGCGTATATAATAGAGGTTTTCAAATGTAGCATTTGAAAAATTATTCCTACAGCTGAAATCCTCAGTATCACATGACGAAGAGTATAAATAATTCAAGTCTTACAATATTAGAAGAAAGCTTAAGGTTTACTTTAAACTTCTATCTAAAAACAAGAAATTTACTGCTTCAAACTTTTAAGTTGTTGAAAAAGAGCTGGACACGAGTGTTAAAGTAAGGACACATCCATTGAAAAAGAAAATAGAAAAGCCATCCCTACTCATCCTTGATCCCTCCAATCTCTTGTGCTAGAGAGGGGGGGGGGGTGCTTAGTAGTAGAAATAATCTCTAACTCTGTTGGACCTATGTGGCTGCTCCTGGAAATCAAAACTTGAGTCAAAGCAACATGTCAACTGGCGTTTGAAACATATATGCTTAGATGATTGGGTTTCGGTTGTTATTTATGTTTATAGGATTGGGCATTGGTAATTAATCAACCCGTACCGGACCGGACTGAATCGGTTACCGAATCTACTCAAAATTTGGTCCCGATACTGGTATCGGTTGCGGTTGAACCGGTTAGCCAGTTCGGTGCCGACTTTTATCTCATTCTGTACCGGTTGTTTTTTCTGCCATGATTCCATGAAAAGTTTTTACAAATCATAAATTACAAGAAGTACATCCAAGGAACAAGGCAGTGAGCACTACTACCTGTAGTCCACCACTCCCCGTATGTGACAAATTTACAAACACCTCAAATACACTTCAAAGTAAAGTTTTTGAGGAACACAAAAACTATGATATTGGTAGTAGAAAATATCAGGAGATCAACAATTTGGTTCGTACGAGCTTACCCAGTGAAGTTTGGAGTTTGTTTCGCAACCCAAGAAAGAAGATTTCAATGCTTATCTGCTGGGAAGAGGACAGAATATATATATATATAGCAATTCTTAATTAGATTCATAAATAAGAAGGAAAAAAAACCTCATCAATTAAACAACAACAAGCATGTTACTATTTAACATAAACAAATCAAACTAATTAATTAGCAAAGAAAGATTAAATCAACTAACAAAAGCAGAGCAATATTTAATTGAATGGATTGAGATAATATCAAAAATTAAGAGGAAAAAAATCCCTAAAATTTAACGTTAGATTCATAGATTTAACAAAATTAAAGGAATTAATTGTTGTGTTTACCTTAGAATGATGAGGAAAAGAATATTGCTCGGAGGGCAACGACTTCACAATCATATATAGAGATAGAGAGAGTATTATTAGCTTAGGTAGGGTAGAAAAAGGTGGAGGCTGAGCAATTTTGTTTTTCGGATTGTGAAGAATGGAGCAATACGTTACAACTGGTTCGGTTCGGTATATACCGAACAAGCCAAACCACTTCCCGATCCCACATATCCGGTATATACCGGTTCCGTGTATCGTTCCTGAACCGTTATCATTTGTCCTGAACCGGCTGATTTGAACTGGTTCAGAAATTATGTTCACCCCTACGTTTACGTGTTCGTGTTGATAATATAAAGTCTCTCGTCGGACAAGTAAAGGCTTGAATGTCCTAATTATTACCTCAGTGGCTACTTGATGTAGGACAAAGTGGAAGGAGTAAAAGTACTTATCCCCACAAGAAACACACACAAAAGCATAAAGCTTTAATCTCAAATTAATATATTCAATAAATAATTACATTGATAATCAAATATTTATCTCTAAAGAACCATTCAAAATTAATTAAAAAAATTCTTGATTTTCCTTTTTCGTTCTGCATCACACTCCACTCTTGTCAATATGTTTTGAGTTGGATTCCATGTTCATAGATTAAAATAGCAGTTTTGTGGTGGAGCTGTCAAAGAAATATATGATTACGTCTATTGCAACAGAGGACATGGAAGTTGACAGAGTTGAATACCAACACTTGATTGATGTAGCCTAGCCAAGTGATTTTATGACACTATTTATTGAGTTACAAATAACAATCGTTATTTAGTTGGTTCTCATTTCCATAATTTTTGAACACGCAAACTCCTTTCTGCGTATTGTGTGTCGGGGAGGGGGGTGGGATGACATGTTTGATTCGCTTCCTCAACGAGTTCTTAAAAGGGTTTTTGTAAAACACTTCTTGTAGAAGTTAAGCAACATGTCAACTGGCGTTTGAAACATATATGCTTAGATGATTGGGTTTCGGCCGTTATTTATGTTTATAGGATTGGGCATCAGTAATTAATCAGCCCGTATGGGACCGGACTGAATCGGTTATCGAATCTACCCAAAATTTTGTCCTGATACTGGTATCGGTTGCGGTTGAACCGGTATACCGAACCAGTTAGCCAGTTCGATGTCGACTTTTATCTCATTCTGTACCGGTTGTTTTCTCCGCCATGATTCCATGAAAAGTTTCTACAAATCATAAATTACAAGAAGCACATCCAAGGAACAAGGCAGTGAGCACTACTACCTGCAGTCCACCACTCCCCGTATGTGAAATTTACAAACACCTCAAATGCAATTCAAAGTAATGTTTTTGAGGAACACAAAAACTATGATATTGGTAGTAGAAAATATCAAGAGATGAACAATTTGGTTCGTACGAGCTTACCCAGTGAAGTTTGGAGTTTGTTTCGCAACCCAAGAAAGAAGATTTCAATGCTTATCTGCTGGGAAGAGGACATAATATATATATATATATATATATATAGCAATTCTTAATAGATTCATAAATAAGAAGAAAAAAAAACCCTCATCAATTAAACAACAACAAGCATGATACTATTTAATATAAACAAATCAAACTAATTAATTAGCAAAGAAAGATTAATCAACTAACAAAAGCAGAGCAATATTTAATCGAATGGATTGAGATAATATCAAAAAGTAAGAGAAAAAAAGCCTTAAAATATAACGTTAGATTCATAGATTTAACAAAATCAAAGGAATTAATTGTTGTGTTTACCTTAGAATGATGAGGAAAAGAATATTGCTTGGAGGGCGACGACTTCACAATCATATATAGAGATAGAGAGAGTATTATTAGCGTAGGCAGGGCAGAAAAAGGTGGAGGCTGGGCAATTTTTGTTTTTCGGATTGTGAAGAATGGAGCAATACGTTACAACTAGTTCGGTTCGGTATATACCGAACGAGCCAAACCACTTCCCAATCCTGCATATCCGGTATATACCGGTTCCGTGTATCGATCCTGAACCGTTATTATTTGTCCTGAACCGGCTGATTTGAACTGGTTCGGAAATTATGTTCACTCCTACGTGTTCGTGTTGATAATATAAAGTCTCTCGTCGGACAAGTAAAGGTTGAATGTCCTAATTATTACCTCAGTGGCTACTTGATGTAGGACAAAGTGGAAGGAGTAAAATTACTTATCCCTACAAGAAAGACACACAAAAGCATAAAAGCTTTAATCTCAAATTAATATATTCAATAAATAATTACATTAATAATCAAATATTTATCTCTAAAGAACCATTCAAAATTAGTTAAAAAAATTCTTGATTTTCCTCTTTCGTTCTACATCACTACTCCACTCTTGTCAATTTGTTTTGAGTTGGATTCCATGTTCATAGATTAAAATAGCAGTTTTGTGGTGGAGCTGTCAAAGAAATATATGATTACGTCTATTGCAACAGAGGACATGGAAGTTGACAGAGTTGAATACCAACACTTGATTGATGTAGCCTAGCCAAGTGATTTTATGACACTATTTATTGAGTTACAGATAACAATAGTTATTTAGTTAGTTCTCATTTTCATAATTTTTGAACACGCAAACTCCTTTCTGCGTATTGTGTGTCGGGGAGTGGGGTGGGGATGACATGTTTGATTAGCTTCCTCAACGAGTTCTTAAAAGGGTTTTTGTAAAACACTTCTTGTAGAAGTTAAAGAAAAAAAAAAGGGAATTCCCCCCGGGGGGGGGGGGGAATGATTAGAAAATGGGAATCTAGTCATGTTCATTAATTTATAAAAAAGAATATCACATGTTAGTCATGGTTAACTCTACTGAATAAAGCACTTCTAGTCAGAACTCCATGAACCGGACCAAACTAATCCAACCTCTTTGAAGCCCGGTAATTGTACCTTCCCCAAACCTGGGGTGTGGGGGAGGAAGAGAGGGAGAAGGGAAAAATAGAATTATATGTTTTTTCCTTATTTCCTCTATTCCCATGGTGTTAGATATATTTATTTCCCAGCCTTTTCAAAAGGATGATCGAAGAACCCTTCTACTTTCCATACATATGGTCGTTGTAAATTGCAATATTCCTACATATGATGTTTTTTCTCAACCATCTTGTGCTTGTGAATGAATTGCAACAGTTTATCAGTTGGTTCACTTTCTGTGGTGGTTTATTTACTGTATCTTATAAGGAAGCTGGAAGCATGTATATTCAAGTCGTGTCAGCAGGATCCAACATTATTTGCTTAACTGATTGTTAATGCACAGGATGCTGTCAAGGGTAACAATGTTGCAAATAGTACATGTCGGGATGTGTGGACAGAGTACCATGACATGGGATTTGGCGGTATCAAGGCTGTTGCAGAATACAAAGTTTATACAGCTGGGGAAATATTGGAATTGCTTCAATTCGTTGCTCCAAAAATGATGGCACGTGGTAGTGCTCATTTTGCATATGGGATAGCTGAGAATTTGGATGACCCAAAATACAAACATTACAAATATTGGTCCAACCCATTGGAAACAAAGTATGAACTCTAGTTATTAAAACACTTTTCAATTTTGATTAATCATCTATAATTGTTATTCTAGAAGGTGGCTGATAACTAGTAGCTCAGCTATTTTGCGCATAAAGCCTTGGTCACTTCAAATGCTTTAAAGTTTATGTTCAACTGTTATTTCAGTTGTAGATTTCCATTTAACTTAATAATTTGTATATTGCCAAATTAATATGCATTTACTTCGGTTGTAGAGTGACATATTTTTGTTGCATACTTTTTTGATTTATAATGAAGAAATCCCCTCTATTTGTTTTAGTTTTTCGCTTTTCCCAATTCCTCCTGTTTACCATGGGATATATTCTTATGAAAACAGATTGGCCATACATGCCTTGTTTATTCAATACAATTAATTGATAACTGCTACATCCAGTATTATTAGTTTTATGCATTCCATTAGTCCTGTCACCATTTCCTATATACCAATATTTCGTCTTATATTTTGTAGTCGTTGAAGATTATTTATTTCGTCCCTGCTATTTTAGTTGGATTGAATTTTTTGAAGATTCTTTACTGGTCATAGTTATTAAATTAGTTCGGGAGATATGATATGACTAGAGTTTTTGCTTAGAATTGATCCAGCTTCATTGATAATTAAACTAATATATCACATAACCTGGCAACCATTGTTGCTTATACTTGCTTTGGTTCTTTTTTGCCCTTCAGGTTACCAAATGCTCCTGATATGGAAATCTTTTCAATGTATGGAGTTGGCATCCCAACTGAAAGAGCATATGTTTACAGGCTCGCTCATTCGGCAGAATGTTACATTCCATTTCAGATAGATACTTCAGCAGATGGCGAAGATGAAGATAGCTGTTTGACTGATGGTGTTTTTACTGTAGACGGGGATGAAACTGTGCCTACTTTAAGTGCAGGATTCATGTGTGCGAAAGGGTGGCGTGGGAAAACCAGATTCAATCCTTTTGGGATTAAAACTTACATTAGGGAGTATGATCATGCTCCCCCAGCTAATCTTTTGGAGGGTCGCGGAACTCAAAGCGGCGCCCATGTGGATATAATGGGAAACTTTGCCTTGATTGAAGATATCTTACGAGTTGCAGCTGGGGCTACAGGAGAAGAGTTGGGAGGAGATCAAATTTATTCAGACATCATGAAGTGGTCGGATAACATCAAGTTAGGCCTATAAATTCAAATGGGGAGCGCTTTGATTGGTAATGAAAGTCAATCTTGTTTATGAGCCATACGATGCTCGTGACTATGACTTGAACATTTTAAGCAATGCAAGTGTTATTTGCATGCCCGCACAATTACACCGTCCTCTACCATTCCATTCCATTCCAGCCCAGCATATTTTAACTATCCCATTCTATAGCCATGTACTATTTCTTGGAACTGAGTGTTCTGCTCATAATCCCTCCCTTGCAAAATTAAGATACAAAATGGTTAACTCTTTCAATGTATCTTTTACTTAATATGTTGTATTATTTTGAAAAATTGCCCTTTTATTATTATTATTATGTTAGTTTGTGTAATCCCTGGAGTTAATAATAGGTTTTTTTTTTTTAATCATTTTGCATGTCCATTTGATTTTTTCGTTGGTCCTTGTCCATTTGAAAGTAAAACAATGAATTTGTGATTTTTAAAATAAAAAATAAATAAACGGAAAGGGGATAAAATAAAAGGAATTGCTTAAAGAAACTTGCCCAATTTCTACTTTAAATATGGTTAATAAAAAATGAATAGATTTGCTCAATGACTTGGTGATTCTTTTATATTTACGAACACAATATTATTCGATGTGTGCGGCGGGAGCCAGAATATTTATATTATTATAAAAAGAGAGGGAGCTCATGATGTGACTATTTCTTGAGGCTATGCCACGATATATCAATAACTACTACTCTATTTTCTCTCTTATTTATCATCCCTATTTTTTCATCTATATTTTTTAATTATATATATATATATATATATATGGGGAATGATCCATAGTATGTATTTGCTATGGATCAAAAATAGACAAATTGTTATGGATCAAAAATGGACAAATAGCATATGTACCTTTGATAACAAATATATACTATTTGCTATGGATCAAAAATAGACAAATTGTTATGGATCAAAAATGGACAAATAGCATATGTACCTTTGATAACAAATATGAACGGTAGGGATCAAAAAGAAAAGCACGCCGTCCGCTAGTATAACTAGCGGACTGAATTAAAAATTTTACTGGACAGTTATGTCCCCATCAACGCAAACTAAGCAAAAAAAATTAAACCAATCCGCTAGAGAAACTAAGTTGCTTCTTCTTCACTCCTGGGTGCTGCGATTTCTGCGATTTGGGTGCTGCGATTTCTGCGATTTGAGACCCTAGTTCAACCAAATCACACAAAGAAATAAAGGAAAAGGTGATCTGAATGCTGAGATTTCTGCGATTTGGAACCCTAGTTCGAGGAATTGGGGCAAAATTATGGTGCTCGCGTGCTGGCAGCTCAGAGTCTCCGTGATCTTTACAAAGAGTTCATCAAAGAATTCCCTATAGTGTCCATTGAAGTTCATTTTGACCAAGATTATTGGAACTCATGGTCTTCACTGCAGTCATCAGTCAATATCAGAATTGTAGGCGATGACTTGTTGGTCATTGTAAGTGATGGCTTGTTGGTCATTGTAGGTGAAGGCAAGTATGAGATAGATTTTTTACAACTGAGTTATATATATGTACGCTTCATGTGCTTCATCACTTTTTTACTTTATTAATTAAAGTGACAAAGTAGGTTCTTAATTCATTTGAGCTAGATAGTTAACCGGAAAGAATGCATTTCATTGAGGTCACTGACACATACATCTTTTCTTGGCTCAATTTTTGTTATTGATGGATTCCTTTCTGTTTGATAAGGACTTGAGATGCTTCATTGGTGTTCTAAATAACTGTAATCAGTAAATAATATTTGGGAGCTAATGCATGATAAGGGGAAGTGACATATGGATATTGTTATAATAGTACTTATTTGATTTCTACAGATAATTGACATACTGTTATAATTTGGGAGTTAGAAGTTCTGTTAGACAACTTACATATTTCAATTTTTTTTCCTCACAAGTTCACATGTTTGAAGTTAATGCTGAACCATATCTCATCTTTACCCATTTACTAAATGCAGGTTAACCTGATAGGAACCGTAACTGAATTGATTCAAGCAGCTCTCTTTCAAACCTGCTGGATAGGGTGTGATAGCCACCGTAGTGGTGAAACAGATGATAACTTCTTTGTAGATTTATCTGTTGGCCTGGCTAGTGGACAGGTTTGTACTGTTTTTTCTTGTGCTCTACTACATGTTTTTTTTGAACATTTCTCTATTTTTGTATAACTCTATTTGTTATTCATGTATAAACTACTGATGAGGTCCCAGTCAATAGTAGTATTACAGCTGCAGAAATAATTAGCTATAATTCTCTTCTGGTGATAATGTACCACAGGATTGTGTTCTTCGTGCTCATAGTTTTGTAATGTCATAGCCCATCGAATGACTGATGATTGCCATACGAATACAATCATTAAGTTTTTAGAATTGGTTTTTACATCATTGAAATTCATCGAATGACTGATGATTGTCATACTAGTATTCGATTTACTTTCCTTTCAATATTTAAGATTTTGTACGATTGTAAACTTATTTGCTTATATCCGTCATGGCTTTTTGTCAAAGACATTAGATAAATATTTGCATTAAGTTGTTGTGGTCTTACTGATTATCTTTTATCTATTTTGAATGATATTGTTCCAGATGTTTTAAGATCTTATGGGATAAATGATGTTGCTCACTGATTCTGTTGTGCACTTATGTATGGTTCAGCCCCTAATTTTGGATGGTTGCTCGTCTTTCTGTTGGCTAGGATGTTGTATCTACAAGGGGGCTTGTTTTGGACTGCTGGGTTATGGGGTTTTGCTGCTCCTGATCCTGCATTTCTGGGTTCTTTTTGCTACTGCATTTACAGGCAGTAAGATTCTGCTTGTCCCTATTAAGGAAATGAGGAATGTCGTTGATGTGGAAAGCGAACCTGTTAAACTTTCTATGGGTGTCTGGGTTAGAATAAAGAATGGTACATATAAGAGGACAAGACTCTATTGATAACTTGGTATCTTTTTTTTTTGACTTTGTAACATGTTGTACTGATTATGTCTTATATATTAAATTGTGTATCAGTTTACTGTATATTTTAGCATGGAATTGTAAATATAATGCAAGTAATTAATCATGGTTGCATGTTTTACAAATTTTTACATATTTACTAAATTTGAATAATTTACAAATTACTTAATTAAAAATATTTTTTATTTATAAATAATATTTTAATTATTGATTGTTTAGTTTATTTACCATATAAATGAAAAATTAAAATATTATATCAAAATAAATAACCAAAATTAAATAATTTTGTAATTAAATAATCATACAATACCTTCAAAATCAAATAATTTTGCAATTAAATAAATAATCAATACAAACTAGTGTTTATACTTTTGTGTCCTGTTTATGCATTACATACTAGTTTTATACTTTTGTGTCCTGTTTATGCTTGTGAAAAGTGGTGGAAAGTGTCTAGTGTTATTAGTTTCTTTAGCTGAAGTCATGCCATCCGCTAGTATAACTAGCAGATTGGTTTAATTTTTTTTGCTGAGTTGATGGGACATAACTGTTCAGTAAAATTTTTAATTCAGTCCGCTAGTTATACTAGCGGACGGCGTGCTTGTCTTTTTAATCCCTACCGTTCATATTTGTTATCAAAGGTAGAGATGTTATTTGCCCATTTTTGATCCATAGCAAATACATGCTATGGATCGTTCCCCTATATATATATATATTTATATATATATATGGGGAGCGATCCATAGCATCTATATGTTATGAGATAAAAAGTGGCATATAGGCCCTAATCCGTCCGTTTTATTGATGAAAGACTGCGATTTGAAGTTCCAACTACCCGTCCGCTAGTATTACTAGCGGATGTAATTAGTAAAAATTTCGGACCCTTATGCCCCTCGTGAGTGAAATTTTTCAGCCAAAAGAACATGGTGCGCTAGTATTACTAGCGGATAGAAATCAGTAGGTCATATAGTCCGCTAGTAATACTAGCGGATATACTAGCGGATAGAAGACAGTGCTACTTGATACCAGATCCTGCAAACTTGCCAAAATATTCTACAAAGTTAACCACCTGAAAACAACCACAAAATCCCTCTCAAACAATGGATTTTGCTTGCTCATTCCGCAAGAAAAACTCAAAAATTGTGACCCAAAAAATAGATTTTGCAAAGAAGATAAAGATAAGGCCAAATCCAAAAACAGAGCATCCATGGAAGTCTTCATAGCCAAGCTTTTTGCTACCATTTCTACAATTAAAGCTTCTTATGTTGAATTACAAATGGCCCAATTTCCTAGTTATAATAGTAAGGCCATACAATCTGCAGAGCAGGCGGTTGTAGATGAGTTAAGAGCACTTTCTGAGCTAAAACAGACGTTATGGATAAAATGGACGGATTAGAGCCTGTATGCCACTTTTTATCTCATAGCATATAGATGTTATGGATCGCTCCCCTATATATATATAGTATGTGCCCCATACACTAGTATTAATAAGGTCCTAACGCTGTTTTTATATACACCGGACAATATATATATAAATGGAGTAATGTTATTGTGATGCAACTAAACAAATTAAATTTTTTAAATTGAGTCATTCTATTAATTTATCAAACAAACGTCTATTTATTATCCGTGTGGATGTGTGAAAAATAAAAATAAATTTCAGGAAAAAACAAAAACAAGACGCATAGGATAAATAAGAAGAAAAATATATTTATGTGGCATTGAGAAAAAAAAATCAGAAAAAGAAAAGACACTGCGTATACATCATCATATCCGGGGAGGAGCCGGATATCGTGTTTAATTTCTATGTCTAATTATCGTGTCTGTATAGAATTTTTTTTTAATTATTTTGTTTTAGATTCAACTTTAATTATTCCACGCCATTTCTTTTATTTTTTCATCCAGCCACATAAGAAAAGAATAATCGGACGTTAACAAAATGAAAATTTTAAATTAATTTAATGGAATAATTACATATTTATTAAATAAAAGTGAATAAGTATAACGAGCTAATTGTTAGTTTTGCCATTCACTATCTCGAGTGTTGATATATTTACAAAATAATGTGTCAAAATTTAATTTGTAAATGATACACCTTATATGAGTGAACCTAAGAATCGTAACCAACTACAACTATACTCGTAATTTATTTTATTTTTTTTGTAACTATTATTTAGTCACCATACATAATGTTATATTTTCGTAAATTACAATTTCAAGACTATTAATTTTACTATTAAATAGTTATGGTCAAATATTTGTTTCTTTATGAGATTATTTATGTGATAATTTAAAATAATTACATATTATGTTTATTTTATATATGGTTATTTAAAGAATTGTAAAAAAGAAATACTATTTGAACTAATATACCATTGCCACTAATAACAAAAAAAATTAGTTTCTCACTACTTTGAGTATAGATGATATAATAAGATATATTGGTTATTTTAAACAAAGTTAAAAGTTAATTTTGCCCATAAATTTGTAGTCTCAATTCTCAAATGGTAGAGATTATAATACATATTTGAACATGGTATTAAATAATCCCCTTTAAGTCATTTTGTTATCATGAGACTAATAATCCCAAATTTATAAGTTAAGGGGTATTGTTTCTTTCGTATTCATGAAGAGAACTTCTGTTATTCTATTATTTATTATTTTGTTGGAATAACCTGTATACGCGGTCTACCCTATACTTGGTGAAATTCATCTGTTATTCAATTCTTTATTATTCTGTCAGAATATCCTGTTTGTGCGTTTACGCCGGACCTGGTTCCGTCTTTATTATTTTGTTGGAATATATTGTCTGTGCATTTTCCGCCGGACCTGGTTCCGTTATTTATTATTCTGTTGGAATAACATGTCTATGCAAAGTACCGCATGCATGGTGATTTCTGTTGTTATTCTATTCTTTATTATTCTGTTGGAATATCCTGTCGGTGCGTATTACGCCTGACCTGGTTCCGTTATTTATTATTCTGTTGGAATAACCTGTCTATGCGAAGTACCGCATGCATGGTAATTTCTTTTGTTATTCTATTCTTTATTATACTCAGTTGATTAAAGTTTTAACTTCTATACTCCATGAAATTAGTAGAATATCCTTGATATTTGTGTTTCATCTAGTATCTTTTCATGGAAATATTCTTCTGAGCATTCTTGAATTTTACTTTACAATGAAGTATCATGTTAATAATTTAGACTTTATTAGTTCCTGAATAATTTAATTCTTGAACTTGTTTTGTTGAATTCTTATATCATTGTCACCATCCTCATGTTTATATTTTGTTAAAAATATATGTGGCATGTAGTGCATAGATAAACTTGGTATGATTATGACCAGGGATTTTTCGGTATAATCATGACCGTAATGTTATAAATGATGTAGTAAAAGTCTGCATTGGCCCGTAGTGCATTGATGGACAGTTTTTGGTATGATTATGGATATGGATTCTCTTCGGCCAAGGGTGCAAAGATGAATTATTTTATGACATAATTAGAACCGTTGATGAAAACACGATTATCTTTGGCCCGTAGTGAGTGGATAATTCGTGGTCGTGATGCTAAAGAATATCATTGGTTTGTAGTGCAGGGATGATTCGATGATGTGGATTAATTGTTGAGCTAAGTGTCAGCAATGAAATATTAATTCATGAATGTAATAATAATGAATATCTTTGGCCGTAGTGCAAAGATGATTTAAATAGTATGATTATGAGCAGAAATTATGATTTGGTATAACCATAATTTTTGATATTTCAGGTAAAGATAGGTGATGAAAATTATCTTCGTCCTGGTGCGAAAAGGAATTCAGAATCACAATTATGATTACGAGTTATTCATATGATTGTGGAAAGGAATTGTTGATTGATGTTACATGGATAAAACAGTATTGGTGGACTATTAACATGGATAAAATAATAGACCTGATGGTCTATTTGACTCTTTTAATGGATTGTTCGTTCCGCTGTAACTATTGTTGAAAAGTTTTATTATCTACCATATGTTCTAAATCTCTGATTTATTATTGATGAAAGTTATTGATAATGTAATTATCTGTAGTCATGATATTCTTTACTGGGCTAGTTGTGCTCACCCTTTTGCTTCACAATTCCTTTCAGGTAATAAAAGTGTAGCTGGGTCGAGCGGGAATAACAGGGGAATAGTGTGATGGTTCGAGACTGTCGAAGTTTCTCAATACATTTAAAATGACATGACATATAATATATAATTGTATTCAGGACCTAAGATGTGGGTGTCGTATTTTATACGTCACTTAATAATTGATTTTGGTGAATAACAATATGGTGATAAGAACCCGACTTTGGAAGCGTCGAAAGTGCACCTCATTAAAATGAACAAGATAGTAATCTTCTCGTTCTTCTTTGGGGTCTTGAAATATATACTGCTGTATTTTATATGACATTATAATAATTTGAGTTTGGATACTGTTTATAAGATAATATTGTATTAAAACTCACAGTTAACTGTGGTCGTATTCTATACGACAGTTCAACAGTTGTATAAATGAAGTTTGTATTTAATTTTTATAATGTGATATCTGGCGACTCAGAATGGGTCGTGTGGACCTATTTTGGGGGCGTCACACATTATCTCTTCGACATACCAGGTACGTACTCTAATTTCGAAGGCGAAATTTCACAAGAAGGAGAGATTGTATGACCCCAACTTTTATGAATAAATATGAATTTTCTATAATTATCATTTTTGAATGAATTTGATATAATGTTATAGTTGTGGGTAATATTTGAAAATTTTACAAAGTACGCAAGTTGTTTATAATATTCGATTGGTCGGGGAATATTCGTTTTAACAGGGAATATTCGTAAGACGGCACAATTATTTGTGGACCCCACAACGGAATTATTGTCAGATTGAGAAAACGACAAAAAAAATATTTTATGAAAATAACGGCGAAAGTTTTGCCGTTAACTGTTGAAACACGGTATTGATTATTGATGTTTACGTGAGAAGTCACTCAATTTTGTTCAATTATTGCTTCAGTAATTGTGTGACGCCCCCAAAAATTGGTATACATCACCCATTTTAGGTCGTCAATAACATGGTACAGAAACAACTACAACTTTATTAATACATCATAAAAACTGTGAGTTTAAATACAAATATTGTCTTCTAGACAATATCCATACCCAAATAAATTCTCATCACAATTATCGATACATTATTTTATAAAAATGGTGAAGACTACTAAACACCTTCTAGAATCATCATTCCATACCTCGACTAGTACTAGCTACATTCTCGCCTCCTGAGAAGAAAAATAGAACAAAAAGAAAAAAGGTGAGCTCAACTAGCCCAGTAAAGAATATTATGACTAAGATAATATAGAAAAAATTATCGTTAGTCTTCAACAGGGAAAAAATCTGATAAAATACAATAGACAACAAGTTTTAGATCAATATTCGCAGCGAAAATAATAATTCATAGAAGAGTTACGTAGAGAATGAAATCTACTATTATCTATGAATTTAAAAGTCCATCATCAATATTTTATCCCTGTAACATCAATCAATATTCATCTTAAATTAAATTTTCATCTTTGCACTACAGACCAAATATATTCATCAATCGGTCATATTCATCTCAACACATGTTCATCTTTGCACTACGGGCCAAAGATATTCATTATAAAATTATTTATCTTTGCACTACAAGCCAAAGATATTCAATAATATCATCATTTAGGACTTAGGACGATAAAAACTATTTTAAAGGAAACGAATCCAGTGAAACAAAAGAATAAATATCAAGGATTCGTATTTCAGCTATTTCATATAAAAAATACCTCATAAATAATCATAGTGAGGTAAAATTCAAGAATGATCAAAATATGGATACAATCAAAGCTAGTATCCATAATAGATATTTTGGACAAAAAGGAAAAAAAATTCATTTTTCAATAAATAGTGCCGTATTCGTGAATAGTGCCGTATACGTGAATAGTAATCCCGACACAAAAAGTTTCAAATTTGATTAAAAGTTCAAACCAATATTTCGACATAATGATATTGAAGAAAATAATATCATTTAAAAAGAAAATAACATCCCTTACCTCGAAAAGATAGTACTTCTAGTTGAAACACCGGATATAGGCTATGACTTGAACTTGCACCGTATAGCAACACTCAAAATATTAAAATACTCACAAGAATACGCTCAATATATCGAGAGAGAAAGAGAGAGAATATTTTAGTTTCTGGTGTGATTTTCAATTCTAACCTAAGCATCCTATTTATAGGAAAATGCTTAGAATACCAAAGTAAAAAATTTAATATAATATTATTATATTTACAAAATTGTCAAGCCCACCTCTTGAATCTGAATTCAGCCACCTTGCACATGTTTAATGCAGCCCACCAAACAAAAAAAAATGTTTTTGTAATTAAAAATAATTAAAACTTTCAAAAATCAATTTTTTCGGAACTACGGAACTTCAATAATTCATAATAAATAGCTCTTTTATCAAAACAATTGAACCACATGTCTTTTTCATATTAAATTTTATTCTCTACTACTTTGCAGAAGAAAGTTTTTTCTAAATTCCAAATAAAAATTGACCGAAATCCACAAACGGACGATTTTACAGGCTATAATCAAATTTCGGTCAAGAATTGGGGTCTACCGACACACAAAATATGTGTTAATCATTTAATGCCACAAAAATACTTTTTCTCTTATATACTCATATATCCCATATTCATTGTAAAAATATCATCATTAATATATTATTAAAATAATATATTTAAATAAATTATTTTATCAGAAAAAGATAAAATATTAATTTTCAACAATTGTCACATTAAAAAATTTTCTCCATCTATATCCGCATAAAATTAATATTTTATTCATCATATAAATTAATAATTAATTATTCATAAATAATATTACAGAATCACATTACTGACAACCAGGCAGTTCCCAGGAAAGAGAGAGCTTTTCAATAAGGATCTCTTCTTACTGGCGCGCAATTAGATGACCAAACATCTCCTTATACAGAACTTTCTAGACATTACCAATAATGTTAACTAATAATATTATTCAGATAATATGAATTATTGTTCCGATAATAGAAAATATTGTGCAATGACAATTATTAAAACAACAGTAATATAAAATATCAACTCAACAATTATTGAATCAATAAAATAAAATACTGAACAGTAATTACTGTAACAATTATTGAGTAGTATTTTCTTATGTAAGAATCAATAATTGATGTAATACCGTGTGCTACTGTGTTTTAACCACCGGGTATTCCAACAGTATTAACGGTAACAACTACGCTGTTATTTATAACCAACTTATTCTTGTCGTTTTCTTCATCCAATCGCTTTCCATTATGGGGCCCACACAAGGTTGCGCTGTCGTACGAATATTCCCCGACAGTAAAAATATTTCACGACCAAACGAATATTCCTCGTCAACAATGAATATTTTAAAACCACTTGCTTGTTTGAAATAATTGCGCATTTTACCCATAACTTACCACATTAATCAAATCAACCCTTACAATTTCAAGATAATAAATAGAGAAAATTTAATTTTATTAAATAATAAGTTGGGGTCTTACAAATTGCTGCATATTATCTCACGTTATTTGATTCAATTATTGTCAATATTTTATATATTATTAAATTAATAATTGAGATAACAAAGTTGTTAATATTATTATTTGTATTATTAACGATATCTAGAAGTTCTGCCAATGAGAGGTTTGGTCACCTAATTGCGTGCCAATAGGAAGAAATCCTTATTGGAAAGCTCTCACTTTCCTGGGAACGACCTGGTCGATTAATAGTGTGAATTATGACAATGATGATGAAGTTTTATTTTATTAGTATTATTAATATAATAAAACAGAAAAGTTTTTTATATAAAACATAATACTTTTATAAAGTTATTCGTTTTTTTAGGCTAATAGTAAAATCTTTTTATATAAAATAGAATAATTTTATAAAAGTTATATGTTTTATTATACAATAATTAAAATATATTATATTTTATTATGCATAGTGTTTGTATAGTACCTGCATAGTATTTGCATAGTAAAATATTTTTATATAAGACATAATACTTTTATAAAGTTATTCATTTTATTAGATTATAAATATAATATATTATATTTTATGGATTGGTTAATATTCAGTCCATTCTTCTATAAATAGAAGTTCATTCCTTCATTATTTCTTACGAATTCATTGAAACTCTAGAGAAAGAAACTGTAGAGAGAATTCTTCTTCTATAATCTTGAGTGTATTTCTTTAGCGTTTAAGAAAACTTTGAGCGTAGTGCAAGTTTCTTCAAGTATATCCCCGCCCTACCGTCGGAGTACTTTCTTTTTAAGGTAAGGGGTATCATTTTTTTCATATTCATGAAGAGAACTTCTGTTATTCAATTCTTTATTATTCTGTTGGAATAACCTGTATACGCGATCTACCATATACTTGGTGAAATTATTCTATTATTTCATTATTTATTAATCTGCTGGAATAACCTGTCTATGTGAAGTACCGCATATATGGTAAAATTATGTTGTTATTTCATTCTTTATTATTCTGTTGGAATATCTTATCTGTGCGTTTTACGCCGGACCTGGTTCCGTCTTTATTATTATGTTGGAATATCCTGTCTGTGCGTTTTATGCCAGACCTGATTTCGTCTTTATTATTCCGTTGGAATATCCTGCCTGTGCGGTCTATCGTAGACCTGGTGATTTCTTTTGTTATTCCATTCTTTATTATACTCAGTTAGTTAAAGTTTTGACTTCTATACTCCATAAAATTAGTGTAATATCCTTGATATTTGCGCTTCATCCAGTATCTTTTCATGGAAATATTATTTTGAGCATTATTGAATTTTACTCTACAAAGAAGTATCATGTTGACAATTTGGACGTTATTAGTTCCTAAATAAATTAATTCTTGAACTTATTTTATTGAATTCTTATATCATTGTCATCATCCACATGTTTATATTTTTTTGAAAGTCATCTGTGATCTGTAGTGCAAAGATGGACTTGGTATGATTATGACCAGAGATTATTCGGTGTAATCATGACCGTAATATTACAAATGATGTGGTAAAAGTCCTCATTGGCCCGTAGTGCATTGATGGACAGTTGTTGGCATGATCATGACCATTGATGAATACACGAATATCCTTGGCCCGTAGTGCATGGATAATTTGTGGTTGTGATACTAGTGAATATCCTTGGCCGTAGTGCAGGGATGATGTGAATTATTTATTAAGTTGAGTCCTAGCGATAAAAGTGATGAAAAACCTTTTAAATCATAAAAGATAGTAGATTTTATTCTCTACTTGACTCTTTTAATGGGTTGCTTGTTCCGCTACAGTTAAACTTGATGTCTATTATATTTTATCAGTTTAACATTGTTGAAGACTAATGATAATTTATTATGCCTTATCTTAGTCATAATATTTCTTACTGGGCTAGTTGAGCTCACCATTTCTTTCATTGTTCTCTTCAGGAAATGAGAACGTAGCCGGGACTAGTTGGGGAACGGAGTGACGGTCCAGATGATAATATTAATTAGTAGTCCTCACTATTTTATTAAATAGTGTGACAATAAATGTACTGAGGACTTATTCTGAGAGTGGATATTGTCTAGAAGATAATATTTGTATTAAAAACTCACAGCTCTCTTTTTGTATATTAAAGATTTTATTTGTATTCTGTACCATGTATTTGACGACTCAGAATAGATGATGTATACCTATTTTGGGGGCGTCACAAACTGACTTCCCAATTGACAAGATCAATTGCATTTCATTAATTTGAATGTTACGCGACTAGACGCGGGGAGAAAGTTGGGAAGTGGTTCAACCACTTCCGTGTTAAATACCCATCCGTCCCCTAACGATCAATTAACACGCAATATTCACTCAATTGGACAAAGATACAGAGCGCTCCCAATATACATACCAAACCCTAGTTGTTACGTATCGTGAGTTAATGTTCCATTCTCGATCGTAGTTCGGAGACGCTGTTGAGTTAAAAAAAGAACGACAAGAAATTTTTTGCATTAAAGACTTAATCACGTTTCAAGAGGTGTAAATATGTGTAAATATGAATAACATGCTTATTAAAAACCCTTCACCAACTAAGACCACCGCCTTCCTCAACCTCATCTGGAGGAGATCTCGACGACACCTTGTGAATCAGCCTCTGTCCGATCTTCCCGGTCGCTCTTGCGTCGCCGTTGCTTTGCAAAGCTACGATCACCGACTTCAATGCCCGACTTAGCGAGCTCCAGTTCGTGATCATGATCTCGCCGATCTCAGCCAAACTCATTTTTGCACCAGTCTGGAAAATCTCCTCCCATTGTGAAAATAATTTGTGAGCTTTGATCCTTAAATAACTATTCACTGGCATTTTAATAGCCCTGATAAGTTAACAACAACTGAATTATCCGCCAAAAAATAATCGACATCTGCAATAACGATCAAAGTCTTCTTTTTGGTTTGTAATAAAAGCATTTTAAGATTCGAATCATCCGAGACTCTCGAGAGATCAATGTTATACACATCGTAGATTAAGAATTTCGCCATCACAACGACGGAGTTGGATTTTTCAGTACCTGATGGTCCATAAAGAAGATAAATTCGCTTCCAAATGCGGCTAAGCCTGTGATAATAATGTTTGGATTTGAGAAACGATTCGAGATCATATTTGACCTTGTTTTTAAGATCTGAATCCATTAGTATTGATGAAAAGCTTGACCTCTCTCCATCTCTGCTCGATTTCATCGGAAATCGTGTGACTGTGCTGGAGATAAGAGTGTAGAATTATACGCTTATCCTTCTTTTTGATCTTAGCACAAAAGTCAGTCGGACTTGGAGAATGTGTTAGAAGTTAAAACTTGTGGCTAATTTGAGTATAATTTTTGTGACTAAATTATTTTTGTTAATCTACTCGATCTTAATTTGGATTCAAATATCTTTAATTTGTTTCGTAATATTTTAGTTTGTTTTTATAATTTTAAATTATATTTATAATTTTATAATCAAATTATACAGATTTATTGTAAGCATAAGAATTTAATAAGTATATACATGTATTACTTTTTTATTAATGGTAAAATATACTGAAATATATTGAAAATTATAAAAACACAACATTTTTTTGGTTGAAAATGAATTTAGGGTCACTTTTATTTACTTAAGTGTAGTTAGATTATGTTAATGTTAATGTAAGATTCTAAACATTAGGGTCATAAATGTAAAATGGGTAATACTTTGAGGGAAATAAATGTATTTAACCCTTGTTATTTTACCAAAAATTAGAATGGTTGTATTCGGGTCCGGGTAGTGACTCCGGTCAGGAATATAAAATCAGTCTAAGGTCCGATCTGGTTCGTAATCTAGTGGCGCTACCCCGACAGAACACACAAGCCGCGCATCCATTCTTCTCACGGCTTGGTCCTCTTTCATCGAATCTCTCTCTCTCTTCTTCTCACAGATCGGACACTATCTTTCTTCCTCCCTCCCTGGTAAATTAACTTTTTTTCCCTCTCCCACTATTCGTTTTTGTTTATGTATATATAAATCTTATATAAGAATTGATTTGATCATAGGGTTTTGATTAGAGAAAATACATGCATGCTTGATACGAAGATTTTCAATGATTTATAGAATGTGCCATGTGATTGTTACACTGCAATTACTCAATCGGGATTATTGCTACTATTCAGGATTTTACTATTGCTGAATACCCTTATTTGTTCGTTATTCTAGTACTTTATTGATAACTTATTGAGGCTCTGAATTTGGTACTTTTACCTAGTAGAGCTGCATACTTTTCTTTTTTGATTATGAACTTTTCCTTGATTAGGCACTTCACTTGTGCATCATTTTTCGTTGCTCATGTATCTCCACCACAACAATTAATTTGAGTCTGAATTTAGAGCCTAGTTGATGTGCTATTTGTTTATTAGTATTAGATAAATAATGCCCTTATTGCATTGCAAGTTGGAGACTTGCAGGACTTATAGGTTTTTTGTACAAAGGATTAAAATAGTGGACTCAGCAAGTCCTTATTGAATTCCGTTCTGATTTTAGTTCTTCTCTGTCATTACAATCTTGGTTTCTGGTGGTCTATTTTGGGCTTCGTAAAACTCCATAAGCAATATCATTGTATGAAAACTTCTGCCTCCTAGTTTACAGTAAATCATTTACACGTCAAGACTTAATTTTTATTCCCAAGCATATACCAGAAGGGAAACACTTTCCTTTTTGTAAACCCTCAGAAGCAGATACTCGTATGTATATTGTTAAATAGTGCTGTGGTATTGTACCCAATGCCACTTTCCTTTACCATTTTTTTATTTTTGGCATCTACATAATGTGTATTTTTGACTTCTAAAAAGACATTATGTTGACAACATTCCCTTTCACCCCTTCATGAGCAAATATGTTAATAACAATGTTCTAAAAGGCGCTAGGCGGGCGGCCGGGGGCCCTAGTGTCTAGGAGGCCTAGGCGGAATTTTTTATTTTTAAGTCAATTTTAATGTTTTATTTTACATTTATCCAAACAAAACAATAATATAAAGTAAAACAATCTATTATAAAGATAATAAAGACTTTTGCTTAAAGTTCAAATACATATTCATATTGTTAATCTCAAAGTTCAAACACAAAATGCAATTGTTCAAAGTTCAAATATATTTTTAATGTATTAATTTTATTCACAAACAAGATTGCTATTAAATAATAAAATTTAAAATTTCAGGAATTTAATTCAATATTAAAACTTAAGAAACTAAACATAAATTTAAGAATTATATTGAATTAAACTAAATATTACAAATGTATCATCATTTATATAATTTGAAGTTGGTACAAGTTCAAAAAATTACAACTATAATAAAATTATCCATTTTGACTTGATATTGTTCACTTCTTGTTGTGATTTGATTTTCTACAACCTGTATTATAAATATGGTAAATAATTAGAACAATAAATATATTAATATCTGGTTTGGATAGTTATTAAAATAAAAAAAATCTCTCAGTCTAGATCTCGCCTAATTTTTCTGGAGGGATATTTTTACCCCCTTGAGCCAAGGTGAGGTGCCAGGGTGCCTAGCGCCTAGGCGTACCTAGACGGGGATTTTTGGGCTACAACTTAAAAGAAAAGGAACCTGCTCTAAATAGTCTAGAATTACAGTTATTTCAAATTCCCTATAAAACTGAAAAGAAAAAACACTTTGAAATGTTTTTGCCAAGTGAATTAACACCATATAATGGAAGCAGGACACAATTATTCCTGTATGAATACTACAAATAGAGAGCTCCATCGACCCCAAGCAACAAAGCAATGCAAAAGTTAATGAGCATGCATCTCAAAGCTCATTATATATTCATTTGTTTCACATACAAATTTTAATTTATCATGTTTTATAACTTACAAAAAGTTATCATATATATTTTTTTGATAGGTAAGTTTTAGTATGGTAATGGGATTGAAACCACCGACCTTGAGGTTATTTCTCAAGGCCTGCCTTTGCCATTTCTCCCACCTTCTGGTCTACGTTTATTTGGAAAAAAATGATAGATGGATATGATTATTTGAACTAATTTAATACCACTATTAATTATTATATCCCATGATTTGTCCTTTATTCAATCCTATGGACTAATTGTTATCGTTTTTGTGGTCACTTGATCTCAAAGGCGATTATCATACTTCTAGAAATATTTATACAATTTAAAATACCTAAATTTGTTTTAAAACAAAAGTATCAGTAGGTACACTTTAAAATTTTATATTGGAACGTGGTGCCCTAGGGGTGACTTACACTACCTCTCTTAAACCATATAGGATACCTATTGTAGTCCCTAAATTCCACCATTGGTGATGCGATTAAGAACAAGAAAAATAGGAGATTATTAATTGATTATATTATATTATTATTTAAAGATAAATCAGTTGTAATAGTTTATTTTTGCCAGATAATAATTTGATATCTTATAATTTTAGTAGATATTAATAGGAGTTTGTTTCTTATTAAATTAGGTTACTATTGGGGTTTTATATGTTTAATATAAGTGATGTAATCTCCAACAGTGGAATATAAAATTGAATTATTATTCAAAACTTTGCGCTTTTGTGGCCTTATTGTTCATCTTATTTTCTCCATTATTCCTTCCTTCAACCTTGTCTTGAACTTTATAGCCGTAACTACTGTAAATACTATGAGCTATCCTAAGTCCTATTGGAATTTTCTAAAACGATTCCATTAGGGATGGGGAGGAGGATAACCGCTTTTACCTGATAAATTGCAATCCAGATATAGCCAGAATAACTAGATTCCCCTCTAGCATTTAATACCAATATGACTTGCTCTTGGAGAGAGTGCTGACTAAAAAGTCCCCTCCAGAATATGAACTTTTTGGTTAGGAGGGTATCCACCATGTTGTTATGTTGCAATATTTACATAGATAACACTCTTCTTTTTCTTTGATGAAGTATGGATAGCACTATTTTCTTTCAATTGGTCTGTTTTCTCTTTATTTAAATCTTTTTCCTATCAATTGCATGAAACTTATATGTTAGTTTTGTTGGTTTCTACGGTTGGGTTGGGTGTTGGCAACATGTGATGAGTGAAGAGGAAAAATTAGATTCAATTACCTTGCCGGTTGTCTGTTGTTTTATTCTCTGAAAGGTTAGCTAATTATCTGATGATTCCTCTTTACAGCAGCTTTTCTTTTTCATCAGTTGAGTAGAGGTTGATTTTAAGAATGAATCTGCAACAAGTTGTACAGCCCAGATCTGCTAATGGATTTGGTCGTCGAAAAGTTGAAAAAGAAAGTGGAACTAGGGTTGATAATAAGTTGGTGACCGGAAAGACTAACTCCAGCAGATTGACAACTGCAGGTGAGAATCAGTGACCTAATTATTTATGTTCGTGTCATCATTGTCATTTTAACTGTTTGTCAGATCAGGTGTACTGAGTGGCAACAAAGAGGGAGGAATTGAAAGTCCCTCACGCGAGCGACTAGTTTATTTGACAACATGTCTTATTGGACATCATGTGGAAATCCAAGTGATAGATGGATCTCTATTCTCTGGAATCTTCCATGCTACTAATGCTGACAAAGATTTTGGTATGTCCTGAAACTATGAATCCACCTTATAAGTAATGTTCATTTCATATTGGTTGTTGCTGCTGGATTCTGGATTCTATGTCAACAAGTGACATGCTGCTATGCACTTGGAAATATTCTTTCTTAAGATTTACCTTGTTGTCATTTGTAGGAATTATCTTGAAAATGGCTCGCTTAACGAAGGCTGGCTCTTCCCGAGGACAGAAGAATATTTCAGATTCCGTTAACAAGCCTCCTTCAAAGACTCTGATTATACCAGCTAGAGAACTTGTGCAAATCATTGCAAAGGTTCTTGTTCTTTTGTGCTTGACATTATATCAATTGTGGAACTTACTGGGTATTGGTTAAAGTAACTTCAAGTATTTGACACACTTGTTTGTCATGTAAACTCTCGTCGTAGTATTGTTCTTGTATTAAATTTGTGATGTGCTTATTGGAAGAAGCAGCTACGTCAATTTGTCATGAATCTTTCTGTTGTTCACTTGGACCAGGGTGTGTCTGTAACTAGAGATGGGATAGCAAATGAGCTCCAGCGTGAAAAGCAGCAGGATATAATGACGGACTCCTCCATATCACAAACTCTTTATGTTGAGGTGGAGAGAGAATTGGGACGTTGGGTCCCTGATGAAGATGATCCAGATTGTCCTGAATTGGACAACATATTTGATGGCCCTTGGAATAGGTTGTTAATTATTTTTCCTTTCATCTATATTCTTATTCCTTCTTGGGATATTCTAGTGATCTCTACTTAATATGTGTGATAATGCTCATGGGGTCTTGTGCATACCTTATTGTGAACTTAATTAATAATAACTGAACCATGCTAATGCTGATCTTATTTGGAGCTGTTTCGGGAAGGTTATCAATATGATACAACAATCTTTCTCACTATTTTTGTTTGGAATACAATTATGTTATTTTTACCTTGGTGTTTCTTGTAAAAGTGCCTTCTATTAGCATCGTGCTGGAATATCTGGTATATTATCATTTGTATCTAAGCAAAATCTTTAGAGATCCATGTGGTTGAAAATGTTATATGCATAGTTGTCAAAATCCTATTCGACATGATACAGGTAGCAATCGATACATAATCGTATGGGTATCCAAAATTGTACTAGAATCGTAGGTATCGAATGGGAATCGCATGTATGGTGTGATACATCATCAATACTCTAACGATTTGGGAAGAAGACATGTGTGAAAAAAAAGAAAGAGAAAAAGACAAATCTGAAAATTTACCAGTTTTCCGTCGCTTGATTGGTTCGATTATCTCCATCGTCTTAATCTATTGATTAATTTGATTATCTCCATCATCGTCGACTTTAATTTTCTCTCCATCGTCACCGATGTTTTACTAAATCAATTGACGTGTTTTATTTTCCTTTCCTTATCGCAGGACAATGGCCAAGTATTATAGTATGTATAATACTATTATATTATATTAACATTAAACAGTGGGTAAGTATTATAGTATGTATAATACTATTATAGTATATTAACATTAAACAGCAGGTAAGTATTATAGTATGTATAATATACTATTATATTATATTAAAATTAAAGCTTATCCACGTTTCCAAACTCTCCACTCGCATAAAGTACTTATTTACTTTTTTCCTTTTTATATTATTCTATTATACACAAATTTTATATTCCAATTTGTTTGTAATTTAAAATTAATTAATTAATCAATTTATTCACATAAATACTTAATATATGGATGCTATAACTGGCGCCTTATCTTAGGTATCCTGGCGGTTAACTACCACCGCGTCTCACCGTTGCACCGTGACAATTATGGTTATATGTTTTATTTGTGGTATGAACATTAGCACTGTGATCTTTCTTTCAGAGAGTAGAGATAATATCCAACATTTCCATGTGCATATGTATCCACAATTATACACTATATGTTGTTTTTGTTTGATTGCTCTAAATGAGTTTAAGTATTCATTTGTGAACTGTGTTACTTGGAATGTGATTGTAGCCTGGAATATATTAAATGAGTAACATTTAATGTTTAGGTATGTTCTCAGAATTTGGAGTCAAGTTGATGCAACTTAAGCACATTCCCTTACCTCCAGATGTCAGTTCCTTTACATAGTTAGTATTTGTAACTAACATTTTTTTTAGTAACTATTTAGTTGTGAATGCTGTTTCTTGGCAGTCTGATCATGTATCCTTTTCACCAACGTGACTTTGTATTATATAGGGGCTGGGATCAATTTGAAGTAAATGAAACATTGTTTGGAGTAAAAAGCACATTTAATGAGGATCTGTATACAACCAAACTCGATAGAGGACCTCAAATGAGAGAGCTGGAAAGGGAGGCCTTAAGAATAGCAAGAGAAATTGAGGGTGAGGATACCCAAGATCTTCATTTAGCGGAGGTCAGGCTTTAGCTCAATTTCAATAATCGATATTGTATTTTCTTTTTCATTTTTAAAATAATATTTCAATTTTAAATTGATTGTATATCATTTTCTTTTTAATATTTAACAGGAAAGAGGTATTCAACTTAATGGAGACTTTGAAATGGATGAGGAAACCAGGTTCTCATCAGTCTTTAGGGGGGTTAATGATAGTGGATATGATGGAAAAGAGAACCTTTTGGATTCACGGAATATTGAAACCTTTGGTGATGTCTCTGATTCTGTCATTAGCAAGTCGTTTACTGGCTTCATAAGCGGGAAAAGTAATGATGGAGCTCAAGTTCCCTCAAGCTCTTCATCTGTGGTATTTATCAACTATTCTATATCATTCTTTGTAGGAGCCAATTAAATTGGTGTTCCTCTATCAGACCAACTAAATGAAAGTTCCATTTGATCTTTCATCTTTGGTATGCCAGTCTTGAAGTTAAAACCTCTTGCTGCAAGCCTTTATCTGATTTTATAATAATATCTATTATACTATTGAAAATCCATTTTGAGGAGGTATTTATTGAAGGATTTATGGCCTTGAGGGATTACAATGATAAATGCGGAAAGTTGGAACCTAGATTCATGGGAGATCTTTCGAAGAAATACATAAAGATACATAGTCTGTTAAAGGCTTTCCATTGGATTCATAACATTTCTGTTTAGTTTGTGGCTATAATTTAGTTAATTACTTCAATTTGTTTGTATCCATTTATGTTTCTTCTAACAAAATTACTAATCAGTGCTTGATTTAGACAAATATTGTTTTTGTGTTGTGTGGTATTCAGGTTGATGTACAATCTCCTCAGTCAATTACTGGCAGGGAACTATACCGTTCTGTTTCTCATGATCATGGTAGACAATTGTCATCCGACCGTCTTCCTAAAAGTCTTTTATCTTTCGATGGTGGAAGCAGGTTCCTGTTATCTTTAGTCTTGCTCATAATATGCTAATAGTTTGTTCGTTATCATTATAAGAGGTTCTTGCGCCTCTAATTGAGCATTTCTTATTTCAGGGTTCAAGAGAATCAGTTCAATGAAATACTTGTTGGAAGAAATTACACCAAGGAAGACTCTGAAAAGAAAACTGTAAGTTAAGCCTTTATCCCGCCTTTTATTTTCACTGCCAATAATCATGATTTTTATTTGTATATGGTGCAGTTAGCTGAGGACACTCGAGCTTCAAAAACTGAGGGTGAGTCAAGTGCTTCATCCTGATACATGTTTCCTGGTTAAATTTAAGTTACTGTTCACTAGCTCACTATTGTTGGTATAGTCATTCACTTTTTAGCTGCTTGAACTTTTGTTTAGATTATATGAATTTGGATAAATGATCTTTGTAAAGCTATTAGTTGATTGTTGTAATTATCTGATTGATGGTTACCTGGCTCAAGATATAAGAGAATAAATGCCCCAAACCCTGGAAACATATTGTATTTGAGGACGTGTTTTAGTTTGAAGATCTTGAATCTAGCACCACGGCTACAACAATAATGACCTTTTAATTAGCAAACAAAAAAAACAATAATTCTTTTTTACCTAAAAAGAATAGAATGAGAGAAAAAGAAAATAGGAGATTTGAATTGCTGAAATATGAGTGCATTTAATCACAATTAGAGCTGGCAGTTGCAACCTATGAACTTAAACTTGCCCCAGAGACCGCCCACAATTTAGCAGGTTGAATAGTTTATTAATTTTTAGGGTGGTATTAAATGTACAAGGTCAGTCGGGTAACTGAAATTCCGTGGGTTGTAATGGGTCATCCGAGGCATCCAATGGGTTAAAACCCATTATAACCCTAACACTATTACTAATCGTCAGTGCACCTCCCTCTCATTGTTCTAGCAAATACTGCACATACTCCTGCGTTTCTCGCACATCATCATGGGTAAGTCTCCTTTTCTCTCTGTAATCTTTAATTTCTTATCTCGTCTCTCTATAATCTTTCTTTATGAATATCTATTAATGGGGCTTGAATGGTAATCACTTAATTCGGATGTCATATTACAAGAAATTTTTAATCTTTAATTTCTTCTCTCAGGCTGTCTATAATCTCTCTTTATGTATATCTATTAATGAGGCTTGAATTGTAATCACTTAATTTGGATGCCATATTACATGAAATTTTTATTTTTTACTATATAAAAATTGAATGGCTAAATCTGAATTTAAGGCTTAGAATCCTTTGTTATGGTATCGTAATGCGAACCACATCTCAGTTTTAGCCCGTACCTCATTACTTTCCCTTGTAGTTCAGTATTTGAATTGCAAATAAAGTTATATCTGGACTATTTCAATTGGATGTCTTTATTTTTGTTGACATCCTAACCAACCTGGATTACAGGCATATTGGCTGTTTTTAATTTCTCAACCAACAGGTTAAGTTGTATGTCATGGGAGATCCCTTGCTGATCTATGACTAATCAGGACATCCCCTTCTAATCCCTTTTGTTTTTAGTCTACTTTTATGGTTCTTCAGTACAGATGATCAGTGGATTAAAATATTCATTAGACCGGTTGACATTTGATATTTGTATATAGTTTAGTGTTTCTAAAATAGATCAATGCTGCTGTATTAATAAATTTATTTATTTATTAATTTTAAATTTATGAATTTGCTTATTTAGTAGGTGATTAGTGTATTGTGTGGCTCTTCTATGTTTACTTCTCGCTTCTCTTGGTTGTTTGTTAAGAGTTTACATGCTTGTTTCTTTTATGTCATTTGGTGGGACTCCTTGTCCTCCTTTAATAGTTTAATGTAATTATCTTTCTAATAAAATATCTTTTAAAAAATAATCTTGTATGTTTGCATCTTTCTTCTGTTAATCTTTCTTTGTTGAAATGCCAACTTGGTCTTTCTTAGGAGGTCATTATATTTTGTACTCATCACGAAAAAACAAGAACCAATGTGGTTATTTTCTGTGGTTTTGTATATTTAATTATTTAAAACTCTGTACTTGCTCTGAAGATTGATATTCTTTTATTAATTTATCACTCTGCACTTAAAGCTCAGAGTTGTAGTTATGCATCTTTCTAGTTTCTGCACGTAAAATTTGGCTGTGTTATTTTCTTTGGTAATTGTGAATAGTAATTTCCTTGGATTTGATTTAAGTTGAATAAGAATAACTAATAAGGTAAGTCTTATGTATGACAAGTTTGAAAGAAAGGAACAAAGGGGTACAAAGAAGGATAATAAGGCTAAAAATCCACAAAGACACAAGCCTTGAAATCAGTATAATCAATTCAATATCTTCAAAGATTTAGATTACATATTTTTATATAGATCAAATAAATCCCTAAAATTGGAAACCAAGTATCCTAATTTAAAAAAGGAAACAATATCTCTAATGATTATCTATTGCTATACTACAACTAGTATAATTAAAAGATAATTAAGTAATTACCAAGGCTTTATCTATAATTAATAATATAATATGTTTAATAAAGCTAGTAATTATTTTCTTGTTTCCATCCTCTTCATAGTGTCTACCTGCCAGTTTTTGTCAGTGTTCTAAAAATCCCCGCTTAAGCGCTAGGCCCCCACATGGCTCCCCGCCTAGGCCCCCTTGGCGTCTCGCCTAGGCGCTAGGCCCCCCGACGCCTCACTTAGGCCCAAGGCGGCAAAAAAATCTCTCTTGAAAATTAGGCGGTTCCTTAGGTGGAGAGGTTTTTTTTTATTTTTAATAACTAGCCAAACCAAATCTTGATATATTTATTTTTCTAATGACCATATTCATAATACAGGTTGTAGCATATCAAATCACAAAAAGAAGTGAACAATATCAAGTCAAAATGGATAATTTTATTATAGTTGTAATTTTTTGAGCTTGTACCAACTTCAAATTATATAAATGATGATACATTTATAATATTTAGTTTAATTCAATATAATTCTTAAATTATGTTTAGTTTCTTACGTTTTAATATTGAATTAAATTCTTGAAATTTTAAAATTTATTATTTAATAACAATCTTGTTTATGAATAATACTAATACGTTAAAAATATGTTTGAACTTTGAACAATTGTATGTTTGTGTTTGAACTTTGACATCAGCAATATGCATGTGTTTGAACTTTAAGCAAAAACCTTTATTATCTTTATTATAGATTGTTTTGCTTTATATTATTGTTTTGTTTGGATAAATGTAAGATAAAATATTAAAATTGGTTTAAAATAAAAAATTCCACCTAGGCCCCGCTAGGACCCCCTAGGCGTAGGCCCCTGGCCGCCCGACTAGCACCTTTTAGAATATTGGTTTTTGTATTCTCTTACTTCAATCAATAGGCAAGAATAGGGATGGGTTGTTGCATTTTGCAGCTGAACAGCATCCAAAATTGCAGGTGAGGGGTTCGCTAATATACAAGTCTACGTCTTTCGCTAAGTAATGCATTATCTTTAGAGATCGTACATAGGTTATGAGGATTCACACCAAAAGTAAAAATGAAAATGTTACTTTCGTATATGGAATCTGCTTTCATAATTTATTGTAAATTTAGTATATTCCACGTTTACTTTGTCTATATTTTCCACGTTTACTTTGTCTATATATTCCTGTAGCTCAATCAACTTGGAATGAGTTTGGTGTGAGCTTAAAGTGTAAAACTGTAATTCAAGTAATGTTTCTGATCTTTCATGTTGCTTTACTAAATGAAATACAGAAGTGTCATGATGATGCTTAGCTAATAACAAGTTAAGCTACTGTTGCTTTTGTTGTTGTACCTCTCTTGCTGCACTGGCACTGGAATATGTAGTTTTAGTTACATTCTACTCCCTCATTCCAAATTACTTGTTCCCTTTGAGAAATTGATGTAAAAGTTTTGTAAAGTTCTAAAAGTACATTTCCTTGATATGCCCCTCTCCTGGTAATGCTCAAAATAAACGGCAACCGGGTAACATTCACTTATTTCTACACTTGCACTATTGTTTGTGAGTTTCAAAAAGGAGAGAAAAGAAAGGAGCAAAATTCAGAGGAGATTCAAAGTTCCTTGTTTGTGAGTTTTTTGAGGAGAGAACAAAAGTAGAGAGAAATTTTAAACACATTTCCTCCCAAACTTGGAAGATTTGAGAGGAAATTTATTAAAGACTTAGATAAGATATTGAAATACCATAAATATCCTTAAAATGATTCTAAAATGTTATCTCACAAGGGTAAAATAGTAATATACTCTTTTAAGTTAAAATGTCCTTTCAAAACTCACAAACACAAGGGAAAAAAGTAAACTTCTTTCCTCCCTCTCTTTTAAATTATTTTCTTTTTTTCCCTCTCCAAACTCACAAACACGGTGTTGGGGGACATGATTCTGGGACAAATAGAATGGAAAGGAATAAGAATAATTTGGGATGGGGGAGTATTTGATTTCAGCAAGCTTTTAAGTAGGTTTTATTGATAACTGAACCTTGATTAAATTTAATCATTTATATTTCTTGAGTTTCATCTTTCTTTTGGCTTTAAAATATTTTTGCATACCTTTCTGCTGCTCTGCAAGTTTTTACTTATTTTTGACTCTTGGGCTATTGCTTGGTTTATGCAGATTCACAGTCATCATTGAGGCCAAAGAAAGAAAGTTCTGATAAAGGGGGACTCTCCCCAAATGCGACTGCATATGCTCCACCTTCTTCTAAGGTTCAAGAGAAGAATTGTCCTACTGATTTGTCAGAGAATGCTCCATCTGTCAAATCACATGGGACAACACAATCTGTGATAGCACGTACGAGGCCTGGTAGCTCAGCATCATCCACGTCAGATTATGGAAATGCTGTTTCAGTATCAAGTGTTCCTGGGTTATCTCCAAGCTCATCAGTGGGTTCGCTTTCAGAAAGATCAACACTTAATCCCCATGCTAAGGTAGATTTCATATTAGGCTATTTTTTGTTTCTTTCTTGATAAGGGATTGATTCCTTAGCTACTTATTCATGATTAATAATTATTGCCTTACATTGTGTTTTCTCTTGAATGTTTTATCAGGAATTTAAACTGAATCCAAATGCAAAGAGTTTTGTGCCAACCCAGACACCATTGAGGCCTGCATCTCCAGTGTCTGATAGTTCTTTCTACTACCCAGCTAATGTGACCACTGTTTCGCAAATACATGGGATGCCTGTAGGCATTGGGGTAAGTGGTTTTTTAGTATCTTTCAATTTCCATTAGACTGTCCCACAGTTTTAAGCAATCCAATGGTTGGCCAAAGTTTTGAATGGCCTTTTGAGAAGTAGACATTCACTTTTCATAAATGGCCATGTGGAAATCACTAATTGACCAGGCATTGGGAAATGTGTTTGCAATGAGCAATGATGAATGCCACTTTCATGCAACAAGAAACGGATTGACATTTTCTGCCGGCATATTTGTTCCTTTATAATATGTAGGAATGTCAGTTTTTAAGTTGGCAACATTGATAGACTTTAATATGCATCTAAATTTGTGTATTATGTCTGCTAGACTGGGACTTGCTTACTAAAGCTTTAGTATTCTTTTGGAGAGATTCCACTCGTAAAGCAATGTCTTCGTTCCTATTTCACCTGGAAATTTAATGTGTGGATTATGTCTTCAGAACAGGGCAGATGTTACTCATCTTTGATGTTAATTAAATTGCCACTCCAATTAAATACTCACAGGTCCTTAGATTGCAGTAGATTGTTTGACGAGCGTCAGTATGCAATCTTATGAGATTTATACACGTGTCTCATTTCACATTCATTTCTATTGGTGTGCTGTTGGTGTCTTATTATGTCATTTGCTGGCAGATTGGACCATCGTTTGCTGGGCACCCACCTGTTATGTTCAATCCACAGGCTGCATCAATGCAATCACCACAGGCGTATTTTCAATCTAATGGACCTCAGGTATTTCAAATTTTGTCCTTTGTTCATGGTTATCAATGTATTCCAGAGCTTAGGCAACAATTATTCACTATTTGTTGCAGTACGGGCAGCAGATGCTTCTTGGTCAGCCTCGCCAGGTCCTGTACATGCCAACATATCCTCCTGTAAGATTGTTGTTTTATGCCTCTGTTTTTACTGGCCTAGTCGCTTAAGATTCATTTCTTTCAAGGGAATTATTTTGAAAAACATTTATGGTTTTTGGTACGTGTTCAATAGAAATTGTTTTATGGACCAATGTGCGTTTAAGCTTTCTTTTCCAGAAAATGAGTTAATGTTTTTTCATCGTTGAAAAACATAACTAGTCATTTTGCCAGCAGCCAGATGAATACAAATTATGTATTGTTTTGTTCTGCAATTGGGCCATGCGAATATATAGCTTTAAATTATGAATGAATGGTGTGGGCAAGACCTAGCAAGCAATGTTATAATTAACTCAATATTATGCTTCATCTACTTTTTGGGTCATGTTGAAATTACAGATTGAATATGTGCTTGAAATGATCACATCAGTTATGAGCGGTGAAAAGGGCAGCATTTTAGGTGGACAAATACATCTTTATAACATTACCGATTGGTGCTGTAGATGTTATCGAAATTTATAAGAACAATCCCTTTTCTTTTTTTTTCCGTATTGATCAATGTTGAGCAACGCATGGTTTTGGTACTTTGTTTGGACAGGAAATGCAGTATAAAGGAAGAGAGTTTTAGGCATTTTTTTGGCAGATGCATCCCCCTACTAGCTGTGCTGGAAAAGGACTTTTTGAGAGTGGAATTGTTGGAAAATATTTATTTCCCTGTAAAAGGTCCTGCGGTGCGGGCTGCTGCTGCTGCTGCTGCTGACAAGATCCAATGTTTCTCTAGTACCATTTGTGATAGGAGAAGCAGCATATCATTTTGGATTATAAATTTATAACCTTTATGACTTCACTCATCCCTGGGCCTCTTTTCAATGTTCTTAAAATATGAATTATTACCCCCTTGGTGTTGGGTGTTTTTATTAAAAGATAAAAAGTATTTGGGAGGAGCTCAAAGTTCATAGTAAATTTTTACTTGTTTTGTTTGTTTGTTTGCTTGCTTGCCGAATTTGTGCCTTATTAGGCAAGGTGGTTGAGGGTTTTTCCACTGAACCAATTTGAAATAATTGGATAATTGATTTGAAACTAGGAGGAGGAGGAGAGTCGTCACGCATGGTATTTGCAGGTGTTGATGGATTCTTGATGTTTAGAACATCTAATACTAAATTATTATTTTTTATTATTTTTTTTATTAGAAAAAGGTCTTTTTAGCCCATAATAAGAGTTTTGAGTTGAAGAAGTTGCATTGGCTTAAAGGACTTGATTTTAATTGTTTTCCAGTTGGAGTTGAGATTGAGGCTAACACGAACAATTTATTTACTTTTTTCTCATTCTTGAGCTTCTTTTTTATTCAGACTCACCATCAATCAAGTCTGATATTACTAGTATATCATAGATAGATTGGGAGTCCCCCACTCCACTTCGGGATTATTTGATTTCAAAGTCTCAATGTCCTTGACGAATTGGTTAGCTTCTTATGTACGAGGATATGGAACCTAATGATTCCAGATGATGATAAGAACAAACAACATCCAAACTTATTTAACATTTTCTCATCTTAATAGACTAATACCCAACTTGCTTTTCAAATAATTAAACATTTCATGCTCATCCATCTGTTCTCCAACCTTTGGGGGGGGGGGGGGGGGGGGGACATACATGGCTTTCTTTATCAATAATTTGCTTTATCCTAACATTGTTAAAACTACTAGTAGTGCTACTATTTAATTGTTTGTGCTTGGTGGTGGTCCTTCCTTTTCAGCTTTAACCAAGAAATGTATTTTGATTTATAAGTCAAAAATTATGTTAAAATATGTTGTGAAAGTGTTTGGCTAAAATGACTTATAAGTTAAAATAAGTTTTAAAATTAGTAAAACTAAAGACAAAAGAGTCTTTACATTTTGTCAAACTTGCTTATTTTAAAATAACTTATAGTACTAAATTGTTACTTCTCAAAAATTACTTATAAGTCGATTTATAAATTAAAAAAAAAAATTCACATACGAATGTTACTATAAGTCACTCCTGTAAAAATAGTCTTATTTATTTTTATTTAGTGCAAGTTTTCAAAAATAAATGATAAAATATTAACGAAATTTTAACATTTCTAAATTAATTTTAAAATATTGAAAACTAGTATTTAAAATATAAGAAACATGTTATTTTGAAATTTCAATTAAGTTTCATTTCAATTTTATTTTAGAAACTTCATAAATTATCATGATTAAATTCTTTTTGTGGTAGAGAAGAAAAAGGAGTATTATTTATAATTTCAGGAGTCCCAAACCCAATTTCAGAATCTATAATATAAAACAGAGCGGAGAGAGAAAATACATAAATGTCACATCAAAATACACGTCAGCAGCTCTCTCTCTCTTGTCCTCCTTATTCAAATTTCGAACCCACACACACAGATAAGTATTGATGATCGTAAGTTTTGTAGATAAGTTTAGAATTTTCCGGATATCTATTTTTAAAGGAAATTCTGTCGAAATTTAGTGAAATTAGTACCGACTAGCTCGATGTTTTGGTGGTTGAATATGTATTATTGATTGAGTATGTATGTCTTTAGATAATATAATATTTTTTAAATTTTAATTTAATTTTTCGTTACACCGTGCCTTCAGGCACGGGTTATCGCTAGAGAAGAAAAAGGAGTATTATTTATAATTTCAGGAGTCCCAAACCCAATTTCAGAATTTATTACTCCCTCCGTCCCAAATTAATTGCTCAGTTTTGATTTTTTAAAGTCAAATTGACCATTTTTAAAACTAATCTTTTTACTATTTTTGCTAAAATATAGGTGAAAAGATTATAACCAAAAGAAAGTATATATAATTTATTACTAATCCTAATTTTTATAATTTTAGTAATATATTTATATATGCTTAATTATTAATTCTAAAAATAGTCAATTTGACTTAAAAAAGTCAAAACTGAGCAGTTAATTTGGGACAGAGGGAGTATATTGTTTGTAGACTTGTGGAACAAGAATTGATTAGTCATTAGTTAGTTCATAGAAAAGCATCACACTAAACGACAATAACAATACAAGTATTCTTAAAATATTACGGTTCCTCCGTTGGTACAAGAATCCCGAAAATATAAAAAATGAAGGTGGTGATGGTGGTGGTGGTGGTGGAGGAGGGAGGAAGGAGGATTGGAAGTAAGGAGCCATTGTTTTAGGTGTTAAAGAAGTAGTAGAGACTTTAATTGGCAGTAAACACTAGAAGATAAAGCCCAGACGAGGGAGCCATTTCCATTTGTGGGGAAATTGGGTTTTGTATAAAGGAAAGGAGACATGCCCAAGTCTATCCCAACATCCCTCTAGTCTTATTACACTACCAATTACTAATTCCCAAAGGTCCTATCTCTTCCTTCTCTTTCTGTCTTCACTCTGCTTCTGGTTATCCCATTTCTCAGGAGAAATATCTCGTTTTTTGTTGTTCTAGATTTTGGTCTTTAAATTATTTTTAGGTCTGTATGTATGTTTAACGGTTTTTGTTTCCAGTATGGCATTACCGATTAATGCTTTTTCTTTTTCTTTTCTTTTTTTAATTAAAATTCTGATTTGTTTTTAGCAACCAAAATTAAATGAAAAGCATGCATTTATTTTTTGGGTTCTTCATCAAATTTATGACTCTTTGAGCATATCAGGTAGTCTCTACCATTTGCTGTCCGGATGCTGAAAATGATTTTCCTCCCAAAAAATAGTTGCTTACATGTTTATTATGTATTGGTAGTTTAAGAATGCCGGAAGTCAATCAATGTGTTGGCCTCAGCTCACATTGAGTTGTTGAGGGACTGATTACTTACTTAATTGTGAAACATCCAGTACACATGTTATTAGACTATGAGTATATTCTATATTCTATCTGTGAGCTTTTTTCTTTTTATTGTGTAGCCTACCAAGTGTTATGTCTCAATGAATGTATAATGGATGAAGCTTGTTGCGTACGTTCTTATAAAAACTTTACTGTTTTCATCAGCTTCTTCATTTTCAGTCATAGAAAACACGTTCTAATGTTGAAAATTCATTACATTCCTGTTTAGAGCCAGCTCCTTCTCTCAACCATGATGCCTTACCTCTGATTGGTGCTATGTTTGTTACTTATATTTAATGTCTACCATGCTGTTGCAGCAAACACTTTGTTAGCCGTTAAGCTAAACTGAAGTGAAGTTCTCCTTTTTATGCATTGTTTAAAGATCAAGACGATTTGAAGACTCGGCACTTTCTGAGGTCGTTCATAGTTCAAAAGAATGAACAATTTTCTGAAGAAAGATTCTGATATGAGTACTGCCCATTCAATGGCCCCATGTATTATTGGCTGCTCACTGTGGTGGATTTCTACCGAATCCCAATCTCAACAATCATGTCTATCTAAAAGTTTAAGCTTGAAGATGGCAACTCCACCCCCATATTGTCAGAGTGCCAACCAATTGGGCTTCCATTTTCAAGATCAGGACTCATCCTCAACTCAGTCAACTGGTCAGTCATACCCTGAAGTGGTTAGTGGTGGAGAAAGCAACCCAAATGGGCAAAGTTTACTCTACATGATATCAGGTTAAGAACTTCAATTCTCTATGGTTATGTTTGTTTGCAAGGATTATAATCCATGAGATTATAATCCCAAGACTATTAATCCTAGGATTATAATCCCGGGATTATAATTATAATCTCGAGATTATTAAGTCATTTTATAATCCCTAGACTAATAGTCTCAAGTCTAAATTTGATAACAAACAAAATACTGAGATTAATATTCCTATGAGTATAATTTTTGCAAACATAGTCTATGTTCCTTTTCTATTCTTTGTTTTAGAAGCTATGGAAATGACTATGGATGTTTCTCTGGACGTTAGTTTGCAATCAGTTGAGGTTGCAAGACTTTCAGAACTGGAAACCCTTTATTGATACTTGGTGTAACACCCCAGTCCCACATCGAAAGATAGGGGGAAAATTTGTCTGCATATAAGGAATTAAGTAACTACCAATATTACCTTCAAGTCATGACCATTTGGGAGCTTGTGGTGGGCTAGATGACCCAAGAAGATACTATTGGGCCAGTGGTTTGAGGTCTTATTTGGATGGATTTGATTCGATTCGGACTTGGGATTTGACCCAAGATTTGTTCCGGACTCGGGATTTGACCCGGGTCATTTCATATGGTATTAGAGCCGACTCTCGAAAGCTCGGGTCGGGTCATTCGATCGAGTTGCCGGAGGTGGGGACACGAAGGCTGGTGGTATTATCCCACAATGGAGAGATGAAGGTCCGGAGGTGGGGACACAAAACCAGCCGGTATTATCCCATAATGGCTAGAGAGGCAAAGATCTTTGGGCCATATAAGGAATTAAGTAACTACCAATATTACCTTCATGGTTTGAGGCCTTATTTGGATGAATTTGATTCGATTCGGACTTGGGATTTGACCCAAGATTTGTTCCGGACTCGGGATTTGACCCGGGTCGTTTCACTTGGCACTTGCAATCATGCCATGGCTTATCCCTTCATTTCTCCAAATTTGTCAGAACCATGTAACTTTTCCTATTATCTTATTTTGGATTATTATCCTTCTCAATCAGCAGAATGCAGATAGCTTCTAGTTTTGATTATTCTGTTAAGCTTGCTCTGACTTCTGAGTCATACTTGGGGCTTTATCTTTCTATCCCCTTGTTGATTGTATGGCTCATCAGTTTGGTATCCTGATAATTTTACTTGTATTTATGTCTGCTTTATGTTGATTGTTGGTAATAAAATTCTGTGTCACCAGTCATCAGATCTTTTTGTTTTGTATAGTTGAACATTGTTGTTGACCAAAGTGTATATGTTATCTTTTAAATCTGTCCGGCTTCAAGATATAAGCAACCTTTCTTGATAGTCGGATGAGTTTTTATGCCATGTAACATGGATAATGTTCACCACTCATTCCAAGCCAATTTTCTATGTATGGACTATTGACAAACTACTTGAACTTTTGCCTCAAATCTTGTTGTCCCTATGTTACTTTTTATAACTCTACATATTGATAAGCTCATCAGAATTTGCATTATTCTGTTTTTCCTCATATTCAGGTTATAATGGAAGTCATGTAAAGCGTGAAGAGGTCCACAGTAAGTCAACTTTGTCAATGAGAACTCAGGACTATATTTTTCCTCCTCAAGTTGATTATGGCCAGGAATATGTAAACTGATTTTTCCATCTTATCGTGACTTTAAGTTTTAGGGTCTATATGAAATAAATATTTTGCGAGTAATTATGCTCTTTATTGTTCTTTTTCAGGCTTGCGTTCCACATGTGTATCCTGATCCAAATTATCGTGGTTCACTTGCTACTTATGGGCCACATTCAATGGTGTGTTTATGTGGTTTAATTCTCTCTCTTTATTTTTATTGTTAGGATGTATTCTTTCTGCATCTTTACTATCTTCTAATATGAAATAAAATATAAGAAGTTAATGTAGTTATAAGTACTTATTATGAAATAAAATATAAGAAGTTAATGTAGTTAGATCCACCGGTCTGTTATTTCCTGCAGCTCTAGAAGGCAGTTATGTAAAACAAAAAGTGCATCAATGTAGTTATATGTGCTTAGTATGATATATATACTAATCTCCTTGCATGCCGTCTCCCACTCCTCCCTTCAGCTTCCCTTATATATAAAAATGTATGTATATTTGGTGCCATTATTCAGAGTTTTCCTTCTGCATCTCCTTTACTCTTATTCTTCTGTGCTTTTCTTAGCTGAATGATTCTATTATACCAGTAGTATTCTATTCAATAATATCCTCCGTGCTTTTTGAAAAACGTCTAGACTTTCAATGCATAGATGCAAGTTGATTATAACAATATGAAGTTATTCTTATTGACATTATTTCTGGAAGTGGAAAAAGACTTTTTAAGTGTAATAGATTTTATACTGGTAGGAACATCAGGTTTATCCTGTGGAATCCAAAATCCATCATTTTTTGTATAGATTCTTGTACCTTGGTCCGTAAATCAACTTATAAATTGATCCTGCAGGCTTTATTAACCTCAACACTTAAGTTTATATACTGCCAGAAATGAATTTGCAATGCTTCCCATTTATATGACACACAGAATTAACATCTCACCAGATTCATCATACCCCTATGATGGGTACGGCTTCTACTCGAGTGCCGCTACCTCTTGATCTTGCTCAAGACGAACCCATATATGTCAATGCAAAACAGTACCGTGCGATTCTAAGGCGGAGACAGTACCGTGCCAAGCTTGAGGCTCAGAACAAATTCTCAAAAAATCGAAAGGTAAGTCTACAGGTGCAGCCTCACCTTCCTTTTGTCTCAACAGTGATCACAGTATTCCCTTATTAATCTTGCTGTTGAACTTATGCAGCCATTTCTCCATGAGTCCAGGCATCTTCACGCATTGAAGAGGGCTAGAGGATCAGGGGGGCGCTTTCTCAATATGAAGAAACTTGAAGAGTTCACTCCAAATGCCGCGCACAATGAACAAGATGTCCCAAGATCATCTCAGCTCCATATGACCACAAAAATGTTGGAATCTGAAATTTATCATCTACGAGAAAACAATAAAGCTCTGTCCACAAACTCCTGCTCTGACATCACTAATCTCTCCAATGATGACAACATTCTCCAGCAGCAAGAATTCAGGTTTTCTGTTTACCCTTCTTATGTTGGGGAGGGTCTGCCTGGTGGGAACCAGCACTTTCTCGCAGTTATACGTTGAGAGTTGCTATATGATGATCAGCAGTTGATATTTTGTTAAAAGGGAAGTCATCCTTGGCTCAGTTCGTTCCATTATTCGTTAGTGTTCAATTCCATGTTTACATAACTTGTCAATAACATGATGTTGAAATTTTTAACTGTTCTACGCCGTTCAGGACAGACAGATGAGGTTATGTCTTGCTTGATGATTAAGTGCAGTTATGTGATTTGCCTTCTGATAAAGGGACTATAAATTATTTGCAAGTTTCATTCAAATATTCTTGTTTTTGAATGCCTGTCTGTCTGGTGCTGCTTTGCCCCTTTGATAAAGGGTCAATGTCAGGGATTTTAGAAAATGTGAAAATACTTTTCATTTTATTCCATTGGTTTCTTTTAACATTTTATGTCAACTTATGGAATTTCTGTCTTGGTTTTTGTATTAGTATCTTACACTTGTGTAGAAGTTATACTACTTATCTACAATTGATGTTGTTTCCTAGTATACGGAGGTATACAGAGAACAAGCGAGTCTAATATGCAAACCGCTGGTATGTTTAATATTGGATGAAAGACATCTGAATCCACTCGGATTCATCCATCCAAATTGGTAGGAAGCTTTACCAATTAAAAAGAAGTGCATTGCATGAAATATGTATTAGCACCAACTAGTGTATACTGATCCAAAGCTTTTTTCCAATCACCACAACATGGCTATCAGGAAGAGAACAGGACCATTGGTCCATTGTTCGCATGGATCCTAGGGATTAACCTAATAAATCAGTAGCCTCCACTAAACTTTTATAAATAGGTTATATTTAGGTTACCCGTTTTCCAAAACTAGATCTAGAACCAAAAAATAAAATAAAGTAGATCTTGATTCTGTTCTTTTCACAAGACCAGAAATCAGGAAATCCTAATTGTTAAATAGAAAATAAAATGGCCCTCGAAAACACCATGACCATTAAATGATAGTGCATCAAAGGTTGTGGATAGCACACTTCAACACAAGATAATGTATGAATAAGGTGGAAAGAAAATGATAATTTGAACAAAAAACTTGCCATCACTGTTTCAATGATCATGATTCTTTACAAACTGGCCGGAAAGAGTGAAAACAGAGAATACAACAATTGACAAGTTAAGGAAACTAAATTTGTACTAAAGAGTAAAGACCTTATTTCGTCCCAACTTTTCTGTATTCATGATGTCAAACCCTCTTGATTCTTTGTAGAAAGCCGTTTCAGAAACTCATATGTAGTTATCATTGTCGTAGCAGACATGGACATGGAAGCTGCACGAGGTCCCAATCCTCTGTAGCAAGCCATCCATCCACCCTCCTTCACCAATTTTCTCGCTGTTTGTCCAATAGTTGGCCCTCTACGCCCATTCTCATCATCATCCAAAACCTGCAATCTGGTCTTAATTGTATCAAGTGGCATTGTAATTATAGCTGAAACACCACCAGCCATGGCTGCACTAACACCTTGAACTGCCATCACTGTTTTCGAGTCCGGTCTCAGAGCGTTTACACCATTGTCACTGTTCTCACTTTCTTTCCTACATACATAACAACCTAACCCTCCCCAAACGAGCCGTTGTGTGACAGAATAGGATGCCCACCAAACCGCATTCGATGGTGCATAGGTCAATATAGACATCCCAAATCCTCTATAAAGACCTCTAAGTCCATCTGTACTGAGAATTTTCCGAAATGCATCTATCCCATTAAGATATTTACACAACGATGCATTGGGGAATTTGGGATTATCATGACCTTGTACCATTAACCTTTGACTTACAACATCTACTGGTGTCCAAACAAGCTGTGCAGCCATTGCAGCACTTAAACCAGCTGAAGCATTGGCAATAGCAGCAGCAGTCGCCTCCGGAAACCCAAGCCTAATTGTAGCGGTCACAACATTACTCTTGGTAACCTCAAGAGCAGTCATGTAAAGAGCCCGAGCTGGGATTGTGCCCATCAAAGAAGTCCCAAATCCTCTGTAAAGACCACACAAACCCTCATGCCGAAGAATGGAAAACGCAATCTTAATGCAAGAAACCTGAGACAAAGAAACTTGTTGCCTAGTTTTCAACACCACAACAGGGTAAAGAGCGACGGACACACCAGAAAACAACGCTGCACCGAGGAAGAAAAACTTGGACTTATCAAGCATTTTCCAATCAATATCCGCCGGTAAATTGATATCTTGAGCCGAATCTTCCTCGGTCGCACTTAAACTCATCTTCGCCACTTTCAAGAACTCAATACAGAACAAATCCTCTTCGTCTATATTCACTTTGCACCTTCATGTAAGTAATTTGTATACAATATACATATCTCAAACTGTATATATACAGAAACGAAAAGCCTAAACCCCTAACTACTTGACTGTACAAATTTGAAACCGTCGTTAGTTTATATAACAAGATTCTTATAAAAACAAAAACTGATTGATGATAAAGATTTAAGGATTTGTTAGGTTAAAGATTTAGGGAGATTTTTTTTTTCTTGCGAAGCCATATTTTGGATCGAACGTGAATCACAGCAAAGGGATCTAGCATTTCTCGACTGTTCTTACCGGAGAAGCTGACTGCGAGTGAATCATCTCGCCGTGGACCAATGAATATCGAGCGCGGCGATTGGTATAGTTCGCCGGAGAGAGCAGATCGACCGGAGCAATTTACAACAGCTTTTAAGTGACTTAATCAATGGAGAAAGATAAATTGAGGAGAGAGAATCGGTATAAGCAGTTGGGGTGGGAGAGAGAGAGGGGGACGGGAGTGTGGAAAATTTTACGTGAAACAGGAAAAGGATAATTATCATTACACGTGTCGGTTATTGGCTAAAGTGCTAGACTCAATACGGTTTGTCCGAGAGCCCAATTTGGACTTGACACGTCACGTCACGTGTTACAATACCAACTTTTAAGCTTCGGTCTGGTGTGTGTATAATACTCCATATATTAGATCAATGGACCGGAATATTAGACCCGTCAATTTTTATTTATTTAATTTTTTTTTCTTTTCTTATAACTCTCAAAAAAATATATAATATTTATTCTAAGTGAAATTTTTTTAAAATATAGTATTTTTAAGTATAATTTAAATACATATACAAAATAGTATTGCCCAGTCTGTTCAACATTATTTTATATATGTATCTAAATTATATCTAAAAATACTGTATTGTATAAAAATTTTAATTAAAATAAATACTATATATTTTTTGAGAATTACAAGAAAAGCAAAAAAAATAAGAATTGACCGGTCCAATATTTCGGTCCATTAGACCTGTCCGCCAAGGCTTATTGGTGCATAATATATATTTTTTAAACACTTCAAATTAAAAAATTTAGTACACCAATTAAATTTTTTAAATAAAACAATACATACCAAACACTTATTTTTTTTTTTGAATTATAACGTAATTTATCCACCACAATTTTATATATTTAATAAAATACACAATAATTGTGACGCCCTCAAAATAGGTATACAACACTCATTCTGAGTCGTCAAATATATGGTACAGAAACAACTACAACTTTATTAATATAACATAAAAACTGTGAATTTAAATACAAATATTGTCATCTAGACAATATCCACACTCAAATAAGTCCTCGCTACAATTATTTATACACTATTTTACAGAATAGTGAGGACTACTAGAACAACTTCTAGAACCATCATTCCACACCCCGACTAGTACTCGCTACATTCTCGCCTCCTGAGAAGAAAAATGAAACAAAAAGGAAAAGGGTGAGCTCAACTAGTCCAGTAAATAACATTATGACTAAGATAATATAGAACAAATTATCGTTAGTCCTCAACAGGGAAAAATCTAATAGAATACAATAGACAACTAGTTTTAGATCAACAACTGCAGCGGAAACAACAATTCATTAGAAGAGTTAAGTATAGAATGAAATCTACTATCATCTATGAATTTAAAAGTTCATCATCGATATTTTATCCCTGTAACATCAATCAATATACATCTTAAATCAAATAGTCATCTTTGCACTACAGGCCAAAGATATTCATCTGTTGGTCATGTTCATATCAACACATGTTCATCATTGCACTACGGGCCAAAGATATTCATCAGTTGATCATGTTCATCTAAACACCTGTTTATCTTTGCACTATGGGCCAAAGATATTTATCAAAAAATCATTCATCTTTGCACTACGGACCAAAGATATTCAGTTATATCATCATTTAGGACTGAGGATGACGAAAAATATTTTAAAGAAAACGAATCCAGTGAAACAAAAGAACAAGTATTAAGGATTCATACTTTAAATAATCCAAGTTCAAAAATACTTCATAAATAACCAGATTGGAGTAAAATTCAATAAAGAAGTTCAAAACATAGATCCAATCAAAGATAGGAATCATAACAGACAATCTTGGACACAGAAAAGAAAATTTAATTTTTCTGTGAATAGTGTCGTATTCGTGAATAGTGTCGTATACGTGAATAGTGTCGTATACGTGAATAGTAACTCTGACCTCAAAAGATAAAAGTTTCACAAAAAATATCATCACGCTTTGTGAATATTACTCGTGAATAGTAACTCTTGAATATTAACTCATGAATAGTAACCACGACATGAAAAAGTTCTAAATTTGATAAAAATTTTCAACCAATATTTTGGCATAATGATATTGAAGAAATAATATCATTTGAGAAAAAAATAACATCACTTATCTCAGAAAGAATTGTACTTCTGACTGGAATACTGGATATAGTGCTGAAAGAACTTGCACCGTATAGCAATACTCAAAAATGTGCTGATAGCCATCTTGCACATGCTAATGATGTCAACCAAGTATAAAAAACGTTTTTATTATTTAAAATAATTAAAACTTCTAAAAATCAATATTCAGGAATTTCGGAACTTCAGTAATTCATAACAAATAGCCCTTTTGTCAGAAAATTTGAATCTCGGGATTTTTTTATAGAAAATTCAATTCTCTACAATTTTGCAGAAGAACGTTTTTTCAAATTCCAAATAGAAATTGACCAAAATCTATAAACGGACGATTTTACAGGCTATAATCAAATTTCAGTCAAGAAATGGGCCCACGGACATGTTTAACATGTTTTAAACAACTTTTGCAACAAAAATACTCCTCATCCTCATATACTCATATATCCCACATTCATTGTAATAATATCCCCATTATTATATTATAATAATATAATAAAATATTACTTTATTAGAAAAGATAAAATATCAATTTTTAACAATTGTCACTTTAAAAATTTTCTCCATATATAACCACATAAAATCAATATTTTTCTCATCATATAAATTAATAATTAATTATTCACAAATAATATTATAGAATCACAGTACTGGCAACCAGGCCGTTCCCAGGAAAGAAGGGGCTTTCCAATAAGAATTTCTCCTTACTGGCGCGCAATTAGGTGACCAAACCTCTCCTTAGACAGAACTTTCTAGACATTGCCAATAATGTTATCTAATAATATTATTCAGATAATATGAATTATTGCTTTGATAAGGGAAAATACTGTGTAGTGACAATTATTGAAACAACAGTAATATAAAATATCAATGCAACAATTATTGAATCAATAAAATAAAATACTGAACAGTAACTACTGTAACAATTATTGAGTAGTGCCTTCTTACGTAAAAATCAATAATTTGTGCAATACCGTGTGCTACTGTGCAACAACGCGTATTACTGTGTTTTAACCACCGGGTATTCCAACAGTATTAACTGTGACGCCCCCAAAATAGGTCCATTCCATCCAACTCATTCTGAGTCGCCAAATACATGGTACAGAAATAACTACAACTTTATTATTACAACATATAAACTATTGCCGTCTAGACAATATCCACATACAAATAAATTCCCATCATAATTATTGATACATTATTTTACAAAAATGGTGAGGACTACTAAACAACTCTCTCTAGAACCATCATTACAACCCCCGACTCGTACTCGTTACATTCTCGTCTCCTGAGAAAAAAAAATAGAACAACAAGAAAAAGGGTGAGCTCAACTAGCCCAGTAAAGAATATTATGACTAAGATAATGTACAACAAATTATCCTTAGTCTTCAACAGGAAAAAACTGATAGAATACAATAGACAACAAGTTTTAGATCAACAACTGCAGCGGAAACAACAATTCATTAGAAGAGTTGAGTAGAGAATAAAATCTACTAACATCTATGAATTTAAAAGTCCATCATCAATATTTTATCCCTGTAACATCAATCAATATATATCTCAAATCAAATCAAGTATTCATCTTTGCACTACAGGCCAAAGATATTCATCAGTTGGTCATGTTCATCTAAACACCTGTTTATCTTTGCACTACGGGTCAAATATATTCATCAATTGTTCATGTTCATCTCAACACCTGTACATCTTTGCACTACGGGCCAAAGATATTCATAATAAAATCAACCATCTTTGCATTACATGCCAAAGATATTCAGTAACACCATCATTTAGGACTGAGGATGATGAAAAATATTTTTAAAGAAACGAATCCAGTGAAACAAAATGACAAGGATTAAGGATTAAGTATTCGTACTTTATTTTATCCATGTCCAAAAATACCTCAAAAATAATCATAATGGTGTAAAATTCAAGAATGATCAAAACATGGATACAATCAAAGCTAGTATCCAGAATAGATATTTTAGACAAAAAGAAGAAATTTCATTTTTCGGTGAATAGTATCGTATTCGTGAATAGTGTCGTATTCGTGAATAGTGTCGTATACGTGAACAGTAACTCCGACACCAAAAGATAGAAATTTCACAAAAAACATCTTCACGCTTCATGAATAGTACTCGTGAATAGTAACTCGTAAATAGTAACTCGTGAATAGTAACTCGTGAATAGTAACCTGACATAAAAAAGTTCCAAATTTGATAAAAAGTTTCAACCAATATTTTAACATAATGATATTGAAGAAATAATATCATTTGAGAAGAAAATAACATCCCTTACCTCGAAAGACAGTACTTCTGGTTGAAACACCGGATATAGGCTATGACTTGAACTTGCACCGTATAGCAATACTCAAAGTATACTCAAAATACTCACAAGAATACGCTCGATATTATAGAGAGAGAAAACTTCAGTTTCTGGTGTGATTTTCAATTCTAAACTAAGCACCCTATTTATAGGAAATTGCTTAGAACACCAAAGCAGAAAATTTAATATAATAATAATATATATAACAAATTCTCTACGCACACTCTCTAGATTTTGAATTCAGCATTTTCATCACATGCTAGGCTGTCCACAAACAAAAAAAACGTTTTTCATTCTTTAAATATTTTAAACGTCCAAAAATCAATTATTTCGAAGCTTCGGAACTTCAATAATTCATAATAAATAGCCCTTTTGCCAGAAAATTCGAATCTCACGAGTTTTTATAGGAAATTCCATTATCTAAAACTTTGCAGAAGGAAGATTTTCCAAATTCTAAACAGAAATTGACCGAAATCCACAAACAAGCGATTTTACAGGCTATAATCAAATTTCAGTCAAGAAATAGGTCTACCGACACACAAAATCTGTTTTTAATATTTATTACAACAAAAATACTCTTTCTCCTCATAAACTCATATATCCCACATTCATTGTAAAAATATCACCATTATTATATTATTAAAAATATAATAATATATTTAAATGAATTATTTTATCAGAAAAAGATAAAATATTAATTTTCAATAATTGTCACATTAAAAATTTTCTCCAACTATAACCACATAAAATCAATATTTTTCTCATCATATAAATTAATAATTAATTATTCACAAATAATATTACAGAATCACAGTACTAGCAACCAGGCCGCTCCCAGGAAAGAGGGGGCTTTCCAATAAGAATTTCTCCTTACTGGCGCGCAATTAGGTGACCAAACCTCTCCTTAGACAGAACTTTCTAGACATTGCCAATAATGTTATCTAATAATATTATTCAGATAATATGAATTATTGCTTCGATAATGAAAAATACTGTGTAGTGATAATTATTGAAACAACAGTAATATAAAATATCAATGCAGCAATTATTGAATCAATAACATAAAATACTGAACAGTAATTACTGTAACCATTATTGAGTAGTGCCTTCTTACGTAAGAATCAATAATTGGTGCAATACCGTGTGCTTCTGTGCAACAACGCGTATTACTGTGTTTTAACCATCGGGTATTCCAACAGTATTAACGGTAACAACTACGCCGTTTTTTATAAACAACTTATACTTGTCGTTTTCTTCATCAAATCACTTTCCGTTATGGGGCCCACAAAAGACTGCGCCGTCGTACGAATATTCCCCGACAGCACGAATATTCCACGACCAAACGAATATTCCCCGACAACAATGAATATTTTATAACCACCTACTTATTTAAAATATTTGCGCATTTTACCCATAACTAACCACATTAATCAAATTCACCCTTATTATTTCAAAAATAAATAAATAAATGAAATTCCTTTTTATTTAAAAAATTTCGGGGTCTTACAACCTCCCCTCCTTATGAAATTTCGTCCTCGAAATTGACGTACATAACTGGTGTTTCGAAAAGATGGGAATACCTCACTTTCATTTCCATTTCCAACTCCAATGTCATTTCCTCTATAGCATGATTCCTCCACAAAACTTTAACTTGTAGTATGACCTTCGTGCGTAGGACATGCTCCTTCCCATCCAACATCTTGACAGGTACCTCCTCGTACGTTAAGTCTTCGGCTATTTCGTCTGGTTCTAACTCAATAATGTGGTTCGGGTCGTCCATATATTTACGTAACATCGATACGTGAAAAACGTTATGAACACGCGTCATACTTGGCGGTAAAACGAGTCTATAGGCCACAGTTCCTATTCGATCGAGAATTTCAAATGGATTAATAAATCGAAGGTTTGAGCTTTGCTCACATCGCCAATTCTCGCTTTTGGAATAAGAACTTCTTGTACCTCCTTCAAATTCATCAGCTCCAGTGTGTAGCTTGAACAGCTTTAACTTTATCGATTAAAGTCGATTATACTCGTATATCATCACGTGGATACCTAGAGTTTTCATCTCCGTCTCTATTATTTATAAATTATACGAAATTAGTCTTTGATAATATCGTACTCGTACTTGTATACGATCTTCTACTCAACACGTCAGCTACCACGTTCGCTTTTCCAGGATGGCATGGTCAGAACATGTACTGAAATGAGTCTCCTCTTGAGTTCTTCGAAGCTCTTCCCACATTCCTTGCTCCATTCGAATTTTGTATGTGACGCCCCCAAAATTAGGTATACATCACCCATCTTGAGTCGTCAGATACATGGTACAGAATTCAAATACAACTTACTAATACCACTGTCGTGTATAATACGACAAAATACAACTGTGAGTTTGAATACAATAATTGTCTACTAGAGATCATACAAACTCAAAAGGAGTCCTCAATACAATTATTGTCACACTATTTAACAGAATAATGAGGACTACTAATTCTATTATCTGGTCCATCACTCCGTTCCCCGACTCGTCCCAGCTATATTCTCATTTTCTGAAGAGAACAGTGAAAGAAAGGGTGAGCTCAACTAGCCCAGTAAGAAATATTATGACTAAGATAATGCAGAATAAATTATCATTAGCCTTCAACAGTGTTAAACTGATAAAATATAATAAACATCAAGTTTAACTGCAGTAGAATCAGCAATCCATTAAAAAAGTCAAGTAGAAAATAAAATCTACTATCTTTTATGATTTAAAAGGTTTTTCATCACTGTTATAGCTGAGACTCAGCTTAATAAATATTCCACGTCATCGAATCACCCCTGCACTACGGCCAAGGATATTCTTTAGTATCACGACCATAATTATTCATGCACTACGGCCAAGAATATTTGTGTATTCATTAATGGTCATGATCATGCCAACAACTGTCCATCAATGCATTACGGGCCAATGAGGATTTTTAATTTTTACATCATTTGTAATATTACGGTCATGATTACACCGAATAATCCCTGGTCATAATCATACCAAGTCCATCTATGCACTACAGGCCACAGATGACTTTCAACAAAATATAAACATGAGGATGATGACAATGATATAAGAATTCAATAAAACAAGTTCAAGAATTATTTTATCCAGGAATTATTAACGTCCAAATTGTCAACACGATACTGTTTTGTGGTGTAAAATTCAAGAATGCTCAGAAGAATATTTTCCTGAAAAGATACTGGATGAAGCGCAAATATCAAGGATATTCCACAAATTTCATGGAGTATAGAATTCAAAGTTTTATCCAACTGAGTATAATAAAGAATGGAATAACAAAAGAAACCACCATGCATGCGATAGACCGCACAGACAGGTTATTCCAGCAGAATAATAATAACGGAACCAGGTCAGGTGAAATTCACACCGACAGGATGTTCCAACAGAATAATAAATAACGGAACCAGGTCCGGCGTAAAACGCACAGACAGGATATTCCAAGAGAATAATAAAAAATGGAACCAGGTCCGGCGTAAAACACACAGACAGGATGTTCCAACAGAATAATAATAAAGACGGAACCAGGTCCGGCGTATAGCACAGACAGGATATTCCGACAGAAATATAAAGACAGAATAGTAAATGGATGTCACCAATTATAGGGTATTCCGCGTATACAGGTTATTCCAACAGAATAATAATGAATGGAATAACATAAGGGTTTCACCAAGTATAGGGTATTCCGCATATACAGGTCATGTATAGGGTATGCCACTTTTACAGGTTATTCCAACAGAATAACAAAGAATGGAATAACATAAGTTCTCTTCAAGAAGAAAGAATAACACCCCTTACCTTATTAGGAGATTGAATACTGCAGTAGTGTAGTAACCGAATACTCTTCTTCTTTCTCTCTTACTCTCTCTATACTTTCTCTCTCTATAGCTTGAACGAATTCGTGAAAAATAATGAAGCCCTAGGCCTCTATTTATAGAAGATTTATTACTATTTACGAAAGTATTTACTATTTACGAAGGTAATTACTATTGACGAAGGTAATTACTATTGACGAAGGTAATTACTATTGAAGAATGTAATTACTATTTACGAAGGTAATTACTATTGACGAAGGTAATTACTATTTACGAAGGTAATTACTATTTATGAAAGAGACTCTTAGATGATGACATATGACCCCCCATAAATAATTAAACTTACCACAAACGTCTAATAATAGACTCTTTATATACATCAAGGATTGAATAAAAATTACCAGAAATCATTTTATTTTTAATCAACACATATTTAATCTTTCAACAATTATTAATCATTTATAACTTGTCGTCTCAATTATTGTTTAAATAATATAACATATTATACAGATGATATTGTGACAATAATTAAATCAATAATATAAGAGATATGATGCAACAATTACTGTAGCAATAATTGAGTAGAGCTGAGTGACTTCTCACGTAAGCATCAATAATCAAAACCGTGTGCTACTATGCAGCAACGCGTATTACTGTACTTTTACTACCGAGTAGTTCAACAGTTTTAACGGTAACACCTCCGCCGTTAATTTATAGAAAGATAATTTTGTAGTTTTCTAACTACGACAATACTTTCGTTGTGGGGTCCACCAATGATTGTGTCGTCGTACGAATATTCCCCGATAAAAAGAATATTCCCCGACCAAACGAATATTTTATAACAACTTGCGTACTTTACAAAATTTATAAATATTACCCACAACTATAACATTATATCAAATTTATTCCATAATATTCAAAAATAATAATTATAAAAATTCATCTTTATTTATAAAAACTGGGGTCTTACAACCTCCCCTTCTTATGAAATTTTGCCCTCGAAATTAGGGTACGTACATGGTATGTCGAAGAGGTAAGGATACCTTGATTTCATTTCAGATTCTAACTCCCAAGTCATTTCCTCAACATCGTGGTTTCTCCACAAAACTTTAACTTGAGGTATAACCTTGGAGCGTAGAATATGTTCCTTCTTATCCAAGATTTGAACAGGAATCTCTTCATACGTCAAATCTTCCGCTATTTCGTCCGGTTCTAACTCAATAATGTGGTTCGGGTCTTTCACATATTTACGTAACATGAATATGTGAAAAACGTTATGAACACGAGACATACTTGGCGGTAAAGCAAGTCTATAGGCCACAGTTCCTATTCGATCGAGGATTAAAAATGGACCGATGAATCGAGGATAGAGTTTTCCTCTCTTTCCAAATCTTGTAACTCCTTTCCATGGAGTAACACGTAACAACACATGATCTCCTATATTGAATTCCACGTCCTTTCGATGAAGATCAACATAACTCTTTTGTCGACTTTGTGAGGTTTTTATACGTTGTCGGATTGTTTGAATCTTTTCCGTAGTCATACGTACCAACTCTGGTCCCAACAACGTTGCTTCACCCACCTCATCCCAGCATACTGGAGAACGACACTTTCTTCCATACAACGCTTCGAATGGAGCCATGCCAATACTTGCTTGATAACTGTTGTTGTAGGAAAACTCCACCAATGGTAAGAACTTGTCCCAACTTCCCTTGAAATCAAGGACACAGAGTCTTAATAGATCTTCAAGAGTTTGAATAGTCCTCTCCGACTGTCCGTCCGTCTGAGGATGATATGCCGAGCTAAATCGTAAGTCTGTGCCCATAGCATTTTGCAAACTAACCCAAAATCGTGAAGTAAATCTTGGGTCTCGATCAGAAACTATGGATATCGGCATACCATGCAGTCTTACAATCTCGTTTATGTACATACGAGCAAGACGTTCAAGTGTATAAGTTTCTCGTATCGGTAAGAAATGAGCAGACTTGGTCAATCTATCAACAATGACCCAAATCGCATCTATGCCTTGAGAAACCTTAGGAAGACCGGTAACGAAATCCATGGTAATGTGCTCCCACTTCCATTCTGGAATTTCAAGTGGTTGCAATGGACCTTTTGGTACTTGATGCTCCGCTTTAACTCGTTGACAAGTTAGACACCTTGAGATAAACAACGCTATATCTCTCTTCATATTGCTCCACCAAAATGTATGACGAATATCATGATACATTTTGGTACTCCCAGGATGGATTGCAAACGGTGTATTGTGCGCCTCCATCATGATTTTATACTTTAAATCAGGGTCGTTAGGAACACAAAGTCTGGAGTTGACTCGAAGTATTCCTTCTTCATCGATTCTTGCTTCCGGCATAGCACCCTCTTGTACTTTCTTCCTCATACGCATCAGCTCCAGGTCTGTAGCTTGAGCAGCTTTAACTTTATCGATTAAAGTCGGTTCTACTCGTATATTCGCCATCGTCACATGCGTCCCTGGAGTCTTTAACTCTATCTCCATCCTTTGCAAGTCACACAAAATGGGCCTTTGCGTTGACAACATCGCACTCGTACTTGCATGTGATCTTCTACTCAATGCGTCAGCTACCACGTTTGCTTTTCCAGGATGGTATTGGATGGTATGATCATAATCTTTCAACAGTTCAAGCCAACGTCGTTGTCGCATGTTGAGTTCCTTTTGAGTGAAGAAATATTTGAGGTTTTTATGATCCGTAAAGATCTCCACTTTCTCCCCATACAAGTAATGCCTCCAAATTTTAAGTGCAAAGACAACAACTGCTAACTTTAGATCATGAGTAGGATAATTCTTCTCATATTCTTTGAGTTGTCGCGAGGCATAGGCTATGACTTTTCCATGTTACATGAGAACACATCCCAGCCCTTTGCCCGAAGCATCACTGTAGATGACAAATCCCTCCGAGCCAGATGGTATTGTTAGAACAGGTGCTGAAATGAGTCTCCTCTTGAGTTCTTGAAAACTCTTCTCACATTCTTCGCTCCAACCGAACTTTGTATCTTTCCGAGTTAGCTGAGTCAATGGAGTAGCGATTCGAGAAAATCCTTCCACGAATCTCCGATAATAACCAGCTAAACCGAGAAAGCTACGTACTTCGGTCACTGATTTAGGTTGCTCCCAGCTTTGAATAGCTTCAATCTTTGCTGGGTCAACAGATATTCCATGACTTGATACCACGTGCCCAAGGAATGCTACTTCCTCAAGCCAGAACTCGCATTTCTTCTACTTGGCATAAAGCTTATATTCACGAAGCTTTTGGAGTGTCAGCCTCAAGTGTTGCTCATGATCTTCACGGCTTTTGGAATAAATAAGGATGTCATCAATAAAGACGACCACAAAGTGATCCAAATATTCCTTGAATACTCGGTTCATCATATCCATGAAGGCAGCAGGAGCATTAGTCAATCCAAAGGACATGACTAGGAATTCATAATACTCGTACCGAGTTCTGAAAGCTGTCTTTGGAATGTCATCGGTTCTAATCTTCAATTGGTGATACCCGGAACGAAGATCAATCTTTGAAAAGAATTTGGCTCCTTGCAACTGGTCAAACAAGTCATCAATACGTGGCAATGGATACCTATTTTTGATGGTGACATGATTCAACTCCCGATAATCAATACAAAGTCGCATACTCCCATCTTTCTTCTTCATGAATAGAACAGGAGCACCCCAAGGAGAAGTACTAGGACGAATAAAGCCAATGTCTAACAATTCCTGCAGTTGGGTTTTTAACTCCTGAAGTTCAATAGGAGCCATTCGATATGGGGCTTTAGAAATGGATTTTGTACTGGGTTCAAGGTCGATACAAAATTCAATCTCACGCTCTGGGGGTAGGCCAGGAAGTTCTTCGGGGAATACGTCAGGAAATTCATTAACAATAGAAATATCGTTCAAAACTGACGTATTTTTGTTTAAATCTGTGACATGAGCTAAGAAAGCTTGACATCCGTTTTTCAATAAACGAATAGCTTTATGGCTTGAGATGACTGTGATTGATTTTAATGGTTTGGTCGCTTGAATTCGCATAATAGGTTGATTAGGAATATGAAAGCTAACAACCTTATGGAAACAATCAATTTTTGCATGATGAGTAGTTAACCAATCAATCCCTAGAATCACGTCAAATGCAAGTATTTTCAATGAAATAAGATCTAAAGGTAATGTGAGGGTACCGATTTGAACCAAACAAGATTTATAAACAGTGGATGTAATAAAGATTTCTCCCAACGGAATTTCCACAGATAAGTCAAAGTCTAATTTCTCCGGAGTCAAATTTAATCGATGAGCGCAAGTAGGAGAAATAAAAGAATGGGTAGAACCGGTATCAAATAAAGTATAGACTTCTTTAGAGTTTATGATAAGCTTACCAGTGATGACCTCATTCGGGTTCCTTGCTTTCTGGGAGGTCACAACAAACGTTCTCCCTTGCACTACCGGCTTTGACCTTTCTGGGACGGCCTTTGGTGCCTCTATCCTAGCTGAATTTGTCTTTGGTAAACGACAAAATCGGGCTAAGTGACCTTCTCTTCCATAATTATAACATGCTTTGGACGGCATCGCGCAATTTGGACTGATGTGTCCCTCCCCTCCGCATTTGAAGCATATGATAGGTGGTCTTTCTCCTTCCTTAACAACGGGTGCTGGTACTGACGTCTTTCCATCATTGTTGAATCTCCTCTTCTTGAAATGTCCATTCTTATTGTTTTGGCCCTGATTACCACCGAAGTGGTTACCATTTCTGGCTTGCTGATTCCCTCCACGCTTGTTGTTACCGCTTCGATGACCACTCTCGCTGGTATTATAATTTTGCCGGCTGCTCTCTTTTAGTTGAGTTGACTCGTTATCGCGCTCCACTAACTGATCCCTATTTACAACATCTGAATACAAACACTGTTTATGAGAAATAAGATGTTGACGTATCTCCGGCTTCAAACCTCTTAAAAACATTCGCGCCATTCTATCTTCATTATCCACCAAGTGGGACGCAAACCGTGATAACTCTGCAAATTTTGCCTCGTATTGCGACACGGTCATATTATTTTGTTCTAACTTAATAAACTCCACCTCCTTAATGTGGCGAATACTTTCGGGAAAGTATTTTTCGTTGAACAGCTCCTGGAACTTCTCCCAAGATATCTTCAGTACAGCAGGTTGAGTGCGTTTTACCGATTCCCACCAGTAATCTGCCTCTCCGCGCAACATAAAGGCGGCAAAGGGAACCTTTTGCTCCTCGGAGCATCCCAAGACATCAAATATCTTGGTAATCTGCTTTATCCATGTTTCCGCCATAAGTGGTTTTGGCTCTCCCTTAAACTCCGGTGGTCCCAGCTCCTTGAACTGTTTAGCGGTGACCGCCCGAGAGTTTCCTGTGTTTCCATCTACGTTTTGGACAGGAGTCGCTCTCGCCTGCTGTTGCATGAATTGCATAAAGCCTCTAAACATTTGATCATTCATCATTTGGTCAGTGTTGTTGTTTGCATGAGGATTGTCGCCTTCCTGATGCACATTATCCTGATTATTGATATGTTGTGAATCAACGATTGCCTGTGCTCCATTGCTATTCTCAACATTCTCAGATGTCATTTTCAGATACTGCCACAAAACAAAGGTTAATTGACATGTAACATAATATCTCTAAACTCTGACCAACCAATTTAAATACAAAATAAATTTAATTAGGTCATACTAGCAAAGGAATTCCCCATCTCTCCCCTCCTAGTTCTAGTCTCACATCTTAGCCAGGGATCATATCCCTAAGCTCTGATACCAACTGTGACGCCCCCAAAATTAGGTATACATCACCCATCTTGAGTCGTCAGATACATGGTACAGAATTCAAATACAACTTACTAATACCACTGTCGTGTATAATACGACAAAATACAACTGTGAGTTTGAATACAATAATTGTCTACTAGAGATCATACAAACTCAAAAGGAGTCCTCAATACAATTATTGTCACACTATTTAACAGAATAATGAGGACTAATAATACTATTCTCTGGTCCATCACTCCGTTCCCCGACTCATCCCAGCTATATTCTCATTTCCTGAAGAGAACAGTGAAAGAAAGGGTGAGCTCAACTAGCCCAGTAAGAAATATTATGACTAAGATAATGCAGAATAAATTATCATTAGCCTTCAACAGTGTTAAACTGATAAAATATAATAAACATCAAGTTTAACTGCAGTAGAATCAGCAATCCATTAAAAAAGTCAAGTAGAAAATAAAATCTACTATCTTTTATGATTTAAAAGGTTTTTCATCACTGTTATAGTTGAGACTCAGCTTAATAAATATTCCACATCATCGAATCACCCCTGCACTACTGCCAAGGATATTCTTTAGTATCACGATCACAATTATTCATGCACTACGGCCAAGAATATTTGTGTATTCATTAATGGTCATGATCATGCCAACAACTGTCCATCAATGCACTACGGGCCAATGAGGATTTTTAATTTTTATATCATTTGTAATATTACGGTCATGATTACACCGAATAATCCCTGGTCATAATCATACCAAGTCCATCTATGCACTACAGGCCACAGATGACTTTCAACAAAATATAAACATGAGGATGATGACAATGATATAAGAATTCAATAAAACAAGTTCAAGAATTATTTTATCCAGGAATTATTAACGTCCAAATTGTCAACACGATACTGTTTTGTGGTGTAAAATTCAAGAATGCTCAGAAGAATATTTCCCTGAAAAGATACTGGATGAAGCGCAAATATCAAGGATATTCCACTAATTTCATGGAGTATAGAAGTCAAAGTTTTATCCAACTGAGTATAATAAAGAATGGAATAACAAAAGAAACCACCATGCATGCGATAGACCGCACAGACAGGTTATTCCAGCAGAATAATAATAACGGAACCAGGTCAGGTGAAATTCACACCGACAGGATGTTCCAACAGAATAATAAATAACGGAACCAGGTCCGGCGTAAAACGCACAGACAGGATATTCCAAGAGAATAATAAAAAATGGAACCAGGTCCGGCGTAAAACACACAGACAGGATGTTCCAACAGAATAATAATAAAGACGGAACCAGGTCCGGCGTATAGCACAGACAGGATATTCCGACAGAAATATAAAGACAGAATAGTAAATGGATGTCACCAATTATAGGGTATTCCGCGTATACAGGTTATTCCAACAGAATAATAATGAATGGAATAACATAAGGGTTTCACCAAGTATAGGGTATTCCGCATATACAGGTCATGTATAGGGTATGCCACTTTTACAGGTTATTCCAACAGAATAACAAAGAATGGAATAACATAAGTTCTCTTCAAGAAGAAAGAATAACACCCCTTACCTTATTAGGAGATTGAATACTGCAGTAGTGTAGTAACCGAATACTCTTCTTCTTTCTCTCTTACTCTCTCTATACTTTCTCTCTCTATAGCTTGAATGAATTCATGAAAAATAATGAAGCCCTAGACCTCTATTTATAGAAGATTTATTACTATTTACGAAAGTATTTACTATTTACGAAGGTAATTACTATTGACGAAGGTAATTACTATTGACGAAGGTAATTACTATTGACGAAGGTAATTACTATTTACGAAGGTAATTACTAATGACGAAAGTAATTACTATTGACGAAGGTAATTACTATTTACGAAGGTAATTATTATTTATGAAAGAGACTCTTAGATGATGACATATGGCCTCCCCATAAATAATTAAACTTACCACAAACGTCTAATAATAGACTCTTTATATACATCAAGGATTGAATAAAAATTACCAGAAATTATTTTATTTTTAATCAACACATATTTAATCTTTCAACAATTATTAATCATTTATAACTTGTCATCTCAATTATTGTTTAAATAATATAACATATTATACAGATGATACTGTGACAATAATTGAATCAATAATATAAGAGATATGATGCAGCAATTACTGTAGCAATAATTGAGTATAGCTGAGTGACTTCTCACGTAAGCATCAATAATCAAAACCGTGTGCTACTATGCAGCAACGCGTATTACTGTACTTTTACAACCGAGTAGTTCAACAGTTTTAACGGTAACACCTCCGCCGTTAATTTATAGAAAGATAATTTTGTAGTTTTCTAACTACGACAATACTTTCGTTGTGGGGTCCACCAATGATTGTGTCGTCGTACGAATATTCCCCGACAAAAAGAATATTCCCCGACCAAACGAATATTTTATAACAACTTGCGTACTTTGCAAAATTTATAAATATTACCCACAACTATAACATTATATCAAATTTATTCCATAATATTCAAAAATAATAATTATAAAAATTCATCTTTATTTATAAAAACTGGGGTCTTACATTGTATCTCTACGAGTCAGCTGCGTTAATGGAATAACGATTCGAGAATATCCTTCAACGAATCTCCGATAATAATCAACTAAGCCTAGAAAGCTACGTATTTCGATTACTGACTTAGGTTGCTCTCAACAGTGAATCATATCCCAACCTTGGATAGCACGTTACAATGACACTTATCAGTTTACTATCGCACGAATATTGTGTCCCCTACGAAGAGTCTGGCTTCGGTGTATTCCACAAAGGAAGTCAAAAGATAAAAGCTCGGGTACCAAATTCTATAGTTAAATTTTTAACTCCTGAAGTTCAATAGGAGCCATGAGATTTTTAGAAATGGGTTTTGTACCGGGTTCAAAGTCGATACAAAATTCAATATCACGCTCTGGGAGTAGGCCAAGAAATTCTTCAGAAAATACGTCAAAAAATTCACTAACAACAGAAATATCATTCAAATCTTATGTACTTTTGTTCAAGTCCATGACATGGGCTAAGAAAACATGACATCTATTTTTCAATAAACGAATGACTTCATGGCTTGATATAAAAATGTTTAACTTTAATGATTTGATTGCTTGAGTTCGAATATCAGGTTGCTTAGGAATATGAAAACTAACAACCTTACAAAAGCAATTAATTTTGGCATGATGAGTAGTTAACCTTAAAATCACATCAAAAGTAAATATCTCTATAGAAATAAGGTTAACAGGTAATGTGATAGTGCCAACTTGAATCAAGCAAGATTTTTAAACAACGGATGTAATGAAAGTTTCTCCTAACGGAGTCTCCATAAATAGGTCAAAGTCTAATTTCTCCGTAGTCAATTTCAAACGTTGAGCGCAAGCAAGAGAGATAAAAGAATGGGTAGAACCGGTACCTAGTAAGGTATAAACTTCGCAAGAATTATAATTGACTAACCCGTGCTAACTTCGTTCGGGTTCCTCGCATTTTGACCGGTCACGACAAACGCTCTTCCAGGAACCGTTGACTTTGACTTTTCTGGGACAGCCTTTTGAATCACCGTCCCCGCTGGAATTGGTTTTGCTACCGTACACTCTCGAGCGATATGTCCTTCCTTTCCACAATTATAGCATACCTTGAACTGTTGTGGACCGTTTGGGCTGATATGTCCCTCTTTCCCGCATTTGTAACATACGACCGATGGTCTTTCTCCTCCCTTGGAACCAGTTGCTGCTGGCACTGTCGTCTTCACATGGTCATTGTTAAATCTCCTCTTTTTAAAATCTCCTCCCGACTCGCTTCTTCTATTTTCATGGCCACGATTACCACCAGAGTGGTTACCGCCTTTGTCCATATTCTTCTTTCTCCGCTGGTTATCGTTATTCTGATGACTGCTATCTTCGGTATGATCCTGGTTATGGTCCCTCGGTTGAACGTACTCGTTATCTCGCTCTAACAACTGAGCCCTGTTGACAACATCTGAATAAATAGAAAATTTATGAGAAATGAGATACTGACGTATGTCGGGTTTCAAACCTCTCAGAAACATCCGCGTCATACGTTCCTCATTCTCCACCAAATGAGGTGCAAACCTGGATAACTTCATGAACTTTGCCTCGTACTGGGACACCGTCATGTTATTCTGCTCCAGTCTAATAAACTCCACTTCCTTCATATGACGAATACTTTCAGGAAAGTATTTTTCGATGAAAAGTTTCTGAAACGTCTCCCATGACATGCTGAGTGCGGCTGGATGTGTACGCTTCACAGACTCCCACCAGTAGTCTGCCTCGCCACGGAACATAAAGGTGGTGAATGGAACCTTCTGTTCCTCCGTGCATCCCAAGACATCGAATATCTTGGTAATTTGCTTGACCCATGTTTCCGCCATGATCGGATCGGGCTTTCCCTTAAATTCTGGTGGTCCCAACTCTTTGAACTGCTTGGCTGTGACCACCCGTGAATTGCTATCATTTCCTCCTGTATTTTGAACACGAGTCTCCCTCGTCTAGTTTTGCATGAACTGCAAAAAGCTCCTAAACATTCCGTCGTTCATCGTCTGCTCAGTGGTGTTGTTCACAGGAGGTACGTTGTCAGCCTGTTGCACGTTCTCCTCGTTAGTGAGTACATGCGTCGCCACGGTCTCATTTACTCCACTGTTAATATTCTCAGTCGAAATTCTCAAATACTGCCATAAAACAAGGGTTAATTAAACAAATTAACAAATCACATAATACCCTTATATTATGACCGACCAACAAATAAGCTTAGGTAGGACACACTAGCGAAGGATTTACTCGTCTCTCCCCTCCTAGTTCTATTCCCCGATCTCCACCAGAGATCATATCCCTAAGCTTTGATACCAACTGTGACGCCCCCAAAATAGGTCCATTCCATCCAACCCATTCTGAGTCGCCAAATACATGGTACAGAAATAACTACAACTTTATTATTACAACATATAAACTATTGCCGTCTAGACAATATCCACATACAAATAAATCTCCATCATAATTATTGATACATTATTTTATAAAAATGGTGAGGACTACTAAACAACTCTCTCTAGAACCATCATTACAACCCCCGACTCGTACTCGCTACATTCTCGTCTCCTGAGAAGAAAAAATAGAACAACAAGAAAAAGAGTGAGCTCAACTAGCCCAGTAAAGAATATTATGACTAAGATAATGTACAACAAATTATCCTTAGTCTTCAACAGAGAAAAATCTGATAGAATACAATAGACAACAAGTTTTAGATCAACAATTGCAGCGGAAACAACAATTCATTAGAAGAGTTGAGTGGAGAATAAAATCTACTAACATCTATGAATTTAAAAGTCCATCATCAATATTTTATCCCTGTTTAACATCAATCAATATATATCTCAAATCAAATTAAATATTCATCTTTGCACTACAGGCCAAAGATATTCATCAGTTGGTCATGTTCATCTAAACTCCTGTTCATCTTTGCACTACGGGCCAAAGATATTCATCAAATGTTCATGTTTATCTCAACACCTGTACATCTTTGCACTACGGGCCAAAGATATTCATAATAAAATCAACCATCTTTGCACTACAGGCCAAAGATATTCAGTAACACCATCATTTAGGACTGAGGATGATGAAAAATATTTTTAAAGAAACAAATCCAGTGAAACAAATTGACAAGGATTAAGGATTAATGATTCGTACTTATTTTATCCATGTCCAAAAATACCTCAAAAATAATCATAATGGTGTAAAATTCAAGAATGATCAAAACATGGATACAATCAAAGCTAGTATCCAGAATAGATATTTTGGACAAAAAGAAGAAATTTCATTTTTCGGTGAATAGTGCGGTATTCGTGAATAGTGTCGTATACGTGAACAGTAACTCCGACACCAAAAGATAGAAATTTCACAAAAAACATCTTCACGCTTCATGAATAGTACTCGTGAATAGTAACTCGTGAATAGTAACTCATGAATAGTAACCCTGACATGAAAAAGTTCCAAATTTGATAAAAAGTTCAACCAATATTTCAACATAATGATATTGAAGAAATAATATCATTTGAGAAGAAAATAACATCCCTTACCTCGAAAGACAGTACTTCTGGTTGAAACACCGGATATAGGCTATGACTTGAACTTGCACCGTATAGCAATACTCAAAGTATACTCAAAATACTAACAAGAATACACTCGATATTATAGAGAGAGAAAACTTCAGTTTCTGGTGTGATTTTCAATTCTAACCTAAGCACCCTATTTATAGGAAATTGCATAGAACGCCAAAAAAAACAAAAAATAGCCCTATTCAGCATTTTCATAACATGCTAGGCTGCCCACAAACAAAAAAAACGTTTTTCATTCTTTAAATATTTTAAACTTCCAAAAATCAATTATTTCGAAGCTTCGGAACTTCAATAATTCATAATAAATAGCCCTTTTACCAGAAAATTCGAATCTCGCGAGTTTTTATAGGAAATTCCATTATCTAAAACTTTGCAGAAGGAAGTTTTTTCAAATTCGAAATAGAAATTGACCGAAATCCACAAACGAGCGATTTTACAGGCTATAATCAAATTTCAGTCAAGAAATAGGTCTACCGACACACAAAATCTGTTTTTAATATTTATTGCAACAAAAATACTCTTTCTCCTCATAAACTCATATATCCCACATTCATTGTAAAAATATCACCATTATTATATTATTAAAAATATAATAATATATTTAAATGAATTATTTTATCAGAAAAAGATAAAATATTAATTTTCAACAATTGTCACATTAAAAATTTTCTCCATCTATATCCACATAAAATCAATATTTTTCTCATCATATAAATTAATAATTAATTATTCACAAATAATATTACAGAATCACAGTACTAGCAACCATGCCGTTCCCAGGAAAGAGGGGGCTTTCCAATAAGAATTTCTCCTTACTGGCGCGCAATTAGGTGACCAAACCTCTCCTTATACAGAACTTTCTAGACATTGCCAATAATGTTATCTAATAATATTATTCAGATAATATGAATTATTGCTTCGATAATGAAAAATACTGTGTAGTGACAATTATTGAAACAACAGTAATATAAAATATCAATGCAGCAATTATTGAATCAATAACATAAAATACTGAACAGTAATTACTGTAACCATTATTGAGTAGTGCCTTCTTACGTAAGAATTAATAATTGGTGCAATACTGTGTGCTACTGTGCAACAACGCGTATTACTGTGTTTTAACCACCGGGTATTCCAACAGTATTAACGGTAACAACTACGCCATTTTTTATAAACAACTTATACTTGTCGTTTTCTTCATCTAATCGCTTTCCGTTATGGGGCCCACAAAAGACTGCGCCGTCGTACGAATATTCCCCGACAGCAAGAATATTCCACGACCAAACGAATATTCCCCGACAACAATGAATATTTTATAACCACCTACTTATTTAAAATATTTGCGCATTTTACCCATAACTAACCACATTAATCAAATTCACCCTTATTATTTCAAAAAATAAATAAATAAATGAAATTCCTTTTTATTTAAAAATTTTCGGGGTCTTACATTAACGGTAACTACGCCGTTATTTATAAACAACTCATACTTGTCTTTTTTCATCCAATCGCTTTCTGTTATGGGGACCACAAAAGACTGCGCCGTCGTACGAATATTCCCCGATAGCAAGAATATTCCACGACCAAACGAATATTCCCCGACAACAATGAATATTTTATAATCACCTGTTTATTTTAAAATATTCGCGCATTTTACTCATAACTAATCACATTAATCAATTCAACCCTTACTATTTCAAAATAATAAATAGAGAAAATTCCATTTTATTAAAAAAAAAATCGGGGTCTTACAACAATATATTTAGAAAAATATTTAATAAATCTTTAACTCAATATTTAAGATAAACTATATAAAAAATAATAATTCATAGCCAAAGTTAGATGAGTCTCATCCATTAAATGTAGATCCCACCATTCATTTTTACGATCTAAAAGATATAATAATTTTTATCCCCATAATTGTTATGTGGATGGTGGACTGTATCTGCACAATAACTGTGCGGATGGGATATAATCGGATGGTAGATTGTATTCGCACAATATTTGTTATTTAAGAATTTAAATATATTACTTATTTAATTTATAAGAAAGTTGTATATCAAATTTTGTAAATTAATTTGTGAAAATTCTTGATCTAAATTTGATGTTAATTCATTTAACTAATAAATAAAAAAATTGGAATTAAAACACTTTTTAGATAACTTATAATATATTAATTAATTATAACCACTTGATTTTAAATTTTAGTTTTTTTTAAAAATAAAAATTGACTTTAGGGAGAGAGGGTGTGAATTATTTTGTTAAATATTTTGCAATTTCAAGAATGTCATTCTATTTTTGGGTTAAAATGATAAAATATATATAGGAGTGTGCAACCGGTAAATACTGGTCCGAATCGGACCAGTACTAGAAATTAGCTAAATTTTGATTTCGAATTGGTTTATCGGTTCGGTACCGATTTTTTTTGAAAATTATTATAATTATTATTTTATTATTATTATTATCATTATTTCTTTTTTATTTTTATTAATAATAACAAAAAATTAAAAAATCGATATATATCGATCCGATTCAGTAATATCGAACTATAAAATTTTGTACCGAAATCGATACCGAAAAATCTATATATATCCATTTTTTTTTATCAAAACCAAACCAATTCTTTTTATACTGAACCGAGCAATCGAATAACCGGAAAAACCGGAACTGGTGCACAGTCCTAAATATATCCCATTCAATTTTTTGTTAGGGTTAGGATTTGGCTGACCGATATAGCACCCAGCAAAATTAAACGCATTCACTCCTACCCTGCCTGGGCCGCCTCCCTCCTCTGACCTCTCTATCTCTCTCTATAATGGCGGCTTTCTACCGTATTCCGATGTCCCGCAATTTCTTTCCAGCCTCAATTCAATCCCACCTCTTACAACTCCAGAACCACTACTCACTTCCTTCCAATTAAAGCCTCCACCACCTCACCTGACTCACCCCCACAAAAACACCGCCGACCCGCCGACGAAACTATCCGCCAAGAAGCCCGCCGCCACAGCTCTACCAACTCTGACCATGGTTTCTCCGCCAAATACGTTCCTTTCAACGCCGATCCATTCTCTACCGAATCCTACTCCCTGGACGAAATTGTCTATCGCAGCCGTTCAGGCGGCCTCCTTGACGTTCAACACGACCTCACCGCCCTGAAAAAATACGACGGGAAGTACTGGAAATCCCTCTTCGATTCTCGTGTGGGAAAAACCACATGGCCGTATGGATCCGGCGTCTGGTCCAAGAAAGAATGGGTCTTGCCGGAAATTGACAGCGACGATATCGTTAGTGCATTTGAAGGTAATTCTAACCTTTTCTGGGCTGAGCGTTACGGCAAACAGTTTCTGGGCATGAATGATTTGTGGGTTAAACATTGTGGGATCAGTCACACGGGTAGTTTTAAAGATTTGGGTATGACTGTTTTGGTTAGTCAAGTTAACCGGTTACGCAAAATGAACCGCCCAGTCATCGGCGTTGGCTGCGCCTCCACTGGCGACACATCAGCCGCACTATCTGCTTATTGTGCTGCTGCTGGGATTCCGTCTATTGTGTTTTTACCTGCTAATAGAATTTCTATAGCACAGTTGGTTCAGCCTATTGCAAATGGGGCTTTTGTTTTGAGTCTTGATACAGATTTTGATGGGTGTATGCGGTTGATTCGTGAAGTAACTGCTGAACTACCAATATATTTGGCAAATTCATTGAATAGTTTGAGGTTAGAAGGGCAAAAAACTGCTGCTATTGAGATTTTGCAGCAGTTTGATTGGGAAGTAGCCGGATTGGGTGATTGTTCCGGGAGGAAATTTGGGTAATATATATGCCTTTTATAAAGGGTTTCAAATGTGTAAAGAATTAGGGTTAGTTGATCGGATACCGAGGCTGGTTTGTGCTCAAGCTGCCAATGCTAATCCGCTTTACCTCCATTTTAAGTCTGGCTGGAAGGACTTTAAAGCAGTTAAAGCTAATATAACTTTTGCATCCGCTATTCAGATTGGTGATCCGGTTTCTATCGATAGAGCTGTTTTTGCTCTAACTAATTCAAATGGGATTGTTGAGGAAGCTACTGAGGAAGAGTTAATGGATGCCATGGCTCAAGCAGACTCAACTGGGATGTTTATATGCCCCCATACTGGAGTTGCATTAACTGCATTGATTAAGCTCAGGAATAGTGGGGTGATTAGTCCCACTGATAGGACTGTGGTGGTGAGCACTGCTCATGGGTTGAAGTTCACACAATCAAAGATTGATTATCACTCGAAAGAGATACCAGATATGGCTTGCAGATATGCTAATCCGCCTGTGCATGTGAAAGCAGATTTCGGTTCAGTTATGGATGTTTTGAAGAAGTATTTGCTAAGCAAAGACTCAAACTTTTAGATTTATGAGCATTGTAAGTTTTGGCCATGTACTCTATGTTATCCTTGTTTCAGTTTATTAGTTATTGTTATGGTTAAGCAAGGATTCCAAGCTAAGTGTTGTCATGGCTTTGTTGTTGCATTACTCTTTTGAAGATTAGGAGTTCTTTGATAGATCAGCAAAGACCTTATTTAAGGCATGTTGCCATTTTAAGAGAATAATTTGAATTCAATGACATTTTTGTTGCAAAAGATAGCATTTTTGAATGGGTAATTTGCTTTCTAATTCTTAGTTAGCTTTCGATGTTGGTACGTGCTACTGTCCGCCTTGCTTTGTTGAGTCACTAAGACATAACAAAATAGATTGAGAGGAATGGATTATTTAGTAAATTTTTCCTATAATGTATTTATTTTTTAGGGAACTGATACATGTATTTTTGATATTTCTACATGGTCTCACATGAGCATACAATGGGTCACACTTTCATTTTCATGTGAGAAAGAACTATGTGGAAATATCATAAACACATGTGGAAATAGTGTTCATTTTTTATTGCTTGGTAACCTATATACCGAGTATTTGCCAGTGAAGCAGCAAATGAATAATTAACTTGTACGTCATCCACGCCAAAAAAATAATATTCCTTTTTAAGATTTTGAAACATGGTTACCTTCATGACAGGGTCACAAGCAATTCATTTGAAAGCTCTAGAGGAATTAAAAGTGTCTCCAGAACCTCCAAGTTCTCGCATTTGTATCTACTATTTTGTCATATGCCGAATGGTGCTCTCATTCTCCACATTACTTGGTGTTTGATGTGTACACAATTGTGTCTTGTACTGGTAATAATCTCAATTGTCTTTCTGAAAAAAGTTCAGGGTCTTCTAAAAATACATTCAGATATTTTTTATACAGCAGCCAATATGAACTTAGTTGTTAGAATTTGTATTATGGTGGCAAAAGTTTGCTGCAGCCTGCAAAGCACCTGGCATAACTGAGTTGTTGTCAGTTTTTTCTCAATCAACACAACTATTTGAAGGAAGAAATTATATCTCTCAGCTTTAATGGTCGGGGAATTGTACCTGCTCAAGCTCGTTCTTGTGAAGTGTATATATTTATACGGGGTCCTCTATTTTCCAGAGCCTGAAGAGTGTCGGCATGGTCTTATTCTGATGGTCTTTGGAGATGATGGCATCCTCTTGGTCTAATTAGCAATCGAGAAAATACAGGAGAATACAAGGTGATTCCCACATAAACAAACTGATCCCTATATATGTCATATTTATGTTTTTCATTTAAGAAGAAAAATATTTCCATCTTAAATGCAAAATATGTCTGTTGTAATTTAAATGCATACATACTATTCCCTCCATTTTACACCGAAAAACTCTCATTTGTAAACAGAATATGTATTTTTGTTGCATATTTATCCTTGAAAATAATAGTTTGTTAGTTTAGTAATAATAACAGAATTTTGAAATCATGACAATAAAATTGAGAATATTATGTCATTTTATACTACCATAAAAAAATTTAGATTTTTTTTTTACGATTGATCTTTTTTAAACAGAGAGGGAGTATATTAAATTAAGACAACTAACACTGGATTTGCTAATGTCCAATATAACAGTTATACGTATATATGTCTTAATATTAAAGAAAGACGGCTAAAGAAGAAACCACTGAAACATTATTAATGTAACTAAAATTAGTAGCAAAGAAAATATCTCCAAGCTCCTCCATGGATCACCTTCTTTAGCATAGTTGACTTGACTTCACTCATATATCCACTGCAAGAAAGTGATCAGCGTGTGTGTGTGAGAGAGAGAGAGAGAGAGTTTTAAACTTAAACATGGCTATGGCTGATGTTGATAAAGAAGAACAGAGGAGGCATGAGTTCAAAGGGCAAACCAGGCTTCCAAAATTTGCAGTCCAAAAACATTATGATCTTACTCTAAAACTCAATCTTTCAGCCTCCAACTTCTCTGGCAATGTATTAATCCACCTCTCCCTACTTGATGTCACCCACTACCTCGTCTTGAACGCACTTGACCTGCTCATCCAATCAAGTTTCATTCACTAATTCTCGAAACCAATTAGTACTCAACTCTACTACTACTCTCACTCATTAGTACTTATTTATATATGCTTTTATAATCAATATCATAACAACTAGAGTAATGTTGTACACTTAATCCATTGTCACAAATGGTGTTTTTTTGATTTTAAAGCAGAAATATATTCCTTGTGATGTGGTGGTGGACGGTGACGATGAGATACTTGTGTTGGTCTTTGAGTAGGCTCTTCTTTGGGGGATGGAGTTTTGGCTATTAACTTTTCTGGAATTTTAAATGAACACATGAAGGGTTTCTACAGAAGGTATCTGTTTCTTTCTTTCTTTCTTTCACCTGTTTAATTTGGTTGATGACAAATCTGTTTATAAAAAGATAACTAAAGGAACTTATCAAAATTCTTATCCGACTGAGGACCTGAGGTGATTACTAGTTGTAGTGGGTAGATTGACGTAAAAGGAATTTGTTTTCAATGTTTACGAGCCAAGAAAATTTGAAACCTACTTTTACAGGAATCAAATGGATTTTTTTGGGGACTCCTCTATTGACTATCATCATACAGGACCTATGTGGATGGAGGAGTGAAGAAAAATATGGCAGTGACACAATTTGAATCTGTGGATGCACGCAAATGTTTCCCCTGTTGGGATGAATCTGCTCTCAAGGTAGCATTTTTTTTGTTGCTAAATTTCTCTCAAGGAGGCATATGCAAGCAGTTGTATTGATTCTTGATTTTTTTTGGGGGTGAACTTTAATTTCTTAATTTTCACCAAAAGTTAGTAACCTCTTATTCCTGTATCGGTCGGATGGTTTTCTTTTCTTTGATTTAGTATAAATAACGTTTCTTGTGAAACAGCCATCTGGAATAGCGTTGAAAGTTGTGCAAGAATTAAGACAAACTTGATTATCATTACTTTTTCAATGTGAAAGAATGAAAACATATACTGACTGATAAGTAATTGTTTAATACATTCGTTGGAGAATGGAGAGCATATGCTGTCTCATATTTGTTCAATATATCTTATGTCTGAATCATTCCTTATGGATCAACAATTTGCAAACAAGTCATGAATAGCGATAGATAAAGAATTTGTTTACACAAACTGTCGATGTGTTGAGCCTAATGAAAGGCTAGTTCGCAAAGAATAGTGTTCAAACTCTCAACCATGGCTAATATTACGAATTATTAACACTGCTTTAAATAGCTTCTACATGATCTCAAAGCCTTGAGGAAAGCAGATGTCATATGACTACAATGTTTTGGTATTGTGATTAATTTGTCCAAACCAGACCGAGTCATGAAACTTGGTCTTTTTTGAGAGGGCTCAGTTTTAGAAACTACTGTGCAGAAAAACTTTTTTCAGCTTCACTGGAATTAAGACAGTTTACGGAACCTATTGAAAATGAATGACCCATTACTGAGGAAAATGTACAAGAGGAGAAAGTGCAAACTTGATTTGTTTCATTTGTTCCTATTAGTTGTTTGGAGGTGAATAGGTGATGATTACTGTGCATTTAACTAACTTTAGTATTAAACTTCTTTTAATATTATACTTATCCTTGCAGGCTACCTTCAAGATTACGGTAGATGATATACCATCTGAATTGACAGTGTTGTCTAACATGCCAGTTTGTCAGGAAAATCATAATAGGCACCTAAAGGCTGTTCATTTTGAGGTCTCATCTATCATGTCAACTTATTTGGTGGCGGTTGTAATGGGTTTGTTTGATCGCGTTGAAGATAAAACATCTGATGGTATGCATACAAGTTAAAGGCTGATTACTCCAATTTTATTTTATTTTTACTTTTGTCCTCTCTTCCTGGATTCTGATAATCGGTCGTGCAGGGATTGTTGTTTGTGCATACTGTCCTGTTGGAAAAAGTGACAAGGGAAAATTTGCTCCAAGTATTGCTGTTAAGGCACTTGATATATTTAGGAAGTGATTCTTTCGCTTTCTTTTCTGTGGTGAATCTGACCTTGAGTTATATGACCTTATCCGTAATACTGACAAATAAACAACTTCTGCTGTGTAAAAGAGCAATGTTAATGTTCAAAAAGAGATGAGAGTGCCTTTCACAATCTGTGGTTATCAGTGTGACAATCATTTAAGTCCCTCCACCTACACGGATATAATTTATACATGAAAGCTTGAATCTCTCCAACTAAAATGAAAAGGAGAGAAAGAAAACCTAAATTATGCAAATAAATGATCCAGGAATCTTGTCTCTTTCACTATTGACATGGAAACTGCTGTAATGAAGGTTTGCAAGTAATAGAACCACTAAACCTGTCAACGAATTGGTACTTGACTCTTATTTCAGCAGTTAGTGAGTCCATGTTTTATGAAGGTTTCAGAAGATCAAAGAAAGATATAGATATGCTTACGCTTTGTAATGAAAAATGCTGTTTTGGTACACTGTCTGGACATTAGATTGACTCTATGCTGGAATGCTTAGCTACTTCTCAATGCCTTACACACTTCCTAAGCTGAATATGGTTGCTGTTCCCGATTTTTCTGGTAGGGGCCATGGAAAATTATGGCTTGATCACATATCGCAAGACCGAGGTACTGCACGATGATTTGCATTCTGCTGCAGCTAACACAAAAAGGGTAGGTTGAAATCTAAATGTGCGTTTTTTTTTTTTGCTTTTTGTCTTTTTTTAATTTTATGACACCAAGATTAAAAAGAAAAACTCTAAAAGTTTATAGCTCTGATGTATAGGAATGGTTCACCAACATGGTACTTTACTTTTTCTTGTCCTCCTAATATGATCATAGGTACCAAAACATAGATAAAGAAGCAAAAAATTCAAAACTTTGTGATTTGGAACCTTGATAATCATTTGCTTGCATCCTCTATTGTGCCAGCTTGCAATTGTTGTTACACATGAAGTTGCCCATCAATGGTTTGGCAACTTAGTAACAATGGAATGGTGGACTCATTTATGGCTTAACGAGGGTTTTGCCACATGGTTACTTCGTTTTTCCGATTATAATCCACTCGCGTTGGAGCCCACTCGACGGAGTAAGGTTGTGGTACACCACATGGAAATTTGATTTTTCCAGGTTAGTTTATTTGGCACTGACCATCTTATTTCCTGAGCTGGAGAATTGGATTCATTTCTTGACGGTTACTACTGGGCGGCCATACGGTGAGGATGCACTGGAAAACTCGCATCCAATTGAGGGTGAAAAATATCTTGTCTTGCAAAGACTAAAATGCTCAAGTTCTGATGGTCTTTAGTACTGTAATTACAATGCATAATGCAGAAACATCAGCATGATGATGAGTAATGTCCACATTCAAGTGGAGGGACACACTGCTGTGGTTCAAGCCTGATGAGACTTTTGATAAGCTATAAAAAAGGGTCCTCTGGTTATTTGGATGTTACATGACTATCTTGGTGATGACATTTTCAAAATAGTATAGTGCATATGTATTATCATTAAAACCATACTTGCATTACAAAATCACATTACATACACGTGTTTTCAAGGGGGGAAAAACTGTTTGCATGGCTATCGCACCGAGAACCTTATATTTCTAGTTTAAGAAATGATAGATTAAATAAGTATCTTGAATTTTCATGATCCTGTTGCTCAGCAGGCATGTAAAAGGAGATTTTCTGCCAGCATGTGTTACTAGTTGTGTTATTTATAATGTTCTCTCTCTATCTCTCACTTATGTCTTCCCATTTTCCAAGATATCATGCAGTAAGGTCTTCACTGATCACATTCAGCTTCTTTAAGTAGCACTAGCTTAGATGGACAAGAGTAGTAAACTTTTCAGAAGATGGAGAGGAAAAAGTAAGAACACAAAAATAAGTTGTTAGATGTGTATGAGAGTAATGAACATTGCTGAACTTGTCATGAAGTTAATGTTATCTTTGCTTCGCTTAGTCATATACTTCTTCGATGTTTAGTATGATTACCAAATCGCTATCATGTCTGACTATGATTTCTTTGCTTTAAAACAGAAATCTTTAGGTTCATATACAAAGAGATATGCTAGCAAAAATGCAAAAACAGAAGATTTGTGGAGCGTGCTTTCTGAAGAATCTTGGAGACATGGACAAAGCGAAAGGGCTATCTGTTTATTTCTGTTAAATCCAAAGATCGTACTTTGTAGTTTGAGCAGGTTTTATTTTTTATTAAAGATATAAATGGAAGTGATGTGGGATTACACAAAACAATATCTTTATTTTATTTTTTCAGTCACAATTTCTATCCTCTGGCTTGCATGATGACGGGCAATGGATTGTTCCAATCACCTTGTCAATTGGTTCATACAATAATCGCAAAAAAATTCTTTCAGAAACAAAGATTAGAAGATTGGATGAATCCGAAATGTGTCAGTTTTATGATGGCAGTTCAAGTTCACGTGGGAAGAATGAAATTTTTTTTGATAAAAATTCTTAGGGTCAAAGTAAATGTCGGGCAGACTGGAATTTATAGGGTAAAGTATGACGATAAACTCGCAGCTCAACTGAGGAAAGCAATAAAGGAAAATTGCTTGTCAGCAGCAGACAACCTTGGTATGTACTAGTTAGAATGTGTTTTTGGGGTTCTAGCACTCTTTTTGTAACTGATATAACCAGGGTCTAATCTCACTTTTTTGGACCTAGTCCATTAATTGGGTCACAGCGCAGTTCCTTGATGTTTGGCTACCATCAATCACATTAGATGGTAAAATTAGTGAATACGTGTTTTTTGAATCCTGATCATAAGCCATTATCTTTGCAAAATGATGTTTTCACTACTACAACAATTACCACCACCTAGCTACATCTTGTTTTTATGGGATGTTTTTCTTTACTTCATATTGATTCGCAATGCCAAGTATTTTGGACGATACATATGCCCTTTGTGAGGCTTGTGAAGTGTCATTATCATCTTTGCTTTCCTTGATGAATGTGTATTGAGTATATAATATAATCAAGACTCGTTAATGTATAACTTCTGTAACTTGTAATGATCCACGTGATCAAATAATGGCAACATGACCTTATGTTACTGTGTGTCAGATATGTTATGCTATAATAGCAAAGATCTCCAGTGAAGCTGTCCCTGATTCAGTGGATGACTTGAAACAGTTCTTTACAAAACTGATCCTCTTTTCTGCTGAGTAAGAATGTCTACTACTAAGTTTCCCAATTGTTATTAGTGTTGTTCATTCCAACTTATGACTTACACGGTAATAGGAATTTTTTTATCCTCTTGCTTGTGCTTGGTTTATTATAAGCTTTGCTTCGCCAGTTGCTTCTTCTGGGAAGCTAGGGCCTTGACTGCATTTGTTGCAAATTTTTGTATTTTGATTTGTTCATAAGCAATCTTTTAGCAGTTTGTGACTTATCTGGTTGGCCTGTTTGGGCAGTTAGTTTAAACATCTTGCTCTAAGTCGAGCTTAGCGTTACCTTATTTGAATGCATTGGAAATTTTGAATTTCTCCAAGTACTTGGGATCCTGCACTTGAAGATCTGAGTTCTACTTTCTTTATTATGAAATGTTAAAGAAAAAGAATACTTTGTTCCATCTGTTAAGACATCAGTCGATACTCTTAGATTTGATGCAATAGTTGATATATGTTTTCATCGAATTTATGTTCTTTATTTCTAAGACATCATTAAAGGGATTCATCGAAGGTGAAAATGAATGAACCTGTAAATAAATTTCTCATCGTGACATGAACTTTTATTCTTCTCTTGTAATAATGTGCAGAAAATTAGGCTTGGAACCTGTAGCTGGAGAAAACCATTTAAGTTCACTGTTGAGGGAAGAGGTTCTAATTGCCTTGGCTACTTTTGGCCATACTGAAACTCACCAAGAGTTAATCAAGCGCTTTCAATCATACTTGAATGATACAGACACTTCACTTCTTTCAGTTGACATTAAAAGAGTAAAACATGAAGCTTTGTCTGTTGATCATTATGTTTAATTCTGTGGGCCTTTTATATATATATATATAGAACTTATAGATGTTTTGCAGGCTACCAGTACTATCAACAGAAATGGATTTGAATCCCTACTAAAGGTATATAAGGAAACTGATGCCGTAAAAGGAAAGACCAGGATATTGCATAAGCTTTGAATAGATGATTCATCTTAAATTGTAGTGGTTTCCAATAGCATAAATAGTAGGGTTTATACAGTGTTTGTTGATTCATACAAGTATATATATTCACCTTCTTTAGGTCAGACCCCGGCATAGTTGTAGAGGTTCTGGATTTCATGTTTTCTGTTGAGGTATGAAACATTGCCAATTGTATATGTGACTTCATTTGGACCGGATTTTGATCCAGTCCGGACTCCCGGACTGGATCAGTTTCATATATGAGTCCGGATCCAGTCCGGACTCCCGGATTTTGTTAAAATCCGGACTTTTTTTTTTTTTTTTTTTTGCTTTTTTTTTTTTGAAACAACTAAAAAAAAAAAAAAAATTTATGGAATTGGAATTTTTACATTATACAGTGTTTTTGGCATGATTTGGATGCCTATAACGAAACATGTCTGTACAGTCTGGGCAGACTGTACATACATTGGTTGGTGTAGGTATTAAAAACACACCCAAAACACTGTATTATTGAAAAATTTCAGTTCCATAATTTTTTTTTTTTTTTTTAGTTGTTTCAAAAAAAAAAAACAAAAAAAAAAAAAAATTTGGACCGGATTTTGATCCAGTCCGGACTCCCGGACTGGATCAGTTTCATATATATATATATATATATATATATATAGAATGAGGATCCAGTCCGGACGCCCGGACTGGTCCTAAAATACGGACCCAAAATTTTTTTTTTTTTTTTTTGCTTTTTTTTTTTTTGAAACAACTAAAAAAAAAAAAAAAAAATTTATGGAACTGAAATTTTTCCATAATAAAGTGTTTTGAGCGTGTTTTTAACACCTACCCCAACCAATGTATGTACAGTCTGCCCAGACTGTACAGACCATATTTCGTTATAGGCATCCAAATTCACGCCCAAAACACTGTATTATGGAAAAATTTCAGTTCATAAATTTTTGTTTTTTTTTTTTTTAGTTGTTTCAAAAAAAAAAAAAGCAAAAAAAAAAAAAAAAAAAAAAGGTCCGGATTTATATATATATATATATATTCCATCTCAGGTTTGTGAACAAGATGCAATATATGTAGTAGCAGGGTTGCTTGGAAGGCCGCCAAACAGCATGGATATGGTTAAAGGTATGTTGTTTCTGGGATACGAATTAATTGAAGATCATGAGTGGCAATGTAGAAACAAATTTATGCTTGAAATATATGGTCAGAAATCAATAGATCAAGCATGGCTCCAAATTGACAAACAATTTCGAAATTAATCTGAAATAGAAGTCTAAGAATGGTTTTCGGTAGAGGAAGAGAAACAAATGACGAATGAAGGAAGCATATGTTTTAATCCTAAATTATTAATTATCCATAAACAAGGTAAAATTCTAGGAAGACTTGCTAGTATTAATAAAAGTTAATCTCTGATGGCAATGGTTTGTCCTTGGTTACTGAATATTCATATACTCCCAATGCTTCCTTCTTTTCAATGCTGCTAATACCAGTTAGGTGGGTGGGTGGGCTGTTTGTTGAATTCCATGCCTCATAAAAGGTCATTGATTCTTGGAACATAAACTGGGATCCATCCAATCATAAAGAAATGATACTCCATCATTTCATTAGACACATAAATAATCACACCAGTAAGTAAATACTATTGTTACATGCATCTATTATGGGTTGAATTGTCTCATTAGTCCAAATATATCTTCTCTTCTTCCTTAAGTTGTGCAGCCATGAAAAAGCACAAATCCTTCATTTGCTATGAACTTTTGAAACAAAGCATTGAGCAAATCCGAATCAAAGCAAGATTTGTTGAAAATATAAAAGCAAGAGGAATCTGCTACCATGCAGCAGTGGCTGATCGCTTCAGCCCCGCACATTGAGTTGCTGGATAAAATTTAACTTTTTTTATGCTAATGGAATGAGTAGTATATGAACCAAGTGAAAGGAAAGACAATCGATTACTCATAATACATGACACAAGCTAGAAAACAGCTGTCACATGCCAAACAATACCTAATCCATCTCCTTTTTATATCTCAAGACAGCTAGAAAATAGAATCCAAAGTCAAGTCAAAATATATCTACTACTACTACTACTATTCTGTATTCCCAAAATCAGCAAGTTGTCTGTAATATTCTAGCCAACACTCAGAAAGTTCTTGCAACAAATCTCAACTTGTGGAGTCCATAAAAACAAAATCAATCAGAGTCCCAAACAACATTACAATTATTATTATTATAATCTAGGGATATATGTGGGTTTAGAAACACACTCCTTGAACGCCAAACTATGATGGGTGGGAAAAATAAAATAAAATATTGTAAGTGGCAAATTCAAATCTGAGTTGGGCCAAGACCAAGACCTTGAGACCTAGATTAGACATTCTGGGCCCTTGCTTTTGATTGAAAGAATCGATCTTCTGAAGCTTCAATTCGGCTCTGAACCTTGCAATGAAGTTATCAGCTTTAGTGTCCACATCTGGGCTCGGACAGAACAAAGAAGATGAAGACGACGTCGCATCGCCGCCAGGTGTACAAGTCTCAACGTCTTCAAGATCTGGAGATCCGGAGCGGGAGCTAGGGTTGCTCTGTATGCTAACATAATCACCTTGTACTACAAACTTCCAGTCTGGCATTTTGAACGGCGGCGGCGGTATAGGAACCAACGGCGAGGTTCCGCCGCTGCTTGAATTTTCATCCACGCTTCTGAAACTGCTGATCTTTACCGGTAATGGGGGTTGATAGGTGGTAGCTGGTTGAGTTTGGGTTCTGGATTTCAACACACGCACCGCCTTGAATGGTGGAGGCGGAGGAGGTGGCGGAGGCGGCGGTGCTGGACGAGTCGGATGTGGGTCTGACGGAATTCTCCTCCTTTTACCTTTTCTCGATGAAAACAAATTATGGAAGATTGAAGGCGGCTGAGGCGTAGGCGAGGCTTCTGTGAATGAAGATAAGAGGAGTACACACGAATTAATGAAGGAAAGCTCTAAGTTTCGACACTCCTTTGGTCTTTCCTTTGTATTCTTCTTTTAGATAAAATGAATGTCAGGAAAGTATCTTACTTGCATTCCTCACTCTTTTCTTGTGTCACTTCACCGCTTCTTCTCCTCCCATGTCGCATCGGAAACAGTGGGCCTGTCTGGTGTGGTGTCAAATACTCCGTACCCGACATCTAACACTCATTTCCTCACATAAACTTTGCGTGTTATCTCATCATGTGCAATACTCTGAATATTCTCTTTCTCCTTCTCTTTAGCTGCTTCGCACCTCATGTGGTTGGCGGGCGGAGTGACGGCGGCGTGGGGGAAACTAGGGAACACGGCGAACAATATGTAGATTCTTCTTCTGGTACTTTTCAGAAACAAATGTACAACGTGAATAGTTTGTAGTTTTCAATATCTTGTTTATCAGCTTCTTTCCAGCTCCGGCGACGATAATAAAAACGGTGATCGGAATCTACAGTCCGATAGTTGTTGACGTGGGTATCGTCATAAAATCGCCACTGATCATCTCCGGTCACCCATGGTGATGAAAGTTCACGTAGATGAAGTTCAGGGTACGAGGTACTATTCCTTCTCATTAGCCCACCCATTGATCTAGTAGGATTATTAAAAACCGTCCGATCTGGATAATCATACCATTTATTCGGGGTTGATGGGTTTGAATTTTGGACAACATTTGTAGGATGAGAACTAGTTTGACGATGATATTGATGATCAAAACTTGAATCATCATTATCGTTTCTGTTTCTACTAAGAAATCCAAAGAGCAGAGCAAATAGAACTAGAACTAGATTTAATGAATCCCAGCTTTTTTTAACCGTGTTTGGCCTAAAGATTTGAGCACCAAAAGACAGAATTGTCGGAATTACAAAGACGGCCATGAAAACTGCGGTTACCAGTAGGAGTATAAGCAAGACGCCGAGGTTGAAGAAGAGAGAAGATAAGCGGTGGCGGTAGCGGTCAACAGGGCGGAGATTGGTGGTGCTTCGTAACCAAAATGGTGCCAGATTTTCCCCTTCTTCCTCCATAACCTGAGCTTCTAAAGACTTTACTTTAGGGGAAAAGAGAGAGAGAGAGAGACGTGGGCTTTCTATGACTCCTTTTTGCTTTTCAGTTTGCTTTGGTTATAAAAAGCTAAAGGGTTGTGGTGTATTCATTTATTTATAATACGAGTTTGGGGGCGGAAGTGGAATGGTGATGGTGATAAAGTAATACTTAATGAAAATAAAAATGTGGGCCCATTATCTGCTGCCTATATTCGGGAGAGAAGTTACATACGAATCTGCCTTTGATTAATACAGTATTAATGTGTAAATAAAAAATAGTACTAGTAATATTTGTGAGTTATTAATATATTGTTTAATTTATTAATTTATCATAAAGTAACCGATGGAGTGTACTACTACTCTACTCGCATAAGGAAAGTAACATGGTTTGCCTATTCTTGAATTTCAAGAATGACATCCCGAATCAAGGCCGCGTATTGTATTTTTGTAAATCTGAAACATATTATTATTGTATTTGTGTTATTGAGTCACGTCTATCAATTAAGAAAAAGACAGTGTACGTAATATGATGATGATGTATATAAGGAGAGAGAAGAAGATACTACGACTACGTACATGGGAGGGAATATGGGAAATTCCTCATAAACGCGTCTTGTTTTCCAACGAAACATCAACCACCCAGATAGATAGATAGATATTCATACACATATTAATACAATAAGGGATATTATCCACTGTAACTTTAAAAATATAACTTGACCGTGCGTGATACATAAGTCATCATTTCTTTAACCAATCTTACATTTGAAACGATTAAAATAGACAAAATATTGGTGCGTGATTTTTGTGGTTCTAGAAAATTTGGTGGAACCCGTGCCATGTGGTGAAATACTTGAATGGACGAATCGGAACACACACTCGTCAGCTCGAGAAGAAGATGGACAAGACAAACGGAAGTTGAGACACGAATTCGTAGACCATTAGCGCGAAGATCTTTGAGATACTACGCCTTTAACAGGAAGAATGAGATGCACAACTAACTGAATTTGAATTAGAAGGAGTGGGAGAAGTTTTTCCGGGTTGGCACATGCGTATGGGAAGGCACAAACACAACAAGTCGAACCAATCCATTATCAAATGCTCTCCCGAATAAGAAGTAAATCTGGTCCCGATTCTGGACCTTGATAAATGGACGTTCGTCCTGAACGGCGCCAACAGTGTGGCATCACCAGAGTATATGCATAGATTATAGTAGAGGGATCCCCAATAAGTTCCGGGTCAGCACATCATTGGGAGGTCTCGACATAATTCCAGTAAATTAGAATCCACATCGTTCCATTTAATAATGTATCAGAGTACATACTAGGGAGACAATAATATCTCATATTAATTGATTCAAATTATTGTTCACAGTAATACAGCTGCAAATAATATTTTATATTATTAAATCAAAAATTGAGACGACATAGTTATTCATATTATTATTTGTATTATTGACAATGTCTAGAAAGTTTTGTCGAAGAAAGATGTTAGGTTATTTAATTGTGCGTCAATAAGGAGAATTCCTTATCAGAAAGTCCCCTCTTTCTTAGGAATGATCTGTTTGTCAATATTTTGAATTATAATATTAATGATGAAAATTTGTTGAAAGATTAAAAATGTGTTTATCGAAGATAAGTGATTTGTGGTAAATATTTATTCAATTTTTGATATAAATAAAGGGATTTGTCATGAAATATTTGGTGTAAATTTGGCTTATTATATGGACACCCACTTACTCATTTTTCAAAATTACTAGTGAAAAGTTGTCTTAATTTTAATTTATTATTATTATAATAGTAATAAAATAGAAAACTTTTTATATAAAACATACTACTTTTTATACTATATATAAATTTATTCGTTTTATTATATTATAAATAGAATATATTATATTTTATAAAAAAATTTTGTTTTATTAAAATATTTTGTTGCATAGTGATGAAAAGTAAAAATTAGAAAATCAGCCAAATTGTGCCCGTTAAATTTTCGTTATGTTCACCCATGATTTTTTTTAAAATAGTACTATGTCATTCTCCTATAAATAGGATGCTTAGTTAAGAAATAAAAATCACACCAGAATTAGAGAATTCTTCTTCTATAATATTGTGCGTATTTCTTTTGAACATAAGGATACTTTGAGTGTAGCAAATAGTGCAAGTTTTTTTCAAGAATATATCTCTTATACCAATAGGAATTACTCTCCTACTAATGGATATTATTTTCGTTCAATATTTGTAATAATATTTTTTTTCCATACTATGAAGTATGTAAGTAATATTATTTCGTTTCATATTCCTAAATCTACACTTATTTTGATAAGTATTGCTTCTACACTCTATGATATTAGTGTAATATCCTTAAATTTTGTGCTTCATCTAGTATCGTTTCACTAAAATATTTTTCTTAATTTTCTTATTAAATTTTAATATTTTTATACCGGAGTACTATTCACTCGTGTACTATTTATCCCGGGAATTATTCACGAAAAAAATGGTTTCTTTTATGTCCAAATTATTTATGATAGATGAATATCATTTTTGAATTTTAATCTATAATTAATTATCATGTTGACAATTTGGACATTCTTAAACTCTGAATAAATTGAATTATAAATATTTAATATTTATCATTGATCTCACTTGATTGATTTCTTATATCATTGTCATTAGGGGTGTTCAAAAAAATTTGATTTTTTCGATTTTTTACCGAACAGATTGAAATCGGTACCGGCGGTACCAATTTTTTTCGATTTCGATTTTTTCAGTACCAATTTTTTGATTTTTTATACTTTTCAGTACTGATTGTGGTAATAAAAAATTTTGTAATTCGGAAAATACCGAAAAACCGAAAAAAATTTCACTAACTTATAGGTTACTGCAAACTTACTTCTTCCCATAGTAGTTAGTTCGTGGTGTAAGCAGCTCCTGACAGTAATGAAACAAAAATTATAAAAAGGTGGCAATAAATTCTACGTGTTAAAATATATAAATCAATTAGATCTAAAAGGCTATAGGGAATTGGTTGGTTGGAAACTGCCATGACGAAACTCAAGAAAATTTTGTTGCTTGATTTGGATAAACATTTATAAATGTCAATTTAATATGATAATTAAATATTTTTAGACTAACAATTATAATTAGTATTTGTAAGAATATAATTTACTAGTCTCATTTTTTAGTTTTTAAAAATTTGTTAATATAAAAAAATATTATTTAATTATTGCGGTATAATCAAAAACCGAACCGAAAAAATTGATACCGACTTTCTATTGAATTGGTACCGAAATCGGTTATTCAGTACCGGTTCTTGATTTTTTGAATTTTTCGGTTCGGTACCAGTTTTGTTTTTTACGGTACCGGTTCGGTTTTTTTATCGATGAGCACCCCCTAATTGTTATTATCATCATGCTTATATTGTGGTTAAAGTCATCTTTGACCCGTAGTGCATAAATAGATTATTGATTGGTATGATTATGACCAGAAATTATGTATTGGTATAATTATGACCTATAATGTTACAGACAAATGATGTAGTGAAAGTCCTCTTTGGCCCGTAGTGCATAGATGAACAGTTGTTTGGCATGATCATGACCAATGGTGATACTTGTGACAAACGAGATTTTGTAATTTAATTTTTGTATTTATTGAATTAAATAAATATTTTTCGAGGATTCAATTATTAGATTAAATAATTAATTGATAAAGTTGTGATAGATTAATTTAATTATATGTGTTATATTATTAAGTTAATATGGAAAATTTTATTTTTCAAAGTATGTATTTATGTGAGCTTATTGAATTAAAAGAAATATTTAATAAGCCTAATATTATTTTAATTAATTAGAGAATTAATAATTTGACATAATTAATAAATGAAAATTTTAATTATGTGACTATGTGAATTAATGAGAAATTATTATGTTTTATTTAAAATAAATTAAATAAGATATTTTATTTATTTTATAAAAGGGTGTGACACTATTAAACTATAATATAAAAGATTTATTAAATTAAATGGTTATGATTTTTTTAAGGCTAGCCAAACGGAGCCTTATTGGGAGTTGGGAGCAGTTAACCCATGATCGGGTTAACTGACCACAACTGCGTCAGTTTATAAATTATATGCGTATTCTTTTATTTCATTTTCTTAATTTGATAAAACTAGTCAGAGAGAAATTGATAATTGTTGAGGGGAATTGTGAGTGTGTGATTGAATAAGAATTTGAGAAGGAATTCATTTCCTACTAAATCTACACTACGCTTTGGGTAATCTCTTCAACCCAGTTTTTTTATTTTACGTTATTTAAAGTTTCATGAAAATGGCTTTCAAGTTCTGTTAAAATCTCTGTATTTAGAATTGGTAGTGATTATGTGATATATATGTGATAATATGTTAGCACAACATGTTTTTACTATATATTATAGATTCCATATCATCAGTTCCATAAAAATATGACGTATATTCATTTACTAACAAAATTACAGAGTATAGATAATGGCCCCTAAATAGGACCGTACTAACAAATTCCACACACACGATCATCATATATATCTCCATAAATTTTTGTTTGTAATAAGTATGCATGGTAAAACGAAGAAAACAAACTTCGAATGGACATATTCGGCGTATAACTACCCTTATGTTAATGTTACTGTTTATTGTGTCAAAATTTTCAAGAACATCAAGACACATAAAATTAACATGTTTATGATCTATAAATTATATGTTTTTAACTTGTTAAAAATCAGGTTTTAGAAAGTTGGGTAATGATAATATATAATTTATATATATTGTGTATGCTTAAATTCAATGTAGGGATAGAAAAATGTAATGGAAGTTATGGCTCTGTTCTGTTTCTACACAGAACCTTATAGTTTTGACAATTGGATAGATTTTTACAACTTGACACTACATTTGGCGTGTACTACAAAATTGGCAGAAAGTTGATTCCTGGTTAACCCCGTTCCCGGCAGGCGTACACAGCAGGCGTTACCAACAAAATACCAAACCCCGTGCGTGCAAAAAAATAAAATAAAAACTAAACACTTGACAACCTAGACAGAGTTAAGGCATAAGACCCTCAGAATTTTGTTTTTGATTCTTGTCATAGTCCTTCTTGATTCAAAAGTTGAGCTCATTATTTTCAAAGTTTTTGTTTAATTCACTACAGCATGCATAATTAATTTTATTGATTGTTGTGACGCTCCCAAAACATGTATACATCACCCATCGGATCGTCGCAACAAACTAAAAAAAATCATTACATTTCATTTTATACAATTTCCCAGACACATAAAAAAACGCACGACATGTACATACATGTGAGTTTAAAATAGACAAATACAGATAACCAACTCTGACTCATGTCACAATTGCATCCTACATAAAGATATAGTCAAAACTATTGTAAAATTAAAAAATCTTTGGAAAGTGTTTCAAGGACACCTTCGACATAGGAGGCCCCATAATCTACAACAGTTATGATAGATATCAATATGTCCATAAAGAATACCTTGAGTTTGACCCAATAGACCCCAAAGAAAAACGAGAAGATTACTATCATGTTCCTTCCAATAGGTGAGTTATTCTACTTAGACATATAACTATCTCCAAGTGAAAATTATATTTCACAATAAACTCCAAGATCATATAGGTAGTGATCGTAGATATACCTCAGACAGGTGAGATGTGCACCAATCCTACTCTTATGATAACATGAGGTTGTATGTCATTAGACATCTTGTATGACAGTGACAAAACATCCTTCCAAAGTTGGGTTCGCCTCACCCTATTCGGTTCACCAAAATTAAATATCAAATGACGTATACAATACGATACACTTATCTAAAGTTCTCAATAAAATTATTTACATACTATTTAGGGAAAACCTCAACAGATATAGACCACCGTTCTATTCCTCTATTATCCCCGCTCGACCCAGCTACACTCTTATTACCTGAAAGGAATTGTGAAGCAAAAGGGTGAGCACAACTAGCCCAGTAAAGAATATCATAGCTAAAGATAATTAAATTATCAATAGATTTTTTCAATAATAAATCAGAGATTTAGAATATATGGTATATGATAAAACTTTTCAACCATAGTTGCAGCGGAACGAGCAATCCATTAAAAGAGTCAAATAGACCATCAGGTCTATTATCTTCTCCATGCTAAAAGTCCACCAATAATATTTTATCTCTGTAACATCAATCAACAATTCCAGTCCACAATTATCTGAATAACTCATAATCATAATTGTGATTCTGAATTCCTTTTCGCACCCAGGACGAAGATAATTTACATCACCTATCTTCACATGAAACATCAAAAATTCTGGTTATACCAAATCATAATCACTGCTCATAATCATACTAATAAATTCATCTTTGCACTACGGCCAAAGATATTCATTAACCATTCATTTTTGCACTACAGGCCAAAGACATACAACTGTATTTTAGAAGAGTCAAGTAGAGCATGATATCTACTATTTTCTACGAATTTAAATGTTTATTATCAATATTTTATCGCAGAGACTCAGCTTAATAAATAATCCACATCATCGAATCACCCCTGCACTACGACCAAGGATATTCGTTGATATCACATCCATAAATTATTCATGCACTACGGCCAATGATATTCATTATTATCACATCAATGAATTAATATTTCATTGCTGAGACTCAACTCAATAATTAATCCACATCATCAATTCATCCCTGCACTATAAGCCAAAGACATTCTTTTAGTATCACGACCACGAATTATACATGCACTACGGGCCAAAGATAATCGTATTTTCATCAATGGTCCTGATCATGCCATAAAATAATTTATCTTTGTACCATTTGCCGAAGAGAATCCATAGTCATAATCATACCTAAAATTATCCATCAATGCACTACGGCCAATGAGGACTTTTTCCACATCATTTGTAATATTACAGTTATTATTATACCTAATAATCTCTAGTTATAATCATACCAAGTCAATCTATACACTACAGGCCACAGATGACTTTCAACATAATATATACATGAGGATCATGACAACGATATAAAGAATCAAGCAATGAGATTAACAAGGATAAATATTAACATTTATGATAATTATCCAAGGTTCAAGAATATCCAATGTTTATCAATCACTTAATAAATCCTCATACAATATCATTAATATTATAACAATATTTTAATTAATTCTTTAAACTTATAAATAAAGTTATTTCATTGTTACACTTTTTACCAAATAAGCATATTAATCAGTCAAAAATATCATACTCATAAATTTCCATCACATGATCACATTCCCTCATCAAAATTTGCATATACCCTATATAGACTTTCCAGCCATAAAATCCTATTTTTCAACTTTGTTGTACTTTCATATAACAATATTTAACTAATTTACTCATAACTAGTGAATTTTATGAAAAATATCAAATTCAGTCCCAACAATATTTCTTTTCTGGGCGATTTAGCAGAAAGCCCATAATAAACATATAACATTTCTAAAATTTTTTTAAAAATTCATTTACTATTTTTCAAAACTCAATTTCTAATTAATTCCTTAAGAAATTAGCTACCTCAAGTTTAACCCCAGAAATTCCCAAATCTTTGCAGGATCTTACACATGTTAACGTGATCTTCCAGTTTAAATTTCATGGTCATCTGTGTTATAGAACTCCGGTTATAGCATTTTTTGTCAAAAAAACCTAAATATTGAAATGGTCATAACTTCCTCATTTTAAGTCGGAATGAGCTCATTTTTGGACAGGAGGTACTTTATACCATATATTTTCATGTCCCAAAAGGCCAGAATTTTTCTCACAATTTAAGTGGCCGAAAATGCCCTTTTAAAATTTATGGCAGTAGCTGTTTTCCCATTTTTCACTTTTTCGTGATTTGCTAAAATCAGTCCACATAGAAATCTACAACACCTTTTCCAATGATTACACTTGGATAAGTTAGGAAACTCATAGATCTAACTCTAGAACTAGACCACACTTAAAAATTCAAAATATAATAGGAGATATGGTCAATTGAATTTCATGTTCCATTTTCACCAAAATCTGATTTTTTCAACTCTTTTGTGATTTCTATGAAGCTTTTTTTCATGTGTACATCACATAAGACCAACATAACTCCATCATAACACTTCTATAAACTTCATATACCATGATTTATCATTCCAATGCTTTTATTAATGAAGCCATCATAATCAACGTAACCAATCATTTCCACAATAATAAGGAAATGAATATAACAAGATCCATTCGCCATGCATGTGGTAATCCACATAACGGGTTATTCCACAGAATAATAAAGAATGAAACAAAGGATTCACCTTCAATGCGATAGATTTCGCAAAAAGTATTTCCAACAGAATAATAAATAATGACCCAAGTTCCGGCGTAACACACACAGACAAGATATTCCGACGAATAAATAAAGACTGAAACCAGGTCAGGCAAAATACACTGCGAAACACGACGGATGTTCTAATAGAATAATAAAGAATGGGAATAACAACGAATCAACATGCATGCGGTACTTTCGCATAGACAGGTTATTCTAATAAGAATAATAAATAACGGAACCAGGTCAGGCGAAATTCGCACCGACAGGATATTCCAACAGAATAATAAAGAATGGAATAACAACAGAAATCACCATGTATGCGGTACTTCGCATAGACAGGTTATTTCAACAGAATAATAAGGAATGGAATAGAAGAATTTCACCAAGTATAGGGTAGTCCGCGTATACAGGTTATTCCAACAGAATAATAAATAATGGAACAATAGAAGTTCTCTTCATGAATACAAAAAAAATAATACCCCTTACCTTATAAAGAAGAGTACTCCGACGGTAGGGCGGGGATATACTTGAAGAAACTTGTACTACGCTCAAAGTTTTCTTAAACGCTAAAGAAATACGCTCAAGATTATAGAAGAAGAATTCTCTCTAGAGTTTCAGTGAATTCGTAAGAAATAATGAAGGAATGAGCTTCTATTTATAGAAGAATGGATTGAATAGTAACCAATTCATGAACGGTCCAGATTGATTTACTTTTAAACGGACGGTCCAGATTGGTTTACAATAAAATATAATATATTCTATTTATAATATAATAAAATGAATAACTTTATAAAAGTATTCTATTTTATATAAAAAGATTTTACTATACAAACACTATGCAGGTACTATACAAACACTATGCATAATAAAATATAATATATTCTAATTGTTGTCTAATAAAACAGATAACTTTATAAAAGTATTCTATTTTATATAAAAAAGATTTTACTATTAGCCTAATAAAACGAATAACTTTATAAAAGTATTCTGTTTTATATAAAAAACATTTCTGTTTTATTACATTAATAATACTAATAAAACAAAACTTTATCATCACTTACTTTGAAAAATTTTCAAATGTCACCCTTAATTTTAAACTTTTATCAATTTAACTATTCACCAAAATAGAAAAATTGAATACTTTTATTTCATAAAATTTGGGGTCTCACAGTTATACTATTATACTTGTGGGCAATCGTGCTCACTCTTGCCTAATAATAGCATTGCAGTTAAGAACGAAAGGTCCGACGAGCCTTCTACTAGCAAAGGCAAGGTCAAGCTTAACAGGTGATGAAGACTTGTTGTTTATGAGATTATGTATTTATGTTTTAGACTTGATGTTGTTTAAGACTTGTTATTTGTTTATATTTCTGCATATATGTTTAAGGTTAGGTTGACTTGAGATTGTATTTATTATGCAGATGATGTAACTGTGACGCCCCCAAAACAGGTATACATCACCCATCTTGGGTCGCCAAATACATGGTACATAAATCAAATACAAACTTAATTATGCAACAGTCGTGTAAAGTACGACAAAATATAGCTGAGAGTTTAAACAAGAATATTGTCTTCTAGATAATATTCACTCTCAATGGAGTCCTCATTACAATTATTATCACACTATTTCACAGAATAGTGAGGACTACTAAAGTCACTTATCCTGGAGTATCACTCCATTTCCAGACTCGTCCCAGCTATATTCTCATTTCCTAAAGAGAACAATGAAAGAAACGGGTGATCTCAACTAACTCAGTAAGAAATGTTATGACTAAGATAATGAGGAATAAATTATCCTTATACTTCAACAGTATAACAACTGATAGAATGCAATAGACAACAAGTTTTAGATCAATAACTGCAGCGGAATAAGCAATCCATTAGATGAGTCAAGTAGAACATAAAATCTACTATCTTCTATGATTTAAAAGGTTTTTCATCACTTTTATCGCTGAGACTCAGCTTAATAAATAAACCACAACATCCATGCACCATGGCCAAGGATATTCATATAATCATCAATGGTCATGATTATACCGAATAATCTCTGGTCAAAATCATACCAACTACTGTCCATCAATGAACTATAGGCCAATGAAGAATTTTACCACATCATTCATCACATTACGGTCATAATTGTACTGAATAATCCCTGGTCATAATCATACCAAGTCCATCTATGCACGTAAGCCAAAGATGACTTTAATCACAATATAAGCATGAAGATAATGACAATAACATAATAATTCAATAAAACAAGTTCAAGGATAAATTTTAAAGATTTATAATTTAATTTATCAAGAAATCAATAACGTCCAAATTGTTAACATGATACTGCTTTGTAGAGTAAAATTCAAGAATGCTCAGAGTAATATTTTCATGAAAAGATACTAGATGAAGCACAAATATCAAGAATATTCCACTAATTTCATGGAGTATAGAAGCCAAAGCTTTAACCAACTGAGTATAAGAGAATATATGAAACTGTAAATGGATTTTCGTCCGACATACGGCAATCCATATAGACAGATCATATCCACAATTTCATCTTTAATCAACACCTTTTATTCATCAATTGTTTACACATTTTCAATCTTTCAATAATTATTCACAATTATTAACACAGACCCACAATACTTCCAACTGGTTTAATTATATCAAATAATATGAGTCACTGTGTAATAACTACTGTGGTAATTATTGAAATAAATACCGTGTGACTTCTTACGTGAGAATCAAATCAATACCTTACTTATAAACGGATCAACATCAAATCATAATTATCTCGAATAACATATACACCAACTAATAATTCATTATTCATTTAAGTTGTCTTTATTTATCGCATAATATCATTATATTTAATAATGTTCATGTTTTACAACTTAGAACAACATCCTTTATCGTCGAAAACATTACATGTTGCATACGTGCATGCCCGACGTCCTCCGATTGCCTCTGAATGCACATCAATCCCTAAAATAGACATTTCAGGCCTTGATACCGACCTCAAATCTCAAAACATAAAGAATGAATGTTTTAGGTCTACTCGTTATCTTTTCGAATCATCCTGAATCACCTCAATCGAAGTTTGTATGAAAACGTTATGCCCAATTTACTAAAGGATGTACGGACAGATTTTGACTTAACACTTGACCAGAGCCTAGGCGCCCAAATGTGGCCTTAGGCAAGCGCCTAGGCGCCCAAGAACAGATTCTAAGCGCCGAGCCTAGTGCCTAGGGGCTCGACCTTTTGCACTTAACTCCAATTTTCCAAATTTTGCAACTTTTATCACACATACTTCAAATCTTCATAACTTATTTATCAGTTATCAGAATTAGTCCGTTTTCAAGGCTATGAAAAACTTGTAACATGCTCTACAAAACCCCCATAATTTCATAATTTTCTGATTCATTAATTATTACAAAATTTGGCTCAAAAGTCCCCCAAGACTAAGTTTTTCATTGTTTAACATGTTTTACGAAAACTTTCACCACTACTTCGATTTAAATCATTTTTAGTCTGTTCAAATTGAAATATTTTCATAACTTCTTAATCTATAAATCCTCCTCCTCATATTTTACACATAAATCAACCATTAACACTTTTACAAGTTTAATTTAAGTCCTCAACATAACTTTTGTTCATCCTCAAACATATGCCCAACTTTATGTTCTTAAATTCTATTATGACATGGATTAAACATTAAATATTTATCATATAATCCTTTAACTTTAATCTTTTATCAATTTAATCATTTACTAAATAGAATAATTATAAGAAAATTGAATACTTTCATTTTATAAAATTCGGGGTCTCACAGTAACCCAATAAGGGGAAGAGTTATTTTCTATCTATTGCATGGTTTGTATTTATTATGGGTAGATTGATAGATGATATTTGTACAATGAACACCAAATCTCCCGAAATTAAAGTACCTAGTTTGGGTGTAAGACCCCAGCTTTTTATAAAAAAAAATTGAATTTTCTCTATTCATTATCTTGAAATAATAAGGAGTTAATTTGATATAATATTTTGGTTATGGGTGAAATGTGAAAATTTTACAAAATAAGCAAGTGGTTGTAAAATATTCATTTCTGTTGGGAATATTCGTTTGGTCGTGGAATATTCTTTTTATCGGGAATATTCGTACAACGGCGCAGTCATTTGTGGACTCCATAACGGAATAATTTTCGGATGAAGAAAATGACAACTTTGATTTTTTATAAATAACGGCTTAGTTGTTACCGTTAACACTGTTGGAATAACCGGTGGTTAAAATACAGTAATACGCGTGGTTGCACAGTAGCACACGGTATTGCACAATATTTTTAAATTATTAATCCTTACGTAAGAAGACACTACTCAATAATTTTTATAATAATTATTGTTCAATATTTTATTTTATTGATTCAATAATTATTGCGTTGATATTTTATATTATTGTTATTTCAATAATTATCACTGAACAGTATTTCTCATTATCATATCAATAATTCATATTATTTGAATAATATTATTAGATAGCATTATTGACAATGTCTAGAAAATTCTGTCTAAGGAAAGGTTTGGTCATCTAATTGCGCGCCAGTAAGGAGAAATCCTTATTGGAAAGCTCCCTCTTTCCTGGGAACGGTCTGGTTGTCATAATTGTGATTCTTTAATATTATTTGTGAATAATTAATTATTAATTTATATGATAAGAAAATATTTATTTGATGTGGATATAAATGATGGATTTATTTAAGTGGTTATAAATGAAGGAATTAATGTTGAGTTATTTTATCAGTATTTTGTCGGATTGGAGGTATTAAAAACTCAAATCAGTGTTCTTAAAGCTTTATTGCGTGAGTTGTAATTTTAATCCGACCGTTGGATGGTTGTGATTTTTAGATATGTTATACATATATGAGTTGAGTATATATCCACAAATTTTGAACCGTTGAAAATTAACGCATGATTTGTTATGAATTTTAAAAGGTGTTGAATCGGTGTTAAAAATTGTCCGTTTGTAGATTTCAGATATTTTTGGTTTGGAATTTAGAAAAACTTAAAGCTACAAAGTTGTAGAGAATTCGATTTCGTATGGAATGGATATAAAATTCGTATTTTTCTGATAAATGGGCTATTTTCTATGAATTACTGAAGTTTCAGAAAATAAAATAATTTTTATTAAATTATGGGTGGGACCCACTTATGTTATAAACATGTGGGCTGCTGAATTTTCTTCTAAGATGGCTTATAGTGGCTTGGTTGGTGGAGGATGCGTAGAGAAAAAAGAAAGAAATATTATTATTTTATTATTTTAGTCTCCTATGACGTTTTAATATTTTCCTATGAAATAGACTCTTAGGTTAGAATTAAAAATCACACCAGAAACAAGTTTTCTTTCTCTCTATATTATCGAGCGTATTTTTGTGAGTATTTTGATACTTTGAGAGTTGTTATTCAGTACAAGTTTCCGTCTGCTTTATATCCGATATTCTGATCAGAAGTACCGTTATTTTGAGGTAAGGGATGTTATTTTCTTCTTAAATGATATTATTTTCTTCAATATCATTATGTCGAAATATTGGTTTGAATTTGTTAATCAAATTTAGAACTTTTTGTGTCAGAGTTACTATTCACGTATACGGCACTATTCACGTATACGATATTATTAACGAATACGACACTATTCACCGAAAAATAAAAATTTTTCTTTTTTGTCTAAGATGTCTATTATGGTTACTATATTTGATTGTATCCATGTTTTGATCTTTATTTCTAAATTCTGCTTCAAAATTAGTTATTATGAAGTATTAGTGATCTTGGATAAATTGTAACACGAATCCCTAATATTTGTCCTTCTGTCTCACTGGATTCGTTCTCTAAAATGTTTTTTTATCATCCTCAGTCTTAAATGATGATATTACTGAATATCTTTGGCCTGTAGTGCAAAGATGAATGATTAACTGATGAATATCTTTGGCCCGTAGTGCAAAGATGAACATATGTTGAGATGAACAGATATTGAGATGAACATGACCGACTGGTGATATAAATATATATTTTTGGCATGTAGTGCAAAGATGAATATTTGATTAAAGATGTATATTGATTGATGTTACAGGGATACAATATTGATGATGGACTTTTAAACCTTAGAAGATAGTAGAATTCATTCTCTACATGACTCTTCTAATGAATTGTTGTTTTCGCTGCATTTGTTGATCTAAAACTTGTTGTCTATTATATTCTATCAGATTTTTCCCCGTTGAATACTAATGATAATTTGTTGTATATTATCTTAGTCATAATATTCTTTACTGGGCTAGTTGAGCTCACCCTTTTCCTTTTTATTCTATTTTTCTTCTCAGGAGGTGAGAACATAGCAGGATCGAGTCAGAGAATGGAGTGACGGTTCTAGAAAGATATTTTAGTAGTCCTCACTATTTCTGTAAAATAGTGTATGAATAATTGTAATGAGAACTTATTTGAGTGTTGATATTGTCTAGAAAATAATATTTGTATTTAAACTCACAGTATGTGTTGTCGTATTTTACACGACAATTGTATTATTGAAGTTGTAGTTTGTTTTCTGTACCATGTATTTGACGACTCAAAATAAGTGATGTATACCTATTTTGGGGGCGTCACATTAGGGGTATCACAATACTAACGAATATCATTGGCCCGTAGTGCATGGATAATTCACTGATGTGAAATATTTATTGAGCTGTGTTACAGAGATAAAATATTGATGATGAACTTTTAAATCATAGAAGATAATAGACATCATGCTATACTTGAATCTTCTAATATATTAATTGTTCCGTTGCAGTTGTTGATCTAAACTTGTTGTCTATTGTATTCTATCAGATTTTACAATATTGAAGACTAATGATAATTTATTCTACATTATCTTAGTCATAATATTCTTTACTAAACTAGTTGAGCTTACCATTTTTTTTCATTGTTCTCTTCAGAAAATGAGAATATACTTGGGACTAGTCGGAGAATAGAGTGATAGTCCAAGATGGTGGCTATAGTAGTCGTCACTATTCTATAAAAATAGTGTGATAATAATTGTAATGAGAACTTATTTTGAGTTTGGATATTGTCTACGAGACAATATTTGTATTGAATCTCACAGTTTATGTGAGACCCCAGATTTTATGAATAAAGATTTAAATTTCTCGAAATATATATATTTTTAATATTATGGTGTGGATTTGTTATAATATTTTAGTTGTGGGTGATATTTACAAATTTTATAAAGTAAGCAAGTTGTTATATAATATTCGATTGGTCGGGGAATATTCTTTTTGTCGGAGAATATCTGTACGACGACACAATCATTGGTGAACCCACAACGGAAGTATTGTCGTAGTAAGAAAACGACAGAATTGTCTTTTTATAAAATAACGGCGGGATTTTTACCGTTAATATTATTGAACTATCCGGTAGTAAAAGTATAGTAATATGCGTGGTTGTATAGTAGCATACGGTACTGGTTATTGATGCTTAAGTGATAAGTCATTCAGTTATACTCAATTATTGTTATAGTAATTGCTGCATCATATCTCTCATATTATTGATTCGATTATTGTCACAGTATCATCTGCATTATATGATATATTATTAAATCAATAATTGAGACGACAAAGTTATTTATATTAATAAATTGCAATATTTACAATGTTTAGAAGTTCTGTAAAGGAGAGTTTGGTCACCTAATTGCGCGCCAATAAGGAGAAATCCTTATTGGAAAGCCCCCTCTTTCTTGGGAACGACCTGATTGTTAAATATTGTGAATTATAATATTAATAATGAATAAGTTCGTGTTGATTAAAGATGAATTTGATAGTTCCATTGTGTTGAGATTATTTGTGTTAGTAGAAATCGATATTTATTTCGATAATAATTGATGTCTGGGGGTTATATTGATAAATCGGGTAATTAATCGGGTAAATGAGCAATTAATTGCTGCTAATTCACATGCTCATATAACTATTTGTTCACATGTGTGTACTATTGAATCACATTCTTATACTATTAGGGGAGTTGGTGCAAGATTGATGATACTTGCATGACTAAGTTAAAAATGGAGGTATAGATGGATGTACTATACTGTAATTAATTTTTTCACATGTTTAGAACTATTAAGTCACATGATTTACTATTGATTCTCATGATTTACTATTAGGGGAGGTGGTGCAAGTTTAATAATACTTGGAAGACTGAATTATAAATGAAAGAAAAGTTGGAGGTATTGTACTGTAATTTTTCAAACCCCAAAATGTGCAATTATCGAAACTATATTTTTCTATAAATAGAAGCTCATTCTTCATTCATTTCTCACCAATTCACTAAAGCTTTAGAACCATTATTATAGAGAGAAATCTATAGAGAAAAAGAAGAAGAGAAGTCTGCTACATTTCTATTCCAGTATCCAGCTTCATTCTAAGGTAAGGGATATTATTTGTTGTACCTGTAAGGGGTATTATTCTTTCGTATTCATGAAGAGAATTACTTCTTTCAATACTCGTAAGAGTTGTTATTCCATTCTTCATTATTATGTTGGAATAACTTGTTTATGCGAAGTACCGCATATATGGTAAAATTCTTCTGTTATTTCATTATGTATTATTATGTTGGGATAACCTGTTTATGCGAAGTACCGCATACATGGTGAAATTCTGCTATTATTCCATTCTTTATTATTCTGTTAGAATATCTTGTCGGAGCGAATTTCGCTTGACCTGGTTTCGTTCTTTATTATTTTGTTGGAATAACCTGTTTATGCGAAGTACTGCATACATGGTGAAATTCTGTTGTTATTCCATTCTATATTATTCTGTCGGAATATCCTGTCTGTGCGTTTACGCTGGACCTGGTTCCATTATTTATTATTATGTTGGGAATAACCTGTCTGTGCGATCTATATCGCATGCATGGTGAATCCTTCTGTTATTCCATTCTTTATTATTCTATTGGAATAACCTGTCTATGTGGATTACTACATGCATGGTGAATGATCCTTTATATTCATTCCTTATTAAATTATGAAAATGATCTGGTTACGTTGATTATGACGAGAGTCATAATAAAAGTTTTGGACTAATGAAAATCATGGGTATATGAAGTATTAGTAAGTGTTATGATGAGTTATATTGGTTATTATGTGAAAACATGAAAGTTTCTTAGAAATCACTAAGGGTAGAAAATCAGATTTTGGAGAAAATAGAATATGAAATTCAATTGACCATATCTCCTATTATATTTTGAATTTTTGAGTGTGGTCAAGTTCAAAAGTTAGATCTATGAGTTTTGTAGCATTTCCAAGTAGAATCACCGGAAAAGGTGTTGTAGATTTTCGTGTGGACTGATTTTAGCAAAGGAGTCAAAAACTGGAAATTACCGAAATGCTACTGTCCAGATTTTAGAAGGGATGTTTCGGCCACTTAAATTATGAGAAAAATTCTGGCCTTTTAGGACATGAGAGTATATGGTATAAAGAACCTCCTGTCCAAAAATGAGCTTATTCTGAATTAAAATGAGCAAGTTATGACCATTTTAATATTTAAGTTTTTTCGACGAAAAATGCTATAACCGGAGTTCTATAACTCCGATGACCATGAAATTTAAACCGGAGACTCACGTTAACATGTGTAAGATCCTGCCAAGATTTGAAAATTTTTGGAGTTAAACTTGAGGTAGAAATTGAATTAATTAGAAATTGATTTTTGAAAAATAGTAAATGAATTTTAAAAATTCCTAGAAAAATATATGTTCATTATGGGACTATATTTTGGGACTGATTTGGTATTTTTTTCATGAAAATGGTTTAGTTATGAACATATGAGTTAAATATATTATGTGAAGTAACAAAGTTATAAAATAGGATTTTATGGCTTGGAAATCCTATATAAGGTATATGTAGATTGTTGATGATGAAATCTTATGATTATGGCATTTTTTGAATGATTAAATACATTATTTGGTAAAGTGTAAACAATTGAAATAAATTATTTATAGGTTTAGAGGTGATTAAAATATTGTTATAATATTAATAATATTAGATTATGATTAGTTGATAATATTTGGATAAATTTAAAGTCTTTAATATTTATCCTTATTTTAGTTTGATTAATGCTTATATCATTGTCATCATCCTCATGATTATATGATAATGACACTTATCTTTGGCTTACGTGTGAAGATGGACTGTTGTTTATTGAATTATATATCTTTGGCTTACGTGCAAAGATGAGTTGTTGATTATTAGTTTTTATTGGTATACATCTTTGGCTTACGTGCTGAGATGGACTTGGTATGATTATGACCAGGGATTATTCGGTATACTCATGACCATTGATGATTTAAAGAATATCCTTGGCCTGTAGTGCAGAGATGATTCGATGATGTGGTTTATTTATTAAGCTAAGTCTTAGCGATAAAAGTTGATGAAAACATTTTTTAAATTATAGAAGATAATAGATTTTATGCTTTACTTGACTCTTCTAATGGATTTCTTATTCCGCTGCAGTTAAACTTGATGTCTATTGTATTTTATCAGTTTAACATTGTTGAAGACTAATGATAATTTATTCTGCATTATCTTAGTCATAACATTTCTTACTGGGCTAGTTGAGCTCACCCTTTCTTTCACTGTTCTCTTTAGGAAATGAGAATATAGCTGGAACGAGTCGGGAAAAAGAGTGACGGTTCAGATGATAGCATTAGTAGTCCTCACTATTCTGATTTAATAGTGTGACAATAAATGTAATGAGGACTCCTTTGAGTTTGTATACTGTCTAGATGACAATATACGTATTAAAACTCTTAGATTATATTTTGTCGTATCTAGCGACTTAAGATGGGTGATGTATACTTAATTTTGGGGGCGTCACAATTTACGTTTTGTCATATTTTACATGACAGTTAATAACTGTGTAAATGAAGTTTGTATTTGAATTTTGTACCATTTATTTGGCGACTCAGAATGAGTTGTATGTTTTAGAGTTTATGCCCTAGAGGCCAATTATTTTATATAATTGCTTAATATTTTGATATTATATTTGATTGAATAAATGAATTATTTTATTATGGTTTTATTTACTGCGTTATATAAATGTTAACATAATAAAATTTCTTAGATTAGTGATACAAATTATATAGTTTCAAGTATGCGACTTAAACATGAGATTATATAATTATAATTAGTATCATTGTTCTTAAATGTCCCTAGTCGAGTATTATTGTTGATGGGACAACAATGATGCATTGAGACTAGTATGTGGATTGACTGATGAACAAATCTAATTGGTCATAAATATATGAGATATTAAGTCAATGCATAAGTACATGTTAGAAAATGATGCATTGGACAGACCCACCATGAGAATTCTATATGGAGCATTATGCGAAGTGTCATTAGCAATTCTCATAGTGACAATGATGTAATGGTCCTCCGGCCTGAAATCACTATATTATTACACGGAAATTTATGTACTTTGATATCATCAAATGTCACCTTTAATAGGGTGGACTATAAAGGTGATTATTGGGTACATCATGAATCGTGTGAGGAATATGAGTGATTTTGAGGGAATTTAACCACCCTATATATTAGGGGTGATATCCATAGGCCTCTTGATTGAGTAGGACTATGAAATGCATGGTCATGCTCAGATAGTGATTTATTTTATATAGTCTACTCATTGATCAAGAAAACTCAGATTAAATTATGAAGAGTATGACACACTCCATGACTCGAGTTTAATCTAGGATATTAAGGTTAAAAGGATTAAATTACATTGAAACATTGGTCACATAAAGGTTGCATAGAATCATCGATCTTATTATTACTTGGGTAGCAGTGATGCATTACTAGATGTCGCTCATTGTTTATAATTTTATAATATGATTTTAAAATTATTACCAACGTAATAATAACATATAGGGTCACACACACAGAACGTTATTAAAAGAGAATTAATTTAAATTATAAGGATTTAAATATATTAATATGATTAATAATATTTAAATCACGAATTTAAATTAAAAGGATAATTTGTATATATATATGTATATTAATTAAGTAAGACTTAATTAAGATATATATATATATATATATATATAATTCAGATTTTATGAAATTAAGTTTTGTTTTGATTAATTCCTTTTAACTAATATATATACGATATATAGCAGCTACTTAGGGTAATATCATAATTGAAAAATCCTAGCCGCTCTTAGAAAGAGACTAGAGAGAAAACAGTTTCATAATCGTTCCTTTGGTGGCTAGTACCGCAAGTCCCTCTTATTGCAGAATCGTTCGACGGTTCGTGCGGCGTTCGTATGGATACCGTAGAGGCGCGGATCTAATTGGATTGCGTAAAGGATTCGAAGCTATTTCAGATTTTTTTCCATAATAGGTATAATATCTAAACCACTGAATTAATTTTAGTTTCGCTTGGATCCTGTTTTGGGTTTCAGAATTGCTATGATTTATTGTTTATTTCTGCTGCGTTTCTGTATTGAAACCCTACAGTATGGACCTATTTTGGGGGCGTCATATTTTTGTAAATAAAAGAAAAACAAGTGGAACCACTCTCTTTTAATATTATCTTATTTTTAAAAAGAATCTCCAAAACGATATAGTTTTAATAAAGGTATGCTATTTAAGATAGATATATTATTTAAAAGGTATATTTTAGATCCATTATGTATATATATATATATATATATATATATATATATATATATATATATATATATATATATATATATATATATATATATATATCACATGTAGTGACGTCAATGAATTAATTAATGAGGTGATTGCAATATTTATTTAATGTTCATGTGTAAATATTTTGGAAATTATTTTTTGTGGATATCATGGTCATTTTAGAAAAAAAAATTAAGGTTAATTTTGTTTACAAATTTTTTGTCCCAAATGGTAGGGATTATAATACCTCGTTGAACATGTATTAAATAATTACATATATTAAATCATTTTATAATTACAAATATAATCTTAATGTATTTATAGAATTAAATAGTAATAAAATAAATTCTTAAAATAAAAATAATATCTATAATCATATTTTCCCAAATACTCAAATCATATTCTTAAAAGGGTTAAGTTCAGATGACCACCTGAGATTTGGACGGTTTCTCACTTAACCACCTGTAGTCAGTAAAGCTACATTTAAACTCCCGACCTTTTGAGGTGAAGTGAAAAAGTGTTTTCCGTCTTAACTCCGTTACTTTATTTGGCTAAAGACTTAATTACCCTCACTTTATCTGTTAAGTTCATCTCTCTCTCTCTCTGTTTTTCTAACAAACAAAAAACAAAAGCTCATATAAATTATAAAATCATGTTCTCAATACCCATTAAGATGAATCAAAAGTGCATAGACCTACAGGTAGCCAATTCAGTTTACAATAATAACCCATTAAATATTTAACAAACTCAGTTCAAAAAAACCACAAAATCTGAATTGACAACAAAGAATATTTAAAACTTCCCAATCTGAAACCTCTGTAAAACAAAGTAATCCATGAAGGGAAAGAGCCATAAGCAAATGCAATAGTCAGTTTAATCTTCCACCTATTCCAACATTTGCATCTCTCAAATAGTTCAATTTCATCCGCAAAGCTCAATAATAAATTAGGCTTTTAGCTGCTCACGGTAATCTGGAGTACAACTATTGTGACGCCCCCAAAACAGGTATACAACACCCATTCTGAATCGCCAAATACATTGTACATAAAGCAAACTACAACTTCAATAATACAAATATTGTGTGAAATACGACAATACATACTGTGAGTTTAAATACAAATATTGTCTTCTAGATAATATCCACACACAAATAAGTCCTCATTATAATTATTCAAATACTATTTTATAGAAATAGTGAGGACTGTTAAAACATCTTCCTAGAACCATCACTCCATACCCCGACTCGATCCTGCTATGTTCTCACCTCCTGAGAAGAAAAATGGAACAAAAAGGAAAGGGTGAGCTCAACTAGCCCAGTAAAGAATATTATGACTAAGATAATATACAACAAATTATCGTTAGTCTTCAACAGGAAAAAATCTGATAAAATATAATAGACAACAAGTTTTAGATCAACAAATGCAGCGGAAACAATAATCAATTAGAAGAGTCACGTAGAGAATGAATTCTACTGTCTTCTAAGATTTAAAAGTCCATCATCAATATTTCATCCCTGTAACAATAATCAATATACATCTTTAATCATCTTTGCACTACAGGCCAAAGATATTTATTTGTATCACCAGTTGGTCATGTTCGTCTCAACACCTGTTCATCTTTGCACTACGGGCCAAAGATATTTATCAGTAATCATTTATCTTTGCACTACAAGCCAAAGAAATTCAATAATATCATCATTAAGCACTGAGGATGATGAAAAACATTTTTAAGAACGAATCTAATGAGATAGAAGGACAAATATTAGGGATTCGTACAACAGTTTATCCAAGATCAATAATACTTCATAATAACCGATTTTGAAGCAGAATTCAAAAATAACGATCAAAACGTGGATACAATCAAAGATAGTAGCCAAAATAGACATCTTGGACAAAAAGGAAAATTTTTATTTTTCGGTGAATAGTGTCGTATTCGTGAATAGTGTCGTATACGTTAATAGTAACCCCAACACAACAAGTTCCAAATTTGATAAAAAGTTCAACCAATATTTTGGCGTAATGATATTGAAGAAAATAATATCATTTGCGAAAGAAATAACATCATTTACCTCAAAATAACCGCACTTCTGACTGAATTTCGGTATAGTGCTGACAGAAACTCGCACCGTATAGCAACACTCAAAGTATACTCACAAGAATACGCTCGATAATATAGAGAGAGAGAGAGAGAAAGAGAAAAAACTTTGTTTCTGGTGTGATTTTCAATTCTAACTTAGCCATCTATTTATAGGAAAATGCTAGAACGCCAAATGAGACTAAATTAATATTATTACAAAACTCATTTCTACGCATGCCTAAAGACCAATTCAGCCACCAACCATCCTTGACCCAAATTAGCAGCCCACATGTGTTAGAATAAAAGTGGGTCCCACCTATAATTTAATAAAAATTATTTTATTTTCTGAAACTTTAATAATTCATAGAAAATAAATCGTTTATCAGAAAAATACGAATTTTATGTCCATTCTGCCTGAAATTGAATTCTCTACAACTTTGTAAAAGAAAGTTTTTCCAAATTCTCAACAGAAAATATCCGAAATCCATAAACGGATAATTTTTAATACTTCCGGTCCGACAAAATACTGATAAAATACCTCCACATTAATTCCATTATTAACAACCACATAAAATAAATAAATCCATCATTTATATCAAATAAATATTTTATTATCATATAAATCAATAATTAATTATTTACAAATAATATTACAGAATCACAATTATGACAACCAGGCCGTTCCCAAGAAAGAGGGGGCTTTCCAATAAGGATTTCTCCTTACTGGCACGCAATTAGATGACCAAACCTCTCCTTGACAGAACTTTCTAGACATTGCCAATAATGCTATCTAATAATATTATTCAAATAATATGAATTATTGATCTGATAATGAGAAATACTGTGCAGTGACAATTATTGAAACAATAATAATATAAACTAACAATGCAGCAATTATTGAATCAATATAATAAAATAATGAACAGTAACTACTGTAACAATTATTGAGTATTGCCTTCTTACGTACGAATCAATAATTCAACCATACTGTGCAATATCATATGCTACTGTACAACCACGCGTATTACTGTATTTTAACCACCAGGTAACCCAACAGTGTTAACGGTAATAATTTACGCCGTTATTTATAAAACTCAAACTTTTTCGTTTTCTTTCATCCAACCGTTTTTCGTTATGGGCCCACAAATGACTGCGTCGTCGTACGGAGATTCCCGACAATAAGAATATTCCACGACCAAACGAATATTCCCCGACAAAAAAATATTTTGTAATCACTTGCTTATTTTATAAAATTTTCACATTTCACTCATAACCAAAGCATTATATCAAATTAACCTTTATTAATTTAGAATAATGAATAAAAGAAAATTCAATTTTATTTATAATAAGTTGGGGTCTTACAACTATTACCTAAAGCGAGACATTGAAATTGTTTAAAATTGCCTAAGCTTTACTCTCATCAATCATATGTTGTCTTCTCTGAGCTGCAAGGCATTATTACCCAGATGAGTACAGAAATTTCAAAAGCTACTATAATCATGAAGTGCCTTTTCTTCCTCCCACTTTATCATTGCAAGTAAATATCACAAAAAACAAACTCATAAATAAACATTGCAAGTCTTTTAAGATGATTCCTCTGTAAATAACATACAGATTCCAGCTTCCACTAAATTCTCACCTAGATTCCTCTGTAAGAATACGAGCCAGTATCTCCGATCATCACCGTAATTACTAACCCATATGAAGATATCAACACACACATCTTTCCCGATATCTTATCCAACCAAGCTTTCTGCAAGAAACCCAAATCATCATCATTAGTGAAACTTTAACACATGGAATCCCAACCACCAAAGAAAAAAAAGTGACCCGTTTGGAAACACTTTTTACAGAAATCTTTTCAATTATACAAATCTATTTACAAATTATTCTCTATCTAAAACAAATTAAGCAGGAAAAAATCAATTTGGAAGGATATATAGCTCTCTTAGAAGTGCTAGCCGACAGATCTAGAAGTGCCCGAAAAATCGGATTTAGAAGTGCCAGCCGATAGATCTCTTGTGGGTTCATGTACTCAAGAACAGAAGCCACAACACTCTCAGGTAAATCGTCGAGGCTGAGTTCCCGCGGCGGAGCTGAGGACACCTCCCCGCGTGTGAAAATAGAAGAAAAACCAAAACCCATTAAAGCAGCAGCCTGAAAATCAAGGTTTTGAGGGGTTTTGAACAGAGTATAGAGATGGCTATATGTAGAATTACAGGAACATGGGAAGGGGGAAGATAGTAGAGAGAGGAAGTGTGGAGAAGAGTAGAGAGAGGAATAAGTCAGCAGTTGGTCATGAAATGAGAGAGAACGTACGATTGTGGTTTGAGGAAAAAGAAGGAAATTTTAGACATTTTTAGTTTTTTTTTACTGTTACACCCTCTTTTAACGCGTTTTTGGCGTCTGACGTACACGCGCGATAAATTTGAATGAAAAAAATAACGTTTTCACTTTAACTCAAAAAGTCAGAAATTTAAATATAACTTTAAGTAAGAAATCGCCCAAACTCCATGTTGACATATTAACATATTAACTTAACCCTTCTTAAAATTTACAAATTATTTTGATAATATAAATATTTGTAATGTATATCATTTTTCAATTTTAAATGGAAGGAGCGTAGCATTATGATATATGGGTCTCTTCGACTGACCGAGTAATACCCTGACCTGAATATATGGATAGTGCTGAACCACTTGTGACGAGCTAGGGTTTCTCATATAAAATAGCTAATCACTCTCAACGACTTAGCTAATCATTCGCAGACTCGATGGGAAAGAGAAAGAAGGAGCACCTACAAAATATTACTAGTCCAGTCCAGGATCAGAAGGAAGAAGAAGAAAACGAAGCGTATAGCGAGTCCCAAAAGAATATAAAGAAGAAAGACACAATAGATGTAAAGATTCTGACACTACGTGAGCAGTCCGACAAGACATCGCCGCTCGTCGGTTACTTCCCTACCGGCTTCGACGCACTCAAGAACGGGCCGATGGAAGCCGAAGCATCCGGCCCGCCTGAGCACAGTGTTAGGGTTTACAGGAACGTGAAGCGGAACAATCGACTGCAGGTGGTTGTGACCCCAAATGGGTCTCAAGTCGATTTTGTTGGGACCAATTATTCAGGCGAAGGGGCTGCTCCTCAGTTATGTACTTATGCTCTTGGGGTTCTGGATAAAGCCACTCAAACCCTGAAGATTGTTCCTATTGCTGCTAATAAGGTAAAAACTTTGATGTGAGTTTGACTATACTTGTTTGCTTGATGTTGAGAAAGTTGAAGGGAATTATTTCTTATAATTAAATGAAGAGAAGCTAATAACATGAGAATGTTTTGTGATTTTGAATTGTGTGGTTGTAATGGATGAGGTTGCTTTCTGGGCATGCTTAATTAATTAATTAATTAATTTGTGGACTAGGATTTGGGAGTGGAAAATTTATTTTTATCAGAGTCCCAAAGATACGAGATAATCCAGAAACTTCAAATTGTACTTTTAAATATTTCATCCATCCTACTTTTTCCCTTATTTTCACTGTTTACTCCAGGATTCACTCACAAGGAGCTGATTAAAATATTTATGCAGTTATGTTTAAGTTCTGGATCTACCTTTCTTTTGTTTATTGATATGGTGTAGTTGAGGTAGTCAGGTAGAAAGTGTGGTGCTACTCTATATTTTCTATAACAGCATAGAGAAAAATTTTACCAATCAGGAGAATAATTTGACTGTAATCTTCTGATAAGACAAATGACCTAAAATTGTAATCTTTTAATGAACGCCTCTTGGTCTTGTTTAATGATGAGAACTCCAAGCTCTATTTATTTAGCTTTATCATTTTTTCCAGTATATTATCTATATTAAGAATTGAAATGTGTTTTTGGACAACTGACCTGACTTGCTACTGATTACAGATATTTAGGTTGGAGCCTAAGCTTAGTGGCTCAGATGTGAGTCAAGTGACTCAAAATGAAGCTCAAGACAATTCAAAGGAAGAGCTCAATGCAGAAGAGACAGCTGAAAAATTAAGAGATCTCACATTCCTGTATTCGACAAAGAAGACTATAAATAAGGTAATAGCCCCCTTCCCCAGTTCCCCCCAATCCCCCCCCCCCTCACACACAAAAAAAACGTAAATGAGAATAACAGTAACCCTCTCAAGCACACGCCACTGGTTTTAGTGAAGAGGAGAACATCAAGAGAGTTCTTTAATGCATTAACATCTTACCAGAAGTAAAATCATCTGTCGTATTGACTTTTTTCGTTGATCTTTCTGCGGAAAGTCTCATTATAATATGGTTATTTCTTATATTGCAGACTAAAAAACTCGAGTCTTTACGCCAAAAACAAGATCCTAGATCTCAGAAGGATCTAGACAGTAAATTAGAGGACATTGAGATAAACAAGGATGCTCTTGAAGTTGCTGCAACTACTAATGCTCGTAATATTCCACCCCATGATATATCAGCTTCTACTCCTCAGAAGGCTTATCCACTTGAAAAGATTATTTTTGAAGGAGAGTGGAATTACCTTAAAGATTTACTCGAGATAGCAGAAGTGGCACCCGATGTTTACCCGAGCTTTGTTTGTAACAGAGTTTATAAATTGGAAGAGATTAAGGTAAGCACTTAAAATTAATTCAACTTTCTCCCTGTCTAACTGGTTTAGAATATGATAACAGATTATACTGCCTATGTTCTTAAACAAGAGTATTATTTGTTTTCTCGCAAATATTAAGGTTTGAATGGCCCAAAAGTTATTACAGAAAATAAAAATTACTTAGAAAATTAAACTTTAAAGAACATACTTGGATATATTTTTCAAAGTTTTTTTTTCAATATTAAACTTTAAATAACAAATGTTATACAGAATAAAAATTACTTAAAATATTTACGTTGAAGTGTGTCATATACAAAGCTTAATTTTTAGAAAAGAGAAAGAAGTCAAAAAAAAGTAGTATTCCTATTTCATTACAGCGGGAGTACAATTGTCATACTTTTAAGAAAAATTATTCCACGAAAACGAAATAGTAAAGATACATAATTCTGATTGTAATTTCATTATTAATTTTGATAATATTGTCACATAACCGACATAAGACTGGAACCTAAGAAATACATGAACATATTTTACTATTTTACCTTTCTTTTTAAGTATCATTTGCATACTAAGATTGTTTTCCTCATCTTTTCCCTCTTTTGTTACTAAAGAGATAACGAAGGCATCTAGCACTGAAATATATCACTATATTACAATGTGTATCAAGTTTTCAGTAAAAGTAAATTATTCTATAAACTACATGTTTCTTTTATTGACGTCTGAGACTAGTATGTGATTGCTGCACTCTTTTCATGTTTCAGAATGAGTATGAGATGGGTACGCTTGCTTGTGTATTTTCATACATTACACATCTTATCAAGTTTAAGGATAAGCATTCGATGGATGGTCATTTATCCGCAAAGAATCACAAAATTCCAAGCATCTTATCCCAGAAGTTCCGAGCTATGTTTGAGGAATCAGATAAAAAAAGGCTTTCGGATGAAAAAAGGAATCTTCTTATCAGCTATGTCTTGGTGCTAACTCTTTTTGCTGATGGTTATCGGTCTGACCCATCAGATATAGCTAAGGATCTGAGAATGAATGCCATAGAACTGAGAACACATTTTGAACAATTGGGTTGCAAGTTTGTTCGTGAGGGAACTGTTCTGCTGGCTACACTTCCTGTCCCACTACAATTCCCAGTTATTAGGATAAGAAGGAAGCGTCAAAGGTAGACTGATGGGTTTCGAACTTTTTCTTTTTGTACTGGTTAGACAGTTTAGAATGGTGGAAATTATGAACCAGTATCTCAGTTTGGGTGTATTTTTGAGATTATCATATGTAGTATGGTTAAATTTTGTTTGATAACATTCTTGTAAGGAATCCCAAGTATTGCTTTTTTGGAATGTCATGTTACAATTTCATATGCAAGTCACATTTCAGAGGGGGAGATTGCTGCTGAATTATTTTTATACTTGGGTCTGTATTTATTGAGTACGTACTGATACAAAGTCTAATAGTTATTACAAAAAGTAAAAGTATAGTGAATACAAAATTATGTACACTTTTGCAGATTTTGAAAGTTATTTCAAATTTCCATGTCTTTACCTCAATAAATACATACCCAAGTTCAAATCACTATTGGTATTTTTATCATACATGCTATCATAATGAAATCTCACTTTCAGTGGTAGAATCATGGCCCGGAATATAAAGATGAAAAGCTTCAGTTATGTACAGATTGTTTGCTTTCCTCCTATATGATAACAGCAATTTGGATTATGGACAAAAAGTATTCATGTTCATGTATAAGCCTTGCATGCACCGGATGAGTGCCTGCTACGGAGTAAAAGTTCTGAGGACCTTTCAACGTGAGTGCCTGACGGACCACCATATCAAATCCGGTAGAGACATCAAGAAAAAGAAATGGATTTTCTCATTTTCCTTGGAACTCACAGCCGCCATGAATACAACAAGTGTTTCATCATCTTAACCGCTTATTAACACAAGTACTCCGATCTGTACGGAAACTCGTGATTCTCCTACAGTTTATGCTTGCCTTTACAAGGAAAATGTATTCAAAGTGTGAGAAACTTGAGATTCAACAAATTATACCAACACTCTATGAGACCCGATATCATAACATTGCCATAAACTTGGTATGGGGCTCGAGAAAGTTTAGAAATTAATACATTGTTTTCAATAACAGGCACTAGCTAGTAATAACTATTCTGATACACGCATTAAGCCCATATGTAAAATAATGGACCAAGCTATCTAATAACAAGGGCAGCTTTATATTGTGTAGAATTATACTCCCTATATTGGAAGTAAATGATGGGTGGAGTTCTTATTCATGATTTGCTCTTAAACTTCCTTTGAGCTTTCAAGTCCACCACAATCACGGAAATGTTGTCCTTGCTTCCCTTCTGGAGAGCAAGCACTGAAAGGTATTCTGCTGCTGCTTGAGCTGCAGCATCAACTCCCTCACCTCTCTCTACATGAGTAATAGGTCCATTCTTTTTGTGCCAAAGCAGGATACGCCTTCTAGCCACTTCACACACTTCCTCATTTGTCATGACATCCCACAGACCATCACTGGCTAAAATAAGGCATTCATCCTCTCTAGCTCGTGGTACAAACATGACTTCCGGTTCAGGTATAATCCACGGTCTCAAATATCTATCACCTGAGGAACATCCCTTTATCAAATAATATCTCAAGCAAACTGAAATATAGAATCACATTGAAAGGCCTGTTCATAAATGCACTCCAAACAGACAAGAAAAGTAACAGCTCCTTTTCTGTACCATGTATTCATAACAGAGCAAATATAAAAAAAACAGCCTATGAGTACATAGTAGATATATGATGCTTGAATTGATAGGAACTAACATTACAAGTATGTTTCCAATATTTTTTCAATCACCTTTGTAGATTCTAGTCCGGAAGCACTAAACTGCAATCACTTCTATAGATTTCATTGCTCAAGGAAATTCTGGAATTGTTTTTCAGACAATATATATGTATTAGTGCAAGGTGTCACTGGCACCCTTTTGGTGCTGTTAGAAAAGGATAGGATCTTAACCGATAGAGCAAGAGGTGTTTCAGAAATTAATCTGTGTAGGCACACATTGGAACTTGTGTTCAAGTTTTATGTCTAGAAAATTCTTTTTCCGAAGTTGTTTTCATTATGTTCATTAGTTTTATTGTAACATGATTATTTTCAGAAGTTCTAGAAGAAGGCTATTTGTCTTAGATCACTTATTTCGAAATCAGTGCAGCTTAAGGATGTAATCCAGACATTGTAGAAGAAGGCTATTTGTGTCCAAAAAGAAGAATTAATTTTTGGTAAGATCAGATATTCAACATCAATGAGCAATATGCAGTTTGATCAACTGAGGTTTAAATAGCTTCCAGAAAGGATATTCCCACAAAGCCACTATTTTGAAACCATGCAAAAGTAAACCTACCAATGGACCTTGACATTGCAAGTACACCAAAAACACGGTGTCCATTCCACTGTATGACCTTCCCCCCGGATGCTTCAATCCTTGCATATTCATCTTCTCTGTTTGGCTGAATTTAAGTGGAAAAAAGACAAAAAAATAAAGGGGAAAAAGTTTATTTACCACAAAGAGCTTGATTTCTTACTAAAAAAAAGTAGAGCTTTACAAACACGCCTTACTTTATGATCATTTGACAATGCCAATGCTTCTTTGCCACGATAAAGGACTGCTCTAGAATCACCACAGTTTGCAACAATAATATGGGATGAGCATATTAATGCAACCACAGCAGTAGATCCCACAGTTTCAGGGGCAACAGGTTCTAAAGTACTGGTAAAGGCATCGGAATTTCCTCCAGGAATGCTTCTGCTAACTCTTCCTCCAACTTCATCATCAATCTTTAGAAAGCAGCTGGTGAAGACTTCCTCCCACTGCATCTGTTGAGTGTCTTTCATTCTTACTTCAGCCTCATCATCCTGTATACCTTGTAACTTCTCCTCTAAAGCAAAATGGACACGGTCACGACAGTAATTTGCAACCTGTGTAAGGTAACATTTCTACACTTGAGACAATGACTATGATATTAAAGGTTAATTTATCACATGATATATACAAAAATTATGAATAAAAGGTAAGCAATGTGCTTATGATAACAGACTTACAAATGAGATTCTAAAAGACGATTTAATATGATAAAACATTAACAGTTAGATAATATTATTCTAGAGGGTTCAGAATAAATCCAACGCTAGAAACTAGTTCAGAATAGTTTATGAATTTGGGACAAATGCTAGCGATGAAGTTGGACAATCAAAAGTACATTCAAATCCAGAAAATCGTGTCACGTTGCTCTCAAAGAAAGAAATAAAACGTCCATATAGCAAAGATGAACCTCAGAATCAAACATACCTGAGAACCTCCATGACCATCATACACTCCAAAGAAATGAGTTGTCATGTGACCCAATTTTTGACTTATCCCGTCAATTATTACACGATCACCGACAAACATTTTAGTAGGAACTTTCATAAATTGAGGCACAGCGGAAACAGCATCTTCCATCTCTGGCCTCTTTCCACAAATAGACACAGATCCCCATAGGGGAACATACTCCACTTCAAACACATCCCTGATCCCTCCTTTTCCAGTAATCTTCTCTGTAGGCAACTGAACAGCAATTAGGGATGCCTTTAGAGTAAGCCCATTAGAGCTTGCTTCATTTGCACAGGCCGAAACTGTTAATAATTCATCTGCCAGCTTCCCCTCCATACTTTGTTTGTCAAAGCTAATAACTTTAGCAACAATTTGACCATAGTCTATTTCCTTGATTTCAACAGCAATCGGCAGGCTTGTTCCTGAACTAGTATTCAGAGCTAGCAATTGCTCACCATTGGGATCATCAGAAACCGTAAAAATTTCATCTTCCTCACTTTGCTGAATCATGGCATCTGTAGATACCCAATTGCTATCACTTAGTACAGTCCCTGAGAGATCAGATTTCCCTCTGCTTTCTCCAGATCCAGAAAAGGTTCTCTTTAGACCATTGCAACTCCTCTCCCAAGTAGCAACAGACCTAGCATGCAGCACCGATGAAGGATCAGATAACAAGCTTGCTGTTTCAGTCAGTATCTTCACCCGTGTTATTTCCACATTGCCTGTGATCCCAGAAGTATCACAGATTGGATTACTTAAGCTAAGTGTAACTGCAACAGCCGGAGACATATCTTCCATGAATGCCACTTCGTATAGTACTGACAGAATAATGATTACCCCAGATCCCACCAAACTTACATAATCAACAACTTTTTATTCCACCATACTCCTGCTAGCAATTGACTTAGTACACAAGACTAACAGGTTTCACTATATCAACTCCTTGACTGGGGATAAACTTCAAACAACTTGAACAACAATTGATAGGACGAACACCAAGTAACACCAAGGGCAGATTTCAACTGGAATGAGCTAAAGATGAGCAAAATGTAAATTTGGGCATCCAAACCTACAAATTTGGGATACAAAAAACACTAAGCACATAAAGCAAGCTCAAGCAAAGGTCTGAATAAGCTAGTGATAAGCAAAAGGAAAATGGGTCATCAGATCTGATGATGAAGAATGGATCATCTAGTCGTAAACAATGGATCTAAGCATCCATATATGATAATTTTAAGGTTGAATAGAGTTGATTTTTCTATTATATTATATCTAGATCAACAAATTCTTCTACTCGTAGAAAAAGAACCGGCCCTAGAATATCAAAATCATATCTCCAATACCAGCCCTTAAATAACCAAGAGTATGTGATAAAAAGCCAAAATTAATTATCCTTATCCATAAACCCAAGAAGGAAAGCAAAAGGATTTCATGAGAAAGAACCTAGGAAAAGGAAAATAAACCCTCATGAATCACAAGAAAACCATCAAAAGGTCCAGTCTTTTTGACACATAGAACTTGGGTTTCATGGATCTGAAGCAACCATTCACATCCTCTTAAAAATATTTGTTCTTTTTAATTTTTTTGGTTCCTCAAATACATACAACAACTTGTAATCTGAACAAATTCAACAACTAAACAAAGGAAAATATTATAATAAAAAAAGGAAGGGAGGGAAGGGGGGGAGGGGTGGAGAACCTCCCAGAACAACTGAAATTCACTGACAAATAGAGAAACAACTAGTAAGTGCTTACCAATGGAAAACACCCAAGAGCTGAAGCCTCCAAAATCCAAATATTGGTCAGTTATTCTGTTTTGCCTCTTTCCTAGATTTTTTCCTTCTGGGCTTGGAGGCAGAGAGGCAGAGAGAAGAGAGAGCTCCTTGGAACAGCCTTTACTCCATTTGGTGACACGTATAAATTCAATTATTTAACCTCAATCAATGCAATGGACATAAAAATGGTTTAGGATACAGTAGAGTTTACATGATAGACAAGTCCTCGTGGACTTTTCATGAGAAAAGCAACAATAACAACACGTGTCCCTGCATCTAAGGATTCATACACCCACCCCATACCTAAAAATGATCGAAATAGATAGTACTCCTATATGGAAAACAACAAGACAAAATTTAAAGTTATTTAATAAAATTACATAATTTTATTAAACTTAAGTTATTTTTTTATATTAATTTTTACTTAAAACCCTTTTCATTCTTAAAATAATCTCTATACACATTTACTCTGTCCGTCCTTTAATATATATCATTTAAAAATTATACATAACAATTAAGAAAATAATTATATAACATTAAATATAATATCAATTATTTATAATACTTTTAAATTCTCATAATTATCATATTTATCTCATACTCTCTCATTTGTAATATTTTTATACGAGAGATAATTTTAAAAATATTATAATTAATTCTCCTAAATTATATAAAATAATAAATAATTAAAAAACAAAATAAATTAAAACGACATATATTTTGCAATACTCTCTCTCTCTTCATTTTGGTTCATTTCTCTCACAGGTAGACCTAATTCCTCCTCCCTCTTTATCTGTAAAATAGTATTGGTCATAACTTGTAGTATTTGAAATCTTATTTTGTTTGTACATGAGAAACACTTGCAAGATAATAAAGCTCATTTCATTCCCGCACTTCGGTATACAAACGGTTGATTCCAAATTGAATTAGTTTATAAAATTGACACATGTCATATCTTCACCGGTTTAATTACCTTGCTTGTTATTAACTATAGTAGTAGTAGTAATTTGGATGCAAAATAAAATAGTACTAGTAATTTATTTCTCTCCAGATCTGCAAAGGTCACCTCCAATTTCCCGTCGGCCGAATTGCCAAATTCCTCAAGGCCGGACGTTACCGATGCACCTCTTCGCCGTACTCGAATATTTCGCAGTGGAGGTACACAGTTTTCTTCTACTCTCTCATCTCTCTCTGTTTTGATTATATCTGTCAGACTAAATTATTTTTTTGGTTATATGTGATAGCTTTTGGAGCTAGTTGCGAGCGAGGGATAGCAAGAATAATTCCAAGGCATATTCAGTTGGCAATGAGGAACGATGGGGGATTGAGCAAGCTGTTGGGACCTGTGATCAATGCAAATGGGGGGTTGCTTAACATACATTGCCAAAGTTAAAGTTTGGGAAAGGGAAAAATGAGATTGGCAGTCTGTTTTGAGATTTGTAAGGTGGAAATGGGGCTTTGCATAAATGATACTATGATGTTTTTGGTCTTAATTAAGATGATCAATGAAAATCTCTCTATTTTCTTCCGTTGTGCATTCTTGTTTTGTCTTATGCTGAATTTTTTAAATTCGAATATAGTAATGAATTGAATTCAGATTTGAGAATTTTCACTATAATTTTTGAATTCTAAAGAAAGAGAGATTTGCATGTTAAGAAAGAGGGATTTGTGTGTGTATGTAACTTCATCAGTGATGGAAATAAGAAGATAAAGGTGGATCAATAATGATGCAATCGTTTGGATGGCATTGATATGTTTTATCGATGATTTTGGGAGTAAAAGATTTGACAAATTTACCCCGATTTTGTATAATGAATGTGTAAAAAGATATCAAAATAATATTTTTTTAATTACACATAAACAAAACAATTGGGCCTATTCATGTTCCACGTTGACGTGACGGATTCAATTCAACGAAAAATAGAAAAATTAATATTAATTATTAATTAAAAAATTTAAAAGTGGATCACCGAAATAAAAAAAGGATAATAGGTTAAAGTAGTAATTTATATTTATGCCTTTAGTTAATAAAACTTATTTGTTTTATATGTATTTCTAAAATACTAAAGTATTAAATTGATAAAAAATTAAAGTTAAGGATGATATATGCAAATTACAAGAAACAAAAAAATATCGACAGAGAAACCAAAAAATATTTAGTATCGTACGACGCCATAGCAACCAATCATTGGTGGACCCCATAATACAATGATTATAAGATACAAAAAATAACAAAATAACCTTTAATAAAAGTTGTCGACGGAACTATTACATTTAACTGTTAAAATACCTAACAATAAAGGAATAGTAACGCACAGTGTCACCACAATATTTCACACTATTGAACCGATAATTGTTATCGTAACAAGGATAATAATGAAAATTTTCGTATTTAAAAGTCGCTGGTACTGAAAAGTTAGACATACTCATTAATACATTAGCTAAATAACACTGTATATTTGCGATATTAATACATTAAGTAAATAATACATAAGATGGGCAAATATAATAATAATTATGAATAGTAAAGAAAATGTAATCTTGAAATGTGAAAATTGTGCCAAAATTATATGCGGTAGATTGAATGTAATCCTAAAATGTGAAAGTTGTGCCAAAATTTATGTGGTAGATTGAAGGTAATCTTAAAAAGTGAAAATTATGAGAAAATAATGTGTGGTAGATTAAAGATAATCTTTAAATTAGAAAAGTGTGCTAAAGTTGATTTATAATAAATATTGGTTGAGTTTTGACTATAAAATGAGGGTTTTAGCAAAAGGAGTTAACATAATATTCTTACTTGTTTTTCCCCATTCAAAATAATTTTTTTCGTGCGAGTACTTCTTTAAGTGTCTTAAGAATGTTTGAGTGTTGGTATCATCCGTAAGAAAGTAAGGATTGCCTAGGTGATTGTTTTTTTTAAAGTATAGTTACACAAACATATACATACATTACACAATATTTGCGACTATTCATTTAGAAGATTCATTTTCAAAAGTTTCATCTGAAGATTGTTTTAAAATATTATTTTATTCATTCAAAAATTATTTAGAAAGTTTATTCCATTTCATTTTGTACACCACAAATTTATTTTTACAAATGCTATCAGTATATTTTTGATAATTTTACAAGATACGAGTTAGTGTGTACACCATAAAATTTATATAAGGCAATTATTAATTAAATCATAAATATACATTTAGGTAGATTTCCTACATAGGAAGCAAAATATAGTCATGTGCTAAGAAGGTAAGAGATAACATTTTTTTCATACTCCTAAATTTAAATTTATTACTGTGACGTCCCCAAAATAGGTATACATCACCTATTCTGAGTCGTCAAATACATGGTACAGAAACAAATACAACTTCATTAATACATTTATCGTGCAAAATATGACAACACATATACTGTGAGTTTAAATACAAATATTGTCTAATAGACAGTATTCAAACTCAATAGGAGTCCTCATTACAATTATTGATACACTATTTTACAAAAATAGTGAGGACTGCTAAAACAACTTTCTAGAACCATCACTCCATATCCCGGCTAGATCCTGCTATATTCTTACCTCCTTAGAAGAAAAATAGAACAAAAAGGAAAATGAAAAGGGTAAGCTCAACTAGCCCAGTAAAGAATATTATAACTAAGATAAAGAACAACAATTTATCGTTAGCCTTCAATAAATCAGATAAAATATAATGGACAACTAGTTTTAGATCAATATTCGCAGCGAAAATAACAATTCATTAGAAGAGTTAAGTAGAGAATGAAATCTACTATCATCTATGAATTTAAAAGTTCATCATCAATATTTTATCCCTGTAACATCAATCAATATACATCTTGCATCAAATATTCATCTTTGCACTACGGGCCAAAGATATTCATTTGTATCACCAGTTGGTTATGTTTATCTCAACATATGTTCATTTTTGCACTACGGGCCAAAGATATTCACCAGGTAATCATTCATCTTTGCACTACAGACCATAGATATTCATCAAGTATCACCATTAAAGACTGAGGATGATGAAAAATATTTTAAAGAACGAATCCAATGAGACAAAAGAACAAAGATTAGATATTCGTACTTTAGATAATTCAAGATTAAAAATACTCCATAATAAATCATAATGAAGTAAAATTCAAGAATGAAGATCAAAACATGGATACAATCAAAGATAGTAACTATAATAGACATCTGGGACAAAGAAGAGAAAATTTATTTTTTGGTGAATAGTGTCATATTTGTGAATAGTACCATATACGTGAATAGTGACGTATACGTAAATAGTAATTCCCGACACAAAAAGGTAGAAATTTCATAATAAAATTCATATCAATATTTCAGCATAATGATATTGAGAAAAATAATATCATTTACGAAAAAAATAACATCCATTACCTCAAAAGAACTGTATTTCTGAATGGAATATCGGATATGATGCCGAAGGAAACTTGCACTGAATAACAACTCTCAAAATATCTAAATACTCATAAAATTACGCTCGATAATATATATATATATATATATATATATATATATATATATATATATATATATATATATATAGAAAACTTATTTCTGGTGTGATTTTCGATTCTAACTAAGCACCATATTTATAGAAAAATACTAGAACGCCAAAGAAGACTAAATTAATAAAATAATAATAAAATTTCCTACGCACATTTATTTGACCAAATTATCAGCTATCACAAGTGGAGCCCACCAGAAATTAAAATTTCACACCAACCAAAAGTGGGGCCCACCATATTTTTAAATAAAAATATTTAATTTTTAAAACTTCAATAATTCATAATAAATAGCCTTTTTATCAGAAAAATAAGAATTTTATGTCCATTCCATAAGAAATTAAATTCTCTACAACTTTGCAGTTTTAAGTTTTTCCAAATTCTAAATGAAAAATGGTCGAAATTCACATACGGAAGATTTTTAATACCTCCATTCCGACAAAATACTGATAAAATACCTCAACATTAATTCCTTCATTTATATCCATACAAAATAAATATTTTCCTATCCATCATTAATTTTATGTTATGTTTACATAAAATAAATATTTTCTTATCATATAAATCAATAATTAATTATTCACAAATAATATTACAAGATCACAATTATGACAACCAGGTCGTTCTCAGGAAAGAAGGGATTTTTCGATAAGGATTTCTCCTTACTGGCGCGCAATTAGGTGACCAAACCCCTTTCCTAGACAAAACTTTCTTAGACATTGCCAATAATGCTATCTAGTAATATTATTCAAATAATATGAATTATTGATATGATAATGGGAAATATTGTGCAATGACAATTATTGAAACAATAATAATATAAAATATCAACGCAACAATTATTGAATCAATAAAATAAAATATTGAATAGTAATTACTGTAACAATTATTGAGTAGTGTCTCTTTACGTAAGAATTAATAATTTAAAAATATTGTGTAATACCATGTGCTACTGTGCAACCACGCGTATTACTGTATTTTAACCACCAAGTAATCCAACAGTGTTAACGGTAACAATTACGTCGTTATTTCTAAAAACTTAAACTTGTCGTTTTCTTCATCGGACCGTTTTTCGTTATGGGGCCCACAAATGGTTGCGTCGTCGTACGAATATTCCCCGACAGCAAGAATATTCCACGACCAAACAAATATTTCCAGACAAAATGAGTATTTTATAACCACTTGCTTATTTTATAAAATTTGCACATTTCACCCATAACCAAAGCATTATATCAAATTAACTTCTTATTATTTCAATATAATGAATAGAGGAAATTCAGTTTTATTTATAATAAGTCGAGGTTTTACAACTATGGTAAGAAATTATTATTAATTTATATGGTCCTTAACATTAAACAAATTTATAAAATAACAATTTGTTAAAATTCCTTTAATAGTTTACGCTTTATCTAATATTTTTTAACCTAAACTTTCTTGTTGAATTATAATTGTTGTATTTGAACTATGAACTTAGGAATGTGAACATTTTGAATTTTGAACTTTACATTTTGACTATGAACATTTTGACTTGAATTTTCTATTTGAATTGTGAATATTTTAGACTGTTAAATATTCATTGTATCGTGAACCTTACCGTTGAACTTCCTATCTTTGAATTATGGACACTACTTGTGACGCCCCCAAAATTAGGTATACATCACCCATCTTGAGTCGTCAGATACATGGTACAGAATTCAAATACAACTTACTAATACAACTGTCGTGTACAATACGACAAAACATAACTGTGAGTTTGAATACAATTATTGTCTACTAGAGAGCATACAAACTCAAAAGGTGTCCTCAATACAATTATTGTCACACTATTTAACAGAATAGTGAGGACTACTAATACTATTCTCTGGTCCATCACTCCGTTTCCCGACTCGTCCCAGCTATATTCTCATTTCCTGAAGAGAACAGTGAAAGAAAGGGTGAGCTCAACTAGCCCAGTAAGAAATATTATGACTAAGATAATGCAGAATAAATTATCATTAGCCTTCAACAGTGTTAAACTGATAAAATACAATAAACATCAAGTTTAACTACAGCGGAACCAGCAATCCATTAAAAGAGTCAAGTAGAAAATAAAATCTACTATCTTTTATGATTTAAAAGGTTTTTCATCATCGTTATAGCTGAGACTCAGCTTAACAAATATTCCACATCATCGAATCACCCTTGCACTACGGCCAAGGATATTCTTTAGTATCACGACCACAATTATTCATGCACTACGGGCCAAGAATATTTGTGTATTCATTAATGGTCATGATCATGCCAACAACTGTCCATCAATGCACTACGGCAAATGAGACTTTTACCACATCACTTGTAACATTACGGTCATGATTACACCGAAAAATCCCTGGTCATAATCATACCAAGTCCATCCATGCTCTACAGGCCACAGATGACTTTAAAAAAAATATAAACATGAGGATGATGACAATGATATAAGAGTTCAATAAAACAAGTTCAAGAATTATTTTATCCAGAAATTATTAACGTCCAAATTGTCAACACGATACTGTTTTGTGGTGTAAAATTCAAGAATGATCAGAAGAATATTTTCATGAAAGGATACTGGATGAAGCGCAAATATCAAGGATATTCCACAAATTTCATGGAGTATAGAAGTCAGAATTCGAATACAATAACAAAAGATATCACCATGCATGCGATAGAGACCGCACAAACAGGTTATTCCAGCAGAATAATAATAACGAAACCAGGTCAGGTGAAATTCACACCGACATGATGTTCCAACAGAATAGTAAATGCGGAATAGTAAATGATGGAACCAGGTCCGGCGTATAGCACAGACAGGATATTCCGATAGAAATGTAAAGACGGAATAGTAAATGGAACCAGGTCCGGTGTAAAACACACAGACAGGATGTTCCAACAGAATAATAATAAAGACGGAACCAGGTCTGGTGTAAAACACACAGACAGGATGTTCCAACAGAATAATAGAAGAATGTCACCAAGTATAGGGTAAATCGCGTATACAGGTTATTCCAACAGAACAACAATGAATGGAATAACATAAGTTCTCTTCAAGAAGAAAGAATAACACCCCTTACGAGTACAACAAATAATATTCCCTACCTTAGAAGAACTGGATATAAGTGAAGTAGCAGAAAACTCTTCTTCTTTCTCTCTTATTCTCTATACTTTCTCTCTCTATAGCTTGAACGAATTCGTAAGAAATAATGAAGGAATGAGCTTTCTATTTATAGAAAACTGAGGGTGGCTCTTGGTCTTAACGAAGGGTCAAAATGACTCTTGGTAATATTGAAGAGACAACTACTATTTACGAAGGGGTAATTAACCCTTGGAACACCGAAGAGGCAGTTAACTCTTGGTAATATTGAAGGGACAACTACTATTGACGAAGGTAACTATTATTTACGAAGGTAATTACTATTTACGAAGGTAATTACTATTTACAAAGGTAATTACTATTTACAAAGGTAATTACTATTTACAAAGGTAATTACTATTTACAAAGGTAATTACTATTTACGAAAATAATTACTATTTACGAAGGTAATTACTATTTACGAAAATAATTACTATTTACGAAAATAATTACTATTTATGAAAGAGACTCTTAGATGACGACATATGGCCCCCCATAAATAATTAAACTTATCACCAACGTCTCATAATAGACTCTTTATATACATCAAAGATTGAATAAAAAATTACCAGAAATTATTTTATTTTTTAATCAACACATAATTAATCTTCCAACAATTATTATAACTTTTCGTCTCAATTATTGTTTAAATAATATATTATACAAATGATACTGTGACAATAATTGAATCAATAATATAATAGATATGATGCAGCAATTACTGTAGCAATAATTGAGTATAGCTGAGTGACTTCTTACGTAAGCATCAATAATCAATACCGTGTGCTACTATGCAACAACGCGTATTACTGTACTTTTACTACCGAGTAGTTCAACAGTTTTAACGGTAACACCTCCGCCGTTATTTTCATAAAGTATTTTTGTCGTTTTCTAACGTTATGGGGTCCACCAATGATTGTGCCGTCGTACGAATATTCCCCGACAAAAAGAATATTCCCCGACCAAACGAATATTTTATAACAACTTGCGTACTTTGCAAAATTTATAAATATTACCCACAACTATAACATTATATCAAATCCACACCATAATTTTCAAAAATATAATTCAAGAAAATTAAATATTTATTCATAAAATCTGGGGTCTCACAATCTCCCCTCCTTATGAAATTTCGCCCTCGAAATTTACGTACGTACCTGGTATGCCAAACATGTGAGGATACCTTGACTTCACTTCAAATTCTAACTCTTGAGGTATAACCTTTGAGTGTTTAATACGATTCTTCTTATCCAAGATTGTAACACGTATCTCTTCAAACGTTAAATCATCCGCTATCTCGTCCGGTTCTAAATTAATAATGTGGTTCGGGTCGTCCACATATTTACGTAACATCGATACAAAAAAAACGTTATGAACACGCAATATATTTGGCGGTAAAACGAGTCTATAAGCCACAGTTCCTACTCAATCGAGGATTTCAAATGGGCCAACTAAATCGAGCGTTTAGACTTCCTCTATTCGTCAATTCTTGCTTCTAGAATAACGCCCTCTTGAACCTTCTTAATTCTTCACATTCATCAGCTCTGAGTGTGTAGCTTGAGCGGCTTTAACTTTATCGATTAAAGTCGATTCTACTTTTATATTCGTTATCTTCACGTGAGTTCGTATATTTGCACTTGTAAACGCATACGATCTTCTACTCACACGTCAGCTACCATGTTCGCTTTCCCACGATAATATTAAATGATATGATCGTAATCTTCAACAGCTCGAGCCAACGTCTTTGGCACGTTATACGTTCGTTTTAGGTGAAGAAAATATTTGAGGGTTTAAGAAATGGGTTTTGTACTGGGGTCAATAAAAAAAAGTCGATTTCACGCTCTAGGGGTAAGCTAAGAAGTTCTTCGGGGAATACGTCAGGAAATTTATTAATAACAGAAATATCATTCAAAGCTGACGTATTTTTGTTTAGATTTGTGACATGAGCTAAGAAAGCTTGACATCCGTTTTTCAATAAACGAATAGCTTTATGGCTTGAGATGACCGTGATTGATTTTAATGGTTTGGTCGCTTGAATTCGCATAATAGGTTGATTAGGAATATGAAAGCTAACAACCTTACGAAAAGCATGATGAGTAGTTAACCAATCGATTTCTAAAATCGCATCAAAGGCAAGTATTTTCAAAGAGATAAGATTGACAGGTAACGTGAAAGTGTCGATTTGAATCAAATAAGATTTATAAATAGTAGAGGTAACGAAAGTTTCTCGGAGTTAACTTCAAACATTGAACACAACTAAGTGAAATAAAAGAGTGAGTAGAACCGGTATCTAACATGGTATAGACTTCGCAAGAGTTTGTAATTAACTTACCCGTAATAACTTCGTTCGGGTTTCGCAACAAATGCTCTTATTTAAACTATCGGATTTGGTTTTGCTATAGAGTATATTCCACCTTTAGTTGCTTCGTCGCATTCCTGATCCATGATTCGAATCATTATTCTCCGATCCATATCGAATTGGGGTTGACCGTTATGCACAGGATAATGCTGAATTCGATGTTGGATTCTCCCAATTGTTGTCCAAAAAGCAAAATCCATTTCATCTATTTTAGCTTTATTAGATCGGACGTCTTTTTCTACACTATCAACGCGTCGTGCGGCTGTTACCCACGCATCATCTATTCTTCTTCGTTCAGTTGTTTCTGCTTTCATCAGAACTTTGATCAGTGCGTTCTCAGATTCCAGCTCTAATATCTTATACTCTGCCAAAGAGTGCTTCTGTTCAAGCATCGCACATCGGGTGACACAATTTTGAATTGTTGTATCTCTTTGTTCCACAACCGCCTGCCGTTCTTCAGCCTGCTCTTCTAACTCATGAACACGATTTTGTAATTCTAAGTTTCGATTATAAAATTCGTTTAACCAATTCTCTTCAGGTTCCTCTTCTTCGTCTTCTTCGTCTTCCTCCTCACTCTCAGCTGCTACCTCTGCAACTAGCTCGGGTGCAACTATTAGTTCTTCATTCACCACGTAAATATCTCTAATTTGTCCTTCGTCTAACACCGCATTATCCTGATTAGTGATTAAAGGTGTCTCGACGGTCTCATTCACTCCATTGTGAACATTTTCAGCTGCCATTTCCAAATACTGCCACAAAACAAGGATTAGATAACATATCACATATTATCCCTATACTATGACCGACCAATTAAATAACAAATAAACTTAAGTAGGTCATACTAGCGAAGGAATTCCCCCTCTCTCCCCTCCTAGTTCTAGTCTCACATCTTAGCCAGGGATCATATCCCTAAGCTCTGATACCAACTGTGACGCCCCCAAAATTAGGTATACATCACCCATCTTGAGTCGTCAGATACATGGTACAGAATTCAAATACAACTTACTAATACAACTGTCGTGTACAATACGACAAAACATAACTGTGAGTTTGAATACAATTATTAGTCTACTAGAGAGCATACAAACTCAAAAGGTGTCCTCAATACAATTATTGTCACACTATTTAACAGAATAGTGAGGACTACTAATACTATTCTCTGGTCCATCACTCCGTTTCCCGACTCGTCCCAGCTATATTCTCATTTCCTGAAGAGAACAGTGAAAGAAAGGGTGAGCTCAACTAGCCCAGTAAGAAATATTATGACTAAGATAATGCAGAATAAATTATCATTAGCCTTCAACAGTGTTAAACTGATAAAATACAATAAACATCAAGTTTAACTACAGCGGAACCAGCAATCCATTAAAAGAGTCAAGTAGAAAATAAAATCTACTATCTTTTATGATTTAAAAGGTTTTTCATCATCGTTATAGCTGAGACTCAGCTTAACAAATATTCCACATCATCGAATCACCCTTGCACTACGGCCAAGGATATTCTTTAGTATCACGACCACAATTATTCATGCACTACGGGCCAAGAATATTTGTGTATTCATTAATGGTCATGATCATGCCAACAACTGTCCATCAATGCACTACGGCAAATGAGACTTTTACCACATCACTTGTAACATTACGGTCATGATTACACCGAAAAATCCCTGGTCATAATCATACCAAGTCCATCCATGCTCTACAGGCCACAGATGACTTTAAAAAAAATATAAACATGAGGATGATGACAATGATATAAGAGTTCAATAAAACAAGTTCAAGAATTATTTTATCCAGAAATTATTAACGTCCAAATTGTCAACACGATACTGTTTTGTGGTGTAAAATTCAAGAATGATCAGAAGAATATTTTCATGAAAGGATACTGGATGAAGCGCAAATATCAAGGATATTCCACAAATTTCATGGAGTATAGAAGTCAGAATTCGAATACAATAACAAAAGATATCACCATGCATGCGATAGAGACCGCACAAACAGGTTATTCCAGCAGAATAATAATAACGAAACCAGGTCAGGTGAAATTCACACCGACAGGATGTTCCAACAGAATAATAAATGCGGAATAGTAAATGATGGAACCAGGTCCGGCGTATAGCACAGACAGGATATTCCGATAGAAATGTAAAGACGGAATAGTAAATGGAACCAGGTCCGGTGTAAAACACACAGACAGGATGTTCCAACAGAATAATAATAAAGACGGAACCAGGTCTGGTGTAAAACACACAGACAGGATGTTCCAACAGAATAATAGAAGAATGTCACCAAGTATAGGGTAAACCGCGTATACAGGTTATTCCAACAGAACAACAATGAATGGAATAACATAAGTTCTCTTCAAGAAGAAAGAATAACACCCCTTACGAGTACAACAAATAATATTCCCTACCTTAGAAGAACTGGATATAAGTGAAGTAGCAGAAAACTCTTCTTCTTTCTCTCTTATTCTCTATACTTTCTCTCTCTATAGCTTGAACGAATTCGTAAGAAATAATGAAGGAATGAGCTTTCTATTTATAGAAAACTGAGGGTGGCTCTTGGTCTTAACGAAGGGTCAAAATGACTCTTGGTAATATTGAAGAGACAACTACTATTTACGAAGGGGTAATTAACCCTTGGAACACCGAAGAGGCAGTTAACTCTTGGTAATATTGAAGGGACAACTACTATTGACGAAGGTAACTATTATTTACGAAGGTAATTACTATTTACGAAGGTAATTACTATTTACAAAGGTAATTACTATTTACAAAGGTAATTACTATTTACAAAGGTAATTACTATTTACAAAGGTAATTACTATTTACGAAAATAATTACTATTTACGAAGGTAATTACTATTTACGAAAATAATTACTATTTACGAAAATAATTACTATTTATGAAAGAGACTCTTAGATGACGACATATGGCCCCCCATAAATAATTAAACTTATCACCAACGTCTCATAATAGACTCTTTATATACATCAAAGATTGAATAAAAAATTACCAGAAATTATTTTATTTTTTAATCAACACATAATTAATCTTCCAACAATTATTATAACTTTTCGTCTCAATTATTGTTTAAATAATATATTATACAAATGATACTGTGACAATAATTGAATCAATAATATAATAGATATGATGCAGCAATTACTGTAGCAATAATTGAGTATAGCTGAGTGACTTCTTACGTAAGCATCAATAATCAATACCGTGTGCTACTATGCAACAACGCGTATTACTGTACTTTTACTACCGAGTAGTTCAACAGTTTTAACGGTAACACCTCCGCCGTTATTTTCATAAAGTATTTTTGTCGTTTTCTAACGTTATGGGGTCCACCAATGATTGTGCCGTCGTACGAATATTCCCCGACAAAAAGAATATTCCCCGACCAAACGAATATTTTATAACAACTTGCGTACTTTGCAAAATTTATAAATATTACCCACAACTATAACATTATATCAAATCCACACCATAATTTTCAAAAATATAATTCAAGAAAATTAAATATTTATTCATAAAATCTGGGGTCTCACACTACTCTTGGACTTAAACTCATTCCAATATTATGGGTATCGTGTCGACAATTTAGATATTATTGGAGTATGAACAAATTAAATTAGTCCTTAAACACAAATAAATTTCAGATCTCTAATATTCATTCATTGTTTTATTATTTCTGTTTATTTTTTGCTGTTTGTACCAACTATCAGGACTCAAGTTGTTATAAATGTCATTGACATGAATGTAAAGACAATATAGTTGTTGAGTTTTTAACTTGTGTGAAAAAAGGTTCTATTTGATCTGAGGTGAAGAATAATTGTTGTTTGACATAATTATGATCATTGGTGTTATAGTTGATGTGATTTTGATGATAAATTTTAAATCGGAGAAGATATTAGATATTATTGTCTATTTGGCTCTCATAATGAATTTCTCATTTCGATGCAATTGTTTGTAAAAAATTTATGTTATTTAGTATTTTCTAAATCTCTGATTTTATCACTGTTGAATGTTAAAGATAATTTTATTATTTTTTTTGTTATTCTAATCATGATATTCCTTATTGAGTTATTTGAGTTCACCCTTTTATTTTTAAATAATGAGAATGTAGTTAAAGCTAGCGAAAAGAGTACGTGAATAAAGTGACGGTTAGATTTAATAGTTGTGATAGTGGTTACTAAGTTGTAAAATAGTATGTAAATAGTTATAGTGAGGACTTGGCGAGTGTATTGTCATAGTATACATGACATTATAATAATTATAATTAAAGAAATTTATGTATATTATTTTGTATTTTGACAATTCAAATTGAATTATATAGACCCAAATTTGCGAGCCTCCCAACTGATAAAAATAAAAATGGGGAAAGAGTCAAAAAACTCCATCTTCCCCCATTTCTTCCAAACTCTCCATTTCTTCCAAACTCCATCTTCCCCCATTTTCTCTCTCTAAATTTCAGTTCTCTCTCAATCACAATCGATCTGTTCCTCCAAATTTTTTTGAAAGCGGGTCTCAAGTACATAAAAGAAAAAATAACGAATTAAATAACCAATGCTTTTAATAATATATTTAGTTATTCACACAATAATTAAAAAAATGAAAGATAAATATGAGAGAGAGTGAGGCTCAGGTTTGTGAAAAATCAGACATGGAATATGAATCTGTCATGGTTGCAACCCCCAGTTGCATGTGAGAAAAATGGATCGATTGTTGAATTTAATCAATCACATGACCTCTGTAATGCCCAGAGAGAGTGAGACCCAGATTCACCATGTCTGATCGGGTTTGCTCGGATTTAGACTGTAATCAGATCATTTTCAGTTCCATCACCACCACCAACCACAAGAAAAGAAAGAGGGGGAGTTACCCAGTTGAGTTTGCTCGGAGTTTAGATCTGATCGAAATTGCTCGGAGTTTAGATCCGGGAAGAATGGTGGGTTTAGAGAGAGAATGGATATGGATTTTTGGTAAAAAAATCTTCCTGCTCCTGATACTCTGCAATGGTGAAGAAGGATGAAGATGGATTTCTAAGTCAATTGATGATTCTTGGATGTGTTGACTCTGTATTGAGGGGAAGAGATCGAAATTGGGAATTAAGAAGCAAAATTAATACGACTATTATTAATACTACTCTGTATTATTAATACGGCTATTAATAATACTCCGTACTAATAATACTCTGTACGCAACAAAATTATTTGTAATACGGCTATTAATAATTTAATATAATAGGTTTATAATACCTTCTTTTCCATGTATGCATTGCCTATTTGCCTCGTCAACAAATTGTGTCCAGGTGTCTGCTTCGTTTTCCTTAGTGGCAAGTCTGTTAACAGGAGGGACGTAATTGGGCTGAATTTTATAACGTTAAGGGCACTTTTGAAAAAAAAAATAATTTAGGGTGCAAGTGGGACATCGGAGTAAACATCAGGGACTTTTTGACCCTTTTCCCAAATAAAAATTATCACTCATATAAATTTATCAATATTATAATCGGCAATATACCCAAAAAAATAAAAAAAATATTATAATCAGCGCTTATTGATGTGATTAAAAAATTCATAAAAGTTATTGCTAAAAAAAATCTTTTTTTTTTCTAAAAAAAATTGTCCTCTTATAATTATGATGCGAATGATTGACAAATCAATAGGTATAAAACTGACTGAAATCAGCGCGCGAGATATACCTGTAATACAGAGAGGATACCAGAACCAACAATGGTCCACACAAATGGCATATCATTTTGCCGCCAAATTTAGGTAATCAGCTAAAAGCCCCGCTTATATACAGGCACTAAATAAGGCACCTAACGGCTTACACGTTTACGTTTTTTCCCAAAAAAATATAAAAACACAAATCTTTCTCGTGTTGTGAGGGTTGAGGTGGTGTTAGCCAGTGGTTGTGCTGCCGTGAAATTGGAGGTTTCCGGCCCTGCACAACCGACGCAACACCCCATGGCTAGCAATTCCGGAGATGGCACTGATATATCAACGGCTGTAGCCGTTGATAAAGATAAAAACAGCCCACACGCCGTTCGATGGGCCGTTGAGAATCTTTTGAAAAAGAATTCTCGAGTCTTCCTTGTCCATGTCCGTACCCAGGTCTTACAACCCCGTACGTTACCCACCTCCCTTTTCCAATATTGGAATTCAAGATTCATTGATTGGGTTGGATATCTCCGATTTTTATATATTATAATTTTGAATCTACCATATATTTTGAATTTAATTTCAATTTAAGGTGGGATTTATAGGTTTCATCAATCAAAGTCTTGTTATTATTATTATTTTTGTTAATTTGGGGAGGGGATTGCACCTATGACCTCTTGCTTAGCAAGAGCTCTACAGTACCACTGAGTCTGGATAAAGTCATATTGTGCGATATGGAGTTTTGTTACATTTTGTCAAATTTATCATATAGGAAATTGATATTTCGCTTGCTATAAAATCTATAGTGACGGTTTTCATGTGAAAATATCAAAATGTCATGAGGAAATATCAGTTTCCTAAATATGATGTGACATACAGACGATGCATTTGAGCTAATGTCTATTTATGGATCAGGTGTTCATTCCCTATATGCACTTTGAGTTCATTTGAACTCCTAATTAATCATGGGTGAAGTTTAGATCACACACACACACACACACATATATATATATATATTCATATTTCCAATTATGCAATCAATTAAGTCTTTATCATATGTTATGCAGAGGATGCTGTCCCTAAAGAAGGTCGTGCACCAACAGAATATGAAATGCAGCATTTCTTTCTTCCATATCGTGGATTTTGTGCTCGAAAAGGGGTAATCGATCATCTTATACCTTGTGCATTTAACATCCTTGTCTACTCTTCCCGCATATCCCAACTTTAGTTTTTACAATCAATTGCTACGGTGGCACTTATTAAACTAACAAGTTTCCCAAAAAGAAAGACAAAAATGCAATAAAGTACCGAGTTCAGAGGCTACAGAAAAGGCCTGTATGATCCATTTAATCACGTTATCACTAGATAGGTAAATTGAAGTGGATTAGGGTCACTTTAATATAAAGATGCGCGTAGCTGAGTTTTCGAAATAAATTAATCACAAACTCTGATAGGTGTATATAATACAGGAGAGCTGGTAAAAGGCTAGAACAATGTTTTGATCACTTATGCCTGATCTGATGGGAATGAGGTTTTACAGATTCGAGTGGTAGAGGTAGTCTTCAACGACATTGATGTTACGACTGTATTGGTTGACTTTATAATCAGAAACTCCATCAGCTCTATTGTTGTTGGTATTTCAAATCGAAGTGCTCTAACAAGGTGTTTCTCTCTCGCTATATATATATATATCATTCCATCTCTCTCTCTCTCTCTCGTGTCTAAAAACACATTCTAAGCCCTATAAAACACTATTCTGTAACAAAGTGGCCTAGGTTTTTGTGCCTTGGACCTCGTCTTTTTCATCCGTATGTATACATTTTTTGTTGTTTCCACCAGGGCATTTAGAAATCCAGATGTGCCAACTAGCTTAGGCAAATCTGCACCAGACTTCTGCTCAGTATATGCAATATCAAAAGGAAGAGTTCAGAATGTAAAATCAGCTAGTCGAGCAGCTATACCTTGCATTACAGCCAGTTCAAAGCCACCATTTCAATCCGGATATACTTCAGATGGGTAAGAATATACTGAAGTGAGTAATAAAATTGAACAAATAACATTGTATGTCATCTTAGACTTTTATTATCCCATTGTTCTTGTAAACGAGGAATTGTCATGATAATCAACCAGTTAACTTGCATGAATAAAGTGTAGAGTTGGGTTTTTAGCTAGTTCACAGTAGGGATAGTAGTTATCTACTGTTAGTAGATAGGAATAGTAGTTATCTGGTTGTTAGTGGTGTAACGGAGCCTTCTGACTGAGAAAGTTATGCATATATTATTGAAATTCTTTCATATCACCTCTTGTTTCCCTCTGAATTCTCCTCTTTCGCTTTTTAAATCTACCCTATCAAATTTTTTTTCTCCGGTATATGTTCTTCCTTTCTTCAATCTCTATTTCTCATATTTTTGGATGAATTATTTATAATCATATGCATTTTATTATTCTCTTAATTTTTTCCCCTAGAAATTAAGAGAAGATGGTTAGTGTTAAGATCACAACATGTTGTGACATAATTTGGATATTGCATGTTGATTAAGACATAAGCAATTCCTTTACCTTAAAAGACTTCTTATACTCAATTTCACAGTATTCCTGCTAATGCAGATCCTTTAGCCAGTCGAGTTGGAAAAGTGGAGGCTCCGAGAGAACATCCTTCGATAGAAGCAGTGACAATAGTTCATTTACTGATAAGAGCAGTGATTTTATGCAAATGAATCCACTCAACAGGCACTCCGGCAGCAAAATTCCATTACAACAGTCGATGAACAATCTTAATCATATGGTTCGCACAAAGGCTAGTTCCAGTCCACAGCATCCAGCTTTCTCCTTTGAGGGCAGCGATCTTTCTGGGCCTTCTAGCTTCCAATCATCTGATTTCTCCTTTGAGAATTTGGACCACTCCCACACATCAGAAGGATCCAGGATGAATAGCTATACATCCTCCCAACAAGTAGTAAGTTCACTATAATATATATTTGAAGGGTCACAGAACAAACCTAACGATTATGGTTATTGTTAATGAATGATGCTGAATTGGGATACTTATAAGCTAACTATTTAACTATACCCCAGCTAGCTTGCTATAAAAATGATGTGTTACTTTGTGTGATTAGAGTATGCAATATTGCACTAGAAAGTATATATATATCACAACTTTCTTAAGTTCAAATAAGTTTGTTTCATTAATTTTGAAATTGGACTCTCATCTTGGGACATCCTAAAAAGTGATTTTGGGTGCTCAATGTGGAACAGAGGGAGTATTCAAAAGCAGGATTTTTTAAGTTGACTCCAAATAAACGGAACAGGACTTCGACTGGTTGAGTGTTTCCATCACAAATTGAAACAATTTTTGGACTTCATTTATTTTCTATCCTTTTCTTGTCATAATTGTTCCCAGTAATGCAATTTTTTCATTCTTTGACTCCAATTGTCTTTTGAATGTAGTAAAAGTCCCAGACAGTAGATTTTGCATCTGGTTTGAATATACTGAATGAGTTGCCTTTTACAGGGAGACCTAGAGGATGAGATGAGGAGATTGAAACTTGAACTGAAGCAAACCATGGAAATGTACAACTCAGCTTACAATGAAAGTATGAATGCTAAACAGAAGGTAAGATTATAACTAGATCCAGATAAAATATTTGTTACATTCATAGTGTAAGGGGGGAAATCTCACAGTAAGTTATGTTTCCAGGTAAGAGAGATTGATCAGTGGAAGTCATCAGAGGCACGTAGGATGATGGATGAAGCCAAGCAAGCCGGAGAGGATGCATTAGCTATGATAGAGATGGAGAAGCAAAAGTGCAGGGCTGCAATGGAAACAGCTCAGATGGCGCAACGTATAGCAGAACTGGAGTTCCAGAAGCGGAAAAATGCAGAACGCAAGGCTGAGCAGGAGGCAGAAGAGATGAGGAAAATGATGGGTGCATTAACTCGCACTAACCTCCGGTATAGAAAGTACACCATTGAAGATATTGAAATTGCAACAAATAACTTCTCTGATTCTGCAAAGATCGGTGAAGGAGGGTACGGACCTGTTTATAAAGGCTTTCTCGATCACACTGCTGTTGCCATAAAGGTTTTAAGGCCTGACATTTCTCAAGGGCTAGAGCAATTTCAAAGAGAGGTATGCTATATTTTTTGTTTTTTTGTTGGCATATATATATATATATATATATATATATATATATAACTGTAGGAAACAATCTACTCTACTCTAACCTAGGCTAGGGGAAGGAGGGAAAGATTGCCGCAGCTGGTGAGACTTGAACCATGCTCAAAAGCATGGTTGGGGGTTCACCAATTAATTAGGCTACACCCACAACAAGCAAATACTCCATATTAAAATATTGTTCAGATTTAAAATTGGCTTCGATCTATTTCTTTCTTTGTTTTTAATATCTTGCTAGCACCACATTAGAACTTGATCATGTACTTGATAGAAAAATCCAAGTTCCAGTTAAATTAAGATGACTTTCTTTTCTTATAAATCGATGACTCTGTCATTAGTTATAAAGGCTGTATTGTCTATTAGACTTAAGGAAAAATTGTATGTCTAGATAATTCAGCCATATCACAAATGAACAATGTCTGCTGTTACTTTAAACTTCACAACCAAATATCACCATCATCTATCCAAGATACCAGATCCTCTGGCTTTAGCAGTTGTTAGTTAACAGTATTATTGTCGAAAGATAATAATTTCTTCATGGTGTAATTGGAAAAGCTAAAAGTGTAACCAATCCTCATGACCTGAAGTCTATGTAGTTTTCATTGCGATAGTAAAGATCCATCAAGATGAGCACGGAGAATAACCCCATCAAACTCACTTTGACTTGGTGTTGAACACACTATTCACTGACCATCACTTACTTTCAGTATTGGGGGTAAAGCCAGCTTAGTTTTCGTGGCATTCAAATTTTATTTGTCAAAAAACCCAAAGTTCCAAAATTAGTTGATCTATACACCTTACACCTCAGTAGCAAACCTTCACGACCACTGTAGGACCTGGCTTCCCAGTGCAACAGATTCTTGTGCCTTGATTTATATAGCAAACTAAGTGAATATTGAGAAGAAAGAACAAAGTCAATGGTTATGTCCACGACCGAATATATATAATGGAACTTACGAGCACGTGTGATGGTTGCACGAATAAAAAAGGATATCAAATTTGTATTTCTAAATTCCCATCTAATGTTGTCTTTTCTAATGCAGATCGAGGTATTAAGCTGCATGAGACATCCTCACATGGTTCTCCTTTTAGGTGCCTGCCCTGAGTACGGCTGCCTTGTATATGAGTACATGGAAAATGGCAGCTTAGAAGATCGTCTATTTCGAAAAAACAACACTCCCCCACTCTCTTGGAAAATCCGTTTCAAAATAGCTGCCGAAATTGGCACTGCCCTTCTTTTCCTTCACCAGTCAAAGCCAGAGCCCCTGGTGCATCGTGACCTTAAACCTGCCAACATTCTCTTAAGTGGAAACTATGTGAGCAAGATAAGTGATGTTGGCTTAGCCAGGATGGTTCCACCATCTGTGGCTGACAGCGTTACCCAATATCACATGACAGCCGCGGCTGGAACATTTTGTTACATTGACCCAGAGTACCAACAAACTGGAATGTTGGGGACAAAATCAGACCTATACTCACCTGGGCGTAATGTTGTTGCAGCTTATTACAGCAAAGCCTCCAATTGGTATAACCCACCAGGTGTCGAGGGCAATTGAGAAAGGAACATTATTAGAAGTTCTTGATCCGACAGTGCCTGATTGGCCTGTCGAGGAGGCTACATCATTTGCGAAATTGTGTTTACAATGTTGTGAACTGAGGAGGAAGGACAGGCCAGACCTTAATAAGGTCATATTGCCCGAACTGAATCGACTAAGAGAGCTTGGATATGCTGATGAAACCAATTTTACAAAGATGGAAGTGCCTATGGTGTGAGTCAACACACAGCTACAAGTTTTGAAGGAAGCTCATATTCTAGTCAGGTCAGTTCCCATTTTGAAACATCTGAACTAGAATTCACTTGCATATACCTCTTTTGTCTTAAGTCTGCATTCATCCATAACCTTCTAGCCATTTCATAGACTCTGTTTGCTTTTGAATAGTGCAAAAGGTACTACAGATATATTTTTTTTGAAACCAATGATGTCATTATTTTGACTAGACTCTCTAAATTGATAGCTTGGTATTAGTAATACTTAACTAATTGAATATCTAATATCTCTATTTCAAGTAACCCTTTTTTCCCAGAATTTATTATCCCTTTGTGCTTACTTTTGCCCAAATTTATACATAAAGCAATATGGTACATTACCATATTGCTTGCTGCTTGATCCAAGGCCAACCACACTGGTTGCTTGGTATGTAAATGTAAGGCTAGTATTATTAATGTAAAAAACTAAGAAAAATCAACGAAATCGAGGAAATGACAATTAGATGAGATTACTTGTTCTAGACACACACAGAGAGAGAGAGAGAGAGATCCTTGATCTGTTCCTGTTGATGTGGCTAGTTTCTTGACGGTCTAGTTAACTATCACCCTCAAACTCTGACGATTGTAATTGAAATTTTGTTTTCATGTTTAACAGGAATAAGCAATCTTAAAGTGCTGCAGCTGGAGATGAATGCAGATCAGTATAAGAAGGTGGCTAAGATTCAAGCACAGTGGAAAATTTCAAAGACTACCGCTGAAAAGTTAGATCCCTTTCACCAGTTTAAATAGGTTGAATGCCCAAATAAAAAAAGAATTTGGTAGGTTGTGAAGTTGTTTAGCTCAAGGATCTCAATGCAGTTCAGGGAAAATAACTCTTTTATGATTCAAACCTGAAAATTTGTACTACATCTCGTTGTTGAAATCTTTGCTCTTCACTTTTCTATCTGTTGTTGTTGGGAACAAATTTTCTGTCTGAAAATGTATACTAGCACTACATCTTAAGGTTCATGGATTGGATGGTGTAGTTTAATTACATTTACCGTATAACTAACTGTTCCATTGTATAATTAATAGGAGTATATAACATATACAGAAAAGAATCAACATAGATAGTATGGACAGACATCTCTATCTGCTCAGTCTCCCCTTTCTTTTTTCTAAAATACAAAATGGTAATGAATTCTGAATCCTAGAAATCTGCCTCCCCTAATCCTAAAAATGTGTTTAATTCGGTTCAAGTATTTCTAGAAAGAAGAAAGCATCAGTGGGTTCTCTCCCGATGCTGCAAGTATTATTCATGTCCTTTACATAACCATTGTTGTGTTGTTATTATATTTGAAAGACAGGCTTTAATTCCATAGGCAGAAGACAGATATCAGTGCTGATATGCTAGTAATACGAACTAGCATATCAGCACTGATATCTGTCTTCTGCCTATGGAATTAAAGCCCGTCTTTTTTATGTTATATAGATTAGAAATGACTTAAATTTCAACATAAATTATCATTTTCACCACACATATTGCTCAAAATTTAAAATGATTTCACATCGTAAAATAAGTATATAGGAAATAAAATGGGAAATTAAATTTTTATTTTAAAATTTTCTTTTGCCATGTTAATTATTAATATTATTAACATTTTCAATTCTTTACTAAAAATATTTATATATAATTTTTTTTTAAAAAAAATATCAGTATCAGCCAAACGAAGCGTAAAGAACTCTCATTTTCATCTCTATTAGTAGACCGGTCCAGGTGAAAATACAAATAGAAATAGAAAAAGAAAAAAAAGACGGGTTCAACTTTCAGACCGACCGACCATTAACAACTGGGCTAAGTATTTATATATTGTCAATAAACTCCAACCCCTCTTTCCCCCTCTCTCCCCTACGAATATTCCGATCCCCCTTATTTGAGAAAGAAACGAATCCCAATTACAAAACCCTAACCCTACAATAATAATAACGATGGCGTACCAACCAACACCGTCAAATCACGACGATCAAAATGATGACAATCGTCGTCTCTACAACCCCTATCAGGATCTCCAAGTCCCCATTCAGAATCTCTACAAGCTCCCCACTTCCCCCGAATTTCTCTTCCAAGAAGAATCCATCGCCCAGCGCCGCTCCTGGGGCGAGAATCTCACTTACTATACTGGCATCGGCTACCTCGCAGGCTCCGTTTCCGGTGCCGGAAAAGGCCTTATTGAAGGAATTAAGTCCTCGGAGCCGGGAGATACCACGAAGCTCCAGGTTAATCGGATTCTTAACGCATCTGGCCACACGGGTCGGAAGTTCGGCAACCGGGCGGGCGTGATTGGGATTGATGTATGCCGGGTTGGAGAGCGGGATGGTGGCTGTGAGGGACGCTGATGATATTTTCAACAGTGTGGTGGCGGGACTCGGGACGGGAGCTCTGTATAAGGCGGCTGCTGGGCCGAGATCGGCGGCTGTGGCTGGGGCTATAGGTGGCGTGGTAGTTGGATTGGCGGTCACGGGGAAGCAAATGCTGAGGCGATACGTGCCGATTTAATTTAAGGGTTTGTGGGGTTCCTCTCTCCCAATCAGTACAATTTTGATATGTTGAGATATGAAATGAAAGGTGTTCATTTTCAACTGTTGTAGTATAATATCTACTATATATTTATTCCAATTTACTCTACTGAAGGTTTAGGTGATGAATAATTGACGTTTGTCATCTACACTGCTATGCTGAGATTATTTTTCAAAAAAATTGATTTTTGTTGTCGAGGGTTTTCTTCTGGGTTGATAGCTAATTGCATTACTGGAATTTGATAAACAGAAAATGTCATTTTGTTGAAATGAGTAACTTTCTATTCTCCTGAGGTCTATGGACATGGAAGATATTGGCTGCATTGGATGTTTTTACTCTTTCTATACAAAGAACATGCTTATTTAGCTTGAGTAGTATTAGTTGGCATTATTTACTATATCTATATACTTTTCTTTAAGGAATATCTAGCTTTCTTGAGATTATGGTAAATAATAAAATTGAACGTGGAGGATTCTATTGCCTTGAATTCAGTTTCTTTTGGTAATAGTTGAAGGTATTCTCCTTACTATAAGTTTCTGACCCCAAATCCTATTTTGGGTACCCAAGAAACCATTAACAGCACTAGAGTCTATAAAAATCACAGGAGTCTAAATTCCTGCCTTTTAATATTGTTAGAGCTTAGGAAAATCCATGGCTCATGACCTACCACTGCCCTTCCCCAACCCCAACTTCAACTGTTAAAGAGTTATTTTTCTCAAGTCTATCTTTTGCAATAGAGTACCCTGTGAATTTTGGAACTTGGAGAACTGGAGAAAATGATCAGTTTCAGTATTGTGGATGCAATATTGAAGACACTGCCGGTACTGTTGAAATGGGAAGTTTTCTGACAGGCTTGAGAGAATATTGTATATTTGGAGTTCGCTAGCCTTGTAGGGTGAGAATGTGGTTTAGTTTGATGATTGATTACAGGTGTATTAAGTCCTTGGGGAGTTTGGATGCCAGGAGGCAGTTGATTTTATATTTGAAGCATAGGATCTCCCTTGAATATAGTTTACAAGATTGAAGCTAAGTACATGGTATAAAAAAGGAGCTTATTACTATTTGGGGAGTTTACTTTATATTTATGCTACCGTGGAATTTCTGTGTGTATTGCACATGCCTTATTTATTGGATTGAAAGTCACAGGGATGAATACAAGATGAGGGAGACATGTTATGACTTTGCACAAGGAGTTCTACATGGTCATCTAAAATATTTAAGACTTCGGAAGGATGAATGATGGCAACATGTGAGAAAACACACTTTTAAGGTTAAAATTGAATGTGGGGGTTTTTTTATAGGTGGTGTTTAAAGACAAGGAGAAAGAAACAAGTATAACTATGTTCAGTGATCACTATCGCCAAACATTAGGTGTCATTTTCTGTGACACAGACAAAAAGGAAAAAAGGGAAATATGCGTCAAGTAGTAACACAGTGGTTGGAAATTAACAAATCGTATAGGACCGAACAAATAAAAGTGATAGTCGTTAAGTTTGTATATAGCGCGATCATGCAATCAAATCACATAAAAGTAGCGGAAGCGCAATAAAACGGAATTTAATTTTTTTTTATAAAAATCATCACCATGATCATGCCTTGTGCTTAATTATCAATCAATATAAAGGAGAAGGAAATCAGATTCATACCTTGTAGAAACTAGCTTCTTCAGGTACGAGTTCAACTCCAAGTCCTTTGTGCTCTCCTTGAATTCATCGGGTTTGATTCCTTCCTTTGATCAACGTTAGCCACCCAAGTGTTTGGCCTCTAGAGTTGATTCGCCAAGGAAGAATAAGCATTCAAGAATATGGGTGTTTGGAAAAACCTTATATTCTATCTCTATAGAATTATACGTACTCTCCCAAGTCCCAACTCACTATTGAAATTAAGTGTGTAACCAACCCTAATCCATAATAAGACTTTCTTATTTATAGATGTAGACAACCTTCCTAAACAATTTAGAAATATGTTTTTATTTTAATTAATTAAACTTTTTTAATTAATTAGGGCTCTTAATCCAATTAGGAATATATAAGTGTATTTTTATTAATTAATTCTTAAAACTTTTTTATGAAGTAATCTAATAATAATAGTAATAATAATAATAACTCTTCTTATTAATTTATATTTAATATTTTCAAAATATTAAATAATAAATATTATGATATTTAATTTATTTTATCACCATAGATTAAATTAAACACACTTAACTTTTTATTATGATTATGTCATTTACTTCTTAAATAAATATTTTTCTTTTATGGTGTGATCTTTTAGGTTTTTCGTATTAAATCGGTTGTGAATAAATCAATTAAAACAATTCTAATCTTATTTAAATAAATAAATTAAACTATTTAATTTATTTAAATAAATAACATTTATTCTACAATAAGAGCAAGTCCCCTTAACGATCAACGACTTTTCAGATAATATAGATTTCAACATTAATCATAAAAGAACTTTTGAGTTAAGTTACCGTACAATTCAATCATTTCATTATACAATGTCCCAATTAAATATAAGACATAGAATTATTGTCATGTCTTATTTTATTTAATTCTATATATTTCGATTCTCAAATGCACAACTCCAAATAATGCAAATTAGAAACTCTTTTCTAATTTCATTCTGACTTGGCCAATGACTACTGGGTTGTCATTTATCGAATTACAAAAGATATTTTCTTCTTTTACTAGAAGCGGTAGATTCTTTTTTGATTAGTTTTTATCTTCATGTACAACTTATTATACCCAAGCATATCCTTTGATAATTCTTAAGGGTCATGTCAAATTATAATCCATTATACTCAAGATACGATGATTTCAAGTCTAAGGATCACTTGTACTATTATCACTAGAGGAATTCCTATTGACAGACAAGTAAAACTCCATTAGGTATTCCTTAGCGAACGACGTTTAGTGAACTTATTTTTCAATAAGTTCCTATATACTTGCTTTAGTGTCTCAACACAAATAATTATAAAGATCAATCATCTTCTTCCTAAGAGCATGCAACGTATATACCAATCTATCCAGATTCACTAATCCCTTTTTTAATAATCCAACGATTGGGAACTATTTTAGTTTTAAACTATCTAAAAATTTTGATCTTATTAGTATGATTATCATCATGATTCTAAAAGTATTGTTTAAAACTATGAGTTTAATTCTTTTATTAATAAACGAAAAAGATTGTTATAAAATATATGCTTCATTATATCAAATATGATTGGCTTGTATGTATTTTACTTTCAATAGTTTCATGAAGTCGATGAAAATCATACATGTTGTAAAGCTTCTTTATGATACCGGGATCTTTAGTAGAATTGATACGGGAAACTTTTGAAAATAAAAATTAAATGTTTTGGCTAAACATATCCTACATAACCGATTATAAAATTCTCATAGCTGACGTTCTGTTAAACCAAGTGAGGCTTAGACATGTATCCTCGTGAAAATGTGAATATAATAAACTTAGGGTCAAGAAAGTAGTATTAAAGGTGGTATTGTACCTGGTAGTGATCGAAATAAAAATAAAAATTGAAGTGTCTGGATGTTAACTTCAAAGTTCGGACTGGATGGTGGGTGGTTTCAGTTGGTAGTTTAGCTTAAGACAGGTTCTTGGATTCCAATTCAATGCTGTTGCAGTTCAACTTTTTTTTTTATATTTTAAATACTGCTATTATTTCAAAACTGTCTGCCGCAGAGTATTGATAAATTTTATAATTTTCTGGTGAAATGTATTCTTAACAGGGTCGTGCAGATAGCGAGGGTAAATTCTGGATGGGTTACAAAATGTAGTACTAAAATTGTGAATTATGGGTTTATTAGAATGCATGTGTTTTATCTGCAGCAAACTTATCAAATTAAATACATAGCATCAGTGACACAACTGGGAATACACTCCAGTTGTTGTCTTGCCCTGTTCTTCCATAGAATGGGGGTTAGTGAGAGTATCGTTACTTTGATGTTGGGGGCATTTTTTCCCATTAAAACTTGGGTGGCATCACAAATCAGTGTCATACAACAATTACGTTGAAATATGAAATGTTTGCATTTTATTTTTGTCATGCTGCTGTGTGATATTCAGAGGGGGGAGGGGAGCATTAAAAATAGAATTTAGTTGTGTTAGTTTTGCTTCTGATTTTGAGATAATACGCTCATCCAACTAATATTCATGTATTGGCTCACAATTTCATCCATCGTCAACTTGCTCATTGTCAATTGAGCATATGAAAACCCAAGAGAAGCCCGATCACCATTTGGCGCCGTATTTTCATGATCTAAAAAGTAGCAGAGGTCAAATAAATCAAGGATTGTTGTAATGCCAACTGCTAGAACTTTGTCAACGGTCAGACTTGAGAAGCATGACTGCAGATGAGTAAATGACATGGACACAAGCATATGATGTGTAATATTTGGGTTCACCACAAAAATCAATCCTCAATCCTCCTTATGAATGGATCCACCTAATACTTGCACATGCACACAACATTTGGTATATTATTTGTGTCCATAAATTACTCGTAAAATTATTGGGTCAAAATTACTATTACAGAAAAAATCCAATTTAAATTACACAACAAAACCTACTTTATCAAGAAATTTTTTGTTTCGGTTATGTTTTGCTCATTTTCAGTTTGCAGCGAACTGAAGCATCTTTAGCTGTCATTCATCTCAACAGCTGAAACCAGCAAACATAATGCACAACAAATTCATAAAATTAACTAAAGCAACAAGTGTTGCTCAAATGAATTCTGTCCTTTTCAAGAGATCATTACACTCTACAATGGGCAAAACCGAGTCATGATACTCGAAGAGGTCCCTTTATTCTAAAACTTTCTACCATGTTGCATGGACAAAAGAACACAGCGATTATATTGAGCCGAGGAACAGTTGGTCGCCTCATAGATTGATAAGTAGAGAAATCAATATTTGAAGATACACAAAAAAAAAATAGCTCTAAAGCAACATTGTCTCTGGATTCTCAATGTAGCCCTTGAATGCTTTCAACCATTCTGCACCAATAGCTCCTACAGACAGTACCAAATTTATTATATCAAATAACATGTTAAATGGCCTTGGACATTCATTATCTGAAAGCATTTGTCAGAGGAACCTACCATCAATAACACGATGGTCACAGCTTAGTGTTACAGACATCAAGGAAGCAAACTTGAATTGATCAGGACCCGAACCAGGTATAACCCTCTTCTCAGCTGCTCAACAACAATTTATTATGGGATGATTTATTAAGGTATGATACTAAGAAATCATGTTCAGGATCAAGGAACTGCACTATAAACCAATCTCACCAGAACCAACTGCAAGAATGCCTGCCTGAGGAGGATTAATGATGGCACAAAATTGCTTGATGCCAAATGGCCCTCCCAAATTTGACACGGTAAATGTACCCCCCTGTAAAGAGGATGCTCAATAATCATGTTCAAATGTCCCAAGCAGACCAGCTGTAAATTAAGTGAATTACTTTCAAGTACAATTCTAACCTCATAATCTTCAGGTTTTAAGTTGTTGTCTTTGGCTTTCTGTGCCAAATGCTTTACTTCCTCACCGATTTTGGATAATCCTTTCATGTCAGCATCCTACAAATCCCACCATATGGTTTTGAAGATATAAATTATAAACATAAAATGTTGCTCACAAGCATGAATATTTTGGGGAATTAACTTGGGAAAATGACTCACCCTAATGACGGGGACAAACAATCCATTATCTGTTTGCACTGCGACATTAATATTCACATTATGATACCTGTATAATTTGCCACACAAGATGTCATTATGGTTGTCGTATGCTTACTAAAATATAATGTTCATTGTCCTATACTTACTGGCGAATATAGTCATTGGTCCATGAACTGTTGCACTGAGGAACTTTTCGAAGTGCCAAAGCAGCAGCCTGCATGAGAGTTCCCTTACAGTTAACTGGTTGAGTAATTTTGAAGACCATCTCAACATTTTATTTTGAAGACCAATTCAACATTTTTTACTGTGCAGCGGTGGATTTTACTTTTTCCAAGTGTGTGACGCTGTTTTCCTCTTCTTTTTAATTGTGTGCATGTATCAAGTAGGGGTATATGTGATAGAAGATATATGACAAGTGGCGAACAGACTCTTACAACTGACAGTGACCAAACGACTCCTATAATTGACAAGTGACAAGCTTGAAGAGGCACAGCAGATTACTAGTAGTCTATGCCCTCCCATATTGATAATCACATAAAAATTCCCAACCCAAGCAGTTGCTACTTCATTCTAAAAATTACCCAGGCATTATAATATAATCAAAGGTATTGAAATCATTCTCCCATGTGTTTCCTGTAAAGTCTTGAAAAAAGTTCACCTTGGATAATTAATAACTAATACCTTAATTACTAGATCATTAACCGATATCCTCTTCCCCCCTGAAGCTTCTTGTAGTGAATTAAGTTTCCCTCTCAACCTGCAGATAGAGTCGGCACTTCAGACTTGAGAAAGTGTAGTTATATTTAACTTTACAAATAAGTTGTGATCAACACTCACTCCATAAGTTTGTCAACACATGTATCTACCGTCAGATAATAATGCGGAATAGTTTGCTTTGAGAGCAACAAGCGTGAAGCTGTGACCTGTCAAGATTATAGCATGAATTAGATAACGAAAGACGAAGCTTTGCTAGTAAATGAGATACGGATAATGGTGAATAGAATTCTGAAAAATCCAAGGCTATGTTTGTTTGCAAGGATTATAATCCCAAGACTATATTAAGCCATTCTATAATCCCTAGACATAGTCCAAGTCTAAATTTGAAAATAAACAAGACACTTGAAATTAATATTCTTATGCAAGTATAATCCTTGCAAACAAACATAACCCAAAACAAATAAATTGAATTGGGTCTGCGTTTGGAAAAGGATGTCTGTCCAAAACTTAAAATTGTTTTGATAAATTTAAGGGGTACAAGGACAATGATATGAAGATACCAAAATTACCTTTCTTATCTGAGAAAGAGGGATGTCTGTATAATTTAAAGCTGAAACTGCAGTCTTATCAGCCTTGGGGGCAGCCGGAGAACCTTCCTTTCCACGAGAAGCTACATGAAAGGGGGAGTGTAAACAAATAAACAATAATTGATAAAAACTTAGTAAATTGTTCATAACCCAACCAATTGACTACTGCAAATGAACTACAACTTTTGCCAACTCCTCGTGGTGGGGAATTTCATAGGGGACAGTTTTCTCGAGTGAGCAGTTATACTGCCTGAAAGCACAGGACCTCGAAAAGAAAGTAATATAGTAAATAAATTAAGAGCTTCTTAGAACCTCAGAATACAAATAGATACATTAAACAATACCCAAGAAATCTTCAATATCAGCCTTTACAATGTTTCCATCAGGCCCCGTTCCTTTGATACTTGAGAGAGGTACCTGATTCATGAAATTAGGCTTTCATCAAATCAAACATATTAAAAGAAATGGATAATATACAAAATATATCCTATATCAAAGATTACTAATGTTGTAAATTTTGATTTAGATAATATACGTTTTTATCTTCAGCCAACTTTTTAGCCAAAGGACTAGCGAAAATTCGAGTCCCAGACTCCTGTGCTGCACTGAGCTTCGAAACATTTGGCTCTGGAGAAGTGATAGGTTTCTTAGCTACATCTTCTTTGGGTGGAGTAGAAACAGAAGGCTCTTTAGGGGCAGCTGCATCATCTGACTTTGAAGGTTTGTAATCTTTAAATTTTGTAACATCATCCTCATCTTCAACAGTTATGGCAATGACCTGCAAGAAAACATTTAATTTTCCATGTTTCAAAATGAAATTTACTTATTGCTGACTATAAAGGAGAAAGTGAAACCAGTACAAGTGATTATTGGAAGTGACCAAACAGCAATCCAATTAATGCAATGCTCACAAAAAAGTCATGCTTATTTTGGATCATATATATATACACACACACTACAAAGTCATCATTTGTTACTTGAATTTAGAAAAATGACAGATAACCTCTACAGACTAGAATGTCGGGCATTCAAGACATTTGTCCACCAAATTGACGTGGAATAACGATGTCATAATGGATTACTAGCAAGGAAAACATATAACTGGAGTTGGAGCTTTTAACGATGTTGAATGATTCCACAAAACTGAGGAAAACAAAAAAGAAACAACTTAGGTAACCAGTCTTCTAAAAATTGTTAGGCGGACCTAGGCGGAGGAGGGGGCGCCTAGGTGTTTTCTTAGGCGATCTAATTTATTTATTTTTCGATTGTACATACTTGTTATGCTATACTAAGCATATAGTATATGTAATTTTTTAAAATTTTACATGGAACATTATCAAGAAAACAATCTTTTAAGACTTAACAAATTCATTTTAAGTATTGTACAACTTCAAAGTAAAGGTCCGATTCTGCTAGGCAAGGGCCTAGGACCTAGGTGCCTAGCCAACTTGAGGTAGTAGCGGACTACCTGACGCCCAGGCGGGGATTAAGTGGACCTAGGCGGGGAAAGTTTTAGAACACTGTAGGTAACATCGCAGGTGTTAGAGCTGAAGTAACAAGGATTACATATGGTGAAAAAAATTATGAGGCACATATGAGCCAGTTTTTATACTTAGAATGGATTAGCTTTCCAGTTGATTTCAAGTAGAAATTTAAATGCATGAGGCAGAATATTTTCCGAACAGCACCAATAAGAAGTAAAATACAAATAAGAATTGCGAGAAAAATCAATAATTTCAATATACACTTATTTGAGAATAGATAAATTAAGCATCAAGATAGACAAGTATCATCGCAACATATAATTAGGGTAGATATTATTGCTTAGCTACAGGGAAGTAGAAATTGTGGACTAAAAAGAAAACCTAGGAAATTTGGATGTGTCCAAAACTTTCCGGTTAATGAACCAACAAGTAGAGGTATAGGCTGTACTGATAAACAAGTAGGCAGTAGGTGAGGAGAGAAGAGGAAGGAGAAGGGGGAGGAAACGGAAAAGTGACTTTGTGAGATGAGATCATGGAATACAGTAAAACAAATAACAAGTGAGCCAAAAGCAGAAAACTAATCTAATGTCAGACTACCTAAATAATCTCAAACTAGAATTTAAGGTTAATGCAATTGGACAAACATAGACTCGATAGATTGTTGTTAGATTAGGTTGCGCACATTCTCTGCAACTCCGACAATCTTTTATCAACAAAAAACATAATAATAATAATTATTATTATTATTATTATTATTTTCAAGGCAAACAGAAATCAGAGTAAGATCCCTAACAATGTGTCAAATCAATACCTCACCAACTTTAAGCTCTTTTGCCCCATCCCCATGCAGTATCTTAGCTAAATAGCCTTCCTCCATGCATTCCATCTCAACTGTTGCTTTATCCTACAAATTAAACAGATGTACACAAAGAACTATACAGTTTATCATATGATTTAAGGTAAAATTAAGGAAAACATTATGATATACAAAAGAAACGGACATACTGTTTCAACTTCACAAAGAACATCACCGGGAGAAACTTTATCACCCTCTTTCTTCAACCACCTTGCAATATTACCCTGAATTCACAGGGATGCAATCATTTCGAGAACAACTTTTAAATAAAGAATAGAGCAACTCTTCAAAACTTTAAAGATGCATGCCTCTGTCATCGTCGGTGAAAGAGAAGGCATTCCAATCTCTTGGTGTGGGGGAAGGCCTGAAAGCAAATGCACAAATTCCTGGTAAGTTTGGTTACGAAATGCACTATTAGTTATCTAGACCCTCTAAAAAACTAGATTCAGATAAAACCTACTGAGAAAAGCAGACAACCATCACATATTGGCAAGTATATTGGAAAATTAATGTGATTCTTTTATTCAAACCATGAAAATCTCAGAACTATGACCAAATTATAATATTTATGCTTTTTGTGCCACATGAACGAAAGAAAGTTGTTACATTTGGGCAGACAACTTTTTACTTTCAAATTAAGTAATGCCCAACACAAAACCAATGAAATAACTAAACTGACTGCACAGGATCTTCTGCAGTTTGGTTCTACTGACATAATGGTTACTTAATAGATGTTCGCACAAAAGTTACAACAAGAAAGCTTGTACAACACAAGGTCACAGGTTCCCTCATACTTTATCTAGATATGATGAAGAATTTAATTAACAGAGGGTTTGTCTCATATGGAACACTTTAACAAACTAACACTGTTATCCTGTCATATAACGTTGGCCCAGTAATGTAACTCATTTTATATGATGATGCCTAACATGTTTTATGCTTCAGTGAATAACATTCAACATCACGGATGTAGATAGCTCAATAAGAATTGACAAAAGTGAGACTAGTAGAAAGGAATTCATGAGGAGGGGGGGGATGGCAACTTTTTTTATTATAACTAACCCATTCCTATATTTATATGCTTGGATGCAACAACATGATGTTATCTGTAACAAACAGTTTTGTTGGTTGCTTTAAACAAACTACATTTTCCAAACATTTTAATCAGGTTGAATCCAGGCTTGTCATCGTATCAACAAGTTAAACTTAGCTGAATTCATATGTTTACCTTTAGTTTCAATTGTTCATATTATTTAATATCTGGTAGCAATAGCTCAGTAGGGCTAAGACATTGGTTAAGAATATACATATCGTTTTCCAGACAATTAGTTCAAGAAACCCCATGAACGCAATAGAAGTATAGTTTTACTTGTCAACAAGTTTTCTACTATATATTCATCTCAAATCATTCCACAGCATGAGTTAGTCAAGAGCACTATTTGGCTCAGGATGCTCTTAAGCATTTAAACAATAACCAAACTTGTTTTTCAATGGTCATCAAATAGGAACATTTCTAAACACAAAGTCTATATAGTCAAATAATGAATTCTACCAAAATGATGTCGTGAGACCATCCATACCTGAATCAGAAGAAAAACTCCTCCTAGATTGTCCCTGTGCACTGGCATAAAAAGCATACAATCAGGCACATGTGAAAATAATCAGAGGATTCTGGGTGCACAACTTACCTTGAGAATCCTCGACCAAGAACTGAACCAACCAATCCTTGCAGTTCCATTGCCGCCCTTACAGAATTTCCTTGCTGCATTCCTATAAATGTTACCTGCACAAGTTAAAATGAAATTGTAAATTAGCATTGCCATTGCATGTGTAACATTCCTCCGTCCTATAAAGAGAGTCAGTTTTGCTAATTGAATGGGTTTTAAGAAAGAGTCTTATTGCTTTAATTATAGTTGTCGAGTCAAGTCGAGACAGTCAGTAGCCAGAAGCTTAATCGACTAATCAACTAGGCACCCGACTAGTCGCTCGCTCATAAGTCGACAAGTCATTTTCTATGTATATCTTATACATGTAAAATTCTGTACATATATTTTACTTCAATTACATTAAAATATAAAAGAATTTCTCACAAATATATTACTATTTCACAAGAAATACTCTTAATACCCTTAAAAATAAAAATATGTCCCACATTTCACATCTATATCTCATTTACAAATAATACAAATTTATATCTCATGTACAAATAATACAAATTTATATCTCATTTACAAATACACATTTAGAGGGACCTAACTGAAAACTAAACAAATGAGTAGGGCTAATACTCAAAATATGGGATTCTAAGGTTAAAATATAAAATCAGAAAACTTAGAGGTGATTACGAAAGAAAAGCAGGGATGAAAAGTTTGACTAGATCTAAAGTTTAAGAAAAGTTTAGGGTACTAAACTGAATTTGGCCAAGATATTATTAAATCTCAGATTCCCTTTAATTATTTTCTAACGTAAACAGAGCAGCAAGGGATAGATGGGCATGGAGTATGGACAAGATCGAGAGAGGCAAAGTCAACACAAACTACAGCGGCGACAAACAAGATGGCACCGGCAATCAACTCTGGCAATGGCGATTGGAAGCTTCTGACAGCAGAGATCTCTTTTCTTCTTCCTTTCCTTTTCTTTTTTTTTTTCTTTTTCCAGATCGTGCCCTTTTTTCAATTGTTACCTAGTCAGTCGATTAACCTCCAAATCGAGCAAATCGTCGATTTTCCACGACTAGGCGACAACCATTTTTTCAAATAGCGCGACTTAGATACGGAACCCAAGTCGAGCTCTCGAGTTGGACAGCAAACACTGACCAGACGACTAGCGGCGATTAAGTGACGAATTCATAACCTTGGATTTAACAGTACGTTATATGAATTAATTTCTCATGGTATTTGCTTATGTTAGCTTAATCAATATGGTTAACTATGAACAGGCTAATTTAGTGAACTAGTGAACTAAGATAATTTTAAAAAATTTGACCCATCAGCAAGTGACTCTTGTCTAGGGACAAAATTTAAAGGCAAAAGTGATCCCCTTCAGTAGACGCTGGGAGTGATAACATATCATCACACTAAAAGGATTAAGTAACAAAAGAGGAAAACACAAGTAGGAGGTTAAGGGGGAATGGGGGATTGCAAAAAATACTGTATGGATTTAATCACCATGGTAGGATTTATTGTGCTATAGCTGTGACTAAAGCAGGTAGTAGTTGAAGCGTTGCTACTGCGAGCCCCGTCCCTTTCTCGAGGCACATAACCAAGTCGACGAAGCTTCAAAATATCTGAGAAATAACACAATCAATGAACTTTACGTAAAGAAAGAACCAAGACAGCATATCTCCTCAAACACCATACATAGTTATAAGATTCATACTAAGACAGGTGTTCTCGCAAGTTATATAAATGCTAACTAGCTAGCAAAGCCCTATGCCTCATAATGTGAATGTACACGTTTGGACTGAACTACAAAATTTGGAATAAACACTCCAAGATTTAAAAAAACACTGGGAAAAACTTCTAAACATAATTGTGAACAACATAAGTGTATAACTATCTACATCAATATACAGTAGGCTATAAACTGAACAATATCAAGTTTGTACCTACTCTAAATTCCACAGTGAGTAACAAAATGAATCAGCTTCTCATGTTTCACATAATCACAACAGTATATTCCTTATCTACCATACGTGAATACTAAAACCAGGAGGAAACTTTCTAATTTTACATAAAGCGCATCCGTCTGGAAAACAAGTTATATCTTGTTTTCATCTAAATTAAAAAACAATGTACCTGAATAAATCATCATCCATATAGGACAATACAGTAAGAAATAATGGTTTTATGAATAGATAATGACAGCTACTTACCATCTCCACTGTTTATGAAGGGGCGTGCATTGCTAGCAAGACAACGGACGAAGATGGCATGATCATGTTGTAATAAGCCTGGAGCATTTTTTAACTGTAGATTGAATAACAAAAAAATAAAAAAGTTCAGTATCATATGTAACGTAGAGATAAAACAAGCCAGAAACTTAAATGAAACAACCAATAGTTATCTTTGGTACCATGTACCAAGCAAATATGTCACTGATAGTCTATGTCATCAAGTTCAAGGTCAAACTAATATGATCAACAATAAAAAGAAATCAACCACATCCCCTTAGGTAGGTGCTTAGACAGGTGGGTTAGAGGGGTTTTCCATATCATAGCACAAAGCTATTGGTTGAACTAGACTCAAGCCCGCATTTGCATGGCCCTTAAGCTAAAAATTGAGTGTGACAAATTGTTGTCGTGTCGTCTTTATATGTTCTTCTCCTCTCTATGATGCTGATCCTGATTTACATCAGCAGCCAATGCTCTATTATCTTTGAATTTTAACCTGTAGATCTACATTTTTAATTTTGTGAATAATGCATTGATCTTGCAAATTTGTAATACTTCAGTTCATTACTTCCATCCAATCCTTCTACTGAATAGGACGATCTATAACTCCATATAGTGTAAAGTTTGACTACTGGCCATTAACAATCTTGCGACTTTTTAAGCCTTCCAAAGTTGGTAAAAATGTGTTATTGTCCAAACCACCAATGCAAATGGCTTCAGATAATATTCTTATTACTCTTATCCAAAGAGTAATGTGATTGTCCCAAAATTAAAAATTATTAATAACCCATAATCAGCTACTTGACCTCAATTGTGCTGGGGAAAATATGACCTCAATTTATAGAAAGACACAACATAAACACAGTTAACACATAAGCACTGACAGCAAATCTGGCTATTATACAATTTTAACTAAATCAGATGTGCATGTAAGTTTAACATTCATGTTGTCATTCAATAAGATGCATATTCATTGTATCAAAGCTGAACATTTAGGAGAAGCAGACAGATTTCACAATAATCAAGGATCAATCGATTTTGACTTCACAAAACTCAAAAGGTGAACCGATTTGTGACACCTCAATCCTACATCGGAACACGGTATATAAGGTCACAATCTACTACCAATCCTGTTGTGGGAAAAAAACTAGAAAGATACAATTGGGACAGTGGATTTATTACTTTGCATATGATAAACAGACAATAGTCGAAGAATAACTACATGTGGTATACATTAATTCTTAAGTCTTCACCATAACATACAGTGGCGAAGCCATGTTAGAACTTGTGGGGTCAATTGAACCCACTAGGAAAAAAAATATTTTATGATATATGATAAATTTAGAAGAAATTTAAGTGTAATGAACAAATTGACCCCACTGAAACTTTATAACTTGTTTAATATATGGGGTCAAATTGAAATTTTTATAAATTTCTCAATTTCATATTACTTCTACTCCTTTATGTATGCATCTTCCTCTAATATTTTTAAAATAAATAGTAATCTAATTTAAATTATTTTCATAACATAAGAAATTTAAATATTTATTAACAAATTTGTTATTAGAAATGAGTATTAGGGGTCAATAATGGGTGTGTGTGTGTGTGTGTGTGTGTGTGTATATATATAATGTCAATATTGTTATATTAACAATATTGTAACCAAATTTATGTTTTACATATGCAACCGGTTGGAAAGCACAAAATTATCTAAATAAATTGGCTCGGGGGCGCAGCCCCTGAACTGAATCAAAAATCTGGCTTCACCACTGATAACATAATACAGTACGAGTATCAGATCAAATTGGAGATTTAATCAGTCAGTTGACCATATGATTCCAATGCATTTAGACATAAATATTCCCCCATCCCCCCACATCGAATAATTTGAAACAAATGAGTGTTTCCCTTTGGTCGTAGCTCGAATATATTAAGTGATTTTCAGATTATACTACAGATATATCCTTAAACAGCATACCTAATGCACTCACAGTTACATCCGCAATTAATTTTGAATCAAAATCCATCAGCTACGTAAACAAAAAGAAGGAAAACAACAGAGTGGAAATTGCGAAATCTGAACCTTTTTAGAGCGACGAAAGATGTGAGAAGCGTAATACATGATGGCTGGGTACTCCTTTTACTCGATTTCTTAATTCTTCTCCGGCAATTGATCGTCGTTTTACGGAATTGGAATTGGAATTGGCAGCGTAGTGATGTTAAAAATTAGGGCTTGCACAATCCGTCTTCCGCACCTGTCCTTCCTTTTGTCTTCTGTATTTTTTTTTTATGCAATTCCACGTTGTACTTGTATATAGTCGTGCTTTCTTTCTTCCCATATGCGGCGTTTGGTTAAGTCTTTCAACTTTTTTTTTCCCTTCATTTTAGTATTCAATTCGCTGGTATTCAGAGAATGTATAGCTTGGCTTATAAAATAAAATAAATTAGTCTAAAATATAGTTTGCGCATTAAAATTTGTTGAGTTTTTGAGTTATTTATCTCAATATTTAAAATATATTTGAGTGTACACCAAAATTCCCAAAAAAAAAAATCGAAGGGTGTATTTTATTTAGCGCAACAAACTTTGGGGTGCATTTTATTAATCTAAAAAAGAATTTTAGGTGTATTTTATTTTTGACTAATTTAAACCTCAAAGTATGATAGAACGTGATCCGATGTGGTGCGCTTATAAATATCAACTGCAACAGCAACCACAATATACGATTATTAATATTAACAATTACAACTATGTGATTACTTGCGGTTGCGATTACATGTGGTGTGGTGGTGTTACGGTTGCATAACCAATTTTATATATATTTAAAAATATATAATATATACTTTTTATGCTACTAATTCACATTATAAAAATTATTCACTTAAACAAATATATTTTAAAATCTTATATATAACACAAATAATAAAAAAAAATCAATATACATGTATACATGAATAATATGTAAGGAACTATTATCACATATGTTAAACTAAAAATAAATAAAGTTATAGACTTAATTACATTAATTAAAGATATTTAATAATTCACCGCAAATAAAGTTCTAACACGTCATTTATGTTTCTTATACTAGTAGTGATTATCATGGAATATCTTGTCTTTCATATTAATTTACATAAACATGAAGGGAACCAATGAATTTTTAAGAAAAATATACACTAAATGTAATATTACACATACAAGTCACAAAACTCGCAAGAAACAAAATAAATTACACAATTCACTTACAATTTTATTATATGCACTACAGTTTGATATAAAAAATATATATTTTATTATAAAGTGTGGTGCGGTGTTGTTTGTTATGCGGTTTTAGGGATGTATCTGCAACCGCAACCATAATGTGCGGTTAGTAAAAAATAAAAATCGCATTGCATAATCACACTGCATTTCATCCACAAATTGTGAGATTTTATGCGGTTGCAGTTACAAATATGATTTCATGTCCTCCCCTACCTCGAAAGGTACATTTTGTTTAACGTGAAAGATTATTAGGGTGCACTTATATACGTTTTAAACATTTGTAATGCAAACTTCAACTACCGTACAAATTTTCGGGTCCAAACTATATTTTAGTCAATAAACTAATTACTTTGTATTTATATTTATTTGGTTCGACTCTCATCCATTATACATTCCCTCAAATTTTATTAAGTATAAATATAATTTTAGATAGTATAACTAAAACTAATACCGGATAATTAATTTATATTTTCAGTATTATAATTGTTTTACAAATTAAAGTAACGTGTCATTTTTTCACCATTTGATGAATTATGAATAGTTTTCATTAAAATTTCAATAGTTGAAAATTATTTAAATTTTTAATAATAATTTTTGAAATAATTTTAATTTTTGGTAGGATTGAAATCAACTATTTAGTAATATATTTTAATCACTATTAACAAAATTGTTAAGATCAAATAAATGGTGTGCTGAATAAAATTAAAGAAAATATGCATTGATGGGGATCCAAATCTTATACTATATCACATCACATGTCAGTTGTGACGCCCCCAAAATAGGTATACATCGACCATCTTGAGTCGCCAAATACATAGTACAAAAATACAAATATAACTTAATAATACAACTGTCGTGTAAAATACGACAAAACATAAACTGAGAGTTTTAATAAGAATATTGTCATCTAGACAATATCCACACTCAATGGAGTCCTCATTACATTTATTGTCACACTATTTAACAGAATAGTGAGGACTACTAATGTTATCATCTGGACCATCACTCCGTTCCCCGACTCGTCCCAGCTATATTCTCATTTCCTGAAGAGAACATTGAAAGAAAAGGTGAGCTCAACTAGCCCAGTAAAAAATATTATGACTAAGATAATGCATAATAAATTATCATTAGTCTTCAACAATGTTAAACTGATAAAATACAATAGACATCAAGTTTAACTGCAGCGGAACAAAGCAATCTATTAGAAGAGTCAAGTAGAGAATAAAATCTACTATCTTCTATGGTTTAAAATGTTTTCATCAATTTTTATCGCTGAGACTCAACTTAATAAATAAAACACATCATCTAATCATCCATGTACTATGGACCAAGGATATTCATTAAATCATCAATGATCATGACTATACCGAACAATCTCCGGTCATAATCATTCCAAAAATTGTCCATCAATGCATTACAGGACCACTGAGGACTTTTACCATATCATTTATAACATTACAGGTCATGATTATACCGAATGATCTCTGGTCATAATCATACTAAGTCCATCTATGCACGTAAAGCCAAAGATGACTTTCATTACAATATAAGCACGAGGATGATGACAATGACATAATAATTCAATAAAACAAGTTCAAGAATTAATTTATCCAGGAATCAACAACGTCTAAATTGTCAATATGATACTGCTTTGTGGAGAAAAAATCAAGATTGATCAGAAGAATATTTTCATGAAAAGATACTGGATGAAGCGCAAATATCCAGGATATTCTACTAATTTCATAGAGTATAGAAGTCAAAACTTTAACTAACTGAGTATAATAGAATATATGAAACTGCAAATGGATTTTCGCCCGCCATGCGGTAATCTACGTATACATATCATTTCCACAATTTAATAAGGAATGAATACAAAGGATCATTCACCATGCATGTGGTAATCCACATAGACAGGTTATTCCAGCAGAATAATAAAGAATGGAATAACATAAAGATTCACCATGCGTGCGATAGACTGCACAGACAGGTTATTCCCAACAGAATAATAAAGAATGAACCAGGTCATGCGTAAACGCACAGACAGGATATTTCGACATTATAATAAATAATGGAACCAGGTTATGCGTAAACGCACAGACATGATATTCCGATAGAATAATAAAGAACGAAACCAGGTCAGACGAAATTCGCATCGACATGATATTCCAACAGAATAATAAAGAATGGAATAACAACAGAATTTCACCATGTATGCGGTACTTCGCATAGACAGGTTATTCCAGCAGAATAATAAAGAATGGAATAACAACAGAATTTCACCATGTATACGGTAGTCCGTGTATACAGATTATTCCAACAGAATAAAAGGAATGCAACAACAATAGCTCTCTTCATGAATACGAAAAAAATAATACCCCTTACGAGTACAACAATTAATATCTCTTACCTTAGAAGAAACTGGATATTGGAAAAGTAAAGTAGTAGAATACTTTTCTTCTTTCTCTCTATAGTTTCTCTCTCTAGAGTTTCAGTGAATTCGTAAGAAAATAATGAAGGAATGAGCTTCTATTTATAGAAGAACTGAAAGTGGCTCTTGGTCTTAACGAAGGGTCAAAATGACTCTTGATAATATTGAAGAGACAACTACTATTTGCGAATGGGCAATTAATTCTTGGAACATCGAAGAGACAAGTAACTCTTGGAAAACTGAATGGACAAATAACTCTTAAAAAACTGAAGGGACAAATAACTCTTGGAAAACCGAAATGACAAGTTACTATTAAAACTTTAAACCAGCGATCCATATTGATTTACTATTATAATTTCAACCAACAGTCTGAAAAATTAGCACATCTCCTCATGGAATAATATTGTACCCAAAAATGATTTGGACCGAAAAGAAATATATTTTTTTGGGTGAATAGTACCCCGTGAATAGTACTTCGAGAATAGTAACCCCATGAATATTACCCCGACACGAAAAGTGTCCCAAATACCCGAGTGAATAATACTAGAGTGAATAGTAATCGGGTGAATAGTAACTCGTGAATAGTATTCTGACACAAAAAGTGCCCCGAATACCCGATTGAACAATATAACTTCCAGACATCAATTATTATCGAAATAAATAAAGATTTTAACTAACAAAAATAATTTTAACACAATGGAACTATCAAATTCATCTATAATCAACACGAACTTATTCATCATTAATATTATAACTCACAATATTTAACAACCAGGTCGTTCCTAGAAAAAAAGGCTTTCCAATAAGGATTTCTCCCTATTGGCGCGCAATTAGATGACCAAACCTCTCCTTAACAAAACTTATAGACATTGTAAATATTACAATTTAATAATATGAACAACTTTATCGTCTCAATTATTGATTTAATAATATATCATATTATGCAGATGATACTGTGACATTAATCGAATCAATAATATGAGAGATATGATGCAGCAATTACTGTAGCAATAATTGAGTATAACTGAGTGACTTCTTACGTAAGCATCAATAACCAATACTGTGTGCTACTATGCAACCACGCATATTACTGTACTTTTACTACCGGGTAGTTCAACAGTTTTAGCAGTAACACTTTCGCCGTTATTTTATAAAAAGATAATTCTGTCGTTTTCTTACTACGACAATACTTCCGTTGTGGGGTCCACTAATGATTGTGCCGTCATACAAATATTCACTGTTAAAATGAATATTCCCCGACCAATGGAATATTATATAAACACTTGCTTACTTTGCAAATTTTGTAAATATTACCCACAACTATAACATTATATCATATCCACACCTATAATATTCAAAAAAATATTTCGAGAGAAATTAATCTTTATTTATAAAAGTTGAGTTCTTACATCAGTATTTAAGGTGAATATAATTTTGTAGCCATATATATAGCAATACTCTCTTTTTTGTTCATATATTATATTGCCATTTTAAGAAATCATCCCATAATTTTTTTAAAATTATTAATAGTAAATCACCATGTACATAACACCTAGTTTTACACTGAATAGGTCGTTAATGCATTACCACTAGGTCTGCAAACGAACCTAATCGATTCGAACATTGTCGAACTCGAATATTGTTGGTTGGACTCGAACATTGTTGGTCGAACTCGAACATGTTCGAGTAACATGATTGAACCAATATTCATGTGCGAGTTCGATCGTTAGTTGTTCGCGAAAATGATCGAGTACACAAATAGTTCGCAAAACATAGTCGAATATGATCAAGTTCGTGAATGTTTACGAACATAAACAGTTTGCGAATATTCATGAATACATGCTCGTTCGCGAATGTGATCAAGTTCGTGAACATTTTGACAAACCATGTTAGCTAATTATATTGTCAACTTTCAAGTTGGTTAATAAATTTCACATGTAAGAAACCAAACCACTCGAACACGTGTTAGAAATCGCTACTACTAGAACTTCTCGAACCGAATCCGAATTATTCGCGAACCCAGATGAACTGAACCACATGGTTCACGAACATGTTCGATCAAGCAATCGAACGTAAAATCGTAAAATCGTAAAATCATGAGCGAACTCTTCTCGACAAGGCATCAAACTCGAACTTCATCCGATTCGTGAATGGTTGTGTTTGTTTATAGACCTAGTTACAATCTTCTAAAAAATCAAAAAGAGCTTTTTATCCAAGCATTTGTGTGTGGAGTATATAATAACTTTTAAATAATTATTGTTAATAACTTGAAGGGTTTCAATCATTAATAATAATTTATACTTAATGATAGACTATTAGATTTAAAATATGGTAACTTAAAAATTTGGTTAATGTATTGTATAACCAAAATATAGTTTAATCCGTTATATATATAATGAACTTATACAATATAAATAAAACATACATTTAAATAAATATAAATATGTATATGGTATTTTGATTTCCAACTTTGCTATATATATATATATATATATATATATATATATATATATGCTGACTCTTTTCAATGAATCATAGGGAGCGAACTAAAAATGAACCGGTTATAGCGACGATTTTATCCGTTGTTATAACATAAAAACTGACTTTCTATGCTATAGTGACGGATAAAATCGTCGCCATAGCCAGTTTATTTTTAGTTTACTCCCCATGGTTCTATATATATATATATATATATATATATGAGACTGATCCATAATAAATATTGTAAGGATAAAATTATCTTTATAAATGATTTTAATCATTTATCCACGAATTGAACGTTAAGGGGAAGTAAGAAGGATATGAGTTTCACAATTTAATATAGGGTATTCCGCAGTAGTTGTGACGCCCCCGAAATAGGTCCGCATAACTCATTTTGAGTCGCCAAATACATTGTACACAAATCAAATACAACTTCATTTATACAATTGTTAATTGTCGTGTAAAATACAACAAAACATGCGTTGCGAGTTTTAATACAAATATCGTCTAATAGACAATATCCAAACTCAAATAAAATTTTCATTACAATTATTATCACACTATTTTATAGAATAATGATGACTACTATAGCAACCATCTTGGACCATTACTCTATTCCATGACTAGTCCCAAATATATTCTCATTTCTTAAAGGGGACAATGAAAGAAAAAGGTGAGCTCAACTAGCCCAATAAAGAATATTATGACTAAGATAATACAAAATAAATTATCATTAATCCTCAACAGAGAAAAATCTAATAGAATATAATAGACAACAAGTTTTAGATCAACAGCTGCAATAGAAATAACAATCCATTAGAAGAGTCAAGTAGAGCATGATGTCTACTATCTTCTATGATTTAAAAGTTCATCATCAATATTTCATCTCTGTAACACCAATCAATAAATATTTCAAATCAACAAATTATCCATGCACTACGGGCCAATGATATTCGTTTGTATCACCAGTGGTCATGATCATGCCAAACACCTGTCCATCTATGCACTACGGGTCAAAGAGGACTTTCACCACAACATTTGTCTGTAACATTACAGGTCATGATTATACTAATACACAATTTTTTGTCATAATCATACCAATCAACAGTCCATCTTTGCACTACGGGCCAAAGATAAATTTCATCACAATATAAGCATGAGGATGATAACAATGATATAAAGAATCAATCAAGTGAAATCAAAGATAAATATTAGATATTTATAAATCAATTTATCACGAGTTCAAGAATGTCCAAATTGTCAACATGATAACTAATTGTGGAGTAAAATTTAAGAATGATATTCATGGATCAAAAATAATTTGGACAGAAAAAATCAAATTTATGGTGAATAGTATCTCGTGAATAGTACTCGAATGAATAGTACCCCGTGAATAGTATCTCGAATGAAAATATTGAAATTTAATAAGAAAGTTCAGACCAATTGTAAGACCCCAACTTATTATAAATAAAATTAATTTTTTTTCTCTATTCATTATTCTAAATTAACAAGGTGTTAATTTGATATAATGTTTTGGTTATGGGTGAAATGTGCAAATTTTACAAAATAAGCAAGTGGTTATAAAATATTCATTTATGTCGGGGAATATTTGTTTGGTCGTGAAATATTCTTTTTATCGAGGAATATTCGTATGACAGCGCAGCCATTTGTGGGCCCTATAATGGAAAACGGTTGGATGAAGAAAAACGACAAAGTATGAGTTTTATAAATAACGGCGTAGTTGTTACCGTTAACACTGTTGGAATACCTGGTGGTTAAAATACAGTAGTACGCGTGGTTGCACAGTAGCACATGGTATTGCACAATATTATTGAATTATTGATTCGTACGTAAGAAGACACTACTCAATAATTGTTACAGTAGTTACTATTTAATATTTTATTTTATTGATTCAATAATTGTTGCGTTGATAGTTTATATTATTGTTATTTCAATAATTATCACTGCACAGTATTTCCAATATTAGATCAATAATTCATATTATTTGAATAATATTATTAGATAGCATTATTAGCAATGTCTAGAAAGTTCTGTCAAGGAGAGGTTTGGTCACCTAATTGTGCGCTAGTAATGAGAAATTCTTATTGGAAAACCCTCTCTTTCCTGGGAACTGCCTGGTTGTCACAATTGTGATTCTGTAATATTATTTATGAATAATTAATTATTGACTTATATGATAAGGAAATATTTATTTGATGTGGATATAAATGATGGATTTATTTATTTATGTGGTTATAAATGAAGAAATTAATGCTGAGATATTTTATCAGTATTTTGTCGGAATGGAGGTATTAAAAATCATCCGTTTATGGATTTCGGATATTTTATGTTTAGAATTTGGAAAAACTCAAAACTACAAAGTTGTAGAGAATTCGATTTCGTGTGGAATGGACATAAAATTCGTATTTTTTGATAAACAGACTATTTTCTATGAATTATTGAAATTTCGGAAAATAAAATGATTTTTATTAAATTATGGGTGGGACCCACTTTTGGTTGGTGTTAAATACACATGGGCTGCTGATTTTTGTCCAAGAAGGCATGCTTGACTCAAAATGGTGGGTGGCGTAGATGATTTAAAAAGAAATATTATTATTTTATTATTTTAGTCTCCTATGACGTTCTAGCATTTTCCTATAAATAGACGCTTAGGTTAGAATTGAAAATCACACCAGAAACAAGTTTTCTTTCTCTCTATATTATCGAGCGTATTTTTGTGAGAATTTTGATACTTCGAGAGTATCAAGAAATAAGTCAAACATATCCTTTGATATACCCAAGGGTCTTAAGAAATAAGTCAAAGTATAACTCATCATACACAAGATACTATGATAATCTCAAGTCCAAGGATTACTTGTACTACTATCACTACAGGAATTCTTATTGACATACAAATAAAACTCCATTAGGTATTCCTTAGCGAGACACGTTCAGTGAACTTATTCTCTAATAAGCACCTACATACTTGCTTTAGTGTCTCCACACAAATGATCATGAGATTAATCATCCTCATCCAATGAGCAAGCTGAAGGGTTTTCGGCACAAAAACGCAGCGGAAAAAGAATAATTTAAGGCAATTCCGAAACCCTAAACAGGATCCATGCGAAAATCAATTAACTCAGTGGTTAGAAATTATACCGATTGTGATACTGAAATTGATGCGCTCGAATCTTCAATGCAATCCAAATGAATCGCGTGTGACGCCCCCAAAATAGGTATACATCACCCATCTTGGGTCGCCAGATACATGTTACAGAATATAAATATAATCTTAAATATACAACAAGAGCTGTGAGTTTTAATACAAATATTGTCTTATAGACAATATCCACTCTCAGAATAAGTCCTTATTATAATTATTATCATATTATTTCACAGAATAGTGAGGACTACTAATGCTATCATTTGGACTATCACTCCATTCCCCGACTAGTCCTTGCTACGTTCTCATTTCCTGAAGAGAACAGTGAAAAAAAGGATAAGCTTAACTAGCCCGGTAAGAAATATTATGACTAAGATAATGCAGGATAAATTATCATTAGCCTTCAACAATGTTAAACTGATAAAATATAATAGACAACAAGTTTAACTGTAGCGAAATAAGCAATCCATTAAAAGAGTCAAGTAGAGAATAAAATCTACTGTCTTTTATTTTTTAAAAAGTTTTTCATCACTTTTATCACTTAGACTCAACTTAATAAATAATCCACATCATCCCTGCACTACGGCCAAGGATATTCATTAGGGTCACGACCACAAATTATCCATGCACTACGGGCCAAGGATATTCGTGTATTCATCAATTGTCATGATCATGCCAACAACTGTCCATCAATGCACTACGGGCCAATGAAGACTTTTATCACATCATTTGTAACATTACGGTCATGATTATACCGAATAATCCCTGGTCATAAACATACCAAGTCCATCTATGCACTACAGGCCACAGATGACTTTCAAAAATATAAACATGAGGATGATGACAATGATATAAGAATTCAATAAAATAAGTTCAAGAATTAATTTATCTATGAACTAATAATATCCAAATTGTCAATATGATACTTATTTGTGAATAATAACTCATGAATAGTAACTCGTGAATAGTAACTCGTGAATAGTAACTCGTGAATAAAACTCCGACACAAAAAGTGTCCCGAATACCCGATTGAATAATATAACCTCTAGACATCAATTATCAGCGGAATAGATGTCGATCTCTACTAACACAAATAATCCCAACACAATGAAATTATCAAATTCATCTTTAATCAACACAAACTTATTCATCATTAATATTATAACTCACAATATTTAACAACCAGGTAATATACCTATATATAAATTATCCTATTAATTTAAATTCATAATTTAAATACTATCAATCATATTGATATATTTAAATATTTATAATTTAAATTAATTATCTTTTAATTACGTTCTATGTGTGTGACCCTATAAGTTATTATTACGTTGGCAATAATTTTAAAATAATATTATAAAATTATAAACAGTGAGCGACATCTAGTAATGCATCACTGCTACCTAAGTAATAATAAGATCGATGATTCGATACAACATTTTTGTAACCAATGTTTCAATGTAATTTAATCTTTTTAACCTTAATATCCTAGATTAAACTCAAGTCATGGAATGTGTCATACTCTTCATAATTTAATATGAGTTTTCTTGATCAATGAATAGACTATATGAAACAAATCATTATTTGAGCATGACCATGCATTTCATAGTCCTACTCAATCAAGAGGCCTATGGATATCACCTCTAATATATAGGAAGGTTAAATTCCATCTAGATCACTCATATTCCTCACACGATTAATGATGTACCCAATAATCACCTTTATAGTCCACCCTATTAAAGGTGACATTTGATGATATCAAAGTATATAAATTCCCGTGTAGTAATATAGTGATTTCAAGTCGGAGGACCATAACATCATTGTCATTATGAGAATTGCTAATGACATTTCGCATAATGCTCCATATAGAATTCTTATGGTGGGTTTGTCATGTACATCGTTCTCTAACATGTACTTATGCATTGACTTAATATCTCATATATTTATGACCAATGAGATTTGGTCATCAGTCAATCCACATACTAGTCTCAATGCATCATTGTTGTCCCATCAACAATAATACTCGACTAGGGATATTTAAGAACAATGATACTAATTATAATCATATAATCTCATATTTAAGTCACATACTTGAAACTATATAATTTGCATCACTATTCTAAGAAATTTTATTATGTTAATATTTATATAACGCAGTAAATAAAACCATAATAAAATCATATATTTATTCAATCAAATATAATATCAAAATGTTAAGCAATTATATCAAATAATTGACCTCTAAGGCATAAACACTAACACAAGCAATGTAAGTACCAATCTATCCGGATTCACTAATCCTAAATTTAGTAATCCAACGATTGGGAACTATTTTTGTTTTAAGCTTTGTAAAAATTTAGATCTCATTAGAATGATCATCCTCATTATTCTAAAATCATTGCTTAAAACTATGAGTTTATCACATATTATAAAACAACATCATGTAGATAATTAAAAGCCTTTAATAAATTAATACTTTTTTATTAATAAATGAATAAGATTGTTACAAAGTATATGCTTTATCATCAAACATGATTGACTTATGTGCATACTATTTTCATAATCGTGGCACAATTAATTTTTGTTTAATTCGTTATTTAGCTTTAGTTCATCACTTAATTAGAATTACAATCTTCTTATATCGAGTGATTGCTTATTGGATGTTTTGTTGCTACTAATACACTTAATGACTGCTCAATGAATGTAGATTAATATTTTTTGTGTGTAGCTTTCTCCTGTTTTCTTTTCATCACTTGGAAGTTTTCTATACTCAGCCGTCAAGTAGTACCGTAATAGGCATGTTTCAGTGAGATGGCCTTGTACTAACTTTAAAAATAAACAAGAAGTTGCGTTTTATGCACTTGTTTTTTTAAAAGAGAATGGTCCTATTTGTTTTCTTTTTATTTACAAAAATATCTCCCGCGCCTCACTTATTTTTTAAAAGAAACTCCAAAAATTACGTAGTTTTAATAAAAAAATGCTATTTATTTGGATCTGGATCCTCTATGAGGATTTTGTGAGAGTTTTGCTCTGAAGTTGACAATACATCAGAAAGGAGATTTAATAGCCCACAACTCTTTTTTTTGTTTATGTATCAAAACGACGTCGTTTTGATAGATTTTTTTTACAAGTTGACAAATAATTTGAAGCCATCAAACACCGTTTATTTTTACATATAATTATTTTAAATTTCTTTTGTATATGATTTTTTTTAATATTTAATAACTTAACTTGCTATTAATATTAGGATGACTACAAACTTGACTCAAAAAAATGAATAATATATCGGTTATAATTATCGTTAATGTTTTCAATGTGGCTTTAGTTATTTTTTGTTTATTATTGTTTTTGTTTGTTTAATTATATTATTTATTATTATTATTATAATTTGTATTTATTTGTTCCATAAAAATAGTTTACTCTCACCATTAAAAATATTATTATATTTACTCTAACCATTGGGCTGGCTGGATAAACCAAGAAAATATTATAAACCTATCAATTATTATTATTTACGTATTCTTTTATATCTTTTTTTTTATTATTAATAATCGTTTTACTTTACCTCTCTTAATTCACTGCTCAATAGAGACAATTACCATCACAACTCAAATACTATTTTAAATATACTCTTTTTACTTTATTTTGTTTGTTTGGTAAAAGTAAACTGCGTTTGGTAGTTCTAATTTTCTATGAACTTGTAATTTTTTTTTTATCAAAATGAGTTTTGATACACAGAAAAAAAAAATTATGAGCCATTGGATATCTTTTCTTTTCTGATGCTCAATTCCGCAACAAAATCCTAGATCTTATAGAAAAATCCTCTCTCATAGAGAATCCGGATCCTATTTATTTAAGAATGCTAGATAATGAAAATGTTCTTAATCTTTCGTCAATATATATATATATATATATATATATATATATATATATATATATAGTCGGCTTCTAAAAATGAACCGACTATGAATTCTCTTCGGTTGGATGGTACTCTATAAAAAAAAAGGCACGAACAACTAAAAACTGGACAAAGGCCTAAAATTAAATGACCGAATCGATAAATACTGTATATACAAATCTCCGTTTCCTCTTCACCGGAGTTCGTATCCACAGCCCTGCAAATCCCTAGCAGCATTGCTCCATTTTTCAGAGAGAGAAAAAATAGATAGGGAATCAAAAGCAGAAATGGACTTCGGAGGAAGAAGAAGCCCTTAAAGCCGGGGTAGCCAAGCACGGCACCGGGAAGTGGAAGAACATCCTCACCGATCCTCACTTCGCACCTTTCCTTAACCAACGTTCCAACATTGACCTCAAGGTTCTTCTCCTCCTCCTTTTATCGTACTCCATGTAACTAGTATCTTTTATTCCACCGCAACTAGTATTTTTTTATTCTGTGCCTGACATTTGCTTAATTTTGTAATCCGCGGCTTCTTCATTGGTTTGATTTGAGCTTTAACTTCTCAATTTGGGCATCTCTATGCTCCTCTGAGTCTTTAAATAATGTATCTTATTCTTTTGTCCAACTTATTGAGTTGAAATTACCAATTACTAGGATGTTTGATTTGCTAGTTTGTTTCAGTCTCGACCCAGTATGCTCAATCACTGGATTTTATGGTTTTACTGAATTGATTGTACTCCTGATCGCAATTCAAGCTCTAAATTATGTTTATATATGCTATAAAATTCTGAATTTTGGGATTCTGTCCAACTTCAGATTTGATTTTTTATTAGCATGATATTGTATTCATTAGCCTCAACTTTTTTGCTTGTATAACTAATACTTATTATGATTTTATTGTGGTCATAGAGCTTAAACTACTATTATTATTTCTGGAAACTTAAGGCATTTGTATATATATGTATACATTTATAATATATCAGTCAGGTTCATCTATGTATTATGCACTCCCTCCATCCCAAGTCCCAAAACCAGAGTCTTAGGTGGTGTTTGTTTGGGTCTTCAAGGCTCTTAAATAGCCTTCTATAAGTTTCGGTAAGAAGCTCAAGTTGTTTGGTAAAAGATAATCATACCTCTAAGCGCCTCTAAATTGGTAAGAGATGAAATCAAATCCAAACCACTAACAGTTACCTCCTTCCAAAAAATTTAAATATATGAACAAAAATATCCTCAATAAATATTTTACTCCCTCAAGTTTAAATTCTAAGATCATTATTGATTTTTAAAAAGTTAATTTGAAATATTTTCAAAATTAAAATTGAGATGATTAAAAATTATGAAACCATAAACTTTACGATGAGTGTTACTTTTTTGATAGTTTTCTATATTCATCTATGAACTAAAATCAAAGAAATTCATCAATTATGAGTTTGAAAATATCATTCACTCACTTTTTTATTATATTGCATATATAGAATTACCAAATAATTTTTTTAAACAGCTCAGAGAGTCAAAATGGTAAAATAGTGTCACTTAGATGTTTTATACATATTAGTTACCAAACAGTCCTTTTAAATTCAAATACTATTTTATTCAGATGGTCTAATTTATTTATTTATTTATTTTTTTGCTAAGTAGATGGTCTAATTTATTAAGATATACTAACCATTCAGATCTTAATTCAATTTTATCAAACACCACCTTAGTATTTGTTTGTGTGTCCCAAAATAAGAGTTTGCTTCCTAAAAATGAGCTAGATGTAAAATGATGTAATTCCAAATTTGCTCTTATGTGAAGTCTCTAGACTTCGTCTTCACTTTATATGTTTATATAAAATGAGTGACTAGGTGAAATAGGAAATTAGCAAAAATAAGGAAATAAAATTAAATTGATGATAACAAGTGTGAAAGGAAAATCTTATTTCTCATTACTACAACTGATACTACAACTTGATGTATATATAAACAGATTAGACTACTCTAATTAGCTGTACACGTGGACGAATAACAAATAAGAAGTTGTTATACATTTCAACGATCACGTGCCTATTATAATAACTCTCAAACTACTTCCTATGCTAGTAACAGCTGTATAGAACTTGATAACTTGGTTTGTCCCTGTTGTATCTTTGATGTAATTACATTAGCCTGCAATGCCTGTGCTTGAGTACACTGAACCAAGGCTGATGCTAGCGTGCTGTATGTTCATTTTGTTCCTGTAATACCTTCTTATTCCCCCACATATTGTGTTTCCACAGGGGTTGTGGACACCCAATTTGGAAACATTTGTCCAATGAGCATGCCTGCCTAGTGCCTTGGTGAAAATATCTGCTAGCTGATGAGAACTAGGAACAAATGTAGGCATAATAAAACCTTCCTGAACCTTATCTCTAATAAAATGACAATCCACCTCAATATGCTTGGTTCGAGCATGCAACATAGGATTAGCAGCTAAAGAAATGATAGACTAATTGTCAACATGTAACACAACTGAAAGTGGAACAGAAATACCCTAATCAACAAGTTAACTTTTTAGCCATACAAGTTCACAAGTAGCATCTGCAACAGCCCTATATTCAGCCTTGGCTGAAGACCTACTCACAATTGTTTGTTTCTTGTCACCCCTTGAAATTAAAGAATTACCCAAGAACATACAGTAGCCTGATATAGATCTTCTCCCCCTGTCTCTCCTGCCTAATCACTGTCTGAGTAAGCTCTTAAAATAAGAGTATTAGAAGCAGGGAAAACAAACCTTGTCCTATTGTGCCTTTGGGATACCTCAATACTCGGATAACAGCTTTAAGATGAACAAAGAGTGGAGCTTGTAAGAATTGACTTAGTTGATTCACAGTGAAGTTGATATGTGGTCTAGTGATGGTGAGGTATTGCAACTTTCCAATCAAACACCTATAGGAAGCAACATCAGGAATAACAGCACTAGCGGAGTCGTGAAGTTTGAGATACTATTCCATAAGAATGGAGAAAGGTTTGGATTCAGATAAATCAAACTCGTCAAGTAAATTCAAAACATATTTCTCTCATGAACAAATATACCTTGAGATGACCTAGAAAATTCTAACCCCAAGTAATATTTTACTGGTCCCAAATCTTTAATGCTAAAAGAAGTATCCAATAATAATTTGAGCTTAGTAATTTCTGCAGAATTAGAGCCCGTGACTAATATGTCATCAACATAAATCACCACTAGAGTAATAAAGTTATCTGTATGAAGAGTGAATAATGAATAATCAGTCCTAGACTGAGTATAACCAGCAGAAATCAATGCAGAAGTCAGTTTTGCAAATCATTGTCGAGAAGCTTGCTTAAGCCCATATAAAGATTTCTTTAATTGACAGGCCATGACACCAAGAAAGATTGTTTTAATTGAGTGCATCCAGGAAGAGGTTCCATATATACTTCATCATTGAGATCCCCATGGAGAAACACATTGTTTACATCCAGTTGATGTAATTGCCAACCTTTAACGGCAGCTAAAGCTAGGATAGATCTGATAGTTACCAGCTTGGCCACTAGTGCAAAGGTTTATGTGTAATCTACTCCTTCAGTTTGGGTGTAACCTTTTGCCACCAACCTAGCCTTATATCTCTCCACAGACCCATCGATATTATATTTGACCTTAAAAACCATTTACAACCAATATGAACTTTAAGAGGTGGAAGTTTAGTAACTTGGCAAGGTTTGCCTCTAAAGCTTGTAATTCTTTATTCATGGCTTCTACCCACTTTGGATCTTTTGCAGCTTGAGAATAAGTAGTATGCTCCTGTATAGTACATAAATTGCTAACAAAATGCTGATGTGAAGGTGCGAAAGAGTCATATGATATGTATTTACAAATGGGAAATTTGTAGAAAAATTGTGTAGAAGATTTTGGTAATGGAGGGAAATCATAATCCTCATGCTATGTGGGAATTTGTTTAGTGTTGAAACTCTAGCAGGAATAGAAGCATGTGGTGGATTTGAAACAGGTGTAAGTGTAGGTATAAATGTAGATATATGTGGAAGTGTATGGGAGATGAAGTAGTTGGCAGAGAAGATCTTGGTGAATTAAGTGGATTAGGTGGCTGTGAAGGTACAGATGGAGATGTATTAAAATGAGAAAATTCATGAACAATGTTAGAAGGAATAAAAGAAGAAACCTGATTCTAATGAAGATAAGGAAAAACATGTTCATGAAAAATGACACGACTTGAAATGAAAACTTGTTTAGAATCTAAATTCAACAACTTATAACCTTTTTGGGCTGTAGGAAATGAAAATTGATTTTATAGCCCCTTGGTGCAAATTTGTCACTCAATTGTTGTGAGGGAAAGCATAAACAACCAAAAGATTTTAAGTGTGAATAAGATGGGGCATGATGAAATAACAATTCATTTGGAGTTTTATATTGTAAAGATGAAACAGGTATCCTATTTAACAAATAAGTAGCTGTAAGGACACAATATCCCCAGAAATAAATAGGAAGTCCTGCTTGAAATCTTAAAGCCCTAGCCATATTGAGAATGGTTCTGTGTTTTCTTTCTACCACACCATTCTGCTGTGGTGTTTGAGGACAAGAAGTATGATGTATAATTTCAATCTGACTTAATATGGAATACATGAATTTATTAACAAACTCAGTCCCATTATCACTTCTTAAGGTTTTAACATGTTTGTTAAACTGAGTCTGGACAGAGATGAGAACATTATTTACAATAGAGAAAATGTGTTGCTTGGTGGAAACAAGAAAAGTCCATACAGCCTTGGAAAAATCATCTGCAACTTTTAGGAAATATTTGCAACCATTTCTTGTAGATGTCCAGTAAGGACCCCAAAGATCACAGTGTATTATTTCAAACAAATCTGAGGTACAAGATAAACTAGTAGGAAAAGGTAAAGTGGTCTGTTTTGCTAAAGGACAAATATCACATGTGTCACAGAGTTTATCTTGTAATGATGAAAGCATTGGAATTTTATTCAAGATAGAATAAGGTGCATGCCCAAGTCTTTGATGCCATAAGACTCTGGAAGAAGAAGAAACAGCTGTAGCTGCAACTGGTAATGGAAAATGAAGATAGTAGAGACCATTGACCAGTTCACCAGTTGCCAAGATTTGCATCTGATGTTGGTCCTGAAGAATACAAGAATTGGAATTAAAACAATATGTAAAGAATCAGCCAATACCAGTTTGCTAACAGACAATAGATTGCAATGAAAATCTGATATATACAAAACATTATGCAGGGAAATAGAAGAATTCAAAGGAATAGATCCCGACTGTGTAACTTTAATATGACTTCCATTGGGTAAACTGACAAAAACAGGTGTAGCTAGGTTAGTGAGAGTATGAAAAAGGATCTTGTTACATGTCATATGGTCAGTTGCACCAGTATCCACAATCCAAACATTTATATTAGTATTTGTGAAGGAGGCAAAAGAAGTAACCATAGCTGCCATGATGTGATCCTCTGGATTATCAAGAGATTCATGTTTTTGAGGCTTGCCAAACATTGAGAATAACTGATCCATCTGATGAAACCCGAGGATCATCCGCTATCTTTGTCACTTGCATTGCCCTGGTCCCAGTAGTACCTCCAACAGTAGTTTTCTGTTTGTAATTGACATTGTTGTTCTTCTTGTATAACGTAGAAAATTGTTGTGCACCAATACCAATACTTTTTCCTTTATTCCATTTTGCAGCTGGATGACTTGGAGGATATCCATTGAGTTTGTAACATTCCTCCTTAATGTGGCATTCTTTGTGACAATGTGAACAAATAATATCCCCTCTTGGAATGGGAACATATCTGGAATATGTACTATCAACGCCAGCATTAGAACCAGAAATATGTTGTTGTAAACCAGTATGGGAACTAGATCCATGCATTGGATGGTACTGTTGTCCTTCACGGCTTCACCATAGACCATTTTAGCCTTTCTATTATTATTAGCCATCAAAGCTGTTGTGCTATTAGTAGGATTAGGAACATACCCTTGCCTCTGTCTTTCATCCTACCTAATTAGTGCAAAAGCCCGTGTTACATTTGGGAGTGAACTCATCATGAGGATCTGTCCTCTAGCATTAGCATAGCTCCCATCTAGTCCTATTGTTGTTCAAGAATTCTATATGCTCCACAAGTGCAAAGTGGTGGAGTTTGTAGAACAAAGTATTCATCCCAGATTCCTTACATTTTGTGATAATAGAAATACGCAAAAGCTGTCCCTTGTTCTAGTGTATGCAAGTCTCTTAAGAGTTGCCTATGACCATCAATTGTAGATAACCTTTCTCTCAATTCAACCCAAACTGACTGTGCAGTGTGTATAAAATTCATACTATTACTTATTTCATCAGACACACAATTGAGTATCCATGAAGTAACAATATCATTCACACGATCCCACTGTGGAAAAATAGGAGAATCTGAAACAGGTATAACATACGTACCATTTACAATAGCCATTTTATTTTTAGCATTAAGAGCAATCTGCATAGATCTTTGCCAAGGGTTATAGTTTTCAGAATCTGTAAGTTTCTTCGAAATGAAATGCAAACCAGGCTGATCATTGTTGTGCAAATACAATGGATGAGTATTTGTATCAATTGATATAGTGATCTGCTCAAACGTTTGTACTCCTGTAGCTACATCATTCAATAGATGCTCATGATTGCCTTGCTGTGTTTGCAAATTTGATGTGTTTTGCGAAGTTGAAGCTCTGTTCCAAGGATTTGTAGTATTTGCAGGATTCACCATGATGAGTAACCAAACAATGAAGAATCAGAACAAATTTCAGATTCAATGCCTAAAATTGAAGAATCAAACTCTGATCTGGAAATGGATCCAGAAGAAAACTGAACAATGATAAACTGAATTATGATGAAGATAAAAAAACAAAAAATTACAAGATCAAAGCAGAAGGAATCGTAAATGAAGAACAAATAGACCGAAGATACATGATGAAAGTGAAGAAGAAGATTCTAGAGAAGCTCTAATACCATGATAACAAGTGTGAAAGGAAAATCTTATTTCTCATTACTACAACTTGATGCATATATAGACAGATTAGACTAATCTAATTAACTGTACACGTGGACTAATAACAAATAAGAAGTTATACATTTCAATCATCACGTGCCTAGTATAATAGCTCTCAAGCTACCTCCTACGCTAGTGACAGCTGTATTGAACTTGATAACTTGGCTTGTCCTTGCTGTATCTTTGATGTAATTACATTAGCCTGCAATGCTTGTGCTTGAGTACACTGAACCAAGGCTGATGCTACTGTTCTGTTTGTATGTTTATTTTGTTCCTGTAATACCTTATTAATTGACAACTTTTCTATGTTTTTCTAGAGTGGGACTCTAATTTTCAGATGGAGGGAGTTTTGTTGTCTCTTGGGTGGATGTGCGCGCTTGCAAGCTCTAAAATGAAATTACCAAATAGAATGCTTATTAGGCTATTTATTAATTATTAGACTTTAGTTTGAATGAGCAGGACAAATTGTGTAATTTGAGTACTTACTGATCTAATGAGATTCAATGTGTTTTGGTACAAATTATTAAGGCTTATACACACAGACTTGTGCATATATATATATATTGTTTCTTTCAAATTATTGAATGGAGTTACCAACAGAATGCTCAGTGCATTACTTATCACCATAAGTTGAATGCTATTTGTTACTACTGATTTTTATTTGATCTATAATTGTGTTGTGCAAATATCAAAGGTACATATATTTAAACATTAGGATATATTGGTGCCCATCTATATATTATGTCTTTGTTGCTTATTTATAACTTATTAAATTGCAATATTTAAACTTCACGGGATATTTTAGTAATAAGCCGCACTTTTGTTTGAATGACCAGGATAAATGGCGTAACTTGGGTATTAGTACTGGTCTGCAAGGCTCTAAAGATAGAGATAAAGTTTCTAGCTTAACAATCACATATGGTCCAATTTCCAGTGCTCAGAACTCGAATTCTGCTGTTTCTCTCGCTGGGAACGATGTTACCTGTGATTCTTCCAGAATTCCACCAGATGGAATAACAGCTCAGCGGTGTGTTTTTTTCTGTTACTTTTCCTGGCTTACTATTTGACATTCGGATCGAACTTTCTTTCCTTTGGTACTTGGCAATGGTCCATTACTTTTTACAGATATGCATTTCTATGCTAGTATTTTTAAGTACTTATTATAAAGTTCGTACTTATAAGTGGTTTTGAAGGTTTATACATTTTTTCTAAGTGGGAATATAGATTTTACTTTTTTTCTAGCTCTTCATTATTATTCTTTAGCCACATGGAGGAACTTATTATCGTACAGATCATTTATTTGTCTGATGTGCAAAGAGTAGAGGAAGGATTCACCTCAGTGTTTGCTGTCCTCTTGTGTCAGATTTTAGGCTAGTTAAAGATATTAATTTAATTATTTTTTTCCTATCTATGCTTAGATGTAGAGGAAGGGAAAAATATAATAGAAAATAGAAAATTCATATTCTTAGACCTAGTTAAAGCTATGATTACTAGCACCTAAACCAATTGATGCGACTATCACATGTACCTTTGTTAATTAGTAATGTAAAATGAATAAGTTGGGCAAAAAGCACTTTTACCCCATTGTGGTTGTAGTGTTTTAAGCAATTAGTCACTGTGCTTTTAAAATATTCAATTGACCCACTGTGCTTTTTAAAAATGTACAATCAAGTCATTCCGTCTAATTTGAGTAACAGATGTTAACAACTTACTTACGTGGCTTTTTGGAAAAAAATTAAAAATTATGTGTCTTTGCTGACTAGGCGGGAGAAAGCTTGGTTGACTTTTTTCTTTTTCTTTTATTTTTTTTCCAAATAATACAAATTATCATAAAATAGAAAATTAGCTATAAAAATAAAAATAAAATATTAGTTTGATTGAGACGGCCATGGTGATAATTTTAAAAATAAAAATAAAATATTAATTTTAAAAATAATTAATTAATTTCAAAATAAAATAATTAATTTAAAAAAAAATTAATTTTAAAATAAAATAATATTTTTCTCTTTTTTTTTGCCGATCCAAAATTACATTTTTCTGAACAAAAATAACATTTTTAATATTATAAAATTCTTCTTTTGTCTCCAAATTTATTATATTTTCTTCTTCTTCATTAAACCTGCCACCATCAATGCTCATCATCTTCAAGCTAGAGGTCGCCACCATCATCAATTTTTCTCGCAAGTAAAGTGCAGAAAATAAAAAGAAGAGAAGCAGATTTACGTTGACCTCCATAATCAGTACTCAACTAGATCCACGCTGAGTTCCCATCACCACCACAACAACACGTCTTCACATCACCGCCATCACAACACATCTCCCAAGTAATGGTGGAAAAAAAAAGAGAGACTAAAGATTTTTCAGATCTCGCACCACCGCTATCGCAACAAGTCTTCCAAGTATCGGTCAAGAAAAGGAAGGAAAAAAAAAGATCTTGCACACCGCCTAAGAAAAAGGAAAAAGAAACCATGTAGAAGAGGGAAGAGGGGGGAGGGGGGAGGGGGGAGGGGGGAGTGAGTGGGGGAGGGAAATTGGGTTTGTCTCTTTGTTAGTTAGATATTTTAAAAACTTTGAGTTTCAGATATAATTTTTGACAAAAGTTATATATTATTCATATGTTTAATTCATTTTCTTTATTTGTATTTTTTTTCTCATCTCTTTTCATTTTTTTAATAATTATTTTTATTTTAAAAATTAATATTAATATATATTTTAATGATATAAAAAAGATAAGTACATAAAACATAAAATAAAAAATTTCATACAATTAGTAAAAATTATCCTGCTATTTTTTCCGAGGCGCCATGGTGATAATTTTAAAAATAATTAATTTTAAAAATAAAAATAAAATATTAATTTCAAAATAATTAATTTTAAAATAAAAATAATTAATTTTAAAATAAAAATAATTAATTTAAAAAATAAAAATAAAAATAATTAATGATTTTTTATTTTTATTTTTTTGTTTAAATTAATGTAATGTTGTAATAGATCTCATTGATACAAAAATTTTGATATATTATTTGTATTATTTGGAATTAATTTTTAAAATAAAATAATTATTAAAAGAAAGGAAAAGATAAAAGGAAAAGAAAAAATTATATAGAAAATGAATTAATTTTTATTATTAAAAAATTATATATAAAAAAAAATTTAATTTCAACAAGCATTATATCAATTAATATTTTATTTTAAAATTAATTTTTTTATTTTTATTTTTAAAATTAATTATTTTATTTTAAAATTAATTAATTATTTTTAAAATTAATATTTTATTTTTATTTTTAAAATTAATTATTTTTAAAATTATCACCATGGCCGTCTCAATCAAACTAATATTTTATTCTTATTTTTATAGCTAATTTTCTATTTTATGATAATTTGTATTATTTGGAAAAAAAGAGAAAAAAAGCCAACCAAGCTTTCTCCCGCCCAGTCAGCAAAGACAGGTAATTTATTATTTTTTTTTAAAAAGCCACGTAAGCAAATTGTTAAAGTCTGTTACTCAAATTAGACGGAATGACTTGATTGTACATTTTAAAAAAACACAGTGGGTCAATTGAATATTTTAAAAGCACAGTGGCTAATTGCTTAAAACACTACAATCACAGTGGGTAAAAGTGCTTTTTGCCGAATAAGTTGATAGATCCTGTTTGTTATAGACTTGGCTAGAAGGTTGAAACTGGCTTGTAAAACAAATGAACCAAACTTGATAATATCTTAAACTTATTGTTTTATTTGCATGACTTAACTGACAAACTAACAAGCATTCTAAGACCATAAAAATCCAAAATACTCGACCTGCTTGGGATGCTTGGCTTGAGAGTCGAATAATGTAAATTAGATTAAATATCAGCTTGTGAATTTGTTTAACCGAGCTTGAGAAACCTATAGTCATTATCGACATCTGTAATTTTACATCACTAATTAACAAAGGTACCGATGTAATTTTACATCTATAAGATTAGACGTAAGATGAATGAGGACTGAGTTGGTACCGATGCACTCTTCCTCACATTTACGTTAGACATATCAATTACCAAACCTGGATTGACAGACATTAAGCCGCCATAAACATGCATGGGTCTGAGCTCACAGCTGATCAGTGAAAAGTCAGATTATCCTGTTCGCTTTAAATCTGTATTGGTTTGGAAAGTTCGTCTTTGGCATTAACACATTGTAGTTTGACATATTTCTAGGAGGATCAGCCAATATCAAATCAATCCAATGCGTTTCATTCTAGCTGTTGGACTTCTTTTTCTTTTTTGGCATGAATGCATCTTATATTTTGGTGGCACTTGGTATGACTCATTAGTTCTTCAGCTCATGGACAATATTCGGGAAGGGTTTGACAGAAGATAGCGTGTGCCAGGGTGATGCAGCAAGTAAAAGCTTCAAGCAAAAGAAATTTAAAACAAGCAAGAATAATTTGGAAATTGCCTCTACTTGAGTCTACGTGGAACCTTTTGTAGTCGCAGTTCAAACTTACTATATATCTTACTGGGAAAATTTGCTAATAAGAATAGTGAAATTTGCTACTTCATTTCATGAATTAAAATTGCCCTATGTTCCCGTGGAAGGCATTGGCGAGGTTTTACCAATTATACAAAGTTTTGAAAGGCGCTAGGTTGGAGGCGGGCGGTCGGGGGCCTAGCGCCTAGGGGGCTTGGGCGGGGCCTAGGCAGAATTTTTTATTTTAGGCCAATTTTAATATTTTATATTACATTTATCCAAACAAAACAATAATATACAGCAAAACAATCTATAATTAAGATAATAAAGACATTTGCTTAAAGTTCAAACACATATCTATATTGTTAATGTCAAAGTTCAAACACAAATATGCAATTTTTCACAGTTCAAACATATTTTTAACGTATTAGTTTTATTCATAAACAAGATTGCTATTAAATAATAAAATTTAAAATTTCAAGAATTTAATTCAATTATAAAACTTAAGAAACTAAACATAAATTTAAGAATTATATTAAATTAAACTAAATATTACAAATGTATCATCATTTATATAATTTAAAGTTGGTACAAGTTCAAAAAATTACAACTATAATAAAATTATCCATATTAACTTGATATTGTTCACTTGTTGTGATTTGATATGCTACAATCTGTATTATGAATATGGTAAATTATTAGAAAAATAAATATATTAAGATCTGGTTTGGATAGTTATTAAAATAAAAAAAAAACTCTTCGCCTAGACCTTACCTAATTTTCTGGAGGGATTTCTTTGCCGCCTTGGGCCTAGGTGAGGCACCAGGGGGGCTAGCGCCTAGGCGAGGCACCAATGGGGGCCTAACACCTAGGCGGGGCGCCAAATTTAGGCGGGAATTTTTAGAACAATTATAAAGAAAAGGTTGCAGAATTAAAATTAAAATTGCCCTAGACAGACTTATACTTTTATTATAAATCTGATTCCTCAACACACTATTGTACCCATTAATAATCAAGAATTTGGTTCAAGATTACAGTTATCAGTATTGAACCTTGTTACGAGTTAGCCCAAAATGAGATCTCCATCTATCCTAAATTTTGACGTGGATCATGGAATACTTGCAACTTAAGCTGTTTGGTTTCGGTCCTTTTGGACATTACAAAAGCACTCCTGAACTGGCGACGGTTGCAATTTATTTTGAGTTAACAATCTTGTCCGTGAGTAATAAACTTTACCTAGGTGTTACTTTTGCATTTCTCTGATATGCTTATTCCACTATTGTATTTGTCTCTATTCAAAATTTATTTCCATAGCTCATTCGTATATACGTTCACCGGATCTTCATCAGATACTTGATGTCAATGCGTTGTATCAGGTACTACCCTTTGACTTTTGAAGCACTATCGACCATAAAAGATTCAAGGGGGTCTGATCTTGGTGCTATTGCCAGATTTATTGAGGTCAGATATAGGGATCTTTCATTTTTCTCATGAGAAGTATATATTTTACGTTGTTCTATAAACTATGGAAAGTTATATGGTGGAGGTAATTTAGTGAATAATATAATGAGGCCAGACTTGTTCACATGTATTTGGTGTGATGTTTGATTGATTTTGAAATGAATTGTAGAATTTAAATATTCTGAGGATGAATCTATTATTTTTCTTCATGTAAGGTGTTATCAAGGATGTCTTAGTAAGAATACAAAAAGACCCTGTTAAATACACAAAAAAAAATACTAGAAGAAGCAGATAAGTGAAGAGTAAGCATAAGAAAACAGAAACTGTTATTAAAACTACCTTAAACAAAAAGTAGTTTATTATGACTTATTAAAACCAGTAACTTTTTATTTTAAATCAGGTTTACTAGTAGTTAGGAAGCTTTGAACGTTATACATCCATATGCTTTTTCCAGTGGATCTCATTTTCTAGTGGTCAATTCACACTGTAGGCACCCAAGCAAAGATTTATGTTCCAACTCTTTCAACAACTGCTAAAGATCTGGGTGTTTATGTGAAAATTTCTCCTTGGCTGATGTTGTATTTGCAATTTGGTTCTGAAGCCTGCTAAGACTTGCTAAAGTAAATATATTATGTCCTCGAGATAATCATATTTCATACAACAAAACTATTTAGCATGATAAGGGTGAAGAGTATTTTATATATTGCAAGAGATGTACATCGGTAAATTGTTATTCGAGTCTTTTCTTTTTCCTAAAAAGTGCATCCAAAAGTAATTTTATTATATCGATATGCAGATCCTCCATTTAGTGTCAATAAATTGCAGGGGCGAAGCCACCTTAAGTGCATGGTGGACAATTGGCCCTCTTATCTTCTTGGAAGATTTATTTAAGTAGCTCTAAAATCCTCAAGAAATAAAAATAAAGTTGACCCTCATATTTCAAAGGTTTGACCACCTTATCTTTTGTATATTACGTACCCAAAATTTATACAAGAATACTTTATCTAGAAAAGATAAGCATGGATTCTTTAAACTTCAAGGAAAATCAGTTGTAAAATAGTTATGCTTTTGGTATGTAGTGATAATTTTGCTGCTGGTGGTGTAATTTTATTGAGGTAATTCATTGACCCTTTAATAAAAGTTTCTGGCTGTGCCCTGATTAAGAATATCCCCTGATTGAAGTGTCTTAAATGCAAGAAAGAAAAATCCTATACCTAACACCCTGTGCAGAAAATTAATTGCAGTAACCAGTTTTTATCTATTCAACTTTAGTAAGTGATTCTGATTGTATACATTATGCAGCAAAGGAATGACGTACCCCAGAATTTCAGAAGATCATTAAGTTCAATAGTTAGAAGACTTATTTTGCAAGGGAAACTTGAAAAGGTGAAGGACTTTCTTGAATCTTGATCTTTAAATGGAAGCATAGAAATAATTTTGCATCTTTACACTTTCTTTGCTATGAGCCTATGACAAGTTCCCGCTGATAGATAAGCCCCTATTTTCATATTGTCTGGTGTAAACTCTTTAGACTTTTAATTTATGTGTTCAACCCCCCCCCCCCCCCCCCCCCATTATTTGTATTTTACTTTCATTACGGATTCCCCATTGTTTACTTTAAAATATAACATTGTAACCATTTTGAGAATTATTTGAGTAAGTTTCTTACAGAACCAATGGCCTCATATTTTTTTTGTTTTGCAAACCTAAGTGAGAATAAGTTATACAATTGAATGCACCCAATATCTTCCCGAGAGCAACAACTTTCAACTTGTATCTAAACTTTTATTTCAGCTTTATCCCCATTTACTAATTATTTATTTGCGTAAAGCATTGCTTTTCATCAATTGTATCACTTGTAGGTTTTATTATTTATTTGCCTAAAGAATTGTTTTCATCAATTGTATCACTTGTAGGTTTTCTTCAATGCAGGTTCAGTTTCGGGAACAAAAACACCTTCCCCAAAACAGAAGGATGTCAAGACTAGGCCTTCTCCAAATTCTGGGCTTGTGATCCCTAGCACACGAGAAGGGGCTGTAAGAACGACTGCCTACAGGATAGCTGACGCAGAAAACAAATCATTTGTGGCATCTGAAGCAGTCAAAGAGGCAGAAAGAGTCTCAAATATGGTTGAAGAGACTGAGTCTATGCTACAAATAGTGAAGGGGATCTATGAACAATGTAATTTTTGAAACCCATATTCATTTTGGGGGAACAAAAGAAATTATCATCTTTTATTTTCTGTTTACTTGAGAAACTGACTTGATTTTTCATTGTTGCAGGTTCAGGAGACAATTTTTTTGTCTGCGACTCTGATACAGGTCATCCTTTGTAATTTTGTTGATATAAGAAATGACATGGGAAGTAGGTATGACTATTTAGATTTCATGTAGTAAAAAGGACTACCATCTTCGTTTCTCAAAACGCTATTGGGAAAAGAGTTTTAAGGGCACCCTTGAAAGCAGGCAGATGCATTTATGACCAAGATGATAGTTGGATTGGTTTCAAGGTTCTATGATAAGGTTCTTGTAGCTTTTAGATACTAACTTATAGATGACGTCCCTGTAGCTGTTTCATACCATTTCATAGACGATAATACTTTCAAGTTTTGAAAGTTAATACTCCCTTGGTTCCAAAATAAGTTCCACTATTAAAGTCTAAAAGTCAGTTTGTCTGATAAGTTTGATATTAAGTAGTTAATGATTAAGATTGCAATTTACTTGTTGCATTAACCTGATTGGTTATCAATATCTGTCTATGGACTTTGTTGATGCCAACACAACACAACACAGTGAGCTAAGGTTATTGAAACTGAGGACACCAATTCCGGATAGATGCTCCTCTTCGGCATAAAGTTTACCTTCAATCAGCCTTCTATCGTTTGTGGCATACTTGGTTTGTCAACACAAGGAGTCAAGGAACCATTCCAACTTTAACGAGGTTCAGACATCAAATTTTATGAACAACAAAATTTCAAAACCTAATTCATCATAAAATGAAATAAAACAGACATTTAAACATAGTTATCAACAAATACTTCTTGATTTTTTTCTTTCACCGTGAAAGCAAGTAAAAACATGAACATACAGAAACAGAACTAGGAAGTAGACATATGAAAGTAGAAGAATACCAAGAATCCTCCATGCCTTTAATTGATATGGTATGTGTGTATAAACCTGCATGTTTGTCCCCATGTTCTTAAATGAGAACCTTTCACCACTGAATTATGAGAAACATAGTCATTATCCCTGCACATCTAATATTTATCTGACCCCTTAATTTAGAAAAGCAACCACGACAAGCAGCACACAGATGTCCAACTCCCATAACTTACCCCAACCAGGGGAAGGGGGATAATTGTAATTATAATAATATGGATAAAGAAGGGGGAACGGTTATTGCTCCATGCCATCATCTCCTTACTAATTGCAATTACAATAATATGGCTAAAGAAAGCCAATACCGATGCTATGAAGAAATAATCAATAAAATCCTATAAAAAAAACAAAAATTTGAATGCCTTTCTTCCTCAAGATGTCCAAGCAGTCCTCTAAATATCATTTAGAAGCATAGTTGATTAGTAAACAATTGGCCAACGTAGACAGCACATCATAGTGAGAATCAATCACAATTAACAACTCAAATTTGCTCATTGGTGCCATTATAGAGAAGCATAACTCAAAGAAAACCAAAAACCAGAAGAGTAAATTTTAAATTCTCTTGAGGTATCAATCAAGTGCCGAAACAAGTGCAGCACAAGCAAATGAAACCAAAAAATTCAGTTACGAAGACTCAACAATGGACAAATGCCCATGAAACTAATAAAACAAAGAGAAGTTCATGGGTCACAAAATTTGTCTTCCACAGCGTCAGAGTAATAAAACTAGAATCCAATCACAGATTGCTGATCCTATGACCGAGAAATGGATACATCTTTGAAACCAGAGTAATAATCACAGGTTACCAGAAATGCTTTCATAAGTTCACCATGCAATCAAACTTTGAAGCTCAAACTACAAGAGTACAAGCCCAAGTTCCAATGGTCTAAGGACATGTTTTACTCTGTAGTTATAAAGATAATAGTGGAGCTTTCCATCACCTTGCCCAAATTTCAGCTCCTTCAAGAAAGATTCATTTTGCATAACATCTAATGCATTGAAAACATCATAATTCTTCCGTTTTGCCACAATAAGAGCATCATTCATCAGCTGAAGCAAAGGAGTTTTAGTAGAAACATTGTAGTACGAATAAGCAGCCTTCAAAATTGAGTAATTTGGATTGCCCAAAATGGACGAGGGAAGTGTGTAGAAACTACAGAAATCAGTGATCTCATGAGTATCAGGGCTCTCAACCAGAAAACTGTCCACAACATCCTTCTTCGGAAGAAGCCAGTGCTCTACGTCATTTTCATCAAGGTCAGGTGCAACAACAAACTGCTTCAAGTAATTCCTAAGCAAACGGGTAACAGCAGGAACATCATGGAGCTCCATCTTCCTGAACCCGGGAGTAACTGTCGAATCCGGTAATTTGTAAAGCTTTATTGTGCGGCTCATTGTCATTCTTGCCCCAAGTCTAGAAAACCCAACATCAATAAGCTTCTTTGGATTCAATGATCTATGCCAATATTGACAAGTAGATATGGGTGTAGGGAGAACCACCCCAGCTGTATAAGCAGCTTGCCAAATATTTTCCATGTGAACCCTCCTAGTCACCTCTTTAATCATGACTGGAGCAAGTCGTTTTGATCTCAGCTTCTTATGAACACACAGGAAATTGATCTCTGCCATATGGACAATACTATCTTGCACCTGGATTCTTGCAGGAACCCCAGTTATAAAAGCAACCAGCTTTTTTGAACTTTTCACTCGGACCCCAATATGCCAGCTCTTATAATAACCAGGAGGCCGAAGAGCCCAATGGAGAAACTCCTTTGAATAATTAAACCTGAACATGTTATCATCATCCTCCACATAATTGTTAGTGAGGAGGTTATAAACCTCAGTGCACATATCCGTTGATTCCATGTCACAAGTAATCCATTCATAGAGACTGGGAAGATTATAAGGTTCTTGTTTGACTTCAGACAGTGGTGTTGGAGGTTCAATAGGTCCTTCAGGCAAGCTCGAATCACCGAGATCCTTGAACTGACCAACAGGTTGGGTTTCCCAAAATTTATGTCTTTTTGCAAGAGAAAGTGATTCTTGAACCTGTCTTGCTAGAGAATCAATTGATATATCACTCTCATTCTCTGAAGCGGAATTCCCATCAGGATTAGGGGTTTGGTTTTGCAACAGTGAATTAGAGGTTGAATCATTGTCAGCCATTACGGTAGACTGTAAGATAACAAAACTATGATTTATTTGGCCATTATAGCACTAAAAGAAAATAAAACTCAATTTGGATCATTGAGATGGTATGGAGAAAATGAAAAGAAAAAAAGCAAAAGAAATGTACTACATATGAGCACAAACACAACTCTGCATAAGTGGAGAAAGAAATGCACTATAAATTAACACAAGCAAAACTCTACATTCTTATTCAGATCTCATAACATATGTAGCTCTTTTAATAATATAATTAAAATAAAAATAAAAATAAAAAAATGAACAGTTGATTTGATTATTACCTTCAGTCAGTATTAATATTCTTTTATATTTGCATTTCTTTCTCACACTGAGCTCCAAAGATAAAATAAAAGAATAATGTTCAAATTCAAATACCCTCTTTTTCTTCCTTCTGTTTTCTTTTTCATCCCTTTTCATATTAACAAAACAAGGAAAATTGGATTCTTTTGCACGTTAAATTCCCTCAAAAACAGCTCAAGAGTATCCAAAAATGACAATAATTCCACGAGTTACAAATCCAAGATCTTGTACAAGTCTGTTTAACGACTAGTTGAGATGGATAAAAACCGATTCACAAAGTTAAATACTTGTATGTGTGATTATATGTGTTCTTCTATAATCCTTGAACTCAATTATGGCTTAAATCTATGTGAATCAACTGGTAATAGGTAGGTTAATACCCTATAAAATCAACTTTTGAAGCTGAAGAACGACTATAGAGAAAATAATAATAGAAATAAATTACTCACAACTCAAACGGAAAGCCTCGTTCGAACGATGTCGCCGCCGATCCGTTTTATCCCATCGATGCCGCAATTGTTTGTTTTCTTCTTCATTGTCCGAGTTTCTCTGTGTGAAATGTGAAGCCCTAACCTATAACAGACTAAAGAACTAATTAATTTAGGTTAAATACACTTATTTTCCTCAAAATATAACCCTTTTTGCATTTGTGATACTAATGTTTAAAATCTTACATTAGCGTACTCCAAATACACAATAAACAAAGTTGACCCCAAAAACTTTTCCGGCTTGAATGTTTGACGTTTTACCGAAAATGCTTGTATTTCACTGTATTTGTAATTTAATTTGTATTTTCGGTGTATTTTGATATTAAAACTAAATAAGTCATGTATTTCAGTGTATTTTTAATGTATTTAACCTAAGAGGGAAGTTGTTGTGAAGCCATACATCAGAATCACCATCTTAAATAAGTAAATTTTCTCCGATTTGCGCAGCCGTGTCTCTTTATTTTCTTTTTTCCCTCCTAATTTATATTTTTACGTCAATTCCAACTACCCCGAGACTTTCCATGCTTTTTACATTAAAGGTCCTTAGCATTTGAATATGGTTTGCCTCGTTCCTTTTTAACTCACATCTATCTTATAAAAGAAAAAGAAATAAGAAATATAATTTCTATTAAAGAAAACAAGCACGTTTAGTAAACAAGTGGTAAAGTTTGAGTTTGATTCCAGCTTAAGCGAGTCAAGTTTAATGTAATTTATGTCTGACTCGTTTAAATTTATTATTATAAAAATAACTAATTTAATGCAAAAAGAGTCGGGCTTATTTGAGCTGAACACCAGACCCACTTACTTATCTAAACAGGCAAAGAAGTTTGTTCGATTTCGAACCAGTGTTAGATTGGTTATACGGTTACCTTTCTCGACTCGGGTTATATATAGTTAAGTTAGTTACACTTGAATTATCCTTGTGTGGCTAAGGACAACAAAACAAATATTGCCTTGAAACAGATGTTCCAATCCAAAAGTTAAAATATGCCTACACAAGTAGTAACAAAAACAAAGATCGACTGCAGCATGGAAGAAACCGATCGATGATTACAAATTAGCCTAGGCTCCACTAAAATATCTCCATGCCAGCTAATTGCAAAGTATAAACGAATGGCTAAAGATAGATGCCAATACAGATGGATGCTATGATAACAAAAATTGAACTCCAAGGCTTCAAGATTTCCAAGATATCATTTACAAACATAGTTGATTAGTAAACAAACAGTGTCATAGTAAGAATAAATCACAATTAACCATTGGTGCCATTATAAAGAAGCATAACTAGATGAAACCCAAAAATAAACTCTCTTGAGATATCAGTATCAATCATGTGCTGAATCAAGTACAGCACATGCAAATCAAACCAAAAAATCCAGATACACAAATCACAGATTGCCGATACTATGACAGAGCAACGGATACATCTTTCAAGCCTGAATAATCATCACAGAATACCAGAAATGCTTTCACAAGACGATCAAATTTTGAAGATCAAACTACAACAGTACAAGCCCAAGTTCCGATGGTCTAAGGACATGTTTTACTCTGTAGTTATAAAGATAATAGTGGAGCTTTCCGTCACCTTGCCCAAATTTCAGCTCCTTCAAAAAAGATTCGTTTTGCATAACATCTAATGCATTGAAAACATCATAATCCTTCCGTTTTGCCACAATAAGACAGTCATTCATCAGCTGAAGCAAAGGAGTTTTAGTAGATACATTGTAGTAGGAATAAGCAGCCTTCAAAATCGAGTAATTTGGATTGCCCAAAATGGATGAGGGAAGTGTGTAAAAACTGCAGAAATCAGTGATCTCATGACTATCAGGGCTCTCAACCAGAAAACTGTCCACAACATCCTCCTTCGGAAGAAGCCAGTGCTCTACATCATTTTCATCAAGGTCAGGTGCAACAACAAACTGCTTTAAGTAATTCCTAAGCAAACGGGTAACAGCAGGAACATCATGGAGCTCCATCTTCCTGAAACCGGGAGTAACTGTCAAATCCGGTAACTTGTAAAGCTTTATTGTGCGGCTCATTGTCATTCTTGCCCCAAGTCTGGAAAACCCAACATCAATAAGCTTCTTTGGATTCAATGATCTATGCCAATATTGACAAGTAGATATGGGAGTAGGGAGAACCACCCCAGCTGTATAAGCCGCTTGCCAAATATTTTCCATGTGAACCCTCCTAGTCACCTCTTTAATCATGACCGGAGCAAGTCGTTTCGACCTAAGCTTCTTATGAACACACAGGAAATTGATCTCCGCCATATGGACAATAATATCTCGCACCCGGATTCTTGCAGGAACCCCAGTTATAAAAGCAACCAGCTTTTTTGAACTTTTCACTCGGACTCCAATATGCCAGCACTTGTAATAACCTGGAGGCCGAAGAGCCCAATGGAGAAACTCCTTTGAATAATTAAACCTGAACATGTTATCATCATCCTCCACATAATTGTTAGTGAGGAGGTTATAAACCTCAGTGCACATATCCGTTGATTCCATGTCACAAGTAATCCATTCATAGAGACTGGGAAGATTATAAGGTTCTTGTTTGACTTCAGACAGTGGTGTTGGAGGTTCAATAGGTCCTTCAGGCAAGCTCGAATCACCAAGATCCTTGAACTGACCAACAGGTTGGGTTTCCCAAAATTTATGTCTTTTTGCAAGAGAAAGTGATTCTTGAACCTGTCTGGCTAGAGCATCAATTGATATATCACTCTCATTCTCTGAAGCGGAATTCCCATCAGGATTAGGGGCTTGGTTTTCCGACAGTGAATTAGAAGTTGAATCGTTGTCAGCCATGTCCAATTAATTCTGATATGGCAGACTGTAAGATAACAAAACTGTGATTTATTTGGACACTAGCAGTAAGAGGAAATAAAACTCCTTTTGGATCTTTGAGAGGGTAGGGAGAAAATGAAATGACAAGTAGAGAAAGAAATGCACTATATATGAACACAAAACACAACTCCGCATAAGTAGAGAAAGAAATGCAATATAAATTTAACTCAAACACAACTCTGCATTCTTATTAAGATCTCATACAATATGTAACTGCCAGGGTAAATTGGGAAGGAAAAGGTATTATATTCTAGAGTAGTTGGTATATTCTAGAATTGGATATTTTGTATGCACATGTAAGCACATGAGTGGTTAGTTAGCATGTGTGTAGGTTAAGAGTATTTACACTTTTTTCAGCATTTTAGTAACTATATATGTGTGTGTAATGGGTGGAGTAACCTTCAAACTTTTGAATATATGCATTTTATATATGTGAACAACTTGTTAAGCTTACTCTCTCTATCTCTCACGAATTCAATGAAAAATAGTTGAGTTCTTCTCCTTCTTCCTCCCTTATTCTCTCTTAATTCTCTCTTATTTTTTGGTTGAGCTTCAACAAAGGCCTGGCAAATTGGTATCAGAGCTCAAGTTCCATCCAAACTCATCATCTTCTTCCTCTACATCATCTTCTTCTCGATCTTCAACCTTTGATTTCGATCTTCAACCTTTGATTTCTACTTTTATACCTCCTTCCAACTTTCAAACACTACCTAGAACAAGCACAAAACCATGGGCAACAACTGCAGATCTTTAACCCATAGCAACAGAAAATAGATATCTGAGGCTCTGGTTTCCAGCGTACCTTCAACTCAGCAAATTCAAGAGTTAATTTACTTGTTTCAGATATTAAACACTTCTATCTCACTCGAATTCTGTCACATACAAATAGCCCATTCTATAAAACTCAATTACAACATCACCCACACATATTTTGCTTGTTTTTCTTTGTCGACAATTTTTTTTCCAGATTATATGAATTAATTTTGTTTGATCTGTTTTAATTTGTGTTAGATGATTCATACAAATTGTTTCAATCGTAGTCAATGTTCTAAAAGGCGCTAGGCGGGAGGCCAGGAGGGCCTAGGCGGAATTTTTTATTTTAAGTCAATTTTAATATTTTATCTTACATTTATCCAAACAAAACAATAATATAAAGCAAAACAATATATACTAAAGATAATAAAGGTCGTTGCTTAAAGTTCAAACACATCCATATTGCTAATGTCAAAGTTCAAACACAAACATGCAATTGTTCAAAATTCAAACATATTTTTAATGTATTAGTTTTATTCATAAACAAAATTGCTATTAAATAATAAAATTTAAAATTTCAAGAATTTATTTCAATATTAAACTTAAGAAATTAAACATAAATTTAAGAATTATACTGAATTAAACTAAATATTACAAATGTATCATCATTTATATAATTTGAAGTTGGTACAAGTTCAAAAAATTACAACTATAATAAAATTATCCATTTTGACTTGATATTTTTCACTTCATGTTGTGATTTGATATGCTACAACCTGTATTATGAATATGGTAAATCATTAGAAAAATAAATCAAGATCTGGTTTGGGTATTTATTAAAATTAAAAAAACATCTCCGCCTAATTTCCTAGAAGGATTTTTTTGACGCATGGCGCCTTGGCGAGGCACCAAGGGGGGCCTAAGCGCCTAGGCAGGACCCCAAGGGGGGCCTAACGCCTAGGTGGAGATTTTTAGAACACTGATCGTAGTCTTACAAATTGTTCCAATCGTAGTCTTACAAGTTGTTTCAATCGAAGTCTTACAAGTTGTTTCAGTCGTAAAGTCTAACAAGTTGTTTCAATCGTAGGGTCTTACAAGTTTTTCAATCGTAGAGTCTTACAAATAGGCCTGACAAAATATGGTTATGAGTTGGTTTTGGTTTTCAAAATATAGTTATGGTTTCATTTAAGAACTAAAACCATATTAATCATTTTTAATATGGGTTGTGTGAGTTGGAACTATATGGTTATGGTTCAAAACCATATTAACCATTTTAAGATGGTTTGAATGAAATTTTGACCGTCACAATTAAATTAATTAAGTAATAATATGATATAAAAATTATTAGGTTTAAGATTTTATTGTTCTATAATTTTTTAAAAATTATTGCAATTTTAAGTTTAAAAATATTTTTTAAAAAATAAAAAATTATAATTTGGAACAAAAACGATACAAAATTAAAACGTACACTATTTTTTTTATAAATAAATTCATCAAACTTAATATTTTAATGCAAAGTCGGTAGACCAACTTATCGACTACATTGAAGGAACTATACTTATCATGAATTGTAAATGTCTAACATTATCAATATATGAGTATTGCTACTCCAGTTATAGTGCTACTCAAAGTCACAAGCAAAGATAGTAATGATTAAGCTAGTTGTCTTGATGATCCGGGCCTCTTGGTAATTAGCCCAAGATTCTGAACGGTTAAATTAAAAAGTTATACTGTTATACAATGATACATCACGTGGAAAAAGTGCACAGTTTAAATTAAAAAGTGTTAAATAAATATGGGTTGAAAAATGGTTAACCGATTCAGAACTTTAACCGACCTGAATAAATATGGGTCCAAACTTTAACCGACCTGAATAAATAAAAATGGTTAACCAACCCATTTGGTTCCAGTTAATATGGTTTGACCCAACAGTTAACTAACTATATTGTCAGGTCTACTTACAAGTAATTTCAGTCTATGATCGCATAAGTTGTTCTAGTCTACGATCGTAGAATCTTATTAATTGTTCCGGCCAACGATCGTAGAGTCTTATCCGTTGTTCCAGTCTACGATCGTAGAGTCTTATAATTTATTCCAGTCTACGAACGTAGAGTCTTATAAGTTGTTCCCGCCTACGATTATAAAACCTTCCAATACTAAACATGTTTGGCCAATGATATTTCACCGAAGTTTACTTCCCACTTATATAGCTACTCAAGCTCACTTACTATTACTCAAGTCTAAGTAGTGTTGTTACTCCTTGAATTCATTTTCAAACTCGAAATCACAATTATTTTGTGATTCATTTTCTCTCTACTCTCCATAAATATGGTTAGTCCTTCACAAATGTTGTAGCAAGATTTCATAAACTACAGAGAGTACACCAAAGAGAAATTACAACTCATTGATGAGAAAATGGACCGCTTCATGGAAAGTATGAATGAACTGCTGATACAGAGGAGCTTGGATAATGATGACAGATTTGAAAAACCTTTTGGGTATAATGGAAAGGGCAAGAGGCTTGTGCATATGGTGCAAAGGAGGGATATGGGCTTCTTTAGAGACCCTAGGCATGTTGAACAAGAAAGAACAAGGAAACATCAAGAAGATGATGCTCAATGGAGGAGGAACCAAAAAATGATGATGGTGAAGAGTAGAGAGAACTTAAACATCTTAAATTGGTGTTCCCATTATTTGCTGAGGGTGATGATGCTAAGAGTTGGATATAGGACTGCGAGGAGTATTTTGGCATATATGAGATTCATTCTCATAGGAGGATTGCCATAGCTAGGATGCACCTCCATGGTTTTCCAAAATATTGGTACACATCTTATGTCAATGGCAACGAGGGACTTACTTGAAGGGAGTTTGCAAATGATTTCACTGTGAGGTTCACTGAGACAGGTGTGGAAAACATAAACAATTCAAGTTGCTGAAACAAGTAGGAACTGTGAATGTATATTATGATGAGGTTGAAAGGTATAAGGGGAGACAACTTGAGAAATTGTCTCACTTGACTGAGAACTTCTTTGTGGGGAACTTTGTTGGTGGATTGAAGGATGAAACCAAAAAAATGGTAAAGATGTTTGGCCCAAAAACTCTATCCCAAGCCTTCAAACAAGTAAGTTCTATGAGAGTCCTATTCCTAAACTCGCCAACACCCACAACTATCCTAAAAATGACTTTAACAAAGCCTAAACCTATTAATGTAACTCAAAGATATGAGAGAAGAACCAAGGGATTATGTTTCTATTGTGATGAGAAGTACACCATAGGACATCAATGCAAAGCTCCTCGTGAGGATTTCCAAAACTGTAAGTACTTTCAAGAGTTTGGAGAATACTCTGGAATCTGGACCTCCCCAATATGATGAAGAACCAACTTGTGAGGTTACAGAAATTTACCAACCAAAGAGAATATTGAGGTATCCCTTAATGCTCTTGAAGGCCAAGTTAGTCCCCAAACTATGAAAATGACTGGTTATATTGGAAAAAGTCTATATCAATACTCATTTTTCCAAGTCTATATCAATACTCATTGACCCATAATTTCTTGGATCCTAGAGCAGCACAGAGGTTCAAATGTGCTCTACAACCCACCTCACCTATGATGATTTTTGTGTCAGATGGTATTCAACTCCCTAACAACCAACAATGTTCACAGTTTAGATGGAAAATGGGAGAATTTTTTTCAGGATGCAATGAGAATACTACCTCTAGGGGATGTGACATGGTATTAGGAGTTCAGGGGTTGAAACAACTGGAGTGAACCACCTTTGACTATGAGAAGCTAACTTTACAATTCAACTATAGAGGAGAAATGGTACATCTACAGGGGAAAAATAAAAATACAAGCCCAGAACAGAAAATGATCGCTAGAAGGTCTGGTCCAACATGTCAATAAGGAAGAACATGGGTTCCTAGTGATTGGGCAGCCACCACAAACCAACTCCAATTGTTATTCCTTAAACTCTATCACTATAGACCCAAAAATAAAGTCCTTGCTAAAAGAATACTCGTATATTTTTCAAGAACCTCAAGGTATGCCACCAAAAAAGATCTCTGGACCGTAACATTCCTCTTAAAGCCAACTCTTCAACTTTCTCCATCAGACCCTACAAGTGCTCTTATGACTAAGAAAATGAAATAGAGAGACTAGTGCTGAGAATTCTACACACACAGGGATCATAAGATCAAGCTAAAGTCCATATGCTTCTCCGTTGCTCCTAGTTAAGAAAAAAGATGACAGTTGGAGATTTTGAACTAACTACAGACACCTCAACTCTCTAACAATCAAAAATAAATACCTTATTCCCCTCATTAATAGATGAATTACAAGGGGCTAAAAATTTTAATAAGCTAGACTTAAGGGTTGGGTATCACCAAGTCAGAATGAAAGAAGAGGACATTAAAAAGATAGCATTTAGGACACATCAAGGGCTATTCGAATTCACAGTCATGCTATTTGGGTAAACTAATGTCCCTGCCACATTTCAAAATTTGATGAATCAGGTGTTTCAACCCCTTCTTAGGAAAAGTGTTTTGGTGTTTTTTGATGACATCCTAATCTACTCCAAGGAATTGGATGGACACTAGAAACATCTTCAAGAGGTATTTAAGATTCTAAGGGACAATCTAAAGAGAGCAAATGCACCTTTGCACAACCTTAGTTGGATTATCTAGGACATGTAATTTTTAACACAAAGGGTGACAATGGACCCAACAAAAATCCAAGATGTACTAGATTGGCCTAAACCAAGAACTATCAGGCAACTAAGGCGTTTCCTTGGACTTACAGGATACTATAGGAAATTCATAAAGGGCTATGGAATCCTAACTAAACCCCTGACTTCTCTGCTACAAAAAGGAAAATTTGGTTATAATCCAGAGGCTCAACTTGCTTTCATAACTCTTAAAAAAGCTCTCACTACTTCTCCAGTTTTGACATTACTAGACTCACCAAAGTCTTTGAAATTGAGACTGATACATCAGGAACATGAATTAGAGTCATTCTAATGCAAGAAGGAAGGCCCCTTGCCTATTTTAGTAAAGCTTCGGATTCTAAAGCTCAGAATTACTTAACCTATGAGAAATAACTAATGACTATAGACAATGTTCTAAAAGGCGCTAGACGGAAGGCGGGCAGGCGGTCAGGGAGGGCCTAGCGTCCGCCTAGCGCCTAGGCGAGATTTTTTATTTTAAACCAATTTTAATATTTTATCTTACATTTATCCAAACAAAACAATAATATAAAGCAAAACAATCTATAATAAAGATAATAAAGACCTTTGTTTAAAGTTCTAACACATCCATATTATCAATGTCAAAGTTCAAATTCAAACATGCAATTGTTCAAAGTTCAAACATATCTTTAACGTATTAATTTTATTCATAAACAAGATTGCTATTAAATAATAAAATTTCAAGAATTCAATTCAATATTAAAACTTAAGAAACTAAACATAAATTTAAGAATTATATTGAATTAAACTAAATATCACAAATGTATCATCATTTATATAATTTGACATTGGTACAAGTTCAAAAAAGTACAACTATAATAAAATTATCCATTTTGACTTGGTATTGTTCATTTCTTATTGTGATTTGATATGCTACAACGTGTATTATGAACATGGTAAATCATTAGAAAAATAAATATATCAAGATCTGATTTGGGTAGTTAATAAAATATTTAAAAAAAAATCTTCGCCTATACCCTGCCTAATTTCCTGGATGGATCTTTTTGCCGTCTTGGGCAAGGTGAGGCGCCAGAGGGGGCCTAGCGCCTAGGCGAGAATTTTTAGAACAATGGCTATAGCTGAAGCTATTAAGAAATGGTATTCTTATTTAGGGCAAAGACAGATCATTATCAAAACAGACCACCAGTCCTTGAAGTACTTTTTAGAACAGAAGGTGGTGACCTGCCTGCAACAAAGATAGATGAGCAAGCTTCTGGGATATGATTGTATCATCACTTACAAGAAGAGAAAGAATATAACACAACTGCAGATAGTTTTTTAAGGAAATTTGAAGAGGGAACAAACTCAGAGCTCATTCATGAAGACGTGAATGTTCTAAAAGAGGAGGGAATGACCAGGTAAATTGGGAAGGAAAAGATAGTATATTCTAAAGTACTTGGTATATTTTAGAATAAGATATTTTGTATGCACATGTAAGCATGTGAATGGTTAGTTAGCATGTGTGTAGGTTAAGATTATTTACATTTTTTCAGCATTTTAATAGCTATATATGTGTAATGGGTGGAGTAACCTTCAAACTTTTGAATATTATTCATTTTATGTATGGGAACAGCTTGTTAAGCTTTCTCTCTCTATCTCTCCCGAATTCATTGAAAAATAACTGAGTTCCCCCTCTTCCTCCTTTATCCTCTTTGAATTCTCTCTTATTTCTATCTCTCTCTGTTTCTCTTTTATTTTCTGGTTGGGCTTCAACAAAGGCCTGATAGTAACCCTTTAAGGGGGGAAAAAGATACACTTAGTGAACAGTTGATTTGATTACTACCTTTAGTCAGTATTGATATTCTTCTGTGTTAGCATTCCTCTCTCACACTGAGATCCAAGGATAAAATAAAAGAATAGTTTTCCGAGGCATACGATTGCAATTTTTCATGGAAAAGGAAAACAAATTTAAATTCTCTTGCTCGTCCTCGTATTTTCTTTTTCAACCTTTTAATGGTAACAAAACAAGGAAAAAATGGATCCTTTTGGCTTTCAATTCCCTCCAAAAAAATTGAACAAAACAAGATCAAGAGTATCCAAAAATAGCAATAGTTCCATGAAAGCAACAATTCCAAGATCTTGTACAAGTCTGTTTTACAGCTAGTTGAGACAAATAAATGCCGATTCACAAAGTTACATACTTGTATGTATGTGTATATGTGTTCTTCTATAATTCATGAACTCAATTCTGGCTTAAATCTATATGAATTAACTGATAATAGCAAGATTGATACTCTATAAACCTGCTTTGAAGCTGAAGAACGACTATAGAGAATATAATAGAAACATATTACTCACAACTCAAACGGGAAGCCTAGTTCGAAACGATGTCTTCGCCGATCAGTTTTATCCCACCGATGTTCTTCTTCTTGTCCGAGTTTTTATTTGTGAACTGTGAAGCCCTAACCAATATACGATTCGAAGGGAAAGAGAACACAGTTAAATAATTAATTTTTGTTTGTTGTACGGGTATAATCAGGTAAATTATATTTTGGCCCTGATATTTTATTTCAATTCCAACTACCCCGAAACTATCCAAGTTTTTTTTCATTAAAGGGCCTAACATGTTGAATATGGATCTGTTAGTATGAAGTCGATAAGTTGGTCAATTGATCAATATAATAGTGACACGCATACAACCTCACTTATGTGTCAGTATTCTATTAATTAATTGATCAATTTTTTTAAAAATAAATTTCATACTAACCACTTCCGTTCAATATGGTTTGCCTTGTTCCTATAACTTTCAGCTATCTTACGAGACATAAAAAAAAAAAAAAAGCTTAGTTCTGTTTTTTTTAGAGAAAACCAAATAAATGAAAATTAAAATATTGAAAAATATAATGATATTTATACAAAACACAACCTATATAAAATTAGATTAATAATTATATTTAGTCAAATATTAAAAGAAATCCGCTTACATATTTTATTACATATTAATTATTAAACAACAACATGATCAAATAGTTCAATAGAAGGATTATACTTATTCCAGTTCAAAATACAAGATCATTCTTATTTCATAAAGTCAGTTTAAAATATTTTCAAACTCATAATTAAAATAATTTTGTTAGTTTAATTCATACAATGACGAATATCGAAAAATATCAAAGAAGTAGTATTCATTGTTCATAGTTTTTAATTATTTCAATTTTAAATTCAAAAAAGCAATAATGATCTTAACATTTAGAATGGAATGAGTACAATATTCATTAAGGTTGTTTCTGTCCATAAATTTAAATTTTTCATTAAAATATAACTCTTATGGTTTGGATTGATATATTTTCATCACCGATTGAGAGACTACACAAACAAAATTTCATCAAACAACTTTACTCTCTTACTGAATCAAAAGTAAAACTGTTAAAAGGTAAACAAACTCCGCCTAACTCAAACATAAAACTTACTAATATTTTATACGCAATAAGCGTATTCTAAGAGCTAAAATTAAAAATTTAAATTATTTCACTAAAAAAATTAATTTGCATAAAAACTATATACTTTTGTATTAATTAGTGGATAAGTGAATAATATCATAATTATTATTTTTGTTAAGTTAATATTGGAATAACATAAAATTATTAAAATCCAAGTATATACATATGATTTTTTTTTTGGGATAAAAATATCCATATCATGTTAGAGCTAGGAATCTAAAACTGATTTATCATGATAAAATAAAAAAACATCTTAAATCAATTACTATTAATTATCCATTAATTTATTGGAAAACAAAACCGGGGCAAAGTCGGAATATAAAAATAGGGTGAAACTGTGAAAGGGCAACAGAAGATATAAACAAAATCTGTCTCGGTTTGCTAATCCTCTTTTCCCCTCAAAAACAATACAACTACAACTACTACTTTCAAACTCCACGGCGCAGACAGATCCGAGGAGTTGGGGAAATACAAACTCTGGCAAAAGCAGAGCCTTGTTTTTTTTACCTCTCAAAAGCATCATACGCAAGTTCGTCTTCTATCTCTCTTTCAAATATCGATCCCATGCATCCTAACTGTATTACATAGATCGATTTATTCATGTTATATTCTATATGTCTGTTGTTTTCTTAATTTTGGGTTTTGAATTGAACACTTCATAAATATGTTTTGTTTTGATTTTTTTATAAGTAAATCTGACTTGATTTTCTTTGAGAGTATTTACCAACCGAAATTTTGTGTATTGCTATTTGAAAATATTTTTTAATTGATTTGATTATAGACATCAAAGATTGGATTATTCTGTGATTCAAATCAGAAGTTGGTTGTTTGATATAGAATATAGAGCTAGTTCTGATTGAAAAAATTCTGCAAGCTGGAAGCTTTTTGGTTGTCTGTAGGATATTTTAACTTTTCCTCGCATATTATATGTTTGTACTGCCACATTTCTCAGTTTTCCATCTTTTGCATTTGATGTCTTTTTAATTGCTTTTTTTTCCATCTATTTGGCTTCTTGGTTGCAGTCATGGCAGGTTTGGCAGCGGAGGGAACACAATTTGATGCTCGTCAATATGATGCCAAAATGAGTGATCTGTAAGCTCCTTACTCATACACAACATTTTTTTTTCAATTTAGATTAATACACGTCTTGACTGAGTTTTATTAAAATCAATTATTTACCTGAAAGTGGTAGATATTAACATCTATGCTTTTTATAATGAATTGATTGTTGCAGTCTCTCTTCTGATGGGCAAGATTTCTTCACATCATATGATGAAGTTTATGACAGCTTTGATGCTATGGAATTGCAAGAGAATCTCCTAAGGGGCATTTATGCTTATGGTTTGTTTTCTGATGCTATTTTCTGTGTCTAGATATGAATTTGAATTTTTATTTCTTGTATATTGTACATGGGACATAGACCTCATAAGGTCTCCAAGTGATCACCTCTGTCCTAAGAATTACGTAATTGGTGTTTGTATCACATCAAAACTCTAATTTGATGTTTGTGTGTGTTTTCTACATCACAGCTATCATATTTTTAAGCTTGCATGCTTATTTTTAGATATTTGATATTTAACTTCTTTTTTGTCCTAATCTTTTCGCTGTTGGCTGATGTAAGTTTCCATATTAATTTTGAAGGTTTTGAGAAGCCCTCTGCAATCCAGCAAAGGGGAATTGTCCCTTTCTGCAAGGGCCTTGATGTTATTCAGCAGGCTCAGTCTGGAACTGGGAAAACAGCAACTTTCTGTTCTGGAATATTGCAGCAACTTGATTATGGCGTAGTCCAATGTCAGGCATTGGTCCTGGCACCCACTCGAGAACTTGCCCAACAGATTGAGAAGGTTATGCGTGCACTTGGTGACTATCTTGGTGTGAAGGTTCATGCTTGTGTTGGTGGGACCAGTGTTCGTGAGGATCAGAGAATTCTTTCAAGTGGTGTTCATGTTGTTGTTGGCACCCCTGGTCGTGTGTTTGATATGTTGCGAAGGCAGTCACTTCGTCCAGATTATATTAAGATGTTTGTATTGGATGAGGCAGATGAAATGCTTTCACGTGGTTTTAAGGATCAGGTATGTTATTATTTTTCTTTTATTTTCTGTTTTCTCTTCTCTTGATGTGTATTTGAACGTACTACAGTTTTGCACATTTATGTATGTTTTGGTCAATCACATTAATGTGCCTATATAATATTCTTAAATCTAGTACTTGTACAATCTCTACAAGTATACACGTGAGTGTTAATTTTTGTCAATAATAGTTGTTTATTAATGTTCTACTGGAAGCCACTAAGCTGTAGGGATCCTTGCAGTTACTTCATCAAATTCTATGGTCGTATGATTTCTGGATAGAGCTAATTAAATTATCAGTATTGCATATAATAAACATAACTCATAGGGGGACAGCCATTTTGTACAGGATTTTCTAACACGGGTACTTTACATTGACCATATATAAATTTCATTTTGGGGTTATGTATTTACATTTTTGGATTCCATACTTGCCGCATTTATACCAATCCTGGGTATTTAATTTGGTCCTGTCCACGGATGGTTTTTTGATTCAGTTCCCTTTTCCTTTTTCCTTTGTGCTGGTATTCAGTTCAGTTCTGTTGCTCAGTTCAATTGGTTATAAAGCTTTTACTTGATTTGGTTTTCTTGAGTTGGTAGTGTGGTTGGGTTTCTGATGTTTGATATATGTCTTGTTAGATCTATGACATTTTCCAGCTGCTGCCTGCTAAAGTTCAAGTCGGAGTCTTCTCTGCCACAATGCCACCAGAAGCCCTTGAGATCACTAGGAAGTTCATGAATAAGCCTGTGAGGATATTGGTAAAGCGTGATGAGCTAACACTTGAGGGTATTAAGCAGTTTTATGTTAATGTTGAAAAGGAAGAATGGAAGCTTGAAACACTTTGTGATCTCTATGAGACCCTGGCAATCACCCAAAGTGTCATTTTTGTGAACACCCGGCGCAAGGTGGACTGGCTTACTGACAAAATGAGAAGCCGTGACCACACAGTTTCAGCTACCCATGGAGACATGGATCAGAATACCAGAGATATAATTATGCGTGAATTTCGCTCAGGCTCTTCCCGTGTTCTTATCACCACTGATCTATTGGCTCGCGGTATTGATGTTCAACAAGTCTCTCTTGTCATAAACTACGATTTGCCGACTCAGCCAGAAAATTACCTCCATCGTATTGGACGAAGTGGACGGTTTGGAAGAAAAGGTGTTGCCATAAATTTTGTGACCAAGGACGATGAAAGAATGCTGTTTGACATTCAGAAGTTCTACAATGTGGTTGTTGAGGAATTGCCATCAAATGTGGCTGAACTCCTTTAATGGAAGGGAAGGGTTTTTCTGGGGTTTTGCTTAGGTAAGTTGTTCTTAAACCTAATTAGCATTTTTTTTGGGTTCTGGATCCAGTTTTATATTTAATGTTGCAAAAGCACTCATGCCATTAAATTGATATGGTTATTGCGTATTGCAATTGAGGGTGGATTTGTCAGGTTACCATATAGTCAGGCGGGCATAAGCAATTGCAAGTTTTGTTTCAGGTAGGATTTTGTATTGTATTCCCCCTACTTCCCTCATGTTTAATTTTCACTTTTTGTTTGATTATTTAATTATAAGGATGGTTTGTTTGGATTTATCCTGATATAATTGAGAATTTTTTGTCTTTCAGTAGTTACAAAGTGGGATTAATTTTTGTGCATGTGTATCAGTCGGATAAAATAAACAATTTTTACAGTGAAAATTCAAGTGATTAGACTTGATTCAAGAGAGGTGAAGCCCTGTGGCAAAAAGTAGTAGAAGAAAAGTGTTTGATTATAAATACTACACTATTGTATGATGATGATTTACTGGTAAATAGTATCTATTATTATATCATTATGATGAAGGGGGCATGTGCATCATATCTCCTTGAATCTATTTAACATATTTTTATTTTTTGTTTTGTTTTGTTTCTTTATTTTGCTGCCTTTATTATTTATATATAATTATAGGGAGTTGAAATGTTTAGGATGAGATTACTTAATTATAGTATCATTGGCTGAATTGACAATCTTAAGACCTACAGTTTTTATTTAGCTGTTGTATTTTAGAGTTGTATATGGTCATATAGGCAAAACCTGAAGTTGATTGTTGATAAGAAGAAAGCTAGATACTCGACCCTTTGACCTACACACACACACACATCCACAGCAACTGGGGACGTACATTTTTGCTTGTCCACGACACGAATTCCATATTCTTCCTTTTTCTAATTGACAAAAACAAAACACAAGCAAACAAGTTATTAATTAAAAATAATATTTTAATTCAAGGATTTTGTTTTGTTAGTGTCTTCTTGGGGGAGTTCATTTAAACACAACTGCTTGAATTTGAATTTGAATTTGAATTTGAATTTGGATTTGGATTTGGATTTGGTAAAAGAATTGTCTGACGAGAGTCAGGTGAACAACTCTATTTTGGAAAGTTTTGTTGGCCTGCCTTACTTCACTGATACAATAATCATAACCAACATACGAAATTTCATATTTTAACAACAATAATGTTTTGGTGATAAAAAAGTTAGATACAAAAAAAAAAAGAAGAAGAAAATAGAACACAAAATGATGATAATGATAATGATTATAGTTGCCCATCAATTATTTATAATAATAAGCCTTTGTTACCGTAACATTACTAATTTATTTATTTATTTTCTTCTATCTCATATTTTTCACATACGTCAATAGTTAATATAAACATAAATTTATTTTCATATAATTTCTCTAAATCTCACATTCATCTATGTAAAATTGTCATTTTTACATATAAGAATATTAAGTTCCTAAATTTATTATCCTACTATATATATAACAACAAGTAATAAACATAAAACTAATAATGAAAATGAAATTCATTCTAACCACTCTCCTCTCCCTCCCTCCCTCCCTCCCTCCTAGATCTACTTGAAGAGGTAAACTGGAACCTTTACACGTGTCCAAAAAGCAGCCTAATGCAAATGCAAAGTTACAAAGGCCTAATGAAAAAATAAAAAAGAACAAATCACAGCTTGAAGCAAATCCCAATATAACCAACCCCTTTCCCCTCTGTGGTCTGTTGTTGATTGGGTTGGTAATGGAGGATTTTAGATCCAAATCATGAAGAGATGGTAAGAGCTATAATAGTAATAGTAATAGTAATGGAGGAGAAAGGCCAAATGGCATGCATGATCTGAGGAGTTACAGTAGTAATCACGCACCTGCTACTTATAATATGATGATGGGTAGTAAGATGAAGAAAGGGAAGAACACTAGTAGTAGTAGTAGTTTTGGGAGTTTGAATGATCCAGAATTGAAGAGAAAGAAGAGGGTTGCTGGCTGGCTATCAAGTGTATTCTGTTGAGGGTAAGATGAAAAGTTCTCTCAGAAAGAGCTTCAGGTGGATCATATCAAGTCCTTTGTTTTTTCTTCTTCTTCTTCTTCTTTCCACAATTAGGCTAATAATTAAAAGTTGAAATTAGTCCCTTTAGACGAGAGTATTGCTGTCCAAGACCATCCATATTGTCTACTGTTTGATGTCTCATTACACTGGTGGTGCCTCCATTCCTAGTTTCCTTTTCTGCATCAAGTTTTTATTTTATTATATATATATATATATCAACCTTCAAACATCTAATCACTACTAATCTTATTCTACAGGGTGTGTGTGTCTCGCGGGGAGGGTGGAGGAAGTGACTACCTTTATTGCAGGTACCGGCTATCATCAAGCACTAACATCATCTTTTCAGACATGCATTTCTGAGAATAATATAAATGAATTTAAAAAACCTTATTATGGCTAGGTGAAATCTGTTTTTTTATGTGCACGCGGCCCTTTGATATTGGTTGGGGTTATAAAGCAAAAGAATAAACCAAAAATGACTTTGGTTCCTACTACCTACTAAGATGAACATCATAACTCTAAATATATTTTACTACAAAATTTGCAACTCCTCCTACCATAGAGTTACAGGACGGCTCCGTAGCTCCATGTACTAACGATAATGATGATAAATGAATCAAAACATTCAGAGGAAATTACATTAGATGCATAGGCTAGCTTTGATTTGAGAGACATTTGGTAGATTTTCAATTGTTCATGTTAAACAATTGAAATTCCCAATACACAGGCAACAAGTCAATAGTTATTTGGCCTACTCGATATTAAATCTAGAAAACTACAAAAAAAAAAATATGACTTGAGCCAACTGCAACAAGATAATACAAAAGAATGCAGATTCAGTAAACCCGCCTTCATAAATGATGCTAAATGGAGAAAATGCTTGTCATTAATCAAAATAAAAGTTCCATCATCAAAAAAGATACACACAGGTGAACAAATACTGTGGAGAGCAGCTAAACCAAAGAATTTTATTACACACTGCTCAAGTAACACAAACGCGAGAGATTCATAATGAGCCAAAGAAAAATCAATACAATGACCTTAGTCACCATATTCCAGGGACAACACCGTATTGATGAACTCCTGTACTTGAGGATTTGGAGAGAGTGTGTGTGAAAGAGAGAACAGAACAATGCCAACACAACTCATGTGCTGCAAAGGCTACAGAAGCAAGGTGCACAAACTGTTGAGCTTAAAGAAAAATTAGTACAATGGCTTTAGTCACCAAATTACAGGGACACATAGCTTAAGTCACCTTGGGCTTTAGGGATGTAGACAGAGAGAGAGAGAGAGAGCACAAACAGAACAGAAAAATGCCAAAACAACTCGAACATGTTGACTAAGCCTAACTGAGATGGATCTCCGCAGGGAATCTGTAACCGCGTGAACTCTTCCATTTTTGTGGTTTTTGGATAGACAATACCGAACTCGTACCAATACACATACCAGATACCAAATTTCCTCAAAAAGTAATATTATGCAGAAAAACCCATTCTTGATAACATATAACCTTTCAAAATTTACAGTAGGGAAGTGACTAGGTCGCAACTTCTAAAAATGCAACCTCTCATCATTAAAATGCAGGCCTTCGATACCTTTGAGAGTGGATTCAAAGTTTTTTATGTTAGAGGGGTTTCTACTAGAAGAGCTGCGCTTCTGATCTGACGATAAAACTGGTGAACTTATTTGTGCAGTACTACAAATCTTGTGGACCGCCCCTGGGCTTGCATCAGTTGTGCGGGCACGTGAGGGGTCGGAGTCGCCCCCAGCAACTACTGGCTCACGACTGCTTGAGACAGCAGGTCGCCTTGAAGATCCACTTGACCTCAAAAAATTAGAACTAGATAACTGCAGAGCCCAAGTCAAGTCAAGTAGCAAATAAAAGAAGCAGCAAATAATAATTCAAGGCCAACTATATCTTGAAGCAACTAACCCAGATAAGCTAACACCAAGTAAATTCACATAATGAAAATCAGAGATACAATATCGTTCCTAAGGTAGATTGGCCATAGTCGTTTTTCCAACAAAATTAACTCTAGAAAAATTTATAAGGATGACCAAAGTGAATCCTTCAGATCCAACACAAAAAAGGTGGAACCACTCGTCCACTTACCTGGCCACAGAGAGCGAGAGAAATGCATAGAGATCATTTGATAGTACTAGTCCCAGTAAGGGAATGCACTGATAGAAAAGGAACAACATGGAAAAGCACCTAAAACTAATCAGGAAAACAACCAAAAACTAATCCGGAAAACAACCAGTAATACAATACTGTTACTACCACAAAATAATTCTATCAACTGCTCCCTCGATTCCAAAATTAAAGATAATTTTCTAAAAAGATGGCAAAGGAAAGCTTTATTTTTCCAAATATATCCCTTACATTAGCTAGAAATGTAATAGTGCTGGCATGATAGTACTCAATCAACTAACGATTAAAATAATGGCATGTTAGGAATGTCACTCTAATAATGGAACAAACTTGAAAGGAAAATGTATCTCTAATTTTGAAACGGAGGGAGTAATTCCTACGAAACTAGCAGAAAGACAACCTCACCCATACCCACATGCAGTATATGCATAAATCAAATGAACAGTAACTCAACTCGCAATGGGTTTTGTATGCAATGGATCAGTAAAGTTCATAGACCTTTTTAAGAAATAAATAACTCGTCTTTCTTTCTTTCTTTCGTTTATTCTTTTCTGCTTTCTTTCTGAGTAAAAGCAAAACTTACTTCTTTACTCACGGCCACATCATCAGCAAGTGGATTTTTTTGTTTAGATAAGCTTCCAGAAATAAAAGGCAATCCAGTACTTCTATTACGAGAGGGATTCGCCGAAGACCAACCAGTAGGCCTACCTTCATCACCACCTGCATTCACAATAGCATGAATATATTAAGCTTCTAGCATATCAAGAGCTAACAGCACCATGTGCCATAAAAAGAGCATAAAAACTTCAGACACATGATTCGCAGAATACTAAGCTGATTTTGTACAAGACTTGAATAACATAGTGATCACATAGAAGGACATGTGACAGACTATTGCTACATTATCAAATCACAAAAACTAAAACAGCTGGTTTGTTTGAATAACAAGTTATTGCGAACATAATAAAAGTAAGCTCCACAATAACATGGATTTGGAAATGAAAACACAGACCCACCTGTTTGTCTAACATTCGCAGCATTCGGAAGCATCCCAGAACTTGTTCCAACAATAGCTCCCTGTTTGCAAGATCATATTAAGCCAGTATGATTGGACCAAAAGTAGGCAAACTACTACAAAGATATGTGACTTACAAGAGCACGCGATGGAGGATTTGCAAGCTGTGATTGCTGGTATTTCAAAATTGTCCAGTCAAACACGTAGTCAAACTGAAAGCCTGAAGCAAGAAGATGACCAACAGATTGACGACACAAGATAACACTATTAACCATAAATACCATATAGCATTTGGAAAATACAAACCTTCACGAATAAAAAGGTCACGGAAGATTCTCTTAAGATACGCATAATCTGGTTTATCATCAAACCGTAGTGAACGACAGTAATGGAAGTATGACACAAATTCTGTAGGATATCCTCGACATAAAGCCTAAGGGATAAGCAATGAGCTCTCTACTCAGTTTTCATGGTGCATATATTCACTAGCATCATAACAACCCCAATAAACAAAAAATTACCTCAATAGAAGTTGAAACTTTTTTCTCACTAATCTTTTCATACTTTTGTTTCTTGTTTCCTGCTTTCAGTCCCTGCCAAGGTAGGCTACAGAAGAGAAACAATGCAGGCATAAATAAATACTGATGTAATCAAGAGTTCAATAATAATAATAATGCAAAAAAGCATTTTTACCTTCCTCTTAAAAAATACATAAGAACGTATCCAAGTGATTCTAAATCATCCCTTCTGCTTTGTTCTAGAAAGAAGAAAAAGTAAAACCACCAGGAAAAAGGTGCTTAGTAAGACCTCTATAATTATGTGACTGCACAAGAAAGATACAAAAACAAAATTAAGCAAGAAGTAAGCATACCAATGCCAAGGTGCGTACTCATGCTAGCATATCTTGCTGTTCCTGTCAAATTTTTATTTTCTCTGCATTTGATATGACATCATTTCCAAGAAAAAAGAGCAAAAAGTCAAGAAATATTTTCAAAACTGACGCAACAAGAAAAAGCTGTACAAAAATCCCTAAGAAAAGTCGCATCAAAGACAAGATGACAAAAAGTTGCTGCCAACTTAAATCGCATCAAGACAAAGTAGCAAGCCCAAGCACAAATTAACAACAATAATGGGGAAACTAGCTAAATAAATATTCCTGTACCTAGAGTCTAATGTTACTTTGATGTTATGTTAAACATGGACTAAGAGAACCCGTACAATCATCCAAACCTTGGATATACAACTTAGGGATCAGGGGCTACATTCATACGCATAACAAATACAACATACATGCCCGAATTTATAAATATAATATTTCATGGCTAAAAAATTAGTATAATTGGAAATATAAACCGATTATACATGCTTAAACCCTATCATAAATCAAATGATATTACGAAAACTAAGACCAAACAGTTATGTACAAACCCAGAACAATATACATAAAGTTGGACGAATGTAATATTATAATCATGCTAAATTCAACATTTATATTTAATATCCTAAAAAGCAACTTTATACTATCAATCAAATTCACTTGTAAGATAACATAGAATTGTTTTAATGCATCATAACCACCCAAGGAGCAGCATAAAAAGGTCGCAGGTTAGCTGAAGTAGAACATGATATTTGAATGTTCCAAATTAGGCAAGTAATGTTGATTTGACACAGAAGAATAATACTCCCTCCGTCCAAGTTTACTTGTCCTAATTTATTTTTAGTTTGTCCAAATCTATTTGTCCTCTTTTCATTTTAATGCTATTTTTGTCCTTATTTTCCCAAAACTATCCTCATTTAACTTTATAAAAAAAATCATTGAAAATAACATGATATACATTGAAAAAAGTAGCACTATTAACTTTTGCATCGGAAGCACAACTAAACTCTTTTCCCCCCCTCTCCTCTATTTTATTATTCCAAGAAAGAGAAAGAAAGGGTTAGGAAATTATTTAAAACAAACAAAATGATAATAGAGTATTTAAGATGGGTAATTTAAAGAGAAGAAAATTTTCTTAATAGGCGTGTATTTTTAGGACAACAAAATTGGACGGAGGGAGTAGTAAACAAAAATAAACAATGATATGCTAAAGTGGATAGGGGGTAACCACTTTATTGCCTAGACCATTCAGTGTTCTAAAAGTCGCTAGTCGATCCCAGGTCAGTTGACTACCGACTAGAGACTAGGGGATTAGTCGGGGATTAATCGGCTAGTCGGATTTTAAATTTTTTTTAAATATATATTCTCCTTCATCCTTCATAAGTTTTGAGTAAGTAGAATAACATAAATAACACAAAAAATCAAATAAAAACATGAAAACTAAGTAAAACCAAATAGTTCGACGCTCTAAGTTCAAAACCAATTAACCAAATAAAACAAAGTAACACAAAATCAATAGTCAATCACTCCTCCTCTCCATATCCCTCCAAGACTTGCTCTCCATCGGACTCAAACTCATAATCCTCATCTTCCTCTTCGTTGTCATCATCTTCCGACACAAACTCATCTTCATCTAGTTCTCGTACATTTCTATTTCTTCTAGGTAGAAGGACCTCATTCGCTCTCATTTTTTCTGATTTTCCCCGACTTATTCCGATTTTTTGATTTACTCCGACTGGGCGACTTTACCGACTAGTCACCGACTGGAGCCGACTAAGTCGGCCAACGACTAAATAAAAGGACTAGGCCCTAGTCAACTCGTTGAGGCTCCGACTCTGACCTAGTCGCCGACTAGTCGGCCAACTTTTCGAACACCGAGACTATTCTGTATTCATTCAACCAGACACATTATGCCAAGTGCATATTATGTCAAAAAATATAGTAAATGGGTTTTAAAGACCGACACAACCGGTGCAAAAAAAAAATGTATCAAAAACATAAAGTACTGCCAAAAGCAGTAAAAGAACAGTAAGAACTAAGAAATTAAGGAAAAAAAATATAAATATAGCATGTCAAAGGTGATGTAGGACAAGCCCGTGAAAGTTGGTTGGAACAAGCTTTGGATGCCCATGGATTAGAAGTTGTATTTTAATTAGTTTTTTTATATGCAATTATCTTATTTAATTTATAGTTATCTTATTAGAGTCCAATTTAAGTTAAAAAAGTTGTCTAGAAGTATTATAAATAGTGTACTTTATTATTATTTTGATCATAAGAATTAATTGACTTTTGTGTGAGATTATCTGTGTTATATTTCCCTTGTTTCCCAAATACCCAATCCCCAACAAAAGGGTTAAAAAGAAAAATCATATTGCCACCTTTGCTTACAAATCAGCTCGATGAAGTGATAAATTAATGAAAACCTTATTTTCAGTATAAGCAAAAGGAGCTCACCTATATGGAATGTGTTGATGAGTTGAGGAGTCCCTATACTTCTTGGCCAGTCCAAAGTCAATGGCATAAACCTACATCATAATAGGATAGCATTCAATGAAATAGACAATATAAAAGCAAAAAAGAATAAATGAAGGTAGCCATGAAATTTAAATAAAACCTGATTTGCGCGTCTTCCTAGTCCCATAAGGAAGTTGTCTGGCTTAATATCGCGATGAAGGAATGATTTTGAATGTACAAATTCAACCCGATTTACCTGTTAAACATATAATCGCCACTAAATGGTGAAAGACGAATATATATTTCAATGCTCAACGTTAACATTTGTAATAAAAAAATATACCATCTGATCTGCAAGCATCAGAACAGTCTTCAGAGACAGCTTCCTACTACAAAAATTAAATAAATCCTCAAGGCTAGGTCCCAACAAATCCAATACGAGAACATTATAGTCTCCTTCAACCCCAAACCATCTTACGTTCGGAATTCCAGCTTTAAAATTAGAAATCATAGCCAAAACACAAGGATATCAGATATGTAACAGGAAAAGGAAAAAATGATTTAGCAAAAAACAAGAAAAAAATAATGCAACAAGAGTAAGGGAAAAGACGAAAAGTTCATTACTTCCTCCCTGTAGTATTTTGTACAACTTTGATTCATATAATAATTGAGGATGCTTCGTCTTGATATTTTCCTGAGTAGAGTAAAGTAAGAAACAACAAAAAAAAATTGGTGATTCACAGACCTTCAATATCATAAACAAAGTTCTGCAATAAAGAATGATATAACTCGACCTTATATGCTTACTCCATTTCTACTCAACTATCAAGCCTTAGGCTACCAGACATATTTCTAACATAGTTGTTATGGAGCCACGACGAGACGATGGTAGTTGATCGCCAGGAAGCCTAGGCGATAAGGCGCCCGCCATGATGTCCATAAGGCAAAAAGTTGTTAACAATGTACAATTTATACATTATTTGTTTTACTTCAAAAACATATTCGACAATAAAATTTTATATACATTAAAACTCAAAACATAATACCTAACACAATGGAATACAACTAAAAACACAATTATATGAATACTCCATAATTAAAATTCAAAAATAAAATACTTTGACATTGAAAACTAGTAGAACAAGTTAACAAATACTACGTAGAGAATAAAAAATCGACCAAGTCAACAATCATCACACATTACAAGCCTAATAAATAATAAAAATTGCATCATATAACTAGTCCCTTGATGAGTCATGGGTACAAAATGGCTTAATCACTTAACTTGGGCCAACTACCAAGGGTAAGGTTCGGCGGCTCAGCGGCTCAGCGGCTCGGAGTCCAAGGCGTTGTTTTGTTCTTCTCTAGCGCCAGGACGCCTAGTCGCCATGGCGACGCCATGACAACTATGATTTCTAATCAACCATTTATGCAAGCCATGGACACCAGAACTTACAATTGTTTAGCATTTCCATAAAAAAATTCATAAGGAAAATTTTAACATTATCAGTTGGTTAACATTTTCTTTAAACAATTCATATATAAAATCTTAACTTGTTCCCCAAAAATCTGGTAACACCCGATCTAACAATCATTTTTAATGCTGCAAAATCTGAACAAATGTTCTCACCAAATTTATCTCAAGTAAGAGCAAGTTTTTTCTTAAGACGCTAAGAAAAAAAATCAAGGATTAGCCTACAAAGGATGTACCAATGCTTGTAAATTCCATAGGGAAATAGCAATCAAATGTTTACTCCGAAAGTTCTTACGCCAAATTGTTCTTAATTTTAGTAGTAAAAACACGAGAAATCAAAAGTAAACAAAGAATGAGAGATGTGAGAGGAAATGAAAAATTGTTCAGAACCATGTTGAAGGTCAACACAATTATCAAGGCCTATGTTACATGGACACAGGTGGGGTGTGAGGTATAGGTATGGGTCTAGGTATCAAATTCTGTAAAATCAGTTCTTTATACACATGGAAATGGCTGAAAAGTGTCTAATATTTGGATATGGGTGCGTAGACAACACCATGGTTAGATGAAAAGTTTGACAAGTCGTGCAACTACATCTTTTTTCATCTTTCACAGTGAATATGTTTCCTTTTCCACACCTTTTTTTGCCTCATTTTTATTCTTCTCAATCTATAATGTGGCGTGCCCAACATGGATGCCATACTTCCACACACATGTCTAGGGGTCGGGAATCCAACATGAGTACTTCATCTGTTAAGTAGAGTCCATGTCACAAGACTGAAAATAGTAATTTGTGCTGCCAAGTGGGGGGTTCATAACAAGGAGAAGGGCAAAGTGAAAAGGTAGTCCTTACAATAAGGTTGCTAGAAAAACCAAAAGAGTGTTCATGTATTTAATAGAGCTTTTCATAAAATTCTTCACAGCCCTTGGTCTTCATATGGCTTTAACCCTTGCAATTTTTATAAGAATTTGATTGAAATCGAGAATATCAAAACAATAGAGGATATGCATTTATTTTGGCATTTGGTAAAAGTTTTTTGGGCACATAAAAATTTAAAGTATTTTTACAAGATGTATAAATGCCCGTCTCCAAAGAAACATATTTCTCTAATCTCAGTACTGTTACTCCAGCAGTCCAGCCACTGCAGCTTATAACCTTTATTCATCTTGTTGTAGTGTTACAAAAAGAAATTTGTCACGTATACCAATGCATTTGTACTACAAGCTCCAATGGGTGTTCTCATGCTTGCCAATGCATTTTTCCATGTACTAAAGTGCGAGTTTATAGCCAATTTCCATAAGTGCGAAAGGGTTAAATACATACATAACATAACTCAGTCTAAGAAAGTGTATTTTGGTTGTATACAGAAGAATTTCAAATGTCCATGTGTTATGAAAGATAATGTATACATAATAGGATAATTTTATGCACGATATGAACAAATAAATAATAGGATAATTTTATGCACAATATGAACAAATAAATAACAAAGTTATAAATGCAAATCTGTTGCACCATCAATACCCTCCTTACTGACAGCTCTATAAGATAACGCCAAGATATTATGTTTGTACTGATTAATTTCTAGAATTGAAAAGTACAAAAAAGAACATATCACTCACTAGCTTAATAGCTACTTCTTCATTTGTTTGAATATTAGTACCTGTAAAGCAAAAATAATTAATCTTTCAGCAACAATCCATCAGAAACAAACAAAAGAAAAATAAATTGACAAGTTTGAACATCAACATCTATAAACAAACCTAGATAGATCTCTCCAAACGAGCCGCTACCGATTTTCCGACCAAGTCGGAACTTATTACCAACCCGAGGTTCCATTCCAGAATCGCTGATTACCCGAAACCCTAGTTATAAACTAAACCCCTAATAACTCACGAAATTGAAATAAAAAAAATCAAAACGGATCGACGGCTAGCCAATCGTTCGATCGGGAAAAATCAGCCGCGGACGGAAGGGTCCCGCACCTAGCTGCTGGGCTTGTAGGAAAATGATTTCATGAATCAAATGGGCAATTAAATTAATAAAGAGATTTTTGAAGAAGATCAATGGGAATTCAATCTTTCTTCGTTGGAGCTACTCCAATGGAGGTTTAAGTTGCATAAAAAGAGAGAAAACAAGGAGGCATTATCATATCACCACTCCCTGTTGCTTTGATCTAATCGAAGCTTTACTTTTTTGGTTTGTACTCTAATTAATTTTATTATTATCTTTTCTTTTCGTTTTTTCCACTTTCGTTTCATGAGTTGTAAAAACGACACCGTCCTCTTTATAACACAAACGGAAATTCTTCCTCCCCTCTTTCAATAACATTTTGTTTCTGAGTTTTGAACAGAAAAGAAAAGAATAAAAAACTTAAATTAGAACAGAAAAAAAATAGAAAATTTAAAGTTTTTCTTTGTGTTGTTTCTGAGTTTTTAATAAAAAAAAATAAAAAATTTAAAATTGAGGACATGAGTTGTAATTTAAAATTTATTATATTAAAAGTTGAGGATAATATGAGAATTATAAAAATATTACTTATTCTAATTTCTTTTTCGTCCAAATCATGCCAATTTTAGACGGAAAACTTTGACAGGAAAAGTGGCCAAGTTTTCTATCTATTTCTTTTCTTTTCCGTTTATTAAAAAACTCAAAAACATAAGAATTGGAAAGAAAACTTAAAATTTCCGTCTATTTTTTTTTTCTGTCTATTTTAAAACTCAGAAACAGAGTGTAAGTGAATACTTGAGATATAATCCATAATTATAAATTTGTTCCGACCAATAATAATTACGAACTTGAAGGTAATATTAAAAGTCAAACTTATTTTTTTTAATTATAGCTAATATATGAAATATTATACATTAAGTTGTAATGTGAATTTATTTGAAGTTTTAAATATCCGATTTACAATATTAACTTCTGTTTGTTAGCTGAAATAATTTAATTGATTTTTAAGATTTCAAAAATTAACAAAGAAATTCTTTTTTATAGAATAGAATGGAATGCTGAAAAAGTTGAGGTCTGAATGAAAATAAATAAGCCTAGTAATTTAAAGAAGTCAGATGATTACCTGAGATTTGAGCGATTTTCTATTTAACCACCTGTAATTATTAAAACTATATTTAAACTTCTAATTTTTTGAATTAAAATAAAAATATTACCTTTTTCATTCAAATTAACCGTATTTCTATAGTTCTATTCCACACCCCCAAAAACGCGTGAGAAAGTTCTTAAATAGTCAAAAAAAATTTAGTAAATCTCCAAAATAACACCAGAAAAACATATTCCCATTTATCTCCCATGGCCAAATTCCTCATTTCCACTCCGTTCACACTTTTCCTTTTCTCTCTCATCCTCACCGGAGAATCCCAAAATTTCTCCAGAAACTTGCACAGAAAATCCCTTGGCCTCAAAAAGGAAAAACTGAGTCACCTCCACTTCTACTTCCACGACAGTCAGTGGCCGGAATCCCACCGCCGTCCGGGTGGCTTCCGCTGCCATGACAAACTCGTCGTTGACTTTATTCGGGGCCGTGGTCATGATGGACGATCCATTGACTGTTGGGCCGGACCTCTAGTCCAAACAAGTTGGACGAGCTCAAGGAATTTACGCGTCCGCTTCGTTGAATGAGTTGGTGTTTTTGATGGTTTTGAACTATGCTTTTACGGAAGGGAAGTATAATGGGAGCACTCTTAGCATATTGGGACGAGCTCAAAGAATTTACGCGTCCGCTTCGTTGAATGAGTTGGGGTTTTTGATGGTTTTGAACTATGCTTTTACGGAAGGGAAGTATAATGGGAGCACTCTTAGCATATTGGGCCGGAACTCGGTGCTGTCAGAAGTGAGAGATGCCGGTGGTCGGAGGGAGCGGACTTTTTCGATTTGCTCGAGAGTATGCAAAGGCGAAGACTCACACTGTTGATTTCAAAAGGCGAAGACTCACACTGTTGATTTCATTTTTTGGCTCTCATAGTCTCCACTTGATTGATAAAATGCCTCAACAAAGAAATTATTGACTATTCTATTGTTCCATACTGTCGAAACCCTTTTGGGTGATTTCTGTTGAAATTATTATCTGGGAAGGGTGACATGTCCATTGTATTATCTCTATACTGCATTAGTGAACTTATGGTGATGGTAAACAACACTTGTAAACCCAGTAATTAATGGATCTCGGATGTCCTTGTCCTCTCATATTGACTCCATTCTTCAGTCATCACTGGCTTAATTAATTTTAATTGTGATGGGTGTTTGTGCAGTTCGTACTGTATTTTTCTCTTTCTTTGCTTTATGTGAATCTAAAAACATTTAACTGTTCTTCAGCTTTTTTGAGATATATGGAGGAAAACTTTACGATCTTCTCAATGATCGGAAGTAAGTTCTGACTCTGTAAAGTTGCAGAATTCTAGTTTAGTGCAACATCCATTATATTTCATGGTACTTGAACTCTTCTGTGCAGAAAACTTTCCATGAGAGAGGATGGTAAACAACAAGTTTGCATTGTGGGTTTACAAGAATACAGAGTATCAGAGGATGGTAAACAACACTTTGAGAAGGAGCCAGATGGTGATGGAAGTTCGGCGGTGCAACTTTATGCTAAAGAATCCAGTAAGCTTATGGTGATGTTTGTGCCTGTTCTTCTGTTATTGGCTGGGGTTTGATTGTGTTTGTCCCTTAAAAGATTTATTTATATAATTGTTTTTAGTATTTATTTATATAATTGTTTTTGGTCTCCTTGCCGGATTTTATGGTGATGTTTGTGCCTGATTTTATGGTGATGTTTAAGCCTGTTCTTTTTTCCTTGCAAATTTCCTGTTTACCATGGTGAGGGTAATTAAGTCTTTAACCAAATAAAGTAACGGAGTTAAGACGAAAAGCATTTTTTCACTTTAACTCAAAAAGTCGGGAGTTTAAATATAACTTTACTGACTACAGGTGGTTAAGTAAGAAACTTCTCAAACTCCAGGTGATCATCTTAACTTAACCTTTAAAGAAATAGCATAAAAAATAACTAAAAGACAGTAAATAGAAAATAACTAATAAGCTAACATCTCATATAGCATTTCTTGTGTGGCTGTTGAAGAAAGAGTATATAGCTTCAGTCGACAAACATTTATACAAGTTGGTTAAACAATTAAGCCAACTAGTTACCATCTCATCTCAAGATGAGAAACAAGCAACTATATAGATATAATTATATCAACTAGGTAGTAGTATTTTCATAAGCTGCAATCAGATATTTTAAATACTGTACATACAACCTTCTCAATACTATTTGCTTCAACCAACCTAACCTATATACTATACTGAACAAAATGAATTAGAAAAGGGCCACCAAACAAAATTGCATACGGCCAAAACCCTAAAAGTATAAACATAACCAAGAGACAGAAAAAAATAAAAATAAGAATAATGTATCATATAATTAATGTGCACAATCTCCGGGGGACATTACACCACGTGGACTCGATGACGAATGTTTCTTGTGCAACCTCCCTCTAAACTGCCTGATCGTTGCATCGACTCTTGCTGTGAATCCTATTTTCGTCTCTTGTCTTGCTTTGGACCGCTCTCTTGTCCACATAATTCGATCCTCCTCGTCTTTTTTATAGTACTTGATTTCTTGGATAACATGATGATCCATAGGATTGAATGCTCTCTGGAAAGCTATATGAGCCAGGTAGGGGAGATTACACGCAGCTGTTACCAAGAGTGTGGTAACCCAGTATAGAGGGGCTGGAGCAAGAGCTTCGATGAATATTCTGAAGGCATTCCCAGAGTAAACCGGTGATATCATGCCATAGAGAAATAGAAATAGGTACCAAGTGACAACGCTTCCCCATACAAGGAAGTGTTGTATCCATGTGAAGTGACTCATTGTGAGAGCAATCTGACAGTTCACAGCCCATATAATGCAAGTGAACATAGTGGTACCTACAGCAGCCATGTCTGCAGTTTGGCCTCCTGAGCGGAAGGCCTGGTCATAGAAGATGATAATGTTTACAAAGAAAATAACGAGGGACGAATAGAGACCATTTCCCATCCATCCAAATATCCGATACCAGTCAAAGAACAAGTTTCTGGGTCCTTGCTGATACAATGCTGGAAACTGTGAAGTCACAAGTTGTTCATGTGAGTGCGAAAGCATTGGTGAAGTGAATGTACATTAAAGTTCAAAACAAATGTCACTGGAAGACTGACCTGTAAGCAGACCTCAGAAGAAACATCTTGTTCGAAGACCCCAAGCGAAATGACAGGTAATGAGGTAAGAACGACATTGAATAGCAGCATATACCAGTCGTCATAAACTGATTGCCCAGAAAAGCCGGTGAATGCTTCAAAGTAGAACAGTGTAAGGCCAAAGGCGATGTTCTTGTAGAAGAAATAACAAATCTGAATGCAGAGAATTGCAGTTCAATGAGAAAGACTAAGTAATGATCAACACGATAAAAAAGAATTAGATGTGTTATGCCTGATGTGTGGATGTGTGTCTGTGTTTATGTGCGCAAGTGCACGCCTGCGAGTTCAGACTAGTTTGACATGCCAAAATAAATAAGCATTTCTGCTTGTGAACATGAAAAAACTGATTGGTTTATAGTAAATATGGCAAGATTAATTTGGCCACTTCTTAATTATTACCATTTGAGCTATCCGCTTGTAGCACCAGTGCCCATGGACAACCAGAAGTCTCTCCAGAAACCGAAATTGTGCAATAGCAAAATCACTAGCCATCACAGCCTGCAAAAAGCTGAGAACTTTGTGAGCTTGAAAACAAAATTGAAGAAGATTGAAGAGGGGAATATGTCATTTGTACTATATATAGTCGGTAACAGTAGTAATACTTCACTATAACAAGTAGGGATTTTGTCAAAAAGTGATTAGCAACCCAGTGGTTAAGTGTCTATGGGAATTAAGCTAGTCATGTACATATCGCAAGTGCCACTTGCAGTATGCAGTAAATTGAGTTTTCACTTCATCATTATTGCCAGTAGTTTTTAGTATTTTGCAAAATTGAATGTATCCCTATTGCTAATAAGGATATGCACAACTTGGTCTATTGCCAGAAAGTTAATTGGTCTGCCAAATCCCCTGAACAATCATCAGTTTAGTAAAGAATTCCCCCCCCCCCCCGGGTGGAAAAGTTGTTTGCTTGATACAGATTAAGGAATGTAAAATATATTTCCCTTTACAACATGTGGGGTTTTTTAAAAGTTATGAAAATTTTGATTGGGTCCATAGAGCTTCTATCGTTAGATACTCCTAAAATGCAATAGAGGGTAATGAAGTGTGTTGTCTGTTCATAATGACATGCCAACAGTGACTGGTGTGTATCAGCATATCATAAGTGTTGTATCCAAATAATGCACAAAGCAATGCTGAATGTTTGAATAAAATAATATAGAAAACAGTGCAAGTTATGCACTTAAGCATATGATAATTCCTCTTCACTGACAGTCCATAGAACCTGGCTAGAGATGGGCTAGTTGACAGAGTCTCATCTCCGGCATGAGGGTGAATGTAGTAAGGTCACTGGAGAAGAGAGAAGTGCCGACACACAACCATTGACAGGAAAATCATAGCCTGCACTTACTATACTTACCAGAGAAACTCCCAGAAATTTCATTTACAAATAGTATTAACAAAGGGTCTGTATATTTTATAGAAAATTAAGTCATTGGCCTTCTTTGATTTAAAAATGCACGTTTTGGAATTCAATAATTTTGTCAAGGTCATAAGTTATTTTTTCTAAAGATAATATGCTATGCGCTCTAGGATGAAGATTTCGTAAAATTATATACATTTTAAAACTATAAACAGAAGTACAATTGTTTACAAGAAGTATACTTTAAAAGCAGCCTGTTAGAGGTATTACAAACCTGCATTCCTTCCACGCCACTGATGCCTACGCCAATATCTGCCTCTTGAATCATTCCAACATCATTTGCACCGTCACCAATTGCTAAGGTTGTCTTTCCAGTTCCTTCTTTTACTAATCTTGTTACCTGAAATCCAAATAAAATATAACAATTATAAATATTATTGTTGAAAATTGAATAACAGTAATGAGAGAAAGAAGACAAAGTTTTATGGTGAATAGAAGTATTTTACCAGAGCCTTCTGCTTAGGAGAGACGCGACAGCATATAACAGATGCACAATCAACTGCTAAATTTAAGAACTGGTGCTTCATATCATTCTCCAACGCGTAAGTTAGTGTTTTTCCATCGATTATTAAAGCAAACGCAGCATGAGGGTCCTTTTCAAGCTTAACCATTTGAGAGGCATTGGTGATTTGCCTCAAAATATTCTCCTTTACTACCTGCTCAGTAACATACAGAAATTAGACCTGACATGAATTCAAATACACTCCTGAAATTTTATCATGCTTCAAAAAACAAGTACCTCTTTGGAATCTTGGGCTAACGTGCCGGCATTCGTTGCTATACAGATTTGTTTCATTCCCTGTCGAAGCAGACTGCAGGCAAATCTGCACCAGGAAAATAGAGCTTTATTTCAGTTATTAGACATTCTTAAATGAAAAGTCAAGTCACAAAGTAACTATGGATTAGCAGAGCCTTACATACCCTATGTTGATTGCAGTTTCCATTTTATCACCTGTCAGAACCCAGATTTTGAGACCAGCTTGTGCTAGTTTATCTATACACTGAGGAACCTGGAGTTGAGATGCAGTAACTGAGTTAGAGATGAACCTAAAAAAGAAAAGGAGAAATATTATAGATTAGTTAATTATTGCTCTATGGAAACCATATCTCCTACCCCTTTCTGAAGTTTGTCCTCCACAGCAGTTGCACCAAGAAGGATCAAATCCCTTTCCATCAAATCTGATACTCTTTCAAGCACTGCCTCCCTGTTACCACCAATAGAAGTCTTTGCTCTAAGAAATTCCTCATTCCAAGCAGAATACTCAGCCTCTTCAAGCTTCTTGTAAGCAAGTGCTAGTGTACGCAACCCTGTTTCCCCGTATTCATTCAGATGTTTCGTAGTAGCTTCCTCAAACATTCTTCCATTCTTTGATAAACGATCAAAGATGATGCTGCGTAACCCATACAAAGAAAACTAAATCTCAATAAATCAATATACACTGAATACAGTCTATCCCAAAGAGAAGAACTAGAAGAAGTCTAGCCCAAAGAGATGAACTAGAAGAGACAATGACAAGTCAAAAAGTTCAAACATAATCTCATTGTACGTCCGATTTAAGAATAATACACGAATGAAATGAAGAGATGCATGCTACACCACCACCACCACTAGGAGCTAAGTGAAGAATCTAAACGTGCGAAACTAATTATATCAACGCATAGCTACAGCCGTGAGTTACTTGAATGAAAAATTAAAAGAGTCGAAAACAGCACAAAGTCTAGAGCCAGACCTGTCTGCGCCTTTGCACAGCAGAAGAATCTGTCCGTCACCATCCCTGACAATGACAGACATTCGCTTCCTTTTGCTAGTAAAATTCAGCAGATTGAGAATCTTGAACTCCCTGAAAATTACCAAGAAATTCATGGTCTGTCAAGACATCGAATCCAAGGTGAACTAATATAAAAAGCAAATTGAACATGTCTGACCTTTCAACAGTTTCTTGAGAAGAAGGATGTCTTTCACGCACAAATATGCTTGTTTGAGATCTTTTACAATACTCAAAGCCAAGTTCTCTTGCTGCGACAAGAAAAGCTCCTTCATCTGGTGACTCTGCTTCATAGTTAAAGCTGCCGGTCTCCTCATTTAGCTCAGGGATTGCAGTGTGACAAACTGCAAGTAACCGGAAGAATAACAAAATGACATCTGCATAGGGTTCTCTAGACCAATTTCCATTCATGATACGATTGTCCTCGAAGCTAAACCCTTTGATCACAGGCTTCTGATACTTTTCATTTTTAGAATTAATGATACTCTCCAACTCGATTTCTGGTTGTCCAAAAGTACGCCCGTTTTTTCCCCATGAAATATCTGCACTATTTCTATGGATGGGATTGCTTAAAAAGTCGGGATCCTGGTCAAAGTCCATTGCCATCTGCTTTGCAGCTGCTACTTCTACTTCACTAGCAGACATGCCATATGCAGTTCCAGCTATTGAACACTTGAGAAAATCCATCTGGTTGCATGTCAAAGTTCCAGTTTTATCAGAGAGAATAGTGTCAACCTGGCCTAACTCCTCATTTAAATTTGATGTTCGTGCTTGAGCAGGGGTTCCTGTCTCTTCATCATACATGTGTATGTCTTGGTTAATGAATTTTGCCTGCAGGACCTTCACAACCTCAATAGAAACATAGAGTGAGATGGGAATTAGGTATCCATAAAGGATAAGAGCAGTGACCAGGTGATAAAAGCCAGACAAGTTGGCACTGCTAGGATCATAAAGACCCTTATCATCTGGAGGCAAATACCACCAATCCGGCATCTGGAATTTTGTCTTTACAGCAAACCCTACAGAGCTAATTATTGAGATCAGCACAAGGAGTGTGAAGAGGATATAAATGATTTTGTCCATCTGTTTTTCAATCCTGCTCCTTTTTGAAGGAGATTTTGTAGCATTCTGCATGACTTTGCTATCATGACCGGTAAATATTACCACTCCATACACATAAGTTGTATTCCTAAGCTTTGAATCTCTGAGGAGAATCTGATTGGGATCAAGAGGATAGAGCTGGCGGTCAAATTCAAGATTACCCACGAAACTGTAAAGGTTAGGGTTGGGGTCTTCAGATTTAATTGTTCCCAAGAAACTCTTGAAAGATTCATCATCATCCAGGGGTAAAGTTACCTCTAAAGCTCTTTTAACCTTCAAGTTTGTCTCTCCATCTAAGTTCATAGTCTCCACATAACAGATCCCATCTTCATAACTAGATGACAAAAGAAATAAATCTGCAGGGAAAAACTGATCCTTTTCTACTTTTACAATGTCTCCGACCTGAATCTTCATCCATGGCTTATAAGCAAACACCCCATTCTCTTTATGAACGCTGGCTTTCCGTAGATTAACCTTCATATCCTGTATAAATCTGCGCCAGTCTTCCAGAGCTTCTTTTGCCATACTAAGCCCAACCACAAAGGCCAGAGGAGCAATCATACTGACAGCTGAGAATGGAGTAACAGGTGTAAGTGACAGAATTGCAGCCAGTAGAAAGTAAACATTGGCAACGCGCCGGAATTGCTCAAAGGTTGCCTTGGGTATGAAAGTTATGATATTGTACTTTGTGGTTGATATATAATTTGAGCAGTATTTAAGAGGTTTCTTTTGGTGGACACGGGGCTGGTTGCAGTATACGATTCGTGAATATCCAGGGCCTTGGAATTGATGTGGACCCTCCACATCGTCAGGAGTTGCCCTAACACATCCAAATGTGTAAAGACTGCTCCTTCGAAGCTTTGCCCTGATCCTCCCGTGTGCCATTTCCCAGGCTTCAGCTCAATTTAATTGCGATTACCACATAAGAACTTTAGCATTCACCAGTCAATCAAAAGAACTCAATGTGCACGTTAAACTACTCCCAAGACTGAATTTCAATAGTATTGGAGTTTATTAAGTCAAACAAACTGATTGGACAAAATCCAGCTGAGCACAATCTGTGAATGCATCAAACCCAAGAACATAAATCAAACTCCACAAATAGTAAATAAAACACACCCCCAAAAGGGAATTTTGCATTAACACTCTAATAAAAAATCAGTTAAAATTCAAAATGCTTTATCCTCAGATTTACAAATTATAAACTCTGAGATTCAAATTGAACTATTAGTCAATCTTAACTATAAATATAACATAGATCCTGCCAACTTTAAAACTCATTTTCAGAATTCAAAACCTCAAACACTGCTAAAATTTTCATATCCAAAATCTTGAAAATAAGGGACCAAACACAAAAATTAGCCCAGTAATTCAAAATTGTCATTTAAAACTGCATACCCCCAATAGTCCCTTCATCTAATAGCCACATCCTAGTTGTCAAAAAATTACTCAAAGGCAAATTTACATATACGATTAAAGAAAAAGAAAAATAATTGCATTTCCCAGCTAAACAATAAAGAATTTAAAGAGAATATGCAAAAATTAAAATATATAATACAGCTTCAGATTACTATCTATCAGTAAATTAACCCCGAACTCAAAAAAAATCCATAAAGAAAAAGAACAAATCTTGACACACACATATATATAATATATACACAGAGACAAACATACATATACAATGAGGATAGATAAAGGTTTTACCTGTAATTAAGATGGGTGGTGATCTTTTCAGAACAGTGAAAGAGAAGTAATGAGATCAAGTAAAACCCAGCTACAAACTTGCTGAGATCACCGAAAGATGGGAGAGAGAGAGAGGCGGAGGGGTTTAAGCAAAAGAAGGTCTCTTTCCGTCCCGAGTCCGAACCAACGCCAATAGCTTCAGCCTTCACGGCCCCTCTCCGTTTGTAAATTACTACTGGTCTACTGCTCTCTCTTTTTCCATGTTAGTATTTCTTTTTATTTTTTTGAAATTAATTAAAAATATTTCTCCTAAATAAACAGGCTGGCAAATACTTTAAAAAAATAAAATAAAGTCGCAAGAAGAATGAACAAACACCGAGAGCTGTATGGGTCCCACTAAGTCCTACGTGGACATGAAGGATTTAATGAATTGGGAAATTACACAAATAGGTATAGGTCCCCCATATAATAACAAGTCTTCCAAAAAATATACATACAAATTACTCCATTTGTTTGTGTGTTAAAAAATTAAAGTTTATATTATATTATAAAGTCATATGTAATTTATAACATAATTTTTATTTGTATAAAAAATATTCATTCATTCAAATTGCTGGGAAGATGAAAGGAATACTCCATATTTCTCTTCTTTTATAATTGAAAGCCATATTTATTCTACTTCTTGGAGAAAATTAGTTGATTACAAATAGTATGTGATGCATTTTGGTGATTTTATTTTATGGAGAAGAGAGAGGGAGCGCGCGCGCGTGTAATGTGTTTGAACAATTGCAAAAATGTGTGAGGCTCACGTCCCCAAAACTTTATACACGGTACCTAATTAAATTATTATTTGTTTTCTATCTCAACAACTTTATAAATTTATCTAATAAAATACAATTGATTTTGAAATTTTTACTCACCTTGATAAATCATTTAGGTCGTCCAAAATTTGAGATAAATTTCACCATCTATGTAGTGCCGGAGGCACGGGACACAACTAGTCTATCTAATCTATCTAATAAAATACAAATAATTTTGAATTTCACGCTCACTCAATAAATCATCTAGACCGTTCAAAATTTGAGATAAATTTCACCGTTCATATAGTGTCGGAGTCACGGAACCCAGCTAATATTACATATTACCACTAGTAAAATCTATTAGTATTAAATTTATCTTTCCACCATCTTTAAATCCCTTCTCTTTCATATATACACAGTCTTTAAACCCTGGTTCTAGAAGTACTTTGGTTATTTAGACTAGTCTAAACCTTTTCTTTTGATTATTGTGGCCTCTTACGTGTATATTTACCTTAAAAAATTATTTTTTTATAATAATGTGTCTATAATACTCTTTATATTAATTGCCATATTTATATTATCTATGCGTATTAATGAAGGCATCGCTAGTCATTTGAAAAAATTATGTAATTAAATAAGAATTTAAATATAAATAATTTTATCAATTTTTTATTCTTAATATACCTAAAAAGTCAAGTAAAGCTTTTAACAATTGCCCCGTGAGTGTTTGTGTTAGTTTTGAAAATTGAAAGTGGGGGTCTACATTGTCCTGAAAATAAAAGGTTAAGAAATTAGTAGTACCGTATCTATATATATATATATATATATATATATATATATATATATATATTTGTCACTGGTGAGTTAATTAACTTTTCTTTCATTTTTGTGGACAAATTTTATGTATGTATCCTGCCTGACTGCCCAGTGCCCGCTCACCAGGATTCATAGTAGTAGTAGTAACTAAAACTGTAAAATGAGCAAATAGTTCGGGCTCGATTCGTACTCGCTCGACTAAAAGTTGGATTCGAGCTCGACTCGAAATATAAATGAGTCAAATATGAGCACATTTTAAAATTTGATAAATTACTCGAATCTTCTCAAATTGTAATTTTCTAATTATACTCGGATCATATTCATCGGAAAAGTTCAAATAATTCGGGCTCGATTCGGAATCGTGCTCGACTCAGTAGTTAAATGAGCCTCAATCAAATCTTATTTTATACTTTATAAATTTTGTAAACCAAAGCTGACCCACTCAATACTCGAATTGATTTGGTTCGTTTACCCCTTAGTAGTAACATACAAAAAGTCTAGTGGATTATTGAAACTTTGAATCAAAGAGCCGGGCCCGGGGTAGATACATATCTCCATTCTACATTTATTATTGATTGAGAATAAGATATCCCACAACAAAGACAAAACCGACAACACATTCATCATTCATGCATTGAATTTGAATTTGTAACCCAAAACCACAACTCAATCAACCTCTCTCTCTCTCTCTATATATACAGTTAAGATCTAGTTTGGGCGCCCGGACATTATTTGAAATCCAAAATTCTGTTATGAGCCATGGATTATATCCAACGGTTGAGAAATGAAAGGAAAGTGTTAATCTGATCTCAAGCCAAATCGCGTCTTTTTCTCTCTCTTAAGCCGAAATCTCTCTCTCACGAAGCCGTAACCTCGCCTGATCAAGTCTCTGGCCCAAAGCTTCCGGCCGAACGAAGCCGGAAACTCGACGAACTCGCCGTCTCTCTCTGTCTCCCAAGGTATTTTCTACTTCCCCCAATATTCATCTAGTACTGCTTGGTTCTCTATAACCCACCGAATCCACCGAGTCCAATCTCCTATATGCGAAGTATTCCTCCACATGAACCACCTACCAAATAATCCATACCCCAACAAGAAGTATAAATCTTACTGTCTTTCCGGTAGCTTTAAAAATAAAGGTTCCTCATACTTCTAATTTTTTTTCTCTGTTTGAACCTTTTGAATTCAAATTGAATGTTTAAAAAGTTTTGCACTGTTTGGTGGTTTAGGCACAAGGAGATAGGTTGGGCTAAGGAGTAATAAGGAGGATATAATGGGTTCATGATATAAATCAATGGCGGTGAAACTGATAGCATAAAATTATGCCTACCAACTGTTTGATAAAAGTTCTAAAAGAACTGTTTTGATTGAATTTATATATGTATATTTGAATTTATACTACTATTAATATAAACCAGTGGTGGCATATAGTGATATCCAGGGAGTGCTGGGGTTTTGGGTTAAGTAGTGTGATGCAGAATAAAGGGGCTACATGACATATTTAATGTAGAGGATTCCTTGCAACTTTTTAGAGCATCGTAAGGGCTGTGACAGTAGAGGATTCCTTGCAACTTCTTAGGTTTTTTCCTTCTAATTAAGTGCATTTGGTGTTTTGACAGTTGAGCAGTATCAATTAAAATATCAGACATATAACCGTTGAGCAGTATTGTTGTAATTGATTATGTTATTATATTTTACAAAAAAAATACCATTTTTATATAACAATAAATGTATAATATAACTCTTTTTGTGAAATTGATGACTAAAATCTCAATATTGGTTTATATAAAAAAATATCAATATTGAAATGAGGAATTGGAAGTAAACCAAAGTAATACTATTGTGATAATTATTTTAAATATGTATGAGACATCTAGGTGTGAGGCCTAGTCTTCTTCCCCTCTTTCATGTGTTATTGTCATGATATGTGGATTACCAACTATGGAATGTCTCTAAAACATTGCAATCTTATGGTGGTTTTGGCAGATAAGGTTCAACAAAGGATATAATATCTACTTCAAGCAACATGAGCATTCAAGTGATTGTGTACACTACCCTAACTAACTGTAATGACTATAAGGAAAATGTAATGATTATGTACTCTGCTACCCTTTTGTATTAAGAAAGCACTGGATGATTGTCTTGTTGAAAATATGGATGTTAAGTATATTTTTTCACTGGTCCTGTGGATTTACAATTCCCCTCCCCCAAGCGGATAAATTAGTAAAAAAAAGGTTTAGGTAGACATCCTTGATGATAAAGTCTTATAGATACTGCACAATGGTTATGGGAACACATGGTATGGTATTATATGAGATCTTAACCAGCAGATTATAGAAATTTGGTATGATAATGGACCCGAGACTTGAAAATCAATACTCTCGCACTGCAGCTCGAGAAATTGCCAAGTGAACATGTTGGTGGAATTAGTAGAAGAGGGTTTATGCTGATGCAGAGAGCAAAAGTACCTTAAAAAACTATTTCATCACAGGACCAGATTTTGTGTTTTTTCAAAGGTTTTCTATACACAGTAGTACATTGTAAATAAGAAACATAACCCAAAAAAAGAAAAATGCTATGGTTAATCTGGTTTCCTCAAACTCAACAATGCAGCTTAATTAGCACATTCAACTGATCAAATCAAACCTCAAAAAGAACACTATCAAACAATAACCTTAAATATTATATAAATATCTCATCCCACAAAAACAGTATCAAACAGTGATGTATTACAAGTAAAAAAAACTCACAACAATAAGCAACAACCATCCTGAAACACGTAGATCCACGATTAACACAATACAAACAGAGGGTTCTGATACACAACAATAATAGCTTATTTCAGCAATTTGGCAGATTACATCACTTCGTAGATCCACACGTCAAAGCAGCCCCTGCCACATTGACTCCCATCCTCTGCCACATTGACTCCCATCCTGAAACACGAAAATCGCATCAATGTCAACTACAAGATGGAGATAAAATTACAATAAGGAAAACAATCAAACAGAGACTATGATGCAATATTGTAGCAGGTATATTGTTTGCTATTAAATCGAAGAAATCTGCAGTGAAACTATGATGCAATAATGGATTTTGCAAAGTAAATACTTTCACTAATTGTGGAACAAAAATCATGGTTGAGCGGAATAAATTGGTTACCTTTAGGTTAGTGTTATTGAAATTCCAAAATTCCATTTCTCAAAATACTGTTAAAGTGGAGTATAATTTTGGGAGTGTCTGCATAAATTTTAGAAGTTATTTTGACATGTTTCCATTTTAGTATGAAAACTTAAATATGTTTTTGGGTGTAGGCGTTAGAGACCACCCAAGTTTACAGCAGAGGAGATTCTAGTGCGAATTTCACAGATCTGATGGGGCGATTCTCTCAATTACATCCATTTCGCGAATTTGGCAGAGCTGAAGCAAAGGGATCTCATACTTCCTCCCTCACCTCTCGCGAACTCTCAGAGCTGTGAAATTGAGCGATACAAACGACTAATTTCACAAGCAAAGGGGCGATTCTCACTAGATTCATGCGGGTCAAAACAGAAGATGGGACGAATTTCACAGATCTGAAGCAAAGGGGCGATTCTCTCAATTACATCCATATGGGATGTCTCTATATATGCCTACATCAACTTCTTCTCTCCTTTTCATGGTATGTATTTTCTTTCTCATCTTCTTGGTTTCTACATATATATTATTCACGATTTCTAGATCTCAAAGAAAAATTAAATGGGTTTATGTCTTTCTGTTTTACATTTTACTGCACTTCAAACAGATTTATATATTGAAGATAATGGAGCCCTTTTTGATTTCAACATGGTAATTTTACCTCTAAAGCTAGGAAAATGGGGTTTCTTCTGTTTTATATGACTGGATAGTTGAAATTGGGATATGTTAATATGCACTCTCTCTACGCGTGAGTATATTAGTAAATTAGTTATACATTCTTCTTGTTTTTCTTGATGCTGAAATGTGTTTCTGTTTCAATTTCTGTTGAAACTTGGGCCCTGTTTGTATTTTATGGGTGTAGTTATTTCTCCTTTTTTGTGTTATTTCATATGCTTTTTTTAATACTTGAAATGTTATTTTTAGCTTCCAGTATTAGACTGCATTTTTTGTAATTTGAAGGATAGTAGCTCCAATAATCCTTTCTCATTTCTGTACGTTGGATCCAATGTGGTTAACTGATTTGATTAAGACTTATAGAATTTCCAGGATTTCTTTTAAAAATATATTACTGTTCATTCTAATTTCTATGTCAATTGCCGACTTGTCACGGTTTATTTCTATTTCTTTTAATGTCTTGATCAGCTTCTACGGCTCTGGCTCTTTTAAACCACACTGAGTTGAAGGGAAAATTCATTAGGATAATGTGGTGCCAGAGAGACCCTCATACTAGAAACAGTGGTGTAGCTACTCTCTTTGTGAAGAATCTTGACCATTCGATCACCAGTGCTCGCATGCAGTCCATTTTCTCCCAATTTGGAGCTATACTTTCTACCTCTGAAGTTCCTAAGCAAAAGCAGAACTATGGGGTTCATAAGGATATGCCAAACGCAAGAAAACAGGAAACACAAGAATTTTACATGATCGCACAAGACTTATCTGTTGGAACCTTAAAGGAAGTTTACAAAACCCTGTGTAATTTTGTGCACTTCTTTTTGAATGCTATAACATCCGACTTTTTAGATATGGTTAATAGACTGCTATAATAACATACATTATCAGGATCTGCCTGGTTCTTGTGTCTTGCTCAGTCAATTCAATTCACATGGATTAATTTGTTGTTGAAATACATATGGTTCTTGTGTCTTGCTCAGTCAATTCAATTCACATGGATTAATTTGTTGTGTGGAAATACATATGGATTGCTTCTTTGTGACATAAGAAACACACAAAAAAGTAAACTCTTCTTATCATCCAAAACACGAGGAAAGGAAAACAGGAAAAGAGAACTAATTCTTAATACTAGTCACTAGTTTCAAAATCAGAGACAAAAGGTGCCTTTTCTTATGCAACAGTCGAAGTCTCCAGAAAAACACGGGCAATGTCATAGTGTGAGCTATAAGCAAGCCGCATGTATGTAAAAACTAAAAAAATATGTGTTTACAGGCTTCAAATCCATGTATTACCGTTTGACAAACACAATAACTTGAAATAAAATGTAGACAGTCATTCTTATATTGTATTACCCTGACACGCTGAACACAATTATACCTGAAATAGGGGTAATCTCACGCATAAGAAAATTAGTCTCACTTGTTTACCATAAACCACTAGGCTACCTCACACAATTAGCAGACCAAATATGTTAAGCCAAAGATTGACTGAGCAAGACAGAGATTATGAAAATTATCAAAATTACATACATAACGTGTTGGTTAAAGAATGAAAATTATCAGAATTACAACCGATTTAATGTCTCTATTGATGTCTCTATTAAAGAGTTCCAACTGACACAGAGTAATTCAAAAAAGTACATAAACTAGTCTAACTAGTCATTTTAACAATCATCTATAAGAAAGCAACCACGTCCTAAGGCCCAGATGAAGTGAAGACGAGACCAAATTACAGGTAACCAAATTCATGAGGCCAGAGTTCATATAGTCTGCATTCATGCAATCACTGGAACCAGTGAACCACTACAATCAACTGCATCCAATGCTGTCATACACCTGCAAATCAAACGACAAACCCCAGTGAACAATACAGTGTAGAAAAGAAAAAAAATAACGAATATGTTACAGATGCAATAATCATCCAGAATACATACTATGCATCTTAGTAAAACAACTCTACAACTGTGAAACATTTAGACCACACTTAAAAATGTGACTAATTTGCAACAACTGATTCCTTATAAATTGCTCTACGTTTGCATTGGTGTTGTTTGATCCTGGATAGTGCCACTATGTTGGTATTGCAGAAGTATGTTGGTATGTTGCAGGAATTTTATATGTTGTTTAAGCCTCAAACGCACGAGTTGAGTGCTTAAAAGCACTGTTTGTGAGTAAGAAAAGATGCCTTCGGAATATGATGTGTTTAGACTAACAAGAATGTCGAGTGCATTTGAACTACAAAAGCCACAAAAAGCTCTAAATCAAACATGTAGAGCCTGTTAGCCAGATACCGGGAACAATTCATAGTAATAGTCTCCTATTGTTAACATACTATTCCACGCAACAAGTGACCCGAGTCCAAGTACCCAACATACTGCTATTGCACTATTCTTCCCCTGAAATTCAAAAAAATGAAAAAACACAAATCAATCTTCTTTGCCCTCCAAATAATGAAACAAAAAAACAAAGTAAAAAAAAAATCCACAAACCTCAAACCTAACACTTGAATCGGCAACTGGAGTTTCACTTGAATCAGCAATTGCCATGGCTGCTACTCTGAAACCAAACCAATAGTAAAGTTCAATTTTTTCAATACCTAATAATGAAATGAAATTTAAATTCTGGGTTTCTTCTAACAAATACTACCAATCCACTACAAAAAAAACATAAGGACAACCCGTAATTAATTAAATTATGAACTTGAAGAACATATAATACCTTATTAATCTATACCCCAGCAATAATAAATCAAATTACAGTATGAAGCCGCAAGCATGATAACATTTATATATAGGTATATGGATATTAAAGAATTAACCATAGTTTTTCTTGCGACTGGATTGTATATAACAGCTTTGCGCGCGCAAGATGAAGAAAATGCGCATATTGAGGCTTTAGAGGCGAGAGAATCAGAAGATTGGGGATGGGTTTTAGGTGAGAGAGGAAGCAGCGAATTTCAGTTCTAAGTAAATTGAACGAATTTCAATTCTAAGGTACCCATTTTCAATTTTAGCCCCTTAATTTAAAAGATTCGATTTTAGCCTCCAAATATCTATCTAATAAAATACAAATGATTTTGAATTTTTCGCTCACTCAATAAATCATCTGGACCGTCCAAAATTTGAGATAAATCCCACCGTTCATACATCTATCTAATAAAATACATCTATCTATCTAATAATCTAATAATCTATCTAATAAAATACAAATGATTTTGAATTTTCCGCTCACTCAATAAATCATCTGGACCGTCCAAAATTTGAGATAAATCCCACCGTTCATACATCTATCTAATAAAATACATCTATCTATCTAATAATCTAATAATAATCTAATAAAATACAAATAATTTTTGAATTTTCCGCTCACTCAATAAATCATCTGGACCGTCCAAAGTTTGAGATAAATCCCACCGTTCATACATCTATCTAATAAAATACATCTATCTATTTAATAATCTAATAATAATTTAATAAAATACAAATGACTTTAAATTTTCCGCTCACTCAATAAATTATTTTGGTCGTTCAAAGTTTGAGATAAATCATATTGTCCATACAGTGCCGGAGGCACGGGACCCAGCTAGTGAATTAATATTATATCATTCAAGTTTAATAATTTTTATATTATTATAAATAAAGTTAAAACATAATTCACTACTCCACATGTAAAATAAATAAATTTAAATTATAATCTATTTAAATAGGATTAATATTTCATAGTTCTACAATATTACTCTCACATATGAATAATAGATGGGTGATTGTGGAAAAAATCGTATGAAAATATCAAATTTTACGTGTGAAAATATCAATTTCTTATTTAAAATATATAAATATCTTGCTGTTTCAAATTTAAATAAATTTACATCAAATTTGAATTATAAAAATACTAAAAATTGAGCAGAATATAAGAAGTATAAAATAACATGATTATACTCATAAGTCATACCTAATTGATTGCAGTACCAACCAAATTAAATAAAAGGGTCTATTTTTTTAAAAATATTTTCACAAGGTCATTAAAGTGGGATTAGAGTGACATATATTTTTAATATTTTGGCGCGAATAAAATCTACCATTTTTTCTAAATAAAACGAGGTTGCAATACAAGGCTATCTTTTATTTAGAAATGCGAGCTTTTTACACAGGTCTTATGACAAAGAAATGGCCATAACCTTGGTGAAGGCCACCAATTACAGTCACGTCTCGTTATTATTATCCACAGCTATTCTAAATTCCCCACCAAACACTGGTACCAGTGCCCCAACGGCCATGGCAATGTGTTCCAGCTTATGCCCTTCTCTACACAACCCCTTTGGAAGCAGACCCATCTCTTCTCTCCCCAAATTTCCACAAGTTTCAGTTTCTTTCAAGCCTTTTTATTCTCAAACTTCGGAGTCTGCTACCAAAGGTACCATATCTCTTTTAATTTTGTGTATCGTGTTCGTTTTTATTTTGGTTTGGTATTTTGTTCAGTGTGTCGTATGCTTACCGCAAGTATGTAAAAAAAATTTAATCTGGGGATTTTGATATGAACCATTTATAAACCGATCAACAATTCACGAATAATTTACTCATTTGATACTAATTCTCTTAGCTTGGGCCCATCTATGGCTCTAAGCACTGTACTAGCTTAGTTATTGCGTAGTGTTGAAATCCATAGTAGTAGTTCATCTGATTCAATAATGGGATATCATTAGGTCAGACTTGGATGTCGCACGGAATTTGAATTGGGCATTGTTTTTAACTTGGTTTGAAGATATGAATATATAATCTCACTCCAGGATAGAGGAAACATCGGGAATATGATGCATGGAACACAAGCTTGTATATCATACATACAAACCTTTACTGTTTCATTTCTGGTCATTCTGGTTTCAAAATAAAATTTTATTTTTCCCTTGCAAGGAATGGGTTATACGATGTTCTCTTTATTTTAGTTGGGTGGGAGTTGGATTCCGATTTCCGTTATAATCATATTAAATTGGTGCAACCTATAGTTGATGACTTAATTTTATCAAAGGGATTCTAGAGATTTTGAAAGGTCTTAATAGTTTAAGCGGTAGTGAAATTTATAAATTTAAAGGCAAAAGAGAGCTAATATCAAACTATGTTTCTCCGCTTGTTTGTTTAGCAGGAAGTAAAGCAAAAAGGAGCATTATATGTGTACATAATTATAAACTTGTAGTGGGATCTCTATAAATTATTATTTTGCTTTTTGTTATAGCTTTAATGATGTCATGGTGGTGGTGGTGGTGGTGTTGTTGGCAACAATAGTTTTTTCCGGTTCTTGGTGATTTCTCTGGATTAGCAAAAGTGTTGTTTACAGACCAGGTGGTGGAATTGTAATTGACGAGTCAGGTGCTGAACTTGTAGCAAAAATGATCTAGAAATCGTTTGAGCTTCAAGTTCAAACTAATATTAATGTACATCTTTCCAGTTTTTGTATTAACTATTGGTGAATGCAAGATGAGTTATTGGCTGAACTTGAATCATATCCCTTCCAACCAAGTTTTAGCATGCATGCAACAGATGATATTCCAGCACGGCTTGGTTTTTTGGGTCTTGGCATTATGGGTTCTCCAATGGCACAAAACCTCATAAAATCCGGGTATGATTCTATTTATTTACGGAGCTCAAGCTTAAGGGGACTGACATAAATGATTGAAGGGATTTATTTGAACCACAGTGTTTCTTTCAGCTGAAAATTTAGCATACATCTTTTCTTTTCTATAAATAAATAATATATGATTTTATCTTTTATGTACAACATTTCTAGTATGAATGTGCTTAGAAATCATATAATGTCCGTAGAATATAGTGAAATGTTTGAAATTGAAAGAGTATCTTTGGCGTCTCCAGAGACAATAATTAATGGGCTTTTGATTCTCTTTGAAGCATGAAAGCTGCTCTGATAAATAAACTTTCTTATTATATATATATAGAAAGGGATTTTATTTATTGATTGGCTTATTGTAGATGTGATGTGACCGTTTGGAATAGGACAAAGAGCAAATGTGATCCCCTCATCTCCTTGGGTGCAAAGTAAGTAGTTATGTATAAGCTACTTAATACATCTTTGCAGCACCAATATTTTAGTTATTTACTGGATCATCTGTATTCTTCATGGTGCACTATGTCTATGTCAACTTCAGTTCATCACCCTAGCACTGCACACCTCTTTAAAAATGAGAAGTTAGTTTCAATATGATAACTAGAAATCCTAGGAAAGGAATCGATCAAGTTATAAGTGACACAAGCACTAGGATCTTATTTTATTGTTTAGCTGCTAGCCTCACCCTGAAAATTTGATGGAAATATTGCTCATATATACTTTTGAGTGGCATAATGACCTCTATATGAGTTTAGATTGGACTAAAAATACTGACATACACATGTAATTAGAAAATAGCAGAAAACTGAGTACATGACTAATCTTTTTTTGTCTTTACTTATTCACTTTTGTATTGTTGATGCAAATGTAATTATGCACAACACGTAAGTATACATGGTTAACAAGTAATATAATATAAGTAAAATATCGATCCCACAGAGAAATATTAAACTGTATTTTAATCTTACAAGCACCAGTTTTGTAATTATCTTAGTTTCTTTAAACAGATGGACAAGCTAGCTAAATATCTAAAATTACTAATTAACAGGTTTAAACTAATTAATACTACTAAATCAGATAAAGGAAATTTAAGACTACAACTTCACTTAATGATTCATTTAGACTAACACACTTTCTGTTTAACCAAATTAATTATCTCATATTGTTAATCAAGAACACGAAAGTAAAATCTGATCATCTCTCGATGTACCATACCCATACCAACTTAAATCCACAGATAATAGAATTAAGGAGAACACCGTAATTAATCCACTATATCTCTATATGAATTACAACTAAATTACAACTAAAGAGAGTTTAAGCATAAGTTCTTATCGGATTACATGTGGTGCATAGATATATCTCTGTCCTAGACACGAATCATGAATTCCATTGCCATGTAGAAGTCACAAACACATGCTAGAAGTCACAAACACATGCTATTATGATCAAATCTAAACCTATAATCCGTCTCTTAATTTCATATAGGTTATCACGGTAATTGATGGCCAAACAATTAAACAATTAAACACAAATCATAATAGACAATCCAATAACAATTAATAAGTCTAACAAGGAAGCATATCAAAATAAACTACTTATTAAGATCCATTGTAATCTCAAAATAGAATTTAACTCATAATTAGACCTGGCAAAGATGGCCCGGCCCGGCCCGGCCCGCCCGCCACAGGCTGGGTTTTGGGCTGCAATTTTTTAGCCCACAAAATCTGGGCCGCTTTTGGCCCGGCCCGTGAAGGCTCGACCCACGGGCGGCCCACGATTTTTTTTTTTACCAAAATGTTGCTACTTGTGGGTTATGAGGCTTGAACACAAGACTTGTAAGTAAATAAATAAGAGTTCAAACCAACTGAGTTACAATAACTGTTTATTTTTAATGCAATCTTCAATATAAAAATATATTTTTATACAAAAATATCATATGCTAATACGGTATTTAACTATTATAGTTGTAGTAAATAATAATTGTAGTTTGAAATTTCTTAATTGATGTGGCTGTTAATAAGTCCCATAAAACAAGCTAAGTAATGCCTAAAATCATGTCATGCAAATCTTCTGAAAATAAATTTAAATATTCAAAGTGCTAAAATCTTGGAGATTCCAAGTTCCAACCGTGTAAATCTTGGAAATTAATTAGACATCTCTTGGAACAATATTTGTGGAGTTATGAATGTATTTTTAAAAGTTAAATAAATTATATTAATTTTAAAGTATAATTTTAAAAAATCAAATTTGATTATATACTTTGAAAGTAATTTATAATACTATTAAAATTTTAATTGATTGAGATATGTAGTTAATGTAGGTAATTAGAATTATTGTTTATTATAAATTATTTTATTATTTTTAATATTTATTATTATCACTATTTTTGGTGTAACAAGATTTTGTAAAAAAAAAATAGAGGAAGAAGTCCGCGGGCCGGGCCGGCCCAACCCGTGCCGCGGGACTCACTTTAGCAGCCCGCCAAAACCCGGGCAATTTTGGCCCGGCCCAGCCCGGCCCGGCCTGTTTTCCACCTCTACTCATAATTGAGCTAAAATCCATGATCCACAATTGAATATACATTAAAAGGATACAAATAGAATTAAAAGATAAAGTAGGAATAAAAGTGCAAATCTGATCTCTCTCTCTTGCTCCTCCTTGATTCTCTAATGTTCTTTAAGTTGCTTCAATCCCCAAGATCTATATTATCTAGAGTTTGATCTAATTTAATCTAACATAGAAATTAAAGATGGAATATACAAGATAGATCCCAATAAGGGATTTATTAAGTCTAAGCTATCCTCTATGATGCAATACAAGCTGCCAATATGCCTAAATATAGGCTAAAGTTCATTTGGCCCCTTGCCCAAGTTTCAATCCAATTGGTCAATTAAAATGAAAAGTCAACTGCTGGTCAGACAGGAAACGACGATGCCGCGCTGTCCCATAGGCTATTTTGGGAGCACCAGGCATTTTGAGGGAGGGACTAGCGCGGCCGCGCCGTGCACAAGATCTTGATTCTTCTTTTTGCTACTGCAGCTGCACTGCTCTTCCAAGTCTTGATCAATTAGCTTCCAACAAACCAGATTTCCATCCATTATAAGCCATTTTGTCTTCAAATGCCACCAAGCTAACTCCCAAATATGCAACCTACAAAATGAGAATGAAATGAATGAAAAGTAACTTATAAACACGAGATTAAGCAACAAATGAAGTTAGTTGATACTGGATAAGTAGGTATAAAACCGACTTATCATGTATTTTGATATCGGAAACAGAATGACCTAGTATGTCACTCCCCATCCTCGATGACACACCTGAAATTAGCCATTAAGCTACAATAACTTTAGATAGACCAATCATTGATTTATGCCAGCCACTTGTCACTTGTGTAATTTTTTTGCTATATATGTTAATTTTTTAGTACAATCTCATCTTGATTAAATTGCTTATGCATTTTTTTTATCAGAATCATCCACATAAATGGGTTTCCTTTGCCTAGCTTGTTTCACAAGTGTTATAATATTGAAGCAATGGTCTTAGGTGCTTGCATTTACTAGTTACCCTACATCAAAATCTCTTTTCATGTATCAATACATACTCCTTCAGTTCGAAATTGACTATGGTAGTGCAAAAAGCACAGTATAAGAAAATTTTATTCCTCATTCTTAAATCAGTATCTCTTTAAACTATATTTTTATTATAGTGTAATAATGAAGGAAAGTTGAAATTAAAATCATTTAAATGTTTCGGATTCTCGGAATACATCCAGTTTGGGAAATGTGTACCAACAAATAAATGGGAGTGAAGGAGTTTTTTTTAATAATACTAAACTGGAATACATCCAGTTTAGTATTATTGTTGCTACGAAAGCTTGTACTTGAGCCCATAAGGAGATTTATCTCCTGTTCTGTAGGACATAAAGTGTGCAGTTTAAGCGAGATTGCATGGTAATTAGATATGGTCTGTGGCATTTTCTTATCCCCACTCCCTCCTACACAGGAAAATAAAGTGTTATCCTTCTATACTAGAGGAAGTAGATGTTAAATCATTGGTTTGTATAATTATACCTTCAAATTTCAATATGAACTAAATTTTATTAATTTGTCAGGTTATAAATAAATAGTTGTTCTATATGTGCAGATATATGTCCTCACCAGAGGAAGTAGCTGCATCTTGTGATGTGACGTTTGCCATGCTTGCTGATCCTGAAAGTGCAGTGTGTATGTTACAACATAGTGTATTTGATTTGATATATTGAGGATGGCTAAAAAGCATAAAGTCTTATTAGGTGGATGTTGCTTGCGGGAAGCATGGGGCTTCAAATGGAATGAGTCCAGGAAAAGGGTATTTGCATTGTGTTCCCTTAGATATGAATTTTCAATGTCTCAGAATCTCCAACACAATCAACAAGTTAATTAATTAGCTTAGTTTTAATGGTTTACAAGTTGCTTAGCCTACTAATTTCATGATGATCTCTTGAAAAATGAGGTGTTCATTGTCTAATAACTTTACTGTTACTGAAGCTGGTTAAATGTTCTGCATTAGTAACAGTTTCCAAAAATATCTCATTTATAGTTTATACTTTTTGATTCTTAGATTTGCCTGCCATTACCACTCACCTTACAAATAACATTCACTGTGGGTTATCACCAGCGGATGTGTATAAATGTGCATCTTGTCTTGTAAAATTTGGTTCCATCAATATGTTTTTTTTCCTTTTTCAAATTTGTGATGACTTTCATCATCATATTCTTTTTGGTGCTTGCAGATATGTTGATGTCTCAACAGTTGATGGTACCACTTCTAAATTGATCAATGGACATATCGAAGCTACTGGGGCGCTATTTTTGGAGGTAAATTACTCAAGTTTTCCTTTTTAATTGTCTCAATTAAATATCTCGAGTACGAAAGTAGTTGTAGTTTAGTTTTTCTCTTTCAGTTAATACCCATAGAAGAACCATTGAAACTCCATTCCGTTAAAATACCTTGAAGTATGTGCATTTTATTTTCATGTTTCAGTAACATGCTCAGTGTATACAATAAAATATTTATAGGCTTTACTTGTTCCTCAATAGGCCCCTGTTTCAGGTTCCAAAAAGCCAGCAGAGGATGGACATTTGATATTCTTAACTGCAGGCAAGCATCCTACCCAGTTTTACCTCTTAGACAGTCCTTTTAATATGATTGTCCTGACTATTTAATAAAAAGTTTGTACTTTGTTACAAAGTGCAATTATTCAATCAAAATGTAATCTCGTTAGTAAAGTTTTTTCATTCGTACATTGTTAAACTGCTGGCTTTCTATTTATCCAAAAGCAATGTGTTCTACAAAGTGAAAGAGGCTTCCATAAACTGAAGTGTAGATGCAATCTTTCAGGTGACAGGTCTCTATATGAAACCGTTGCTCCATTCCTGGACATTATGGGGAAGGTATTATTAGCCTTCTTTCGTGAAGTTACCTACCTAAACGCCTCTTTTTCTATTCACACAGACATGTAAATGTATATTTTATAGGTTTAAATTCATCGTTTATTGCAGTCACGATTTTACCTTGGGGATATTGGAAATTGAGCAGCAATGAAACTTGTTGTCAATATGATCATGGGAAGGATCTGCATGATTTTTGTTTGAGATGTTTTTTTTTTCTTTTTGTGCTTTCTCTGAGTAATAACCAAAACATAATTTATTATTTTATTTTATTTTTGTTTTCAAACTATTTGCAGCATGATGGCATCTTTTTCTGAAGGGTTGCTTCTCAGCGAGAAAGTAGGACTGGACCCAAGTGTATTGGTGGAGGTATGCCCTAAATCGAGACCGGTTTTATTCTTGCATTACTCATTGGTTTATTGTTATGTTATTGAAGATTGATGAGGTATCCTTTGTCGTAGAAGAAAACGTGAGATCTTCTACAGTTGACACAAGTTGTTGATTTGGCAGGTATTGTCACAGGGTGCAATCAGTGCCCCGATGTTCTCCATGAAAGGCCCTTCAATGGTCCAATCCAAGTATCCCACTGCTTTTCCCTTGAAGCATCAGCAAAAGGTTGTAAGTTGTAAAGGTATCGCCTATACTATATCAAGTAGTAGTTTAATTTGGCTTGCTCTTGGATTAGCTGAATCAGTTTCGCAACCCACTCCAATTGCAGCAGCTACTAATGAACTTTACAAGGTCGCAAAGTCCAATGGCCTCAGCGACCAGGACTTCTCAGCTGTAATTGAAGCGCTGAAAATGAAATTGCAGCATCAAACATAAAAGCTAAGCTAACTGCTGCTAAGCTGCCTGTCTTGGTATATATAGAGCAGAAAGGTTGGTTTCAGCTGTTTTAATTTTTTGTTTTAAGTTTGAATACTACTAGTACATACTACTGGTAGTATAAAGCCTTTTGGGACATTAAATATTTATTTATTCATCTCTTCCATGTCTCATCGAATAAATAGAAATTGAAGCTCCCTCCCTCTCCTGTTCCCGTTAAAACTGTCTCTCTGCCACTAACTTAATTACTACTAGCTGTTACTTGAATATGCCGACACTCACTCTGCTTTGCCAGGAACGTGAAATTTATTTAATGGTATTACTGAATTCATGCAATTGAATACTCCTATAATAATTACCATAAGATATGATCTTAATTATATCCAAAATTAATTGAATAGTATTTTATAATATAAATATATAAATAATAGAATTTGTGATGTAGGAGTACCACACATCCATCGTATGGAAGATTATTTCCTTTTCAATGTTACCGCTATTTGTTTTTTATTTTTATTTTTAAAAAAAAAGTAAATTCTCATCATCATCGTCTTCTTCTTCCAAAATGGCCCCACAAACACAATGAATCGCAATTTGCCACGTGTGAAGATGCTCACATCATCTATTACTAGTATTTACTAACAGGTATGATTTAAAAACTCGCTAAACGTGTGTTCACGCTATTCTATAGCAAGTGGCCAATTTTTATCAGTCGTCAGTAGTATTGGTCTTGATATTGTTATCCACGCGCAGAAAAACGCCAGCTGTCTTTCATTTAACCACTACCCCTTCTTTAAACTTTCTTCTATGATTCATCTCACACTGCTCCTCCTTCATCCTCTCTCTCCCTCTCGTATTGAAACCAATTACTTTCTCTCTCTAAACTTATGTGTGTATATATATATATATAATCGCTTTCTTTCTTTATTTCTCTTTCCTCTAAATAACAGCGTTTGAAGCGGTCTATCCATCTCTCCCAGCAATCTCACTTATACTTTTTCAATTGCACATTATTAGCATCTTTTCCTTCTCTCTCTAGGGTTTTGATTCATCTCTCTCCCCTTTACGAACAGAATGAGTAGCTCTGATGTAAAGAATAACTTCTTGCCTCCGGGTCTAGTATTGAATCTTCAAGAGGTTCTCCAAAGCAGAAAGGGCAGTGGAGATGAACAATCCAATGATGAACCTTCTTCTTCTTCTGATGGCGTTGAGCTCAATCTGGATGATTCAGAAACTTCTGGAAAGCCACTTGTTTTGGTTACAAATGCTGATGGGATTGACTCACCGGGTCTTACATATCTTGTTGAAGCTCTGGTTCGTGAAGGTCTCTACAATGTCCACGTCTGCGCTCCCCAATCGTAATTGTTTTTCCCCTATCCTTTCAATTTATTTATCTATTTATGATTTTCTTTTGATCGTAAATTATTTGAATTTCATTTGTGGCTTGATTTTTGCTGATTTTTTTTGTTTGACAATGTGGGTGTTCTTGATTTGCTTTATTAACCGTTATTAACCTATTGAGTTTTTATCAGATTGAAATTTGTTATATCTCCCCCTTTAGATTCTCTTAAGTTTTAATATTTCTTTTGGATATGTAGGGGTCTTCTTTCTTAAATTTATAATTTAATCCGTCTTTGGTTCACTTTGAGATTCGTTTTTGGTGGTTTGCTGATTTGTTGGTGATGATTCAGGGACAAGTCTTTATCAGGTCATTCTGTGACTCTGCGAGAAACAGTTGCTGTTACTTCTGCTGCAATTAGTGGTGCAACTGCTTATGAAGTTTCTGGTATGGACTTGTGGATATATGTGTTACTTTCAGCAATTTACTCATATATCGTCTATAATGAATTTGTGAAGATTTTTATTTTTATTATGATTATTAAGATTTTACTCATCTATTTCATCATCTGATATTGGTATTCTACTATGGTGCTTAGAAAAGTTGTTCTTTCAAAGGTTGTAGCTTTGATGCAACTATTGGATTTAAAAAGATGGCTTTAACTTTATGTTGAGGCTTTCTTTCAGGGACTCCTGTGGACTGTGTGTCATTAGCATTGTCAGGGGCATTGTTTTCTTGGTCTAAGCCTCTTCTGGTATGATTTAATATGATGTAAGTCTTCACTGAGATTATACTGTTGATGTCCCTTGAGGAGTCAAAATTTTAATATAATTTTCAGGTAATTAGTGGAGTCCACAGGGGTTCAAGTTGCGGACATAATAGGTAAGTGGTTATGGCTCTTTGACTTCCCTGTTAGCTAGATCTTCATGCATCACATATGGAATGGCAAATTTCTTTCTATCTAGAGCAAATCGACGTATGGAAATGTGTTGTTTTGAGTCAATTTATTTTTTGATACTTATGGTAGGCCTTTCTCTGCAAATTTATTATTATGATTTTTATTAGCTTAATTTCTGCAGGTTTTATTCAGGTGCTGTAGCAGGTGCTAGAGAAGCTTTAATTAGTGGTGTGCCATCTATATCTATATCGCTAAACTGGTGAGTTGAATGTTCTATGGTACTTGTTGGTGCTCCATTGTTATTATTAAATAATGTAATACATTGGGTAATAATCTATTTCAGGAAAAAGGATGAAAGCCAAGAAAATGATTTCAAGGATGCAGTGTCTGTCTGTTTGCCACTAATAAATGCAGCTATAAGTGACATAGAGAAGGGAGTGTTTCCAAAAAATATCTCACTAAATATAGATGTTCCTTTGTCTCCTTTGAAAAACAAGGTTAGCCTCAAAGAAGATTTTATATTTCATTTATGACAGTGTTCTGCAACAGAAAATCATGGGATACATTTCTCATAAAATAATTATCGCATATGCATTCTTAACCATGTTTTACTAGTATTGAATTTTAGCTAATGCAAAATTTGTTGAAGTGATTTTTTTCTTGTTAGTTCTGCAGTTCCATCTCTTTAGGATATGTTTTTGCTAGTTGCATTCTTCAAATTTGGCTAATAATCTTTTGCTTCAACCATTGCTCAGAATTTAGAAAATTTCTGTTACTAGTCACTTCATAATGTTGATGTAACAAATTTGGTTCTTGCTCATTACATGGCTACTAGAGAGAGGGGTTTGTGTGTGGTTAACCTCATCATGTAAGATTCTTGGTCCACCATTTCTATATTTGATAAGATGCAAATGAACTTTTAAATTTTTTAATAAGATACAAACGAAAGATATAGGTAACCATGTAGCACTGTGGTAAAGTCCTTTGCTTACTTGAAAGTTCTATATATCTTAATTTCTCCACTTCAATATTTTAAAATAAAAATAATCGCTTCTAGTGGCATTAAATATCAATTTTTATATTATAATTATACAAATACTTTTCCTGATGCTTTATTGGAAAGTACCTAGTTCAATACTTCATTCATATGCTTGTGTCATTTGCTCGTGTCATTATACTTACTCATCACAATAAAAATGTTGGTGCCGTTATTTCTTATTTGGCAGGGATTCAAATCAACCACACAAAGTTTATGGAGGTCCACACCAAGCTGGCAAGCTATCTCAGCTGGCAGGCAGCCATCTGCTGCACGCTTCATGTCTAATCAGCAAAGCCTGGGCATGCAGATTGCACAGCTCAGTCGTGATGCCTCTGCTGCCGTAAATAGCTCTTATAAGATACATTACTGGCTGTTATTCTACCATACTTCATTCTGTTGTTCACATTCTGTTAGTGTGTATCGTGTTGTTTCTCAGGGTGCAGCTAGGCGGTTGACCACTCAGAAAAAGATTGTGGAGGTTGATTCAGTTGGAGTTGCTGGGAAATCTGGCTCTAACCGGAGTGTGAAGTACTTCATACAAGAGGTAAGAGAACTTTCACAAGTTGGTTTGCACATTGGAAGCATTGGTAATCCAATTTTAAGAAGAATAATGCTAGAGACACAAACTATTTTACAAACATTTTACAAACTGCTGATGTGTCATACTCCACATCAGCATATTGTGTGGGGTCGGAGACTACATTGAAACAATTTATAAATCAATATGCTGAGGTGGAGTATGCCACATCAGCAATTTGTAAAATGTTTGTAAAATAGTTTGTGTCTATAACATTACTCTTTTAAGAAAATCTTAGTCAGATTTCAGATTTTCTATATAAGAATCAATCATTCTTTTCCTTGTTTATGATGCATTTTACTGTAGTAAGAAGTTCAAGTATTCTAGATCAGAATACTAGCATAGTTTTTTAGTAGTGCTTTCTCAAGTTATTTTTTCGTGTGTTTCCCATAATAATGAAAAAGTTTTTTCCACAAAATGGTTTTTTATCTACTACTGAATAAATGACTGTTTACCATTTGGGATTATGGTTGCAGTTTGTGGAGAAGGATCAAGAAGATGTAAATGAGGATTTAGATTTCAGAGCACTTGAAAATGGATATGTAAGTATATACTAGTAACATTCTTAATTTGGTTTAGAGGGATTTAAGAATCTTGGAGTTTTTCATGAGAGACATGTCTGTTGTGTTTTTAACTTTATATAGGCATTGGAAACCTTACTGGGATTTTGAAAAATTAGATCATTTTTTATTTTATTATCATCGGTAATGATGGGTAGCATCTTCAATATGTCTTTCAGATAATTATTTTCACAAGTTGGATCTCACTAGTGCTTTCGATTTCCATTGCTCTGAAGCATACTGTTGCATTTGTATATTTCCTCCAACTTTGTAGTAGATATTAAGTTGTACTATTAACTTTCTCTTGATTATCATCAAATTAGAAGTTAGTTGGATATTGTAACATTTTGACTACTGATTTTGTACTCTGCCTTTCAATATTCTCTTCTCTTCAAAACCCCCTTACATTTATCTATCGGCGGTTGTCATTTTTGAACAGGTTGCAATCACTCCGATATCTCTTTCTCCATGTATAGAGGCAGACACCCAAACAGCTTCTTCCAGTTGGATCTCTAGTACACTTGAAGCGGAACAGTAAAGCTTCCAGATTTTGACAGGATCAGTTCATTTATATACATTTGAAGATTTAGCTACATGGTTTCCAATGTTGAAGTTGTTTCTGAGTTGTGCTGTTCTTTTAATTTAGAATTTTAATTTCTCTCTAAATTGTTTTGGGGACAAATGGCTTTCCACTCTTTATTTATACGGTTGGCATGCTGTAAAATGTTAAGTCAGTTTGTTGTTTCTTCACTACTGACATGACTAATGTCTCAGTTTGGGTTTCTTTATTATTATTATTTTTTTGGCCTTGGAAAATTATTGGGGATGGTTTATTTTTACTTGTTCATAGAGTGAGTAACTGGATGCGGCCAGATAGGAATTTCAGGCAAAATGCTGTGATTTATTCTTTATGGATTTATATCTTTCAATCTCTTGGTTATTTCTTCGAATGCAATACTTGATTTTTTTAATTGCCAGATGGATTATTATAATTGCAGGGATAAATTTATCATTTGGCTGTTAAATGCTTTCATTTATTTATTATTTGTTAATTTAAGATAGAATTTAATCTCGCACACATTATTTTGATATGTACAAGGGGCGGGGTGGGGAAAACAAAGCATCATTTACTTTACTTGAAAATTCTGGCAGTCATATCAGTAGAAATGAAAAAAATGTTATAAACCTGAATTAACTCTGCTGTCTTCCAATTCTCTTTGGCAAAAAACGTTATAATAGGAGTGGAGTGGAGTGGATTTTGTAAATGGAACTAAATTATTTCAAGTTTTTGTTTATTAAATTACTACACTCTTAATAAATAAAAAAAAATTAAGCTTTAGCAACGATAGGAATATTTTGTGTCATTATATATTATTATTATTATCAACAACAAAAAAAGTTTTTTATTAAAAAAAACACCCAACCAATATACCTTCTCTATTTTTTTTTTGGCAAAACAATTGCTTCTGAGTTCTGTCATCTGTGTCATTTGTAAAAATATCATTATATCATCAGCTCTCCCGAGTTATAACTTGAAACACCGCCAGCTCTCTCTCTCTCTCTCTCTCTCTCTAGGGTTTTAGTATAACAAGCGGACCTTACCAGTTGTGGAAAATGTCGGTTAAAACCCTAATTCGCACCGGTGCTACTTTCATGAACCGATTCATCAATCCGCTTGTCCCTAATTTGAATCATCAATTTGTATCGCGCGACATTGATACCATCCCCAAGCTCTTTCCATCCCAATTTATCTCCAAGCTCGAGAACTCCCCCCATTTGCCCCAAAATGACGTCGAAACCCTAAATAGAGTATCTTCCCAAGGATTCCTATACCCCTGCGGCCTTCCTTCTCTCCGATTCTTCCTCCCTGATGGTATTCTCTCCCATTTACTTGTTTTTGACTATGTTAATATATCCGAATTACTAGCCAGTTTGTCTTTTGAAAAAGCATGTCCATTACTGTTTTAGATAATTGTAGCTCTTCATAAATGGACAAAAGTTAAATATACTTTGCTAGGCCGGGTATTTATGCCATGAGTAAGTCACCTGCCAGACTCTTTATGATTGTGATCATATTCATCTAGCTAAGGCATTTGAATTAATTGTCTAGGTGAAATGGAATCAATTTTGTAGTTTAATTATTGAATATAGGAAAATTTGTAGAGATGGCAATGAAAATAATTCATTGGATTAGTAAAAGATTAGAGGTTGAACTTTTGACTTAGATCAACAACAAAACTCAAATTGGCTATATTTTCCAATTAAATTTTAGATGGTACATGATTACTGCTCGTGATTCTATTACAGGGACATTTTTTATTTTTCTTGTAATGTCAAATGCATGTGTTTTCTTATAAAGGCTTGTTTGCAAAGCAGATTTCCCCCAATATCTTGAGTGAAAAGTGTCACTACCCTCTTGGTTTAGGTCTTGTAAAGATATTGCCTTGACTTGGATTAAGTTAGTGGCTTTGGATACATTAGTTTGACTTCTTTTGGAGAAAGAGACCAGTTCATCCTTTTCCGCATCAAATTAACGTTTCCTTAAGAGTTAAAACAACACTTTCAGTTGCTGTTGTGGTTCGTGGTTTCTTGTTTTCTTTCAGTGTTTTTTAGCATAAACTGTTAGGTTGTAAGCAGATAATGCTATTGATATCTTCTGTTGGCTTTTTACGAGTCTTGAAACTTTTCAATTTTCATATTAAACTGCTGCTCGTTCTTTTCTATAGGCAATGACTCTTCGCCAAGTGAGCCAATGCTGTTATTTCCCAAACGAACATACCAACCAAGCACCATTAGGCGCAAAAGGAATCATGGGTTCTTGGCTCGGTATATCTATCTTCTTGTGTATATGTTTGTGTTTGTGTGTGTGTGTGTGCATGTGTATCTTCATACTTATCTCGTGCCCTTTCTTTTGCTTTTAACATTGATCAAGTAACTTCTGTATACTGGTAGAAGTTTTTTTAAAATCTATATTGCCCCCTTGCCCCATATTAATTTCTAATGATTTATATAGCAGTTTGTAGTTTCTAATCTAGGAAAATTACTAGGGTTGGGTGCAGGAAAATATAGATTTTAAATGTGTGAATAGCTACATCTTTTTTATTAATGCACCTTTGCACATAAGCAGCAAAGCAACAAAGGGTGGTCGCAGAGTCATTGCTCGGAGAATTGCCAAGGGTCGGGCAAGAGTCACAGCATAAACTTTGCATCTGCCAATGAAGCATGAGATTTCAAGTCTGAGAAATCTCATAGTCCATGACAATACCAAGAAAAGTAAGAGTTATTTGCTCCATTGTGGTGGCTCAAGCTGTTATTAATAACTTTTGAGGGATTTTGAGACACTCCTTTGTGGTGGCTCAGGCTGTTATTAATAACTTTTGAGGGATTTTGAGACACTCCTTTGTCTTATAAGCTCCTTGGTTTGTTTACGTCCGACATAAACTCTTTTGGATTACTCTTATTTTTATTGTTGGAATTCTAATCCTGAATGATTTCTTACTGATGTGTATTTTGAAATGTACTATCATTATAATAATTGTAGTAAGATATACTTTAAATTATTCTTTTAATGCTTATGTAAGGATTATATGACCTTTATTAATACTCGGAAGCTTTGTAAGCAATGTACCAAAACATTTAAATAGAGAGCAAGTTTTGGTGCAATTGTACCAGTAGTTCGCTTGACCATATTCAATGGGGCCCTGTCAAATTGCATAAGCATTAGAAAATGGTTTGTCTTATACTACAGGTTTTCAATAATTTTTCTACCCATAATAAAGGAGGGACGCTGCTTTAGCGATCTTGTTTCTTATACATATGTTGTGTACCAATTTCGGTTTAAACTACAGCAAGGGTAGTACTCATTTATTGAGGGAAATATTATGCAAATATGATATTGGCGTTGCTGTTGTACATATGTTGATTCAATCTCAAACTTTCCCAAGGCAAGTAGTATTGTTCGGATGAGTAGACCTGTAGGATTTATTTTTTTAAACATAAACAAATGCAAACATCACATATAAAAATAGAAGGGCATCAACAATGTATCCATGTAAAATATTCTTCCTATTCAACATTACATATAAAAGAAAAATGCAAACCAAACCAAAGCCAATGTAATTAGCATTTCGACTCTCTATAGCTTTTGCAACAATCTCAAGCTTAAATTTTGCAATTCAAAAATCATAAGAGCCAACAAGCTGTTGAACTCATAGAACGAAGCTTAGCTTTGTAATCATATTAAGATTGGCGGGTACAAATCCTTGACCAAATCGACTGAATAAAGATCACAATCATCACTCCTCCTTGCTAGGCCCCCTTTATGAAGTGGACTTTTCTTTAAGAACTGAAGATTCTCCATTGAGTGATCCTTCATTTTGGAAGGTCTCTGCTTGGCCTTTATGGACTCGGTGAGCTTCATGTAGCTTCGTTTAGCATTTCTGCCTTCTGCTAGAGTTTTACTGGACACTGGAGTACCAAAAGTGGATGCGGATGAATTTGATGTTGTGCTGTCATCGTAAAAAAATTCAGAACATATATCCGAAGCAGAATGTGTTGTCGGACAGTCAGTTGAAATAGGTTTAGCTGAAATCCTAGTTGAGATGTTGTTGCGTCGAATTTTCACAGTATCATGTTGAGAAGAATTTGAACAAGGCCTAACACTGTAATCTTCTTTTTGCTTAGGTCTGTGAAGTTCTTCCGTGGACCTAACCTCCCATGACTTGGTTGCCATCCAACCCTCTAAGCAGTTCCAACCAGAGCTGCTATTCTTTACCAACTTATTTTTTCTTGAATTTAAGACGGGGTTTGTTCTGAGTTGCTGCAAGAAAAATAGTTAATTGATTACCAAAAACAAGACGAGAGTAGAGACTATATATAATATTGATTGATTGATGTATTTCAGGTATTAATTAATTACCTGTTGAGAGAGGGAGTATGAGGTTGCCCTCTCCCTCTTGATTGCTCCTTCTTGCTTCATTTGTAGCTTTGCTCTCACTTCCTCTATTGTTCCATAACTATCACACCAGCATCCACCCTGTTAATTATGAGGCAAAATGATTAATTATCCAAAAGTCATTTTACTAGTGAACAGAAGATGATACTAATATTTAACCTGTTTAATGGGATCAAGTTGGTCGAGTCCGTCCATTGCAGCAGCCGGCCGACTACATTGAGCTCTGACTCGAGCCTGCACTCGAACAAGAGTCTGCATGTACCTTAATGTCACAGTAGCTTGCTTCCTAACCTGCCGTCCGCGAACTAGAGCTTGAAGCCTCACCAATGCTTTTAAGGCCCTCAGAGCTCTTCTTGCCTAATCACATAATTACCAAATTGTCGTTACTTTTTGTCATTTGAAAACATTTAACCAAATTCACTCACATATACTAATAAATAGTTACTTGTGATCCATAGAGCAATTTGGCATGAATTTATTAGTATTATGTAAAAACATTATTACCAAGAATGCCCGAAAGGCGGTTTGGATCCGAATGACGGCCCATTCTTGTCGGATGAGCTTGAAATCTCTAGCAGAAGCTTGAACCATTGCAGCCATAGCAGCCATATATGAAGTTGAAGAATCAGAGGCCACTGAATCAGACAAACGGCCTGCTGCTACTTTGGCACCGGAATGATCAGAACTCCTCCACAGCTTCCACTTATTAGTCTTACAGGTACCCACCAGCTTATCCTACAAATTCAAAAACAGTAAATATATAATTAATTGTATGAATTACTATTAATTACACGCACTTACAGCAGGGTCGGGCGGTGGTGTGTGGGTCTTTTTGAAGCCAATCAATGATGTAATCCATTTTCCCATTTGAAATTCTCTGCTTTTCTTCTTTTTTTTCAACGCTATTCCTCTATCTCTATACTTGAAGTTGAACCTCCGTTTTGTTTTTTTTGTTACAATGTTTGAAATTTGAAATTTGAAAATGCAAGAGAGAGTTGTAACGGATATACTAATAAAATGGCTTTTCCCATATTATTACTTTACTTTACTTGACTTTTGGAGTAGTAGTTAGCCTTTATCTATCTACGATTCCAAATTCTCAATCTTTATAATGAAACAATAAATTTGATTTTTATTTAAATTTATATTATTATTTAAATTTATATTATTTAAATTGCTCTACAGGTGGCTGAAACCCACATATATATATATAATCACAAGTTCATTTTGAAAGACATGATCACGTAAAAATATCAAAAATTTAAATGAAAAATCATTTTTTAAAATTTATCATACAAGTTATCTTGTTTTGTTTTGACTATTGAAAATTTTAAATTTTAAATTTTATTATTTGATGAATAAATATAAGGAACTTTATTGAGTACATAATAAAAAAATTAAATCAAGAATATAAATAGAGATAAGGAAATTAGTGTGAATGACGTTAGAGTCTTGATTTCACCCAAATAGTTAAGAGTGAATTCTGTAAATTGGAAGTTGAATTTTTAACACCTTTTTATCTCTGAACTCTCAAGTTGTGTCCTACTACTCCTGCGTGCGATAAGAGTAGAGTGTAATGGGAGAAACCCGAGCTGCGGCCACGAACCCTCCACATCTTGATCCAGGTACAAACAAATACCTCCTTCTGTTATTTATTCTAGGTATTTTATAAGATCTATGATTTTATTTTCTAATTGCAAAGAATCAAATTAAAACAATTGTAGTAATTGGGATAACCGCACTCGAAAGTCTCGATCCTATCATAGTTTCAGTTTTAGGTTTCCTGTAACAGGTCCAATGGGAGGGCGATTCGAGGGCATCTAATTTCCCTTTTTGTTGTGATTCCAGTCCCGGTCATTAATATATCACTTCCATTAGTTGGTTTTTTCGCTTTAGATTGGAAGTGAAGTTTTCTTCCTTTTTATTAAATTTCTTTTCTCACTAGTATCAATTCCACATTTCAAGTCCTTTTTTGTTCGGCCCTGTCGTTTACAGATATATACTGATTGTCTTTATAATTCTAAGCTGCTTATGTTTCTTTTACCTTTATTATACTAGAAGAGACGGATGTAAAAGCGCCTAATTTGATTGAAAGAACTAAGGAAGAGATTGAGGCTGAGAAATCGCCTCCCCATCACAAGGAAACACATGGAACTAGTGATGACATTGATGAGAATACACCAACTGATGAAATCAAAGGACCTAATTTATTCCAACGGGTTAAGGAAGAGGTTGAAGCCTTTGTCGAAGCAGTTCATCCTAAGAAATAATAATCCAAACAGTGGACATTTATCTTCCTAAGGAGACCACCCCTTGTCTTAGCATGATTTCGGAAGAGGAGGATATAAGTGGCGGTGATGTTTAACATTTGCCTGTTTACTTTTTGTTTTTTAGTGTGTAGCGCTACTATTGAGCATGGAATGAAGAATAGAGTGGCTTGTTCGATGTTTCAATTGTGCTTTTTGAGAGACGACATTTATATTTTTTTCATTCATGTGGATATGGATCATGTCGCATTTACATTTACGTTACATGTATTGAGAATGAGCCATACTAATAGATTAAAAGTTAAAACTAGTTATCTTTATGGGCCATTTAAAAACTAATAGAAAGAGTTGAAATGGACATGGGGTTGATCTTTACTTTGTGAATTTGTACTTGATATCCGTACTAACTCGTGTTTTTTGTATAAAATCAATTTCAGAGAAAGGTGAGAGAAGAACACAATATAGGCTCGACTATTGTAATGTTCATGACCCTGTTTCTCATTAAGTTTCTTTCTACTAAACATATTACTAGTAGTGTTGTATGCTATGAAACTTGTCCTGTTTCATTGTCAGCGTGTGGTTTAAAGTATGCTCCACAGTAGTATTGTGTGTGTTATTTTACATGTAAGGTAAGAGCTGCTATTTGCATAGTAGTACATCTGCTCAGTGGAAATCAGTTTTTTCTGGGAAACCATGTTATTTTATCATATTCTGCTCTTAATTTGTTGAAGATTTTAGAAAAGCCCGAGTATATCCTGATCGTGCAATTCTTTGTTTCATGTCTTCTTTAAAATCCTCGACCCTAATCCAGAAATTGGGTGGTATTTTTACTATCTAGTGGGTCTGATATTCATAATTTTGGCATTCAATAGAAATTGAAGAAGCTCATCAATGTTACATAACTAGTAAGTGTGTTCTTTATCGGTATGTATGTTTGTTCGGATGTGATTATTTAGGTCTAGCCAAGGTGTAACCCAATTTATTTAAGAGACAATTACATTTTCTATTACATTTTAAAAAATAATTACATAAAAAGTGTACAAACAAAATAATTACAAAAAGAGTGCATATGCAATATTTAATTACAAAAAAGAGTGCAATCTTATCTCTTTTATTTAGTTGAGTGATTTAATGAGTTATTGATAATGGTCATGTTTGTAGGGATTTAAATTTTATCTCTCTCTCATCAACCTCCATTCGGTCGTCGCCTTCTTCCTTCTCTGCCGTAGTCGCAGTCTTCTTCCTCACCTTCGCCCCCAGCCACTGCTCCACCGGCTGCCGCCCCACCCTCGCCCCTGCCACTACTCCCGCCCCAGCCCCTGCTCCCGCTCCCGCCCCCGCTCCCGCCCCCGCTCCCGCTCCCGCCCCCGCCCCCGCTCCCGCCCCCGCTCCCGCTCCCGCCCCGCTCCACACCCTCTCCTCTGCCTCCCTTCTCCTCCCCCGCCCACGCCCCACCACCTCCATCCGCCTCCCACCGCCATCCCCCTCCTCCTGCCCCCCTTTCTCCACCCCACCTCACCCCACCCCCTCCCCTCCCCCCCCCTCCCCCCTCCCCTCCCCTCCCCTCCCCTTCCTCTTCCTCCGCCTCCTCCCGCCCCCTTTCTCCTCCTCCCCTAGATCGATCCAAGATGGCCGTCGGTGGAGACCCCGTCACTGGTCGCGATGGAGGCCCCTCCATCATCGATCCGTTCTCCAATTCTATCGGTAATCAAACCTTAATATGTTGGTAACCAAATAGGCATACCAAGGTAACCAAACCTTCATAACAAGATAACCGAACCTTAATATGAAGGTTTCCTTGTTATGAAGGTTTGGTTACCTTATTATGAAGGTTTGCTTACATTGGTATGAAGGGTTGGTAACTGCGGTGATCGTCGGCATGGGGAGAGAAATCAGATCGGCGAGGCTTGAATAAATTGACCATGTGGAGAAGGCGGTCGTAGGCGCCTGAAACGGAGCCGGAGGATTGAGCCCATTTTGAGATCAAAACCGTTGGAGAAAAACTTGCATTGTGCTAGGGTGATTAGAACCGAGCCGCCGGTGGACTGAGACTTGGCTTGGGAGAGAGTCGAGCGGATGGAGGCGATGAGGGTGGGGTTGAGGCGGTGCTAGTCGTCGTTGGTTAGTGTTAGTATAAAGATATTGCCACGCTTTTAAAAAATAAAATTATTTTGAATGTGGTGCAGTTGGTAGCCAAACCTTGATACAAATATAACCATTTTAGTTTTTATGGGTAACCAAATATTCATAAAAAAAAGGTTACCTTAGTATAAAGGTTTGGTTATCTTGGTATAAATGTTTGGGTACCTTGGTACGAAGGTTTGGTTATCAATATTACATTACACATCACTCTACTATCTCTCTTTCCTATGCAGTGTTCTATTTTTTATTTTCCTTCACGAAATTGGTTGCTAAACTTTTAGACCAAGGAAATAAATTCGTACTGCATCTGTGAAGGTAGATTTGGTTATCTTGGTATAAATGTTTGGTTACCTTGGTACGAAAGTTTGGTTATCAATATTATATTTCACATCAGTCTCTTATCTCTCTCTTTCCTATGCAGTGTTCTATTTTTTATTGGTTACCTTGGTATAAACGTGGACATGGTTGTAGTAGATAAATAAGGTCGGAGCAGAGAAGGTACTAGAGGAGGAAGAGAGAGAAAATGATAATGGATGTCCAGTTATTATTTTGATTTTATTTTTGTTGTTAGATCCCAAATATTTGAATTTGAATTTGAAATTATGACAGTTATTTTTCTTGATTTTAGGTTTCTTTATTAATGTGAAAATTGTACTAGTTTTTTGTAATATGAATCTTTATTACACTCTTTTTGTAATTATTTAGTTGATGCACTTTTCTTGTAATTACTTTTTATTTGTTGTATACTTATGTAAAGGACCCTTTATTTAATGGATCGGATTTGGTGTTGACCCATATATGTTTATTATCTATTCTCTCAAATAGTGAGAGAGTTAGTTCTTATGAAAGTAAGATTATGTTTCCTTATTTGGCGGGATAAGAAGATCTAACTTGGGAAGGAAACAATCAATCATTAATTGCAGTTATGAGGTGATTCTGAAAAGGATTCCTACTCCTTGTTGGATTTGGATGGGCACGACTTCTATAAATATATCAACAAGCAAGAGTTAGAGAACACACAATAACATATGGCACAAATAAAGATTAAAATACATTTTGCACCTTAAATTTTATAGGCATGGTGAGGTTTGCACCTGAATTTCTAAACGTGCCCACTTGCACCCTAAAGTTTAATTTGCATAACAAAAAACACCCTTCGTACTCTCAACTGGTTAAAAATGACTTAAAGTTCAGGTTAATATATGATTAATACTTTAAAAAATAATATATTTACATTAAAAGTATAAAAAAATACAAAATAACAAACATTTACTCTCATCAACCCTAATTTCTAAAATTAACACCCAAATGTTAACCATTTCACTTTCACTCTCTTGTTTTTATTCATCTTCATCACCATTGGTACATCTCTTTTCTTTTTCATCATCACTATTAGATCTCCTTCACCCTTTCACTCAATAAAAGTAGAGTAGAGAGCTAGAAAAGAAAAATTCATCTCCTCCTCTCTTTCATTCAACAATATAGAGAAAAACAAAGAGAAAATGAATCTTGATGTTGCAAATCTTTGCAGATTAAACTTCCACAAATACCTTAAACCTTCATTTAATTTTGATCTCTAACTATAAATCGAATTTCTAATCTCATACCCAATAAAATTCACATCAAATTGCTCCTTTTCTTCACAACAATATTAATCTTAAAACTAAAATCTGACCCCAAATAAGATTTTATTCCCAAATAAGATTTTATTGATGTTTTAAGTTAATTGGGTGAGAAATTTTTAGATCAATTTGGGGTTGGTGTGGGTTAGATTTTTACTCATTGATGGTTAAAATCGACTTGGATGAATTTTTTTATCGAGGATGAAACAATGAATTGAAGTCACAATCAATTGATTATGTCACTACTTTGTCAACATCACGTTGCTAACCATAGCTGATGAAGATGAACTGAGTGAAGAGAAAGAGGGAGGGAGAGAATGCAAACATCAACATGCCTGTAAAAATTAGGGTGCAAAGTGTATTTTAGTCGCAAATAAACAATTTGTACTTCTCATACTATTTTAGTGAATTTCTCATTTCTCCGTGGTTTTTTTTCAATTGAGTTTTCACGTAAATTCTTGTGTCCATATTTTATCTCTTATAATGATGTGTGTACGTTTATCTGTGTGTATTTCGTGAGTTTAATTTCATAACAATACAATGCGATTTAATGCCTGCTGTTTTGCTGTTCTTTAACTTGCATTCAGTTATCTTGGTATCGTTGTATACAGGTTAGTCTGCTAAATGAGATTTTGGCCTTAGATTGCAATGAACAACACTTCATTTGTCACAAGAGTGGCGTGGTTATGTTGATGTAATTTTTCGATCTGATTGCATATATAGTAGCAGTCGGGTTGATTACAGGTGGAGTAATAGATAGGCTTCAGCTGTTCTGTCTACTAAGGTTTGCAGGAGTTTGGTTTAAATTTATAAGAGTCTGTATGGTCCTTGCTGATAATGAACAGTGCTAAACTGGCATAATCATTATGAGCGAGTTAGGGGTAAAAATTGGTATATATAATTGCATTGGCATGCATCTAGTTATAGTATGAGATCATACGCAGGGAGGAAGCCAAGATTTATTTTCCGAGGTGGCCCGGATATAACGTAACACGTTGTTGTTATATAATGATAAAATTATCACATATATTCATTCTATTGGAATAAATTTTATTTCACCTTCATAGAAAAGAAAAACAAAATAATGAATTTTTATTGGAAAGACTTATCCTCTAAAATGATTATCAAATATACTAAACATTGCAAAAGAAGGAAAATGGGAGAAATAAAAAGGGCATATATATTGTAGGCTTTGAAGAACATTATTACCACTTGTATCAATGCTCTCCTGGTAAATGATAAGATGAAGGAAATAATGGAGTAATAATAATAGCATATCCTGTTGAATTGTATGCACACACAGTAAATGAATATACTATTAACCTTACAGCCTTTGACAGAAGGGAGAATTTTGAACTTAACTGTTGGTGCCAACTGTACAAGTGGCCAAATATCCGTAGACTGCAGTAAATTTAGACTTTGTTTTTGATGATGAAATTAAACTACTTTGTTTTCTTTTTCGTTTGGAATTTGTTTTATCCATAACAAGACACGATTGATTAATTTGCGAAAGAGTTGAATTATCGAGATAAATAATTTTATTTTATTCTATTAAAAAAAACAGTTTAAAAAACAGTATTTTTTATTTTTATTAAAAAAACTGCATTTTATAAAAAAATAATTTTATTAAAAAAATTGCATTTTTTAAAAAAATTGTGTTTTACTTTTTAAAAAAAAAAAAACCAATTATTTTTATTAAAAAAATGCTTTTTAATTTTTTTTTAATAAAAATTGAAAAAAAACTACTTTTTTTAATTTTTATGAAATATAATTATTTTTATTTATTTATTTTCTTATTTTTTTACTAATTTTTATAATTTTTATTATATTTTAAAATATTTTTTTCCATTTTTTCATCAAAATTTTCATCTATATCCACATCATCACTGCTACGTCGCATGCTAACTGCCACATAGATTTTTTTTTAAGACAAGTCAGCTGCCACATCATCATTTCTATTAAGTCAACTTTGACTTAACGATTTTTGTAACAGAGTGTTAGTAAATTAAAGTTCAGTGAGTTGACTGTAAGAAAAAAAAGTTAACCCTAGGAAGCATATTTTAAAAAGTTAACCCATATGTAAGTCAACCTATAGTACAGTGACTTAGGAAGTATTTAACCATAAAGTTAACTAATTATTCATGATTATGATGAATTTGGATGTAGATTGATGGTTTTTTTTGTGGTTTGAATATGTATCGATGATTGTAAGTTTTATAGACAGGTTTAGAATTTTCTGGATATCTATTTTTAAAGGAAATTTTGCCGAAATTTTTTGAAATTAGTACCGACTAGCTCGATGTTTTGGTGATTGGATATATATTGATGATTGAGTAATATTTTTCGATTTTTAATTTAATTTTTCGTTACACCGTACCTTCAGGCACGGGTTATAGCTAGTAAATATACATAATCAACTTTCCCTAAACCCCTTGACAGGACAGGGTCGGTCCCTAGGCCCTCAGTCCTCACACCCAAACAGTTCGGTGCATTAACTTCGCAGTTCTAGTTCTGTATATATATAAACAAATATACTCGCAACGTCCTTAGGTTACGACGCGACGCGAGAAACAGGAGTGACAACATCCCCACTCGCCTCCTAATCTATTTCCTTCCTCCACTTTCCCTCCTTTTCTCTTCAACTTTCTATCTAGGGTTTTTCATTTTCTTTCTCTTTCTATAGTTTTTTCTCAGTCGTTTTAAGCATGAGCAACTCTAACAAAGACCAGCTGGACATGTCCGATCTCGGCGCCGCGCTGCCTGCCGCCGCCGCCGGTAACTTCCCAAAATCTAACCCCACGACCTAACCTTTTACCTTTCCCCATTCTCTCTCTCTCTATTAAGCACTAATTTTTACTTTCTTTTTATACATATATAGCGCAAGCAAAACCCTAATTGTTACTGTTTTGTAGCTCTTAGTGCGGAGGATCGTGCTGGTCTTGTAAATGCCCTGAAGGTTGGTCATTTCTACACTTTTACCTCTATGTGTATCGGTATTATGATTAGATGACACGGTTAATTTATCCCTGTATTCTTTTGGGGGGTTTATGCAGAATAAGCTTCAGAACTTGGCTGGGCAACACTCCGATGTACTCGAGACCTTGACACCTGTGGTCCGAAAGCGTGTTGAGGCTTTGAGAGAGATTCAGGTTTGTGGGTTACATAATTAGAAGAACTATTTTTTCTGTTGCAATGGAGTTTATAATTTGGTTGCATGGTAGTTTTGTTGGTGCATATTTTATAATGTGGGACACTAAGTTTTGCAAAAATCATCTCTTTACCACTATTTTTATGTAGGTTTTGTATAATGTTGTTATATACATAGAGAATATTTATCAAGTTGAAGTCTTCAAACTAGAATTTTCAAGCGATTTGACTATTAAAATTATAGATAGCTCATACAAACCTTTAAACTTAGGGATAACTCATAAAAGGCGGTTTTGTCTTCAACCAGAGGCAGTGAATGATCATCAAAAGATAGAATGGGGTAAGAGTTAGTTCAAGTGTTTGAGAATGGGAAAGATTTGTATTCTTGTTTAGAATTTGAGTTTTCTTTTATATTCGTTTATAAACGGAAGAAAATAAACAACATAACAGTTGTTGATACAAATTGGTCCCCTTACTATCACAAGAATTGCAACTTAACTTTGCTCTGAAAGTATATATCTAAGACATAGTTGATCTGTAACTCTAATATATGATTAAGTAATGGACGGGTGTCTTGTCTTGTTGTCTTAATTCAGTGATACGCTGAGTAGCGAATTCATTCTAATGGATATCTTTTAGAATACTTTCGTGTTTAGGGACTTTGGCGGGAATATTCGGTCAAGACATATTCAAGTATTGAAGAAGAAAATTCCCCAGGCTACTGTGTGGATGCATCTCTTTTTGCACAATTCTATGGCTTGTTTTTCAGTATCAATGATATTTCATTTGCTAACTGGTGAAGGAATAATTTTTCCCGTTGAGCTTTTTTACCTTATAAAAGGATTGCTAAGAAGACAAAGATTAGAATGGAGTACGTGGGTGAATACTTGTATCTATATTTGTAGATTGTATGCTCTTCCCCATTTTTTCCACGGTAGACATCATTCTTTGTGAAAGGCTGTTGCCTTTGCTTTTTCAGATATATTTGTGGCATTCACTTTCAATACTGATAAGCTTGGATCCATGTGGAACCTTGTCTCATTTGGAGTGCGTCGTGTTATAGATCTTGAATATCTGATATGAGTAGTTTAGTGATTTACTAGTGATGCTTTAATTGAGGATTCTTGGTTTGTATGGTGAAGTATAGCGTGATGCTGAAGCTGACATGATTTTCTCAAATTGCAGAGCCATCATGATGAGTTAGAGGCAAAGTTCTTTGAGGAGAGAGCAGCACTTGAAGCTAAATACCAGGAACTTTATGAACCTCTATACACCAAGGTATGGAAGCTATTGGCAGGATGAATATTTGCAACTTTTAATTGAATAATTGCATTATATGATTTCTCCTATTTCTTATTCAATCATTTTCTTTAATAATAATTTCAGAGATATAAAATAGTGAATGGTATTGTTGAAGCTGAAGGAGTTAAAAGTGAAACTGCAATGGACCAAGAGGAATATAAAGAAAAAGGTGATTATCACATTCAAAGATTGCCTGTTATTTTTCATATTTATTCTTCTTTTCGGTAAAATTGTTTGATATGGGATTTTGAAACAATTGATGCAGAGAAAGGTGTGCCCGATTTCTGGCTCACTGCAATGAAAACTAATGAAATATTGGCCGAGGAGGTGCGATATTGATAATTCATAGACCTTAATACCTGTGTTTTACTCTGCTTATTTAAAAATGTTTTTCCCCCTAGCTAGAACTGTTTATGATTGTTGTTTTTCTAGATCTCTGAGCGTGATGAGGAGGCTCTGAAGTATCTCAAGGATATCAAATGGTGCAGGATTGATAATCCCAAGGGTTTTAAGCTAGAGTTCTTTTTTGATACAAATCCTTTTTTTAAGAACTCAGTTTTGACAAAAACCTATCACATGATTGATGATGATGAACCTATTTTGGAGAAGGCCATCGGGTATTTCGCTATTTACCTTGTTTCATGTTTTAGTCCTCATGTGCGTTTTTTCTTTGTATCTCATGCATATTGGCAACTTTATAGGACGGATATTGAATGGTATCCTGGGAAATGCTTAACCCAGAAGATTCTAAAGAAGAAGCCAAAAAAGGGATCAAAGAATGCAAAACCTATTACAAAGACTGAAAGTTGTGAGAGTTTCTTCAATTTCTTTAGTCCCCCACAGGTGCCTGAGGAGGATGATGATATCGATGAAGATGCTGTAAGTTCTGAAGCTCCTCATTTGTAATATAGCAATGCGGCCACTTACACATTCTGATGCTCTGTAAATTGTTGTATGCATAACAGGCTGAGGAGCTCCAAAATCAAATGGAGCAAGACTATGACATTGGGTGAGTCTGTGATTGCAGCCGCAGAGTTTAATTCAATAATATATGTGATGAATGGTGATATATGTACAACCTATTGAGTACTTGAGTCAATTGGTTGTAAATTATTGTAATTTAATCATTACATTTATCATTTTAATGTCAGTGGTGTATTGCATTGTGTTTTGCATGCTGCTGCAGCTAACAATCCCTGCTTTTGTTGCATAAATGCATCTTAAATCTTTGTATTCTTAAAGTTAGTCCATAGAGAAAAGAGGAAAAAAGAGAGGAAGGAAATTGAGTTTGAATGCTGAATATGTTTATTGAAAATCTAAAGTGTACATTCAGATGTAAACCAATGCAATGCGGTATTTGTTCTTCTATGCAGGTCAACCATTCGGGACAAAATTATTCCTCATGCTGTGTCATGGTTTACTGGGGAAGCCGTGCAGGGTGATGAGTTTGAAGATATTGAGGACAAGGATGATGAGGATGATGATGGTGAGGAAGATGAGGATGAAGATGAAGAAGATGATGCTGATGATGACGAGGAGAATGATGATGAAGATGAAGAGGGCAGGAGTAGGAAGAAGGTATATTCAGAATTCTCTCTCACAATTTAAATCTGGATTTTCAGTTTTTGAGTTTGCTAACATTTTACCCTTCTCGTTTTTTGAATATCTTCCAGTCATCTGGTACAAAGGTGGGAAATGAACTATTTTTTCTTTACTCTCTTACTCAAGTATATAAGCCCTTGAGTGGAATGTGATTTTCATTGGTTCTTTCTGTAAACTGCAGAAGAGTGGAAGAGCTCAAGCTGGGGAAGGTCAGCAGGGTGATCGTCCTCCAGAGTGCAAGCAACAGTAAATGTTTAATCTGCAGAAGAGTGGAAGAGCTCAAGCTGGGGGAAGGTCAGCAGGTTGATTGTCCTCCAGAGTGCAAGCAACAGTAAATGTTTAAATGCATAAAACAGAACATGGAAGCTGGGTGTCCTTGGTTGTCGAGGGTTTTGGCTCTTTAATTTTTGAATCTTGTCTATTATGCAGTTGTCATTTTTAGGAGGTGTTTTATATGATGAGTTATATTTAATCTTTTTATTAGGTTGCCATTGTGAATTCTGGAATGAATTATTAAAATATATTTAGTGTTTTGTGCTGTTAATGAAATTATATATTTAGTGTGTTCTATAATATTACTTCATTTGCATAACTACTGAATGGTATTGGAAGCGACAATTGTGTTTTGAGTAGTTGAAGCACTAGAATGTGTAATGTAGACACAGTCAATTTGCCCATCATAATCTTGTGTTTAGCTGTCTTGTAAATATGATCATAATCTAGTATTGTTGTTTCACTTGTTCGTGGTACTGGATATTTTTAGGCACAATAGCTTTGTTTAGTTGCTAGTGTTATGTGATTTATGTTTCCTCAATGAAAGTGTAGTTGCTAAAATTGTGTTTTAGTAATTGGAATGTTGTATTTTGGTTTTGTATAGGAGCTAGTGTAGATTATTTTGCAATCTTCATAGCCCCTGCAGTTATGCTAGATGACTTGAATCTTGTCAAATGATATTACTTTCTACTTCAAATTCACAACATTGGAAGCAGTTGATGTCGGGTCACACATGATTTGAAGACATGATTAACCTATTGTGATCACTAGTCTTGACCATAACTATAAGGTTTAAATATAAATAAATTATTACCTTAAAATATTGATTTTAGAATTATTGATTTTTTTTTCTAATTAAATTATTATTATTTTTTCATTTTAATTCAATTGAATTTGCTATAATGACATAGCATGCCAATTTTGATGTGTCAAAAAGAATACTTTTTTTTTTAATTATTATAATTTTAATGAAGTAAAAGGGTAAAAAAATGTAAATATACATAACATATACCAAGTATTAAAAAATAAAATCAAAAGAATAATTAGAATTAACCACTCTCCTTTATCTTATCCATCATTGGGTGGCAGCACGCACAATATATCTCTATAATCTCCACTTTTATTTTATTTTTTAAGTTAAAAAAAATAATAATGATCTCAATAAGAATCAAGCAATTATGGCTGTAGAGTGTAGACTGAAAGAAGGGTGATAGAGTATGATGGTAATGATAGTTCTACCGGGGTGAAGTAATATTTACTACTACCTCTCTCGTTTCGTTATTTAATATAAATCGTTTAAAATTAATCAATATTATTTAAAGTAATAAATATAATTTTAGTTCTCTTATTATTTTTTTATCAAATAAATAATATTTTCTTTTTTTAATACAGAACAATATAAATAATTAATATTATATTGAATATTATACAATTATTTCTTAAATACATGTGTACAACAGAGTAAATACTTGATTGCATTGGGATTGGTTTCTAGCAAACGTACGAGGCTTTGATCAATGTTATTTATATCTACTTGGATTTAATTTTAAAAAAGTTAGGCTTTTAAGTTTTTCCTTTTTATATACTGGTGATTGTTTCGGCAACACATAACCAAATAAAAAAAAAAAAAAATTCACAATGGTATTTGGCACTTAAATAAAAAAGCAAAAGGATTTTTTTTTTAAACAATTCACAATGTTATTAGGCACTAGTCAAGTAGTCTACATTATAATTATAATTATAATTGTGAAAAATATTAATAAAATATAATTTGTTGGGGTAAGATGACAAAATAGCCCTTTAAAATGAAAAACGTTTTACGACGATTGAGAGGGGAGAACCCAGCAGGGGAGACGGGAGAAGTGAGCAGCGTAGCGGCAGCCGCCGGTCGGCAGGTAAGGTAGATTAGTGGCTCTCCATACTCCCTCCACATAGCTCAAGCTCAACAAATAGGTATTTCTATTCTCTTTTTTCAAATCCTCCTAACATTATACAAACAACAGTATTAAAAGAAATGCTAATAGGATTCCCTAAGAATAGTGATATGACGACTGGTAATTGTTAACTGGCAAGGGAGGAGATAACTTGGCCTCGTATTGTATTCATTTTCTTCTTCCTATTTACTTTGGATTATTAGAAGCTCCCATTGTTCGATTGACTTTACAAAAATGGAGAATTCGTACGGAGGAGGAGGAGGGAGCTGGTCGATGATCCCAAACATGATGAGCCAGCACAGTAATCCAGCAACACCTTCATCCTCCAGTCAAGATAACAACAACAACAACAATCTCTATCTTCAACACCAGCAGCAATTTCAACAACAGCCCCAACAATTTCAAAATCAACCGCAACAATTTCAACAGCAACCGCAGCAGCAGCGTTATCAGAGTCCGCAACAATATCAAAGTCCACAGCAATACCAAAGTCCACAACAGCAACAACAACAAAATCATCAGCACCAATCACTAGCTTCTCACTTCCATCTCTTACATGTTTGTTTTTTCTCCTATGCCCTAATTAAAAAAATATACACAATTTTTTTATTTCCTTATCCCTAACTTTCTAATTCCTTTTACAATTGATTGATATAGTTGGTAGAGAATTTAGCCGATGCTATTGAAAATGGCACTCGGGATCAACATTCTGATGCTTTGGTTGGTCTTTCTCTCCTTTAGTTTTTCCCTTAATATTACTCAAGTGTTGTGATATACTTGTTGCTTAGGTTTTCCTGAGTTATATTTCTTAACTGTTTGTGTTTGATTTATCAACATATTTGGTTCATTGGAAAGGTCAATGAATTGAACAACCACTTTGAGAAGTGCCAGCAGCTTTTAAACTCAATCTCAGGGTCTATCAACTCCAAAGCAATGGTAATCGCTGCTCATCCCTGCTATATTATTACTCATTCTTCTAACTTTCTCCATTATTTATTTTATTTTTGTTCTCCCCCCCCCCCCAAGACCAGGACAAGATAATGGAATCATTTAATAGGAAATACGATTCCTTTAGAAAATATTCCTCTTGAAGTATAGGCCTCCTGTTTAAATGAACCTACTTTTTCATAGTTTATAACTTTCTTCCATATTAAACCAAGTCACAGTTTGTTCAAGCACTCTTTATGATAGATGGTATGCAAATGTAATTTATGGTGAGTTTGCATAGTGGCTGGCCTTCTCTGTAATGTAAATTACAGCATGTAATGTTTTTTGTGTTTTTGCAATTTCTGCAAAGAAACCAATGAATCATTGAATTTCGCTTGGACGGCTGGACATATCAACTAAATTTCCAATTTTCATGCATATAAAGACTTATAGAATTATTTTCTCTAAATTATGTTCACAGACAGTTGAGGGACAAAAATGCAAAGTGGAGGAAAGTGAACAACTGTTAAACCAACGAAGGTGTATGTTCTAGAAGTTAATTATACAAAACATGTTATATGTTCCATCTTAAGATACATACATCATGTGTTATTGTTCATAATAATTTTATCATTTTTGTCTGATTACAGGGATCTGATTGCGAAGTATAGAAACTCAGTGGAAGACCTTACCAAGACTGAACTATGATGTATTGTTGCATTTCTTCTCGTGGTTAGAAAATATCCTTCAAACTCTTGTTTTCTCCATCAGTAGTTACGAATATAGTCTTGAGGAGACGATAAAGAACACGCTACATTTTTAATTAAAAAAAATTAAAAAAAGAGTCAGGAATGCCTTTTGATTGCCACTATAAAGAAGTATGATTGATCCACTCTTCTTAGCGTTCTGAACCTGTTGTGATAGATTTAATGGCTATGAAATATAGTTCATGATCTATCGAAAAAAAAAGAAAAGGAAATAAATAAAATATATATATAGTTCGGTTCCTATCCGGACTCCCGGATTTTCTTAAAATACGGATTTTTTTTAAAAAAACAACTATTTTTTTTAATATTTTATGGAACTGGAATTTTTATATAATACAGTGTTTTGGATGTGATTTGGATACGTATAACAAAACAATTCTGTACAGTTTGTGCAGACTGTACATACATTTTTTGGTATAGGTATCCAAATCACGCCCAAAACATTGTATTATGGAAAAATTTCAGTTCCATAAAATATTAATTTTTTTTAAGTTGTTTTAAAAAAAAACAAAAAATAAATAAATATAGGGTTCGGATTTGATCAGGTCCGGGAGTCCGGACCTGATCTGCTATATATATATATATATATATATATATATATGGGAAATAATCCGTAGAATACGTTAGTTATTAACTATGTTTCAACTAATGCTCATCCAGCCGTCCAAAATTGGAGTTAATGGCTGAGATGAGCGCTCAGCCGCTAGAGGGAGTAGCGGTCAACAAATTTCTTTTATGCTGGCCGCTACTCCCTCTTGCGGCTAGTCAAAACGACGTGTTTTGACTGGCCACTAGAGGGAGCAGCGGCCACCCAACATAAAAGAATTTGACTTAATTACTGATTATCCTAATTATTCTCGTAAAATAAAATAAAATAATAAATAATTATAAGGATAATCAGTGATTATCTTTATACTTATCCTTATACTTATTAACAGAATAAGTATGTATAAGAATAATTACTGATTATTGTTTTATGATTTTTAATTATAAATAGGAAATAGTGATTGAGTTTATATATTTGAGTAGGAATATAATATAAATTCAATCACTATTTTCTATTTATAATTAAAAATCACAAGATGATAATCAATAATTATCCTTATACATAAGATTGAATTTATATATTTCAAAACACGTTGTTTTGACTGGCCGCTAGAGGGAGTAGCGGCCAGCATAAAAGAAATTTGCTGGCCGCTACTCCTTCTAGCAGCTGGGCGCTCATCTCAGCCATTAACTCAAATTTTGGACTGCTGGATGAGCGTTAGTTGAAACAAGATTAATAGCTAACGTATTCCACGGATCATTTCCCTATATATATATATATCCTTGGACTTTGCTTTCACCTTTAACCAGCTTGAAGGTGTGTTTTTCTTGATTGACCTGGGGTGGTTTATTTTATGTACTCTATTCATCGGCTTGAGTGTCATTAAGGTGGTCAATTTGAATGCTTCACCTATGATCACGATCTAAATCTGTTGAATCATTGTTTCATGGGTTTTCTCCTCCTCTCTTAAGCAGATAAATAGCAATCAAACAGATAATTTTACGTAGCTATCATTTTCTGCAATTTAGCTGTTGATGATGCAATTTGCTATATTAACCTAGCTTTCTTTCTCTTTTTTTTCCTTCTTTTGCATTTTAGCTACCAAACAGATATTATAACATCATCTTTCTCCTCCTCACTTATTACATCTCGTCCTGTTAAACATATATGGTGACTATTATTACCTACCACGGAGAAAAGAAAAAGTACATACAAAAACTGTGTATTGTATCTGCGAGTGTGCATCTTCTTTCAGGAAACTATGTAGTGTGCATCTTCCTTCAGGAAACTATGTAGTACCCTTATAATAGGATATGCCTATTATGTGCTCATCTCTTCACAATAATGCTTTTGTTAGACTCTGTTAGGATAATTTGAGCTCAAGTAATTCTGTTAGTCATCTATTGTGCTTTTGCTGATGACAATAAATATTTTCCAACTCGAAAGTTGTTTTCTTTCAGGTCGATGTTCAGTCAACATGTAAGTCAGGCTTTTCCTAATATAGGGTTGAGCGTTTTGTTCAGCTTTGCAATTCCGAGTGGAGGCTTTCTATGTTGTCTAGGATCGATCTTCTTATTATCTAGGTGGCTTTGCTACTTTAATTATTCTGTCATTTGAAGTTTCATTTGCGATATTATGGTACTGTAGTTAAATTATTATTTTTCTGGATGAATTCTCTCTTAGATACCTTAATGTCTCTCATATGAGAAATGAAATTAATTGTTTCATGATGCTATGCTGATCTTAGTACTGTATGACCATATGCTGACTGATGAATTTGGAAAGTAAATTCTCAATTCCTCCTAGAATTTATTTAGGGTAATAGAAGTCAAGAAATATCTATATTCATAACAGCGTCTTGTTCTGCAGTTTTTCCCGGCTTGTTCGTCTGGGTGAAACTCAGATAATGTCACTAAGCCAGCATCGTTTTCAAGCTTTTGCAATTGAAATAAATATATATTAAGAAATAAACTCAGATAATGTCACATTTGTACTTGATTAGCTTTGTGTGGTCATATATATTAAGAAATTTATATAGTAATTTATTTGAATTTGAGTGAATAATTTTATTTTTAGAAGAAGGAATAAGGACTTTCAGTTAGTAGTCAAAGCTAACCTGCCAATTTACCAAATTCATACCGATTGACAGCCAATAATATCGTTTACATTTATAACAAAATTAATTCCTCCCCATTATTTCTCTCCATCTCCCATTTTTCCATTCATCTTTTTGTCCGCATTGAGAAAAAGAAGGAAGAAACAGCAGAAGAAACAAGAAAGAAAAAAGAAATCAAGTCATCATCCGATCGATCCCCATCCCCGCCGGAAACGCATGCAGCAGCCCATATCTCTCTCCGCTCCTCAAAATAATTAATTAAAGTATGAGCAATTATAAAACAATAACAATTGCTAGTCCTCCTACTCCTGCTCCTGCTGCTTCTGCTTCTGCTACAAATAGTTATATTTCAAGGTCCAACGGAACCCAGGCTTGCGCTGCATGTAAATACCAACGCAGGAAGTGCGCACCCGACTGCATTCTCGCCCCTTATTTTCCTCACCATCGCCAAACCCAATTCCTCAACGCCCATAAATTGTTCGGGGTCAGCAACATCACCAAGATCATCCGATACCTCGACCAACCCGACAAGGACCAAGCCATGCGTACCATCATTTACCAATCTGATGTCCGTTCTAACGACCCCGTTGGCGGCTGTTATCGCATCATACGTGACCTCCAACGCCAGATCGAATACAGCCGGGCCGAGCTCCAGATGGTTCTTCATCAGCTAGCCATTTGTAGAGCCCAGAACCAGTCCCATCATCATCATCATCATCACATGCTTTTAGCTCTTGATGATCAGCCCGGCAATATTAACAACAACAATCACGACTGTGGTTCAAATATGATGGGTTCATTTGATGGTATCAACAACTATGATGATCTTCAACCACCACCGCAACAAGATAATGAATATCATCCTCATCATCAACTACAACAAAACTGCCTTTTGCAGAATGATGATGAGGTACATTTGCATGAGATTAATTCATGGGCGGCCATGCAAAACTCCATGCTGACAACCGACTTGGATCAGGTGAAGCAATCTTGTGCAGCTGATGAATGCCAAGAAGATGTGAAGCCCCTTTTAGACCACGTACGCGCAGGTGATGATCATATAATACAAGAGTTTAAATTTGAGTTCGAGGACGACAAAACTATGGACAGTTCACAATCATCTTAGACTGAAAACTCTTGCCTAGCTACATTCATTATATACACATATATATAGTTCTGTATAATAAGAATTAAGATTAATATTAATTAGTATGTGAAGTGGACATATCATGCAAGTATCCCTATAGATATCATGCCGGGTATAATTCATTATATATCCTTCGCTTTGTGGATTGGCTGCCTTTCCATGTAGATCGATCCCATTTAATTTGGCTTTATATATAAATCCAATTTCTTAATTATGCGTAGATCATGTTTAATTAATTAATATATATCGTTCATTGTGAAGGAGTTATAAAACCAATAAAAGCAGTACGTACTCCAACAGTACTTATCACATTAGGAAAATCCAAAAACCATACGTATATAGTATTACAAGAGAAATGAAATTATGTCAAACATTAATTTGCACATGCATATTTAGTCCATTTAATTAGTTAATTTCCCATGCATGCATGTGTTAAGGTTGGTGAATATCGAAGCCTGCCTGCCTGATAAGCCTTTTGCTAGATAGATGCATGCATACCTATGATCAACTCATAGGTACATGTTCAACTCATTCAAACCTTTCGACACCTTGCTTGTCTCCGTACGTACATGTTCGTTATTAATTTACATTGAATATATATATATATATATATATATATATATATATATATATATATATATATATATATAGAAATATGATTAGGTCCGGACTCCGGACGGGAGAAAATCCGGACGGACCTGTTTTTTTTTTAAACAACTAAAAAAAATATTTAATATTTTAAGGAACTTAAATTTTTACATAATACAGTGTTTTGGGTATGATTTGAATACATATAACAAAACATGTTTGTACATACTATAAAAAGTCAAGTTCCATAAATTAATTTTTTTTTAGTTCTAAAAAAAGCAAAAAAAAAAGGTCCGTATTTTAAGAAAATGTGAGAGTCCGGACTGGATCAGGACTTTATATATATATATATATATAATCCTTATGTAAGGAAAAAATCTGGACTAATTAAAATTGGAAAGTTTGGCTCACAGATGACATCATGATGCCACTGCATGTACGTACGTGAGGAATATTTTTAATTTTAAAACAAGATTGAACCAATCTTTTTCAAGAGACTATTTGTTAGTAGACTCGTTTTTCAAGTGTTATATCAATACTATCACTTTATTCATATCCACTCACTGCAACCACACCCAAATAATTAAAATAAACACATAAAATGAAGACAGACTGACAGATTTTGTTTCTTTTAATCACAAAAATTAAAGAATTCGGTTAATATAAAATTTATTTTTAAGTAAATTATTTAATTGATCAATAGAATACTGATATATATATAGTCTCGTCTGTGTGTCAGCAATCTATTAATCAATTGACCAACTTACTCAAAAATAAATTTTATACTAACTATTTCAAAAATTAAATATGTCACTTGTTGTGCTCTTTCTTTACATACATACATACACACCACGGATCCAGTCCGGTCTCCCGGACTGGACTTAAAATACGGACCCCAAAATTTTTTTTTTTTTTGCTTTTTTTTTTTTTGAAACAACTAAAAAAAAAAAAAAAATTATGGAACTGAAATTTTTCCATAATAAAGTGTTTTGGGCGTGTTTTTAACACCTACCCCAACCAATGTATGTACAGTCTGCCCAGACTGTACAGACATATTTCGTTATAGGCATCCAAATCACGCCCAAAACACTGTATTATGGAAAAATTTCAGTTCCATAAATTTTTTTTTTTTTTAGTTGTTTCAAAAAAAAAAAGCAAAAAAAAAAAAAAAAAAAAAAAAGGTCCGGATTTTATAAAATCCGGGAGTCCGGACCTGATCCGGACTCCATACATACATACATACATACTACTCCCTATAAGCCGGTAGAGCTTGTAGCGGCTGGCCAAAATGGGTTGCTCCCCAACAACCGGTTGCTGTGGATAGAGACCCATATATATATATATATATATATATATATATATATATATATATATATCCCTTTGTATGAATAAAGCCTATTTATTTTCTTTCTCATTTAGTCAATCAAACAAAATAATATTAATTATATAGCAGCCCCCAAATGCTGACAATTTGTATTGTAAGGTTCCAATTCTTCCTCAACCGCTAAATCCATCCTAATTCCTACTAGCTACCACGTATTAATTAGTAAAAAATCTAAGGCCATGTTTCTGTTTGGAGGATTATAATTCTAAAACTTTATTTTTATGAATTATAATCTCAAAATTATTTATTAATTTTATAATTAATTAAATAATTTTAGTTACATATTTATTTTTTATAGGATAATTTAAAATAATTTATTTTATTCAAGGATTATTTAAAAAATTAAATAAATTTTTATGGTTTGAAGTATTATACCTTAGACAGATACACCATATTGTCATTAGATTTGAGGATTAGGTATTGTATTCTTTATTATTTGGGATTAAAAATTTATTGATAAATTTATCATTTAACTTTGTTTAAAGTGATCGATATATTTTATAATATCATCTATCTAATTGGCCACAGATAGATAGGTTGTGATAGGTTGTTGTTGGACGGTAGGCGGGACGGCTGGAGTTGTAGAGTTGGGCTTTGTTGGCCGGAAATGATGGGTTGGCTGCACCGCCGTTGGTTGTGGGCTTGGAGGATGGGAAAACTCTGTCTGCCATGGAAAATATTAAAGATTTTGGTATGTCTCTGTTTAGTGGGTTGTTATTGGTAGGGTTTTAATTCTAATCAATTATAAAATTAAATAAAAATATATATATTAAAATTTAAATAAGGAAACACAAGAAAACAAAAAATTTAGAGACATAAAATCTACTTCTCGAAGAAAAAATGAAGATGGAAGGTGACTTTATAAAAGCATTAACAGTTTCATTCTTTATCCTTAATTTTGAAGAATACATCAACAAATCATTATCCAACAGTTTTCTTATCTTTATTTGACTCTCTATTTTAATCTCTATATAGGATTTTACTCTCCAAGGAATCAAAAGACTCTTCTCTATATATACAAAATGACATTTCACACCCTCATTTAAGTAGACAACTCATCAATCATACACATCTTGATATTTTTTTACTACTTTATTTTTAAATTATAAACTTAATATTGACTTATTTTTTAAAAATTAATTTCAAACGTATTCAAATATAAAATTGATATAAATTTATTTAATTTATGTCAATATAATTATAAATATTATAAAAGTACTATTAATTATAAAATTTAATATTTTCAAAATTTAAATGTATCATATTAAATTTAAATATAAAAATATCACAAATTAACTTTTTAAAAGTTAATATTGATACATTTGCAACTACAATCCATTCAATATTCACTCCATAAATTACTTAAAATTTTATTTTAAAGCAGAATATAATTGATAAATTATACTCTCTCTTTTATAATTTCTTTTAAATTTTATTATTTAAGGAAACAATATAAGAAATCTGTTGAGTACATAATGAAAAAATTAAATCTTTATTTTATAGAATGACCCAATATCATTACAGAATAGGAATAAATATAAAAAAAACTGTTATAAATACTCTAACAATAATTAATTAAGGAATGAATCGAATTCCTTAATACCTTACCTTCTCTTCCCTTCCCTCTTCTGTTTGTTACCAATTTACCATTCTTTCCTTTTATAATATTCTCATTCTCCATTCATGTTTAACTTTATATCCACGCATAAAAATAATTAAAATATAAAAAAATAATTATAATGCTCCCTCTCTGTCTCTCATAAAAATTATTAAAATATAATATAATTTCTTTTTAACTTTCAAAAACACAATTTAAATGCATATAAAATTTAAATAATATTATGTCTCAAAATTTTATTTTAAAATTATATCATATTGAATATTTTATAATATAATTAATTACAAAAGATATACTCGTTTATTTAATGTAATAATAACGCAATATTTAAAACCAAACATTATAGAACCTTGGCATTCATTACCCATTAAATTGATATTATTTCTAATGAACAGTACGAATTATAAAATAAAAGTTTTGTTATGTAGGACGATAAATTTGTACTAAATTATAATTATAAAATATATCAAAATATAAGATTGAATAAAATTATAAGAGGGTCTTCCTTATTATATATCTCTAAAAAAATTATTACTAATATTTTTTTCACGTAAATTACAATTAAAAAGTTGATATAATGATTCTTAATATATATTTAAAAAAAAGCTAATTATATTTCTATTACATGAAATACTATCAAATTCATAATTCGACCCCCAAAAAATTTAGGCTTACAATTTACTACATCAAGTACCTAATTTGATACAATTTAGCTCCAATTTACTAATCCGGTCAAAATTGGCAGGGATACTCGACCAGTCCAAGAATCCGATCAGATTTTGTGTATTTAATACTAGTTGATCATATAAATATATAGTTTGACTTAATTTAAAAAAGAATTATTTACAGTTCCGTTCCATATTCATGATTCGGCCCCCAAAAGAATTTTTTTTATAAAAAATTACAAATATAATAATTTTTATCCCTTTTAAAAAAAGTAATTAATACTGTAAGACCCCAGCTTTTTATAAATAAAATTAAATTTTTTTTATTCATTATCTTGAAATAATAAGGAGTTAATTTGATATAATATTTTGGTTATGGGTAAAATGTGAAAATTTTACAAAATAAGCAAGTGGTTATAAAATATTTATTTTTTTATCGGGGAATATTCGTTTAGTCGTGGAATATTCCTGTTGTCGGGAAATATTCGTACTACGGCGCAACCATTCGTGGGCCTCATAACAGAATAACTGTCGGATGAAGAAAACGACAAGTTTGAGATTTTATAAATAACGGCGTAGTTGTTACCGTTAACACTGTTGGAATACCTAGTGGTTAAAATACAGTAATACGCGTGGTTGCGCACAGTAGCACACGGCATTGCACAGTATTATTGAATTATTAATTCTTACGTAAGAAGGCACTACTCAATAATTGTTACAGTATTTACTGTTTAATATTTTATTTTATTGATTCAATAATTGTTACGTTGATATTTTATATTATTGTTGTTTCAATAATTATCACTGCACAGTATTTTCCATTACCTGATCAATAATTCATATTATTTGAATAATATTATTAGATAGCATTATTGGCAATGCCTAGAAAGTTCTGTCAATGAGAGGTTTGGTCACATAATTGCGCGCCAGTAAGGAGAAATTCTTATTGGGTAGCCCCATCTTTCCTGGGAACGGCCTGGTTGTCATAATTGTGATTCTGTAATATTATTTATAAATAATTAATTATTGATTTATATGATAAGTAAATATTTATTTGATGTGGATATAAATGATGAATTTATTTATGTGGTTATAAATGAAGGAATTAATGTTGAGGTATTTTATCAGTATTTTGTCGGATTGGAGGTATTAAAAACTCAAATCGGTGTTCTTAAAGCTTTATTGCGTGAGTTGTAATTTTAATCCGACCGTTGGATCGTTGTGATTTTTGGATATGTTAGACATATATGAGTTGAGTATATGTCCACAAATTTTGAACCGTTGAAAATTAACGCATGATTTATTATAAATTTTAAAAGGTGTTGAAACGGTGTAGAAAATCGTCCGTTTGTGGATTTCAGATATTTTTTGTTTGGAATTTGAAAAAACTCGAAGCTACAAAATTGTAGAGAATTTGATTTCGTGTGGAATAGACATAAAATTCATATTTTCTGATAAACGAGCTATTTTCTATGAATTACTGAAGTTTTAAAAAATAAAATAATTTTTATTAAATTATGGGTGGGACCCACTTGTGTTATAAACATGTGGGCTGCTGGGAATTTTCAGATTTGGCTGGCTTTGATGTTTCAATTGAGGTGTGTGTAGAATGGAAGAAAAAAAATATTTTATTATTTTAGTCTCCTTTGGCGTTCTAGTATTTTCCTATAAATACACGCTTAGGTTAGAATTGAAAATCATACCAGAAACAAGTTTTCTTTCTCTCTATATTGTCGAGCGTATTTTTATGAGTATTTTGATACTTTGAGAGTTGCTATTCGGTGCAAGTTTCTGTCAGCGCTATATCCGAAATTCAGTCAGAAGTACGGTTATTTTGAGGTAAGGGATGTTATTTTCTTCTTAAATGATATTATTTTCTTCAATATCATTATGCCGAAATATTGGTTTGAACTTTTTAATCAAATTTGAAACTTTTGTGTCGGGATTACTATTCACGTATACGACACTATTCACCGAAAAAATGATTTTTTTTTCTTTTTCCTCCTATATGTCTTTTATGGTTACTATATTTGATTGTATCCATGTTTTGATCTTTATTTTTGAATTCTGCTTCAAAATTGGTTATTATGAAGTATTAGTGATCTTGGATAAAGTGTAACACGAATCCCTAATATTTGTCTTTCTGTCTCACTGGATTCTTTCTCTAAAATATTTTTCATCATCCTCAGTCCTTAATGATGATATTATTGAATATCTTTGGCCTGTAGTACAAAGATGAATGATTAACTGATGAATATCTTTGGCCCGTAGTGCAAAGATAAACAGGTGTTGAGATGAACATGACCAACTTGTGATACAAATGAATATTTTGGGCATGTAGTGCAAAGATGAATATTCGATTAAAGATGTATATTGATTGTTGTTACAAGGATAAAATATTGATGATGAGCTTTTAAATCTTAGAAGATAGTAGAACTCTTTCTCTACTTGACTCTTTTAATGGATTGTTATTTCCGCTGTAGTTTTGATCTAAATCTTGTTGTCTATTGTGATTTATCAGATTTTTCCCTGTTGAAGACTAATAATAATTTGTTGTATATTATCTTAGTCATAATATTTTTACTGGGCTAATTGAGCTCACCCTTTTTCTTTTTGTTCCATTTTTCTTCTCAGGAGGTGAGAACATAGCAGGATCGAGTCGGGGTATGGAGTGATAGTTCTAGAAATATATTTTAACAGTCCTCACTATTTCTGTAAAATAGTGTATGAATAATTATAATGGGGACTTATTTGAGTGTGAATATTTTCTAGAAGACAATATTTGTATTTAAACTCACAGTATGTGTTGTCGTATTTTGTACGACAATTGTATTATTGAAGTTGTAGTTTGCTTTCTGTACTATATATTTGACGACTCAGAATGGGTGTGGTGTATACCTATTTTGGGGGCATCACATGTGAGACCCAAGATTTTAAGAATAAAGATTTAATTTTCTCGAAATATTTTTTCAAAATTATGGTGTGGATTTGATATAATGTTATAGTTGTGGGTAATATTTATAAATTTTGCAAAGTATGCAAGTTGTTATAAATTATTCAATTGGTCAGGGAATATTCTTTTTATCGAGAAATATTCGTACGACGACACAATTATTGGTAGACCCCGCAACGGAATTATTGTCGAATTGAGAAAACGATAAAAATATTTTATAAATAACGGCGGATGTGTTATTGTTAAAACTGTTGAACTACCCAGTAGTAAAAGTACAGTAATACGCGTGGTTGCATAGTAGCACACAGTATTGATTATTGATGCTTACGTGAGAAATCACTCAGTTATACTCAATTATTGCTACAGTAATTGCTGCATCATATCTCTCATATTATTGATCAAATTATTGTCACCGTATCATCTGCATTATATGATATGTTATTAAATCAATAATTGAGACAACAAAGTTATTCATATTATTAAATTACAATATTTACAATGTCTAGAAGTTCTGTTAAGGAGAGGTTTGGTCACCTAATTGCGTGCCAATAGGGAGAAATCCTTATTGGAAAGTCCCCTCTTTCCTGGTAACAACCTGGTTGTTAAATATTGTGAGTTATAATATTAATGATGAATAAGTTCGTGTTGATTAAAGATGAATTTGATAATTTCATTATGTTGGGATTATTTGTGTTAGTAGAAATCGACATCTATTTAGATGATAATTAATGTCTGGATGTTATATTGTTCAATCGGGTATTCGGGAAATTTTTCGTGTCAGAGTACTATTCACGAGTTACTATTCATAAGTTACTATTCACGAGTTACTATTTATGAGTTACTATTCACGAGTTACTATTTACGAGTTAATATTCATGAGTTACTATTCACGAGTTACTATTCATTCTAGTATTGTGCATTCGGGTATTTGGGTACAATATTATTCCATGAGGAGATGTGCTAATTTTTCAGACCGTTGGTTGAAGTTATATTAGTGAATCAATATGGACCGTTGGTGGAAAGTTATAATAGTGAATCAATATGGATCGCTGGTTTAAAGTTTTAATAGTAAATCAGTATGGACCGTTGTTTTAAGTTTTAATAGTAAATCAATCTGGACCGTCCGTTTAAAAGTAAATTCATCTGTACCGTTCAGGAATTAGTTACTATTCAATCCATTATTCTATAAATAGAAGCTCATTCCTTCATTATTTCTTACGAATTCACTGAAACTCTAGAGAGATAAATTATAGAGATAAAAAAGAAGAGTATTCTGCTACTTCACTACTTCGATATTCAGTGTCTTTTACGGTAAGGGGTGTTATTTTTTCTTATTTATGAAGAGAACTTCTGTTATTCCATTCTTTATTATTATGTTGGAATAACATGTATACGTGGCATACCCTATACATAACCTGTATACGCGGCATACCCTATACTTGGTGAAATCCTTATGTTATTCCATTCTTTATTATTCTGTTGGAATATCCTGTCTGTGCGTTTTACGTCAGACTTGGTTCCGTCTTTATTATTCTGTTGAAATAACCTGTATACGCTGACTCCCCTATACTTGGTGAAATCCTTCTGTTATTCCATTCTTTATTATTCTGTTGGAATAACCTGTATACGCGGCATATCCTATACATAACCTGTATACGCGGCATACCCTATACTTGGTGAAATCCTTATGTTATTCCATTCTTTATTATTTTGTTGGAATATCATGTCTGTGCGTTTTTCGCCGGACCTGGTTCCGTCTTTATTATTATGTTGGAATAACCTGTATACGCGGACTCCCCTATACTTGGTGAAATCCTTATGTTATTCCATTCTTTATTATTCTGTTGGAATATTCTGTCTGTGCGTTTTACGCCGGACCTGGTTCCGTATTTATTATTATGTCGGAATATCCTGTCTGTGCGTTTACGCCGGACCTGGTTCCATATTTATTATTCTGTTGAAATAACCTGTCTGTGATATCTATCACATGCCTGGTGAATTCTTTTGTTATTCCATTCCTTATTATACTCAGTTGGTTAAAGTTTTGACTTTTATACTCCATGAAATTAGTGGAATATCATTGATATTTGCGCTTCATCTAGTATCTTTTCATGAAAATATTCTTCTAAGCATTCTTGAATTTTACTCTACAAAGAAGTATCATGTTGACAATTTGGACGTTATTAGTTCCTGGATAAATTAATTCGTGAACTTGTTTTATTGAATTCTTATATCATTGTCATCATCATCATGTTTATATTTTTGAAAGTCATCTGTGGCCTGTAGTGCATAAATGGACTTGGTATGATTATGACCAGGGATTATTTGGTATAATCATAACCGTAATGTTACAAATGACATGATAACAGGCTTCATTGTCCCGTAGTGCATTGATGGACAGTTGTTGGCATAATCATGACCATTGATGAATACACGAATATCCTTGGTCCGTAGTGCATGGATAATTTGTGGTCGTGACCCTAATGAATACCCTTGGCCGTAGTTCAGGGATGATGTGAATTATTTATTAAGTTGGGTCTCAGCGATAAAAATTGATGAAAACATTTTTAAATCATTGAAGATAGTAGGTTTTATTCTCTACTTGACTCTACTAATGGATTGCTTATTTCGCTGCAGTTAAACTTGATTTCTATTGTATTTTATCAGTTTAACATTGTTGAAGACTAATGATAATTTATTCTATATTATCTTAGTCATAATATTTCTTACTGGGCTAGTTTAGCTCACCCTTTCTTTCACTGTTCTCTTCAAGAAATGAGAATATAGCTGGGACGAGTCGAGAAATGGAGTGACAGTCCATATGATAGCATTAGTAGTCCTCACTATTCTGTTAAATAGTGTGATAATAAATGTAATGAAGACTGAATTTGAGTTTGTATACTGTCTATGAGGACTCCATTGAGAGTGGATATTGTCTAGAAGATAATATTCTTGTTTAAACTCTCAGTTTATGTTTTGTCGTATTTTACACGACAGTTGTATAATTAAGTCGTAATTGATTTATGTACCATGTATTTGGCGACTCAAGATGGGTGATGTATACCTATTTTGGGGGCGTCACAGTTGGTATCAAAGCTTAGGGATATGATCCCTGGCTAAGATGTGAGATAAGAACTAGGAGGGGAGAGACGAAGAATTCCTTCTCTAGTATGACCTACCTAAGTTTATTTGTTATTTAATTGATTGGTCAGGGTATAGGGATAATATGTGATATGTTAATTAATCCTTATTTTGTGGCAGTATTTAAAAATGGCATCCGAGAATGTTGAGAACATCAATGGAGCACAAGAGACCGTTGAGTCTCCACAGATCAATAATCAGGACAATATGCATCAGGAAGGCGACAATCCTCATGTAGACAACAACACTGACCAAATGATGAACGATGGAATGTTTCAAGGCTTAATGTAATTCATGCAACATCAGGCAAGAGCGGCTCCTGTCCAAAATGTAGGTGGAAACACTGGCAACTCTCGGACGGTCACCGCTAAGCAGTTCAAGGAACTGGGACCACCGGAGTTTTTTGGAGAGACAAAACCACTTAAGGCAGAGACGTGGATAAAGTAGATCTGCAAGATATTTGATGTCTTGGAATGCTCCGAGGAGCAAAAGGTTCCCTTTTCCACCTTCATGTTGCGTGCAGAGGCAGATTACTGGTGGGAATCTGTAAAACGTACTCAACTTGCAACACTGAAGATGGCTTGGGAGAAGTTCCAAGAATTATTCAACGACAAGTACTTTCCAGAAAGTATTCGTCACATGAAAGAGGTAGAGTTCATTAAACTGGAGCAAAAAAATATGACTGTGTCGCAGTACGATGCCAAGTTTGCCGAGTTATCCCGGTTTACGTCCCATTTAGTTGATAATGAGGAGAGAATGACGCGGATGTTTCTAAAAGGTTTGAAACCCTAGATACGTCAATACCTCATTTCTCATAAACTTTGTTTGTATTCAGATGTTGTTAATAGGGCTCAGTAACTGAAGCGCGATAATGAGTTAACCCAACCAAAAGAGAGCAGCCGACAAAATGATAATGCCAGTGATAGCAGTCATCGAAGCGGTGACAATAAGCGTGAAGGGAATCAACATGCTTGAAATAGTAACCACTTCGGTGGTAATCATGGCCAAAATAATAAGAATGGACATTTTAAGAAGAGAAAATTCAACAATGATGGAAAGACGTCAGCACCAGCACCTGTTGTTAAGGAAGGAGAACGACCACCTATCATATGTTTCAAATGCGGAGGGGAGGGACATATCAGTCCAAACTGAGCGATGTCGTCCAAAGTATGTTATAATTGTGGAAAAGAAGGTCACCTAGCCCGATATTGTCGTTCACCGAAGACAAGTTCAGCTAGGATGGAGGAACAAAGACCGTTCTAGAAAAGTCAAAATCGATAGTGCAAGGGAGAGCGTTTTTTGTGACTTCTCAAAAAGAGAATAACCCGAACGAAGTTAGCACGGGTTAGTTAATTATAAATTCTTGTGAAGTCTATACCTTATAAGATACAGGTTCTACCCATTATTTTATCTCTCTTGCTTACGTTCAACGTTTGAATTTGACTCCGGAGAAGTTAGACTTTGACTTATTGGTTGAAACGTTGTTAGTAGGAGCCTTCGTTACCTCCACTGTTTATAAATATTGTTGATTCAAATCGACATTTTCACGTTACCTGTCGATCTTATCTCTTTGAAAATACTTTCTTTTGATGTGATTTTAGGAATCGATTGGTTAACTACTCATCATGCTTTTCATAAGGTTGTTAGTTTTCATATTCCTAACCAACCTGTTATGCGAATTCAAGTAACCAAACCACTAAAGTCAATCACTGTTATATCAAGCCATAAGTAAAGAGCCCCGATCTTTTTGTTGTTGACTTCCTTGTGTGAAATGCACCGAAGCCAGACTTTTTGTAGGCGATGTCGTGAATGAAGATGGCAAGTTGATAGGTATCATTGTGAGGTGCTATCCAGGTTAAGGGATAGAAGTCACAGTTGGTATCAATGTGACGTATTATCCAAGTCTTGGATGAGGGTCACAGTTTTGAATAATATTTCTATTATTAATAAATTTCCTGGCGTATCCTTGAAGACTTCCTAGCCTACCCCTAGAGCGTGAAATCAAATTTTTGTATTGACCCCAGTACAAAACCTATTTCTTAAACCCTCAAATATTTCTTCAACTAAAATGAACGTAACATGCGCCAAAGACGTTGACTCTAGCTATTGAAGATTTCAATCGTACCATTCAATACCATCGTGGAAAAGCGAACGTGGTAGCTGACGCGTTGAGTAAAAGATCGTACGCGTTTACGAGTGTGAATATACGAACCCACGTGAAGATAACGAATATACGAGTAAAATCGACTTTAATCGATAAAGTTAAAGCCGCTCAAGCTACACACTCGAATTTGATGAATGTGAAGAAGAAGGTTCAAGAAGGCGTTATCTAACCCCTTGATTTTATTGGCCCATTTGAAATCCTTGATCAAGTAGGAACTATGGCCTATAGACTCGTTTTACCGCCAAGTATGTCGCGTGTTCATAACGTTTTTAACGTATCGACGTTACGTAAATATGTGAAAGACTCGAACCACTTTATTGATTTAGAACTAGACGAGATAGCAGAAGATTTAACGTATGAGGAGATACGTGTTAAAATCTTGAATAAAAATGATCGTATTCAACACTCAAAGGCTATACCTCAAGAGTTAGAATCTGAAATGAAGTCAAGGTATCCTCATCTCTTCGGCATACCAGGTACATACGTAAATTTTGAGGGTGAAATTTTATAAGGAGGGGAGATTGTGAGACCCCAGATTTTACGAATAAAGATTTAATTTTCTCGAAATATTTTTTTCAAAATTATGGTATGGATTTGATATAATGTTATAGTTGTGGGTAATATTTATAAATTTTGCAAAGTATGCAAATTGTTATAAAATATTCGATTGGTCGGGGAATATTCTTTTTGTCAGGGAATATTCATACGACGACACAATCATTGATGGACCCCGCAACAGAATTATTGTTGGATTGAGAAAACGACAAAAATATTTTATAAATAACGGCGGAGGTGTTACTGTTAAAACTGTTGAACTACCTGATAGTAAAAGTACAGTAATACACGTGGTTGCATAGTAGCACACGGTATTGATTATTGATGCTTACGTGAGAAATCACTCATTTATACTCAATTATTGTTACAGTAATTGCTGCATCGTATCTCTCATACTATTGATCCAATTATTGTCACAGTATCATCTGCATTATATGATATGTTATTAAATCAATAATTGAGACAACAAAGTTATTCATATTATTAAATTGCAATATTTACAATGTCTAGAAGTTCTGTCAAGGAGAGGTTTGGTCACCTAATTATGCGCCAATAGGGAGAAATCCTTATTTGAAAGCACCCTCTTTCCTGGGAACAACCTGGTTGTTAAATATTGTGAGTTATAATATTAATGATGAATAAGTTCGTGTTGATTAAAGATGAATTTAATAATTTCATTATGTTGGAATTATTTGTGTTAGTAGAAATGGACATCTATTCCGATGATAATTGATGTCTGGAGGTTATATTGTTCAATCGGGTATTCGAGTAACTTTTCGTGTCGGAGTACTATTCACGAGTTACTATTCACGAGTTACGATTCATGAGTTACTATTCACGAGTTACTATTCATCCGTTTACTATTCACTCTAGTATTGTGCATTCGGGTATTTGGGTACAATATTATTCCATGAGGGGATGTGCTAATTTTTCAGACCGTTGGTTAAAGTTATATTAGTGAATCAATATGGACGACCGTTAATGGAAAGTTATAATAGTGAATCAATATGGATCGCTGGTTTAAAGTTTTAATAGTAAATCAGTATGGACCGTTGCTTTAAGTTTTAATAGTAAATCAATCTGGACCGTCCGTTTAAAAGTAAATCAATCTGGACCGTTCAGTAATTAGTTACTATTTAATCCATTCTTCTATAAATAGAAGCTCATTCCTTCATTATTTCTTACGAATTCACTGAAACTCTAGATAAAAAAATTATAGAGAGAAAGAAGAAGAGTATTCTGATACTTCACTACTTCGATATCCAGTGTCTTTTACGGTAAGGGGTGTTATTATTTCTTATTCATAAAGAGAACTTCTGTTATTCTATTATTTATTATTCTATTGGAATAACCTGTATACGCGGCATACCCTATACTTGGTGAAATTCTTATGTTATTCCATTCTTTATTATTCTGTTAGAATATCCTGTCTGTACGTTTTACGCCGGACCTGGTTCTCTCTTTATTATTCTGTTGGAATAACCTGTATACGCGGACTCCCCTATACTTGGTGAAATCTTTATGTTATTCCATTCTTTATTATTCTGTTGGAATAACCTGTATACGCGGCATACCCTATACATAACATGTATACGCTGCTTACCCTATACTTGGTGAAATCCTTATGTTATTCCATTCTTTATTATTTTGTTGGAATATCATGTCTGTGCATTTTACGCCGAACCTGGTTCCGTCTTTATTATTCTGTTGGAATAACATGTATACGCGGACTCCCTTAAACTTGGTGAAATCCTTATGTTATTTCATTCTTTATTATTCTGTTGGAATATCATGTCTGTGCGTTTTACGCCAGACCTGGTTCCGTATTTATTATTCTGTCGGAATATCTTGTCTATGCGTTTACGCCAGACCTAGTTCCATATTTATTATTCTGTTGTAATAACCTGTCTGTGCTATCTATCACATGCCTGGTGATTTCTTTTGTTATTTCATTCCTTATTATACTCAGTTGGTTAACGTTTTGACTTCTATACTCTATGAAATTAGTGGAATATCATTGATATTTGCGCTTCATCTAGTATATTTTCATGAAAATATTCTTCTGAGCATTCTTGAATTTTACTCTACAAAGAAGTATCACGTTGACAATTTGGACGTTATTAGTTCCTGGATAAATTAATTCGTGAACTTGTTTTATTGAATTCTTATATTATTGTCATCATCCTCATGTTTATATTTTTGAAAGTCATTTGTGGTCTGTAGTGCAGAGATGGACTTGATATGATTATGACCAGGGATTATTCGGTATAATCATGATCGTAATGTTACAAATGATGTGATAAATGTACTCATTATCCCGTAGTGCATTGATGGACAGTTGTTGGCATGATCATGACCATTGATGAATACACGAATATCCTTGACCCGTAGTGCATGGATAATTTGTGGTCGTGACCCTAATGAATACCATTGGTCGTAGTACAAGGATGATGTGGATTATTTATTAAGCTGGGTCTCAGCGATAAAAATTGATGAAAACATTTTTATATCATAGAAGATAGTAGGTTTTATTATCTATTTGACTCTTTTAATGGATTGCTTATTCCGCTGCAGTTAAACTTGATGTCTATTATATTTTATCAGTTTAACATTGTTGAAGACTAATGATAATTTATTCTGTATTATTTTAGTCATAATATTTTTTACTGGGCTAGTTGAGCTCACCCTTTCTTTCATTGTTCTCTTCAGGAAATGAAAATATAGCTGGGACTAGTCGGGAAACGGAGTGACATTCCAGATGATGGCATTAGTAGTCCTCACTATTCTGTTAAATAGTGTGATAATAAATGTAATGAAAACTGAATTTGAGTTTGTATACTGTCTATGAGGACTCCATTGAGAGTGAATATTGTCTAGAAGACAATATTCTTTCTTAAACTCTCAGTTTTTGTTTTGTCGTATTTTACACTACAGTTGTATAATTAAGTTGTATTTGATTTATGTACCATGTATTTGGTGACTCAAGATGGGTGATGTATACCTATTTTGGGGGCGTCACTTCACAAATACCGTAGAAATATGATATAAAATTATAAATACAATTTAAAATTATAAATACAATTGTATAATTTTATTGTGATATAATTTGTAAATTTTAAGACGTAAAATTTATAATATATGATATAATTTATAATTTGCAAAATTTAAGCTGTAAAATTTATACGTACAATTTGTTACATTTAAGAAGTAAAATTTATAATTTATGATATAATTTATAATTTGCAAGATTTGAGTTGTAAAATGTATACATACAATTTTTTAAATTTAATACCTAAAATTATAATTTATAATTTGCAAGATTTAAGTTGTAAAATTTATACATATAATTTGTTAAATTTAAGACATAGAATTTATAATTTATGGTATAATTTATATTGCAAGATTTAAGTTGTAGAATGTATACATACAATTTGTTAAATTTAAGACGTAAAATTTATAATTTATAATTTGTAAAATGTAAACATACAATTTGTTAAATTTAAGACGTAAAATTTATAATTTATGATATAATTTATAATTTGCAAGATTTAATTTATAAAATTTATACATACAATTTGTTAAATTTAAGACGTAAAATTTATAATTTATGATATAATTTATAATTTTCAAGATTTAAGTTGTAAAATGTATACATAAATTTGATAGTTTTATAAGTTTTTCCTCACATAAATAATAAATGGGGTCTATTTCATGTCAAATTTACAGATATTAAATCTCTTAGCAGAAATGATATTTTGGGCGTAATTCATCAGAATTCCAACAAGTTTTATTAATTATGTATTGCATTATTTAAATTAAAAATGTGCTAGAAATATAAGCATAGACCAAACGTAATTGATAAAATTAACAAAAATAATTGAAGATACAAGTAGACCATTTTATCTCTAATTTTACCCGTTAATAAATTAATGTTAATTTATAATAATATAAGAAATTAAAAATATGAAAAGGGGAGGGATTTTTGACACCAAGCTTTGTAATATCAAATTGAGTGATAGGATTGGGATTTAGGACTATAATTTATCGGATTAATATTTATATCTCAAATATAATTTTTACAAATAAATATAGTTATAGCTAGATGAATAATTGAGTCATTTTATGGACTTGAAACTAAAAAAAGGTAACAATGCAATGTTGGGCTGGCCTAGGCGTAATTATTTGAAAAAAACGTGAGGAATGTTGGGCCTGGGCCTGGGCAAGGGGCGAAGTTATTATTTTGTAAAGATATATTATTATTATTATTATTATTATTATCACGTGAATTTAAAAATCCAAAACTAATAATTAAAAGAAAATAAAATGAATGTAATATTTTTCAGGAGTAGCACTGAATTTATATTATGTCAAAAGAGTAAATGGTGGTCATCATAATGTGAAACCATTGAGTTTGGTGGGGACTGGACTGGACTCATCCATTCATTGATTGATTGGGTTATTATTATTAGTAGAGTATTGATTAAAATCTAATCTATTTGATCATCAATCTGAACCAACGGTGGATTATGATTTATTTTCAACCTCTTCTCTATAAATATATATTACTATCATAAAAATCAAATCTTATAAATAATGTATACTCCGATCATTCTCCAAGTGAAAATAACACTAATTTCTTTCTCGATCTAAATTAGTGTTTAGATCAAATCCTAATAACACTAATTTCTTTCTCGATCGACGTCCACTACTCATAATTAGAATTTAAAATTTATTAATGACATGTTAATAAATTCTAAACTCAATTAAAACTCTAATTAAAAAACTTTAAATCGTACCTAATAAAATTAGTCTTATTCTGAATAATAAATATTATTTTTTTTTATCATCTATTTTTAAAATACTGTTTTAAATATTATAAATAATGTATACTCCGATCATTCTCCAAGTGACGATTGAAATGAAGAATTAGGTTAGGTGAATTTAATTTAATTAAAGATATCATAAAAACACAAAGATCTCAAATTTCAACTAACGTGTCACATAATTCTTTCGGGAGAATATTTTCCTCCCTTTCTCCTATCAAACCCCTTTTTCATTGTGAAACTATACTCTGTTTTTGCTTTAATTTCATTACATCTCTCAAAAGCTCTGTAAAATTCCGAGCTTAGCTTCAACTAAAGAGCAATTATTACAATTGGGTTTCTTAATTTCCACCTAATCCATTCTTGTGTTTTCACTACTCTTATTACTTCACATATACTACTGTTTCTTGGTGTTCTTTTATCTAAAAACTTGTGCTTCTTTTTGCTTTTAAGGAATTGCACATGCTCTGTATTACTGCATTATATGCAAATCCTGAGTGTTAATGGTTGGGCTAGAGGGATCAAAGATCTTGAGGGTTGATCTCATGTTTCTTTGGTGGGAGATGAGAATGCAACTGTTGATTGCCTACTTTATAATTCTCGGTGTTTTTCCAGTTCCTGGATTCGCAGGTAATGGGGCTTAATTTTTTTCATAATTTAATTTGTTTGGGCAATGGTAAGTTAATTCAATGTGGTGGTCTTCACGAACTTTGAATTCTGTCAACATTTGTGATCTGGGTTCTCATAAGTTTATAGTACTGTGATCAACAATCAAGAGAAAAGGTTCCTTTTACAATTTACGAATTTTTAAATCCTTTATAATCTTTGTTGGTCTTGCATAGTTCATTTATATCAATTAGGCTACTCGAATAACTGGATCGTTAATTTTAGCTGTGAGTAATGAATTAAAAATTTATTATATCTCAATAGTACAGGTTTCAGCTTTTACATTTTTGATCTATCCAACATCTACTATATCCAAATTGGCAAACTGTTCATTTATTGGGCAGGGTTTGTTATCTAAACAATAATAATAACGATACTTTTTTTTTTTTGGGAAATTAGAATAAGGTAATTTGGAAATTTGGAATTGCTAAATATCAGTTAAGGCATTTTTTATTTGATTGGTAAAAGCATTTGATTTACTGGCTGACATTTTAACTTTTCACTCTGTTGCAGGCTTTAACATACATTCATTGAGAGCAGCTTATGTGCTTAATCACTTCAATATAGGAGCACCTCACCTAAAATCCTATGAAACAATTAGACCAAGTCTTCTGCAAAATGGTACTTCTACATGATTTACAATATTTAGAATTGGTTCTATGTGCTTAGGATAGTAAACCTTCACTTGTTGACACCCTACAAAGTTTTTGAAAGTTTTTAAGGTATGTTCGAAATGTAAACATCTAGGAAAAGTTTTTTGTCACTATCATTGTTTCATTGTTTCCAAAACAGATATGTCTTTGCCATTTTGACCATTTCTAAAATATTATGTTCCTTATTAAACAAGAAAAAAAAATTGTTTCTTGGGTAGTGGTATATTAATCACCTTTCTAGGTTTCTGCGTAAGTCCCTAGTATGTGTGCTGTTAACGCCAAGATCTTCTGCCACGTCCCAATCACATAAGACGTCCTGATCCTGAAACTAAACACAGTCAACACCAAAAGCTTGACGACTTCGACCGTCGGAGGATAGCTCAGGCGTGAGAGTCACTACAGGCGATCACAAGGGTTAACAATGGAGGATAAAATATCTAGTGTATTGAGAGAGATAAAATTATCAGTTACTTTTATTTTGAAGACTTCCTTGCTATGTTATACTGATCTCTAGCCCGGTTTACCGTGCCACCAACTACTGGCCATTGGACGCAACTAATTTCTCTTTGTCTCGACTTCGGCATACTTCATAACCTTCGGAGTATACCTTCAGAATTTCGGCATTCAATTCGTCAGAGGCCCGGTACTCAGTTTGAATCTGTTTGCGCAACTCTTCAGACAAAGGAGGACCTAGCTATTTAAGCGCCTTTATCTTGTCATGAAGTTTCCGACGTTTGGTCATATGTGCTTCCTTGTCATCCCAGGCCTTCGTCTGAACTTCATCGATTTGTACCGCCAAGCTTCGATTAGCTGTGACGAGTTCTTCATTCTTGATCTTCAGAACATCATTTTTTTCAACAAGGTCGGCATTCATACTCGTCATGTTTTGTTGGTTGGCCTTTGTCGCCTTCAGCTCCTTACTTCGGTGCATTTTGTTTACCACTCGCGATAAAGCAAAATTAAAAGGACTATGGAATTTGTTTACCACTCGCGGTAAAACAAACCCATGAGGACACTCTTGCCGAAAAGGCTACCATCGAATGGTCAGCAAGTACACCACGAAGGGCCTGACAAATTCATAAGGACCACCTGCCAAAAAGGCTACCATCGAATGGTCAGCGAGTCCCCCCGTCCTCTTTACACCATTTTGAATTTAGGGCCAATAGGAAGAAGATCAATTGTGAAAAAGTGAATCTTTTATTGATGATGAACCACCATTTACAGACTTCCGATAAACTGACTCGATCTCTACTGAAAATATTTCCGAAGTCTGCCAGCATGCCAAGTATTCTTGATCTCTGATCCGTCCAGTGCCTTCAACCAATAAGTTTCTGGCTTCGGTACTTCAATCACTTCATACGGTCCTTCCCAGTCCGGCATAAGCTTTCCCAAGTTCTGAGGTGTAGATGCTTCGACTTCCCTAAGGACGAAATCTCCCATTTCAAATCTCCGAAGCTTTACCCCCTTATTGTAATGCTTGGCTACTCTCCGTTGATATGCTGCTAACTTGATCAAAGCCACCTCTCTGACTTCTTCCAACAGATCCAAGTTGACCTTCAGCCCTTCATCATTGTAGATCTCTTTGAACTGACTGACCCGAAGACTGGTGGATCCAATCTCAACAGGGACTAAGGCATCAGTGCCATAAGCCAATCTGAAAGGTGAGTCTCCCGTAGTAGTTCTCGGCGTAGTCCGATAAGCCCATAACACGCTTAGAAGCTCTTCAGGCCATCTCCCCTTAGCTTCATCCAGTCTGCGTTTGATCCCATTCAGCAGCGTTCTGTTGGTCACCTCAACCTGCCCGTTTGACTGTGGATGAGCCACTGAAATCTTCTTGTGTTGAACCCCTAGCTCCTTCAGAAATCCTTCGAACCTCGATCCCACGAACTGGTGTCCGTTGTCCGATATCACCACCTTAGGAATTCCGAAACGAAACACTACTGACTCCTTCATGAACTTCAGGCATTCTTGTTCCGTTATCAATCGAAGTGGCTTCGCTTCTACCCATTTGGTCATATAATCAATAACGACTATAACAAAACTGACCTGACCCTTAGCTTTCGGCAATGGACCCAGTATATCTACCCCCCAAACAACAAAGTGTATAGGAGATAAGATCGAGTATAGCTCTTCTGGTGGCTGATGTGAGATCGGACTGTTGAGCTGACACTTTTCACACTTCTTCGCGTACTCGGTAGCTTCCCTGAAAATTATAGGCCTGTAGTACTCCTGCCGAAGCACTTTGTAGGCTAATGACTTAGCAGCCATATGGTCGCCACAAATACCCTCGTGAACTTCTCGAAGAGCGTACTCAGCTTCAGATGGGACCAAACACTTTAACAATGGTGACGAAAATGCCCTTCGATAAAGATCCCCATCAATAAGAACGAAGTTGGCACTCTTGTACTTGATCTTCTTTGCTAGCATTTGATCCGAAGGAAGGACGCCATCTGCCAGATATTCAATGTAGGGAGCATCTAACAATTAGAACGTTCAATGCACATCACCGCTTCATGCTGGATACTCCGCTGCTGCAAAACCTCCAAATAAACTGACCCATCGAAAACGCTAGCATCCGTAGTGGCCAGCTTCGACAATGCATCGACAATAGAATTGTCGTTGCGCTCTATACCCTAAAACTCATAGGAAGCGAAATACTGAAGCCGATTTTTCAATTCTACCAAATACTTGATCATTCTCGCCCCACGAGCCTCATAATCTCCTGATACTTGCTTGACGACCAGCTGAGAAAATGACCAACTTCTGAACCTCCAGACTCTTCGCTAAACGGACCCCTGCCAACACTGCTTCATATTCGGCCTCGTTGTTCATGGCTCTGAACCCAAATCTGATGGCCTGCTGCACTTTGAATCCCTCCGGACTTGTCAAGATAATCCCTGCCCCACTGACATAGCATACAACGTCCTTGAATTCTGACTGTGCTGAAGAACTGCAACTGCTCGATCGGACGTTTCAGCTTCTGGCAGCTCAGCGGCTACTTCGGAGAACGAACATTCCACCATGAAATCGGCCAAGGCTTGACCTTTGATAGCAGTTCGGGGATGATATTCAATAAAAAATTGAGATAATTCCATCGTCCATGCTGCTCGACCTCCTCCGTCTCTCCTGCAGGAATAATCAATGGCTCCGAACTGCTTTCAGTGAAGGGCTCTATCTCAATCGCCTTGGTTTGCTTCTGCTTGCTGACCCCTACTTCTGAGGCAATTACAACATTCTTGTAGCATCGTCTAGCCAGATCCAAGTCCCCTGCTACTTCTCCAACTCCATGTGCTATTGGGAATTTGATCTTGAAGTGAGGGATGAAAGTTACAGCTTGGAGAGATGTCAGAGTAGGTCTACCCAGTATGGCGTTGTAGTCTGAATCTACATGCACAACATAAAATTTACATGTTATTTCTACCTGCTGGGGAGTTGTGTCGAAGATTACTGGTAGTTCAATAGTGTCTGCTACTTTGACCGGATCGTTGTTGAAGCCATATAAAGGAGCCTCCTGCCCCACCTCCATCTTTCGCCCATCAAGATGCATCCTCTGATAAGCATGAGCATATAGAATGTCAACGGAAGACCCGTTATCAATCATCATACGCTTCACATCCACCGAATCCACTTGTGCGGTGATCACTAGCGCTCCTTCATGGGGTTCAGCGGATTCCGAAGGATAATCTGCATTAGTGAAGGATATAATTGCCCTTGGAAATGGTCTGTCGGTCTTCGGGGGAGCACCCGCCACGGACATGACCGAATCCAGATATCCCCTTCTCTTCTTCCTTACCAATTTTCCTGCCGTCCCACCGGTTATTACATCAACGACGTGCCTCGGTGGTTGATTTGGAGCAGGTTGAACAGGTGGAACCATCTGAACCGTTTGAACAGTGCGATCAACATTTTGCTGCTCTTGTTGTTGGTCCCTCCCAGCAACATACTGAACTAACAAACCGCTTTAAACCTTTTTCTCCACAAAGTCCTTTAAATTACAACACTCATTAGTGTCGTGACCTGCAGCTTGATGATAGCCACAATATTTTCGAGCATTGCCCTGTCCCGGCTTGAGAGCGTCACGAGGTGGTTCAAAGAACGGCTGGTTCCTGATCTGATCCAAAATTACCGACCTATCCGTATTCAGTTTGGTGTAAACCTTATTCACCTTCGAGGTAGGAGCAGGTGGGCGATTACTTCTCTGTCGCCATGTGTTGTTGTACTTCTTCGAGCTGCCCTCTGGCCGATCATTATACCCTCCCACCTTCTTCTGATCGCCTTCAGTCTTAGAGGAGTCTACCTCCTTCATCATGTCCGAAAAAGGACGTTTCAGGCTATTCATAGCCTCCTCCACCACAATGTAGCCCTCCGCTTTATCAAAAGATTCGGCCAAGCTCTTCGGATGGTGAAACATCAGTTTCTTCACCAATTTTTCGGACTTCACCAGATCCAACCCATTCTGAAATAATCCGACAGCCTGAAGATCATTGAGGTCCGCCACTTGACCAACTGCTTCTCGGAATCTCTTCACATACTGGCCCAAGGATTCATTAGTGAACTGTCGAACCTGTACCAAAGAACCTGTAGGCTTCCCTCTTCTTCGGTTGCTCCCAAAACGAGCATGGAATTTGTCACACAGTTCGGACCACGACGAGACTGAATCTGTCGGTAGAGTCCCCATCCACTGCCTCGCATCATTCCTTAACGTTGTAATAAACGTATGACATTTGGCAGCATCGGTGAAATCATAATAATCCATCAGCCGGTCGAACGCCTGGCTACGGTCATAAGGATCCCAAACCCATCATAACTCTCCATGTGAGGCAAGTTCTTGGTGGTATCCGCCTTCTCCTTAAGAATATCCGAGGAAAAAGGAGACGCCTTCTTTCCCGGAGTATCCTTTACCTGTTGAACCTCAGCCAACTGCTTTCGAAGCTCCTTTAATTTTTTCACCAAGAAATCCACGCCTTCTGGTTTGGAGGAGACTTCTTTCTCTAGTGATTCTTTCCTCTTCTGAATGGACCGACCTCCTCTATCGGAAACCACTGCCTTTGATGGACTTCTGGATTTACTTCGGCGTGTGGTCCTGTCATCCCGGTGAGAGTATTCACGACGCTGCTCCCTTCTTCTACTCTTTGGCACGATCTCCGTCGACCTACTCCTTTGTCTGCCATCATCTCGGCCTTGAGAACCAACGACAATAAGTGCCTTTTTTGAAGCTACAGGAGTTCTGCTCCTCGATCTCCTTCGATCATGAGAACGGCTTCGAGACACATGTACAGAATGCTCCGGCTCTTTCCCCTCTCGTCGTTGTACATCCTTATGCCTACTATGCCTTTCGGACTGGACATAAGTGGACGCCTCGTCTTTCAGATCGGCCATTCGAAGCATCTGCACAGCTATATCTTCCCTCTGCTTTAGAAGAACTTCTAAAGCTTTATCCGCCTCTTCTGCCATCTTCGCCAACTTGGCAGCTTTGTCCTCCCGACCACTTCGATGATGGGTTCTAGTTGGAGAACCTTCCACCTGCCTCCGATCTTGGTCACGCCCTTTATCATCACCAAACACCAACCTCCGTCTGGCTCCACCATGAGCTCTCGAACGAGAACCCTTGGAATCATGCTTGGAAGCAGTGCTCTCACTCTCGTGAGCACTCTTTGAAGGACCCAGACGATCCTTAACAGAAATATGTTGGACAGATGAACTCACAGCCTTCGGTTGTCCTTCAAGTGTATCTGCTCTACTCCTCACCATCTTTTCCGACGTGGAACAAATGAAACTTGTGATTGAAAATTACAAGACACTAGAACATAGCCCTCCTTCTAGCGCCAATGTTAACGCCAAGATCTTCTGTCACGTCCCAATCACGTAAGACGTCCTGATCCTGCACACTAAACACAGTTAACACCAAAAGCTTGACGGCTTCGACCGTCGGGGGATAGTTCAGGCGTGAGAGTCAGTACAGGCGATCACAAGGGTTAACAATAGAGGATAAAATATCTAGTCTATTGAGAGAGAGAAAATTATCAGTTACCTTTACTTTGAAGACTTCCTTGCTATGTTATACTGATCTCTAGCCCGGTTTACCGTGCCGCCAACTACTGTCTGACACAGCCCCCTGATCCTTATGGTTCCTGCCGACTGCACACAACCCACCCACTACCTGTGGTCACTGTTTTCTACCGCCGGCCGTCCAAGGATCCCATCCATATAAATGCATGGCAGATATAATAGTCAACCATCATGCTTTTTCATCATTGCAAGTCAAAGACAAAGATATTAAAATATCTAATGGGTCGATCCATTCAATTCAGCCCAAGCCTTTCAAGACTTAACTAAGAAAAGGCACTGACCCGGCCCAACTGGCCAAGCCCAATAGAAACGACCTAAGAGATTTAACCAATTGAATGGGCCTAATCGGATCGACCCAATATGTGAAATATCACGACCCAACATGTACTTGTGTAGTAACCGGAGATTTACTACTTTGTTGTGGTGGGCGTGTGTTAATAACTTAACATAATACCATATATAATGTTATCGATCCTGTAACTCCCAAGAGTTATGGATTAAAAAATGTCTGGAATGCCACTTTCAGTAGCCTAATTCTAAAAACCCTTTGATCTATCGCCATGTAAAGTTTTCCAACTAAAAGCATTTCAGCAAACCTAGTGCTATTTAATTTTCAAACATTAAAGCTAGAAAGCTATATTTTATGCTCACATCTACGAACCGTTGCATGTTCTTACCTTTTGTAGTTCTCACCCAGCACAACACCTTGAGACCTTCCAAAACTCCATCAATTGCACCTACTACGTCACCTTTCTATCATCATGCTAAGGAACCAGCAGAAATTTCTTCACCTCCACCATCAGTCTCATTTTTCAAACATCATCATACAAGAAAGGAATTCAAAGACTTTGCTCATGGACCATCTAATCAGATTCATCCTCCTACTGACAGGCAACAAGGTCAGTGTCGTTAGATATTATTCATTGCTTTGTGTTGTCTTGCTTTTTGTCACTAACATTTTGTTCCTTTTAAATATTTAATGAAAGGTGTTAGCCCTTCAGTCACCCCGCTTGATTCTGCTTCTACTCCGTCAAAAAGCTGGAGTGCATTCAGCCCTGCACCATCACCAACAATTCCATCAATTAAACCTAGAAGTATGTAGAAACTTACTTTTTTCTGTACTTTGTAGAAGAATCAGTCAATTTCATTTACAGTAATCATTGATATACCATGTTATTATCCTTGTTCTGCATCTTCAAGTGTCTATGACTCCACCGATAATTTCTCCATTAAGCTCTTCCCTGAAGAAAAAGAAGAAGATTTTACCACCCTTGCAGGTATTGGCACTACCACCTCCACCTCCTAATAAAGGTACATATATGATATATTTTTGAAGTTTAAAAATCATTTCAATAAGAATTAGTATATCTCTCACAACCTATTATCTTTGCAGATCATAACATTTGTCTTCCATACTACTTGTAGATTGTACATCAGTGACATGCACGGAGCCATTGACATACACTCCTAGTGGAGCTCCGTGTAGTTGCGTATGGCCTATTGAAGTTAGACTAGGTCTCAGTGTTGCCTTATATACATTTTTTCCTTTGGTGACGGAGCTAGCTAAGGAAATATCAACTGGCCTTTCACTAAACCAAAGTCAAGTTCGGATAATGGGTGCTAATGCAGCCACCCAGCAGCTAGATAAAACCATGGTCCTCATCCACTTGGTACCACTAAAAGAAAACTTTGATTCCACTTCTGCATTTGTCATTTACAAAATGTTCTGGATGAGACAGGTTCTCATAAATACTTCCCTCTTTGGTGCCTACAAAGTGGTATATGTTCGCTATCCAGGTTATGTCACAATCCTTGATTCTTTCTGGCTGCATTGAAGTATTCCTAAATAGTGTTGTGATTCACATATTTATGCATCGTGTTAGTTCCCATTATCATCAGCATTAGATCAATTTTTTGGAGAAGGGTACCACCCACTGTATTGGGGCCTTGGGGGAGCTAATAGGCTAAGTTTGTCGGTTAGAAGAAAAAAAATTCATTGGAGTTACATGCCGACTTGAAGACACAAATATGTGATTTGTCTTACTACTGTTGAAATATCATCTTAGTGTACTGATCATTATGTTGCATTATGTCACTTAGAACTATTCAGTGGCTTTTTAATGCTATATTGTTTATATTTATGATTCAATTCTGTCCTCTTATATATTTTCTTCACAAATTTTTATATGGTGTACCTGATTATTTGCTTCTTAATTTCTTTCAACGTTTATATTTACAGGTCTTCCACCCTCTCCACCATCAGTACATTCAAGTGCTGCTAATATAGATGATCGCCCATATCCTGATGATGACAATGATGGAATGCCAATAAAACCTTTAGGGGTTGATGTGTCGAGGAGAAGGAAGGATGGGACTGGTGGAAGCATTATAGCTGTTATTGTTTTATCATCAGTCGCAACTTTCATTGTTTTTATGGGAGTTCTATGGATTTTGTTGTTGAAGTGTGGATGTTCCATCTGCAAACCCAAACAAACTCCTCATGTTCTTGTATCCTCCCACGGAAAACCATCAGGTACATACCATCATAAAATTCGACAAATTGCTTAAAAATCTGAAGATTGTCACATTCTTTTCATTCAGCATATTTAGCCAGATATTTGGTCTTTCTCCGGCTTGTTTTCTTGTAAACTTCGTTTTTTCAGTAATAATGTGATATTTTGAATTCCTGAAAAATCGCTAGTTTCTACTAGTCAACCTTTAGTTGTATGCAGAGTTTCTATTTACACAATTAGCAAATATGCAGGGACTTCCAAGTCTTTGATTTTTGGAAGCAGACCCACTTCAGCATCAATGTCATTTAGTTCTAGCATATTGGCATATACGGGGACTGCTAAGATTTTTAGCTTGAGTGACATACAAAGAGCCACTGATAGCTTTGATGCTTCAAGAATTCTCGGGGAGGGTGGTTTTGGACTTGTCTATAGTGGCATTCTTGATGATGGAAGGAAGGTGGCTGTGAAGGTTCTGAAGAGAGATGATCAGCAAGGTGGCCGTGAGTTCTTAGCAGAAGTTGAGATGCTTAGTCGCCTGCACCACAGAAACTTGGTCAAATTGATTGGTATCTGCACGGAGAACCATTGCCGCTGTCTGGTCTATGAACTTGTTCCTAATGGAAGTGTGGAATCCCACTTGCATGGTACATATAAGTCTTGATAATCCCTTAAATATCTATTTGCCCAAATTTTACGTATTTATTTATAATATTAAATCAACTGACATGTCTTCTTTTCCGTGCACTCAGGAATAGACAAGGAAACTGCTCCTCTTGATTGGTGTGCCAGAATGAAGATTGCTCTAGGATCAGCTCGGGGTTTAGCTTATCTGCATGAAGACTCAAGCCCTCGTGTCATACATAGAGACTTCAAGTCGAGCAACATTTTGTTAGAACATGATTTTACACCTAAAGTTTCAGATTTTGGGTTGGCTAAAACAGCACTAGATGAGGAAAACAAGCACATTTCAACACATGTTATGGGAACTTTCGGGTATGCACTTTGCCACGTACTCACTTTTCTCCCCCCCCCCCTCTCTCTCTCTCTCTCTCACACACACACACACATATATACCCTGCTACTATCACTATTATCTGTTCTTCGTCTACTAGTAAAAGCTCTAATTATGCTCGGAAATTATAATGCTAGTATAGTCCAAGTTGTTAAAACCACACCAACGAGTGATATGGCTGAAGGCGAGGATATGATAGATTATTCTTTAAAGGTATCCTATCATTAGAACAAACGGTCTTAGTAACTTAAGTTTACCAGTAATGAATGACATTATCCAAGTAGAAGGAAGGAATCAAGTCGGGAATGAGCTGACCTGTGATATAATAGATAGATTATGTCCTGGTTTTTTTGTATGATTAACAGCCAGCGTGTCATACTTGTGTTCAGACTGTTTGAAATTTTTCTCAGGTCTTGCACTATCTAGTCAATCCCCACCTTAATAGTTCTGTGGTTTTTACATTAGTTTGCTAACAACTTATCCCTTTTTGATGTGAACCACTTTTTTCCAGTTACTTGGCTCCAGAGTATGCAATGACAGGCCATCTGCTCGTGAAAAGTGATGTTTACAGCTATGGTGTAGTTCTCCTTGAACTCTTAACAGGAAGAAAGCCCGTGGACCTGTCACAGCCACCAGGTCAAGAAAATCTGGTTGCTTGGGCACGTCCGCTGCTCACAGACAAAGAGGCTTTAGAAACAATCATCGACCCAACTTTCAAGCTAAATATTCCATTCGACACTGTATCCAAAGTAGCAGCCATTGCATCAATGTGCGTGCAACCAGAAGTATCTCACCGTCCTTTTATGGGTGAAGTTGTTCAAGCCTTAAAGCTTGTGTGCAATGAGTTTGATGAAATAAAAGAACCTATATCAAGAAGTTGCAGCCATGAGGACTTTTCTACCGGTAAGAATAGTGGTGTTTCAGGTGATCTTATGGAAGCCTCAAGGATCCATTACCCAATGCCCGGATATGATTCTAGTTTGGACACTAAGATCCCAATGTCAGCTTCAGATTTAATGTATGTATCAGCTGGATTCGAGGAACAAGAATCTGAGTCTTTCAGGAGGATGTCTAATTCCGCACCCTTGAAAATGGGAAAGAAAAGGCAATTCTGGCAAAGATTAAGAGGGCTGTCTAGAGGAAGCATGAGTGAGCATGGGTCTTTGGGGAATTGAAGGCAAAGATCTCTTAAGAAATAATCTTTACAAATTTGGAGTTGCACTTGATGAGCAATATAGATTTTTTTTATACATGTACTTGCTCTGTGACAGTATAAACGGTCGAAATAAGAAATGAATTTCGGTAGTGAAGGATTTAAAGTAGTAGTAGTATTTGTTGTACATTATGTAGTTTGTAGTAATCCAATAAAGTGTTATAGACTTGAGGTGAACCGAAAAATTGTCAAAATGTGGATATATATATATATATATATATATATATATATATATATGTATGTATGCATGCGTTTGACATTTTCCGATGGTCATTTACCTTGATGAATCCACATCATTTGTTCAACTGGGAAGTGGTTCAACTGTTTAAGCTTCCTCTTCTGTAGTTACAATGAAATCTTAGACTTTGAACGGTAGTAGCAACTCTTTAGTGGAACTCATTTTCAACTTGCAGAACAGCGACCACCACTGCTGGCATGCTATGGACCTGGTAGTAGAGTAGTGCTTCTGCTGGGCCTTCTTTTCCCCATAATTTGGTCTCAATAATACCCCCTCCCTTCCTTTCCCAGAAAGCAAAGAGTTTCATTTGATCCTAAAATTTAAATTTTGATGTTATTTTATTTTTAAATTTCACAAATTGACTAAAATATCCTTTATAGAGTAGACACTCTAAAGTAACTTTTAAACTCCCACGGCCTTGATGAGAAAAAAGTTGACGATAGTTGAAAACATAAATAAAGCTTAATGGATAGATAATTTTAATTGAGACACAAACAGGTGACATTACAACAGAATGGAACTGTCGATATTCCATTCTTTTTTTGGCAAGCAAATCTCTACATATAACAAACAGCTTGCTAAGAATTAGAATAATAGGTACTAAAATAGCAGCATCACTACTACTACAAAATACTACTGTACTCCTAAAATGCTATTCATTCCATCGGGTGTTGGTCACCATTAAAAACCTGCTGCTCTTCTTAACCCCTGTCTCAGAATCTTCAGTCCCATGTACCTACATCCGCACATATAACGAGAATTAAGGTCTAAACATGTGTATATAAAGAAGAGATGATGAGAGACAGAAATTACTATAATCTTAATTTCTTACCTTCCCAACATCAGCAAAGTGGCTTGAGGATTTGTGCCAGGGGAGTGTGAAAATGTTGAACCATCAATGACACGAAGCCTATGAATGCCAAGAACCTCGTAGTTATGGCTTACCACCTTGCCAACTTGGCATCCACCATGGTAGTGCCAGATTGTGATTACAGTGTCTTTGCAGAATTGCTCCAACGATTTGGTATCGTTGGTATGTTTGGGGATAAAATTAACGTTAGCCTGGACACTTAAGTTGAGCAGCTTTTCAAAGGTTGCCTTGTCAGACTGCATATAGTTGGTGAGGTGTTTTGAGGTGACAAGCTTCTCTACAACGCGAATACCCTTGACACATCGCCGTAGATCTTGTGGATGGCTGAAGTAGTTGAAGGAGACATTGGGGTTATCATCAACATTAGTGTTGTTCAGGCTGAGCTGCCCTGTCGACTTTGGGCTGGCAATCTTTTCTAGGATGAAACCTCCTTTGAACACTTCATGTGGAAGTTTTCGCTTTCTTCTTCTGTAGGCTTGAATAGCTTCTCTTGTTCTTTGCTTTGGAGGAATGGTAGAGAGCTGCCCAATCTGTTCATACCACTAAACCATTACTTAAAAATAATAAACATGATTAGCCAGTTTCGCAGAGACATATCAATAACTCGTCATTATTCTTCTACTATTATTCACTTCAAAATACTAAGAGTGTCATGGTAGCCCAATTATAAGTTCAAGAATAGTCCCAATACGTGCATTTTACTAACCTCAGCTGATAACAATCCATGATTGCAATTAATGCTATCAGGGGACTGCCCAAATCCACTACTAGCCTCAATGTAGACGCCAATCTTGGTGATCCCGACAGTTTGAATCAACGTCTGCTCCACGGGTCTATCGAAGGGAACAAAAACTGCATTCATAGGGTTGTCTGACATGCCTTTCCCAACAAACTCATTGTCAAGCACCACAGAGATGTTCATTTTTTCTAGGTCGGGCTTTGGTCCAATGCCACTAAGTAGTAGCAGTTGAGGGCTTCCAATTGCACCGGATGACACTATAATTTCACTCCTATGCCTCTTTGAAAGAAATGCTTGATGTCGCTTCCCATTTTCATCTTTGAATATGACTCCAACAGCCCTTGGCTTCTTCCCTGTATTGCAAAATTAACTACCCATCAGCACCATTATGATTTTTACTAATGAACAAAACTTGCTAGAATTAACAAATGATTAAAAAAATTTGTGATGATAACATGGCATGCATATGACTATTTTAAGGTGCTGCAGTTACCAGTTTCATCAAACGCAATCTTCTGAACTGTTGCATGAATCAGAACATTAAGATTTTCTGGGTTGGCAGTTCGAAGTAGTTCAACAGCAGTATGACGACGTCCATAGTTGTCAAAGATGGTTCCACCAACCTTGGTTCCATATAAGTGATCATAGGTGAAACCATTGTCAGGTGAAATCCCAGCATCCAATAGACCATCCCTTACCGCTTTCTGCCAAGGTGCCAGGTTAGGCATGTGAACAATTTGTTTCTCAATCCATGGGTATGACTCATTCACCAGTTTGGCATCCAATCCTAACTTGTCAATGTCCCTGCAAGCCATATCCACATAAAATTCTCTTATTTTTAGTTATTTACCACAAATAAGGGTTCATTAAGGGTCGTAAATGACTGGTTGCATCCCTTTTTTTCAATGAGTAACCAATTAACGTGTTATGCAGCAGCATTGTATCAATACGAACACAACTCCAGTGAGATGCTTTTACTACCCATTCTCTATGGAATAATTTATGGTGTTATTCAATCATATTTGCCTATCACATGTTGCTCTGACCAACAAGTCCATGCTTTACATATTTCTTGTTTTACCATGTAATAATAAGCCTTTTCCAACATTTTCAGTGCCAATGGTCAGCTATAAAATGTTGGTTTCTTGCAACCAGTATTGGACTCATGAGAAGACTATCACAACAGAGACTGCATTATTAGTCTTGGCCTGATGTATTAACAATATTTTGAGCTCAAAAAATCTCAATCAGACCCAACTCGGTCAAAACTTTTTATCTTTTTTAGCTGCTTAAAACTGAGCCGAATAGGGTCTAAATTATGCACGAGTCAAGCAGGTTATGCAGTAGGTACACATCTTTAAACTAGACACACTTTCTGTGGCCAATAAGGATGATATGGATTTATTCCACCTAGAATACCTAGTGAAAAGGAGAGATAAAGTACAATTGCATGGTATTATTAAGGCAACTTGTGTGGATTGTACCTTACAACAAAGCAAGTTCATTTCATGCCAATGGAGTATGGGTGGTTGTGTGGTGTTTATGAGGCCAATTTATAGGGTTATCTCATAAATAATATGACTACCATAAATGTATTGTTCGTCTTTAGATCTGCCTGTTCTCTCCACCTAATCTCCCCACATGGGAGAAAGAGACTTAAGAGAGGGGGGGGGGACACTTAAATTTGGTTGAGGACCGCACCTATCTAGCATGTAATACACACAATTTGTACAAGGTTAGAAGACCCATTATAGTTCTGATTTTTTATGTTATGACATTTCATGGCCATGATCACATTCAAGCCTATAAACAAAATCACCCAACTAATCCTTGACCGGCTCATAATTATCAATATATCAACATCAAATTAATCCATGCTTTCTAGAACTCAAACGATGACTTACAATAAGCCATTATTGTGATTGTAATGGCATAACTGCTGTTGTTATGTGCATGATAATGACATTGTTACTTGTTAGCTAATACCGAGAATAAAACACCATCATTCTCACATTTCTTTTATCTTTTATGTTCAATCCTATAATATATTTACTTACATGATGCTTTAAAATCCCTAAAAAACTATAGCCATAAGGGCAACCCACCGTTAATCAAAAATTAAAGTGAACGCATTATGGGTTAAGCAGTATGTTTATGCAACAGCCACACAAGTTGAACCTAAACAAGAAATAGGGAGCAATTAGCCTACATTGTAGTAATCTAGTTATTAAATTTAAGAAATACCCAGATTAGCATGCAGTAAATGAATAGCAACCTACAATACAGTCATTAAAATCCAACCACCGACCCACATACACAATTGAACTATTACACGACAAAATCAAGAAAACGAAAGCAAAGAGAGAGGAAGATTTTAATTTGATGAAATGAGTCATAGGTATTTTACCTTGGGCTGGCTCTGGTGTAGAATCCGGCATTGATGCAAGTTCCTCCGCCCAAAACTCTAGCCCTAGCATTGTAAACTCCATCGGAGGAAAAGAAAAATTGGGAAGCAGAGGTGGGCGAAATGTCTGCTAGAGAGATATGAAAGTTTTGCAAGAATGAGACATTTGAGTTGTCAAAAGGAACCCCACCTCTTTCCAATAATAGGACACTGAAGTTTTGGGACAGGGTGGCAGCCAAGGGACACCCTACTGTGCCGCCACCTACTATTATATAGTCATACCCATTTTCACCACCACTTGATGAGGTTGAATATGGTGAAGAAGAGAAAGAGCTTGCATATCTGATAAATGGGTATTCATCTTCCCAGAAATACTTCTTACCTGCGGGCACCATTCCAAATTTAATGTCAGAATTTCAAGAATCTATTTTCTTTTTCTTTTTGGGTAATTGAGTTTTAATTTTAATTGGAAAGAACATAATTTTTTTAAGGATCCTGATTCACATTTAATGTCCCTACAACAAGTTGTGAAATAGGAACTTTGTATTGTGCACCCGTTGCAATAAATATAAAGCTATCAGCCTTTTCTTCCTCTATCAACACAAAGTAAAATAAAAGATTAAAGGCCTTTTATACGCTTTTACTTTTAAGCCCCGGTCAAAACTTGGTGTTATTTATTTTTAGCTAATCAAGAAATATTTACAGAAGAAATGTTTAGAAAAAGAGGGGCTGAAATCTTTAAGCTTTCCATAGGGTACTGTTTTGATCTTTGATTGAAGGAGAAGATGATGAAAAGTAGGACGAGAAAATAGAACTAAAAAAAGTGCAAAGAAAATAGTAGAAGAATTGCAAACGGCCAAGAATGGTTCGCTTGAGGTGTTTTTCTACCGAGTGACTAACATGAGCTGTAAATTAAGAATTAAAAAATTAAGTTATAGCTCCCAAACAAACTCTTACAAGGAGGAGTAAAAATCAGAAAAATATCATTCACTCTGTTCTAAGTATAAAATCAATTCATTTTATGTTTTGATAAATAAAAAATAAGGAAAGTAAATTAAGATAAGAAGACAGAGGGAATGTGCAGGGAGCAGAAACCTTGACAGAAAGTGAGAAATAGGAGGAAGAGAGAGAGAGAGAGAGAAAGAGAGAGCTTCTTCTTCTTCATCATCATCATTGTGATCGCGGCTGCCCCAACCAGATGAGGAGGAGTTAGTTCTTACTTCCACTTCTGCTACCTAGCTTCATGTGGCTTACTTTGGTTGGCCTTCTGCTGACCCTCTATTCATCTTATATCTTATATATATTATGGGATTGATCTTGGTGAAGGTTGTAATGATAAAATTTCAATCGATACTTTAATAGGGGGAGTCCACTTTAATATGGAGCCCACAGTTTAGTTCAAGAGACAATATGTTATATTAATATATAAAAATATCATCTTTTTAAAAATGTAATTCTCATCACACAATTAGAATCCGGTTAATATGAAGTTATTTTTTTGATAATTTGGTCAATTGACCAATAGAATACCGACACATATACAATTTCGTCTGCGTGTCAGTATTCTATTAATCAATTGACCAACTTACTCTAAAATAAATTTCATACTAACCACTTTCACACAATTAAACTACAATTTTGAGATTTTTTTTTGTCATATTTGTCGTAATCCTTATTTATCTATTTCCAACAAGTAATCATTCTTTTTTTAAAAGTAATCTTTGTTTTTTTAAAACTAAATTACAGATTGAAGAGATTTTATTTTTTTACATCAAATTGACCGAAATCCTTCTTTCTCTATTTTCATTTTTCAACAAAAGTGGTCGGTAAATCTCAACTATTAGTTTACACATTGAACTACTCATTTTGCTTACTTTACTCAACTTTTGTATGGATTCAATAATACTTGCAAAGTATTAGATGAACGATAAAGGAAGTGTGAGTGAGAGAGAGGAAGGACGAAGGAGATAAAAAGAGTTAGTTTTATAGTATAATTTTACAATGAAGTACCAAATTTGTCACAGCCATAAGCATAAATGTGATGTTATGCGAAAATTAATTAGTATACCAAGAGTATGAGATGTTACAAGTATCCCTTTTTTCAACCACTTTGTTAAAACAAAACAAAGTGGAATGATTCCGGCCAATTTAACGTTTAAAAAAATATATTTAATTCGCAGTAAGAATTATTTTTAAAAGATGGTATTTTTGTAGATTAACATAGTGGGCTATGACTTGCACTATATTAAAGTACAGATTAAGATTCCAATTCGCGAATGGTCGGTTAAAATCTATTGTAAGAATAATGTTAAATTTATAACGATAACTATGGATCAATTCTATATATATATAGAGTCTGGTTCATATCTGGATGCTCGTATTTTTTTAAAATGCAGACTCTTTTTTTTTTTTGCTTTATTTTTAAAAAAAACTAAAAAATTTAATATTATATGAAACTGGAATTTTTCCATAATGCAGTATTTTTTGTGTGATTTGGATACATATAACAAAATATGTATGTGCAGTCTGTATATACACACACAAAATATTGTATTATGAAAAAATTTTAATTCCATAAAATATTAAAAAAAATTGGTCCGTATTTTAATCAGGTCCGGACTCCCGAATCTGATCATATATATATATATATATATATATATATATAAGAGATGACGGATCTAAAGTATACCTCTTAAATAATATATTTTTATAAATAACATATACTCCCTCTGTTCCAAATTAACTGCTCAGTTTTGACTTTTTTTAAGTCAAATTGACTATTTTTAGAATTAATAATTAAGCATATATAAATATATTACTAAAATTATAAAAATTAGGATTAGTAATAAATTATATATACTTTCTTTTAGTTATAATCTTTTCACCTATATTTTAGCAAAAATAGTAAAAAAAAAATAGTTTTAAAAATGGTCAATTTGACTTTAAAAGGTCAAAACTGAGCAATTAATTTGGGACGGAGGGAGTATTTAATAAAATTACGTCGTTTTAGAGATTTTAAAGATATAAACCCACAAAAATCAAAACTAATTAATTAATGATTATGATTACTATACTAATAGATGATCAAACAGTAGTAACGAGGGTATGAAATTAATTCTCTTTGATTTCATCAAGGATTTGAATTAAATGTCACACAAAACTCCAACTGGAAATAATGAATCAAATAGAATTAATTTGAATTAAAAGTCAACAATATATAATCAACTCGAAGGAAGAATCACAATTTCATATTATTTGATTAATGTTGATTTTTTAAAGTCAATTTAAGGAATTTTTAAATTCAAAATTAACATAAATTCTTTTAATTTTAATTAATACAATGATAAATATTATAAATTATTTCAAAAGTATTACTCGCTGTGAGTTTTATTGTTTCATAATTTTTAATAAGTCATCTCAATTTTGATTTTAAAAACGTGACAAATGAATTTTCAAAACTGAATAATGATCCTATAATTTAGAATGAAATGAGTATTTATGTTTCATGATTTATTAATAAAAATATTAAATTATAAATTAAGCATCACATGCATATTTAAGGTAAGTTTCCCATTAATTATCCCTCATCTCCAGATTGACAATAAGCCACTAATATTGAAATTTATTCTTTAAATTAAGTTGTAATACTATAGAAATTATGAAGAAATTTTAAGGAAAAAACTCTTTTAATGTATAAATACAAAACTATTTTACAAATAAAGAAATTGTGTGGCACGGGATGGAGTAATGAGCTGGCCGTCATGTGAATGGTCTTTGGAGCACATCTGTTGTACTTCTTTTATACATATATATCTATCTAATAAAATACAAATGATTTTGAATTTTCCGCTTACTTAATAAATCATCTGGGTCGTCCAAAGTTTGGGATAAATTCCACCGTTCATACATCTATCTAATAAAATACATCTATCTATCTAATAATCTAATAATAATTTAATAAAATACAAATGACTTTAAATTTCCCGCTCACTCAATAAATTATTTTGGTCGTTCAAAATTTGAGATAAATCATATTGTTCATACAGTGCCGAAGGCACGGGACCCAGCTAGTATATATATATATGGAGACGTTGTTAACTTAAGGTTATGCTTACAACCTATCGTGATAAGCTCCTTCAAAGTTGTAATCTTCCACTGAAAAATCTGTTAGCAAAAGAACTTTGCAGTCCTCCATTTTTGCAGGCAGAGATAAACATGTCGCTGACAGTAATCTAATGGCCCAATAATTCTAAACTCTCATTAATCACAAATGAATTCATAATCAAATCGATAACTTACAACTCATATTCATTACAGTTTCATCTTCTTGAAATTTATTTAAACAAACAGAGCACTTTGTTCCTTTCACAAAACCTTCACCCTGGCCTTTTTATACTTACAAATTGTGATGGCAACCCCATGATCTTCATCAAGAAATTCATCATGGTTTTTTTTTCCCCTTGATTCTGCCTATGGACTTGATATTTGCCTTGATCTGCATCTATACCAAGCTATAAAACACTTGTAATTAGAGGGGTTGAGATTTTGTTGCAACAGTGGCGATGGAATTTGGGATAAGATTTTATGGAGGATCCATCGGAATCATCTTTTGGCAAAGAGGGGCAACCGCCCTCAGAAACTTCTCATCTCTTCTCTGAGCCTCATTCAATTATTGAGCTTATGGTTTTTCCCGTTCTTTGTGTCATAACCCATTATTATTAATTAGTTTTAGACTCCGTAGTTTAAGATTGTAAATGATAATTTTTTTAAAAATTTTAGGTTTAGCTGCGGACATAAAATTTAACCGTTGGATCTACTGATGGACGACCACAATGTATTGTAAGATTAGACTTTTTTTATAATGTTTACTATACATCGTTCCCATATATATATACTAGCTGGGTCCCGTGCCTCCGGCACTGTATGAACTGTGAAATTTATCTCAAATTTTGAACGGCCCAGATGATTTATTGAGTGAGCGAAAAATTCTAAATCATTTGTATTTTATTAGATAGATTAGTATTGAACGGTTAGATTTATCCCAAGTTTTTAACGGTCCCGATTTTTTAATAGCTTGAGCGGGAAACTTAGTTTTTTCAAAATCAATTGTGTTTTGTATAGATAGATATATATATACCGGCATGATTTCAAAGTTCCTAGCAAGAAGATCCAAATTAATCTGTTGGATCATACTGATGTTGTACCATCAACTTGTATTTATTACAACACACTATTAATTCCCGTCCTAACACCAAACAAAAACCTTGAATGATACTCCATCGATCTTACGTACCATTAATTCGGGAGCAGATCTTCTGTCCCAAATTTGTCTGTCCTCCTCTGTCCCCCCAATTAAATTTTAACATATAATAATGCAACACCAAATATAATTGTTTGTTTATGATTATTCACCCCAACAAACATGGCAAAAGGCCTTCCTTCTTTGTTTTTTCTATAGATTGTATCAAAACATACCACATCACCAAAGTAATCAAAATCTACCATCATTCTTGCATCGGCCCAAAAAATGTTAGTTATTAGATCATCTGCATCCACTTGTATAGCATAAAAAGAATTGGGATCATTCAATTGCATTTGTTGTAAATATTCCAACACACCACCTGTTTCCCCTACCTTCATTTCCCTCGTTCTCTTAGAGCGCAAATAATTCTTATAATCATCAGGAATAAATCCAAGATATTGACGACCACCAGCTTGCCTACTCAAAAATTCAAAGGTAGCTTTTGGAGCAATTCTTGAACAATCAGCCATATCAGCTTCAACGATTTGTGCTAGATTCATGCTCCTATTAGACCTAAAAAATTGGATCTTTCTAGGACTTGAAGTCACATGTGTATGATCAGCCACAAACTCAATGACCTGATATTTACCAGTTAAATGAAAATTAATTTTCATCCTTGCTTTACACTCGAATCTTGTCTCAGCCCGATGAGATTTCGCATAAACATCACGTTTATCATATCCACGTTTACCTTCAGCAGAACAAACAAAAAGCCTATCTCTCAACTGATTATCTTCGCGTTTGTGTGCTTTACTTCTTCTAACATTGAAACCAACATGATATGCATATGTATTGTAAAAGTCAAATGCTTGTTATTCTGTTGCAAACTCCATGCCAATTACTGGAATTAGCTCTTACCAAATTCTAGAATGAATTGCACCAACATTTTCGTTACCTTTTGCACCATCCAACTTAGTTTCGTTACTTTCATTGTCTACAAAATGATTCAAGTCAATACCACTATCGAAATCTAACTTTCGACGTATTTGAGTTTCATATTCCACACTACTATCTGTAAAGTCCATAATCGTTAGTGAAAAAAAAATCCTATCAGATGGGGAATATCAATTAAATAGTGTACATAATAATATTTAACAAAGACAAGCAGAACTCAAGTTGTCACAAAGATTAAAAAATATAGAACTTGAGAATAGGGAATCTCTTCAATATAGAAAGAACAAAACTAAGAAGAAGAAAAACTTATATGGCATAAGAACGAAGAAGATGAACACCGGTTTATGGAGTTGTGCTCTTCCCCTTTTCAGATTGACCAAAAAAAGGCAAATTCAAAGCATTTGATGATGTAAACGTAGATGAGATCGAGATGACTGATGTAGAAGATGAAGAGACTTTAGGAAAATCAGAAAAAGTTAAAAGCATATTTTTTTATTAGGAGATAGCAGAGTTACGGTTAAGCTAAGACTGATAAGTTAGAGTTAATTAGTATGGTCAGATGTCAAAATTTAATTGGGGGACAGAGAATCTGCCCTCCATTAATTCTGGATCACCGTATATATAATGTAATTACTGGATATATACTAGATAGGTACGTACGTAATCCACGCAAGGTACGTACGTACAGGGTTTTATTAACATTTGTACAGCGTATATATAATTAATTTACTCACGTCCAACACGAATTGGTTGAGGGAAAATTAAAAGAGAGAAGGCGGCGGCTCAAGGAAGTGTACAGGAAGAAATATAACATATACTCGATCGATTATCAATTGTTATTCGGGTAAGTTAATTGTTCATACCTACTTTGAACAGTAGATCTATAAAAGACTTCATGTGAAAAATGCATGCTTTATTCTGCCAGATTTATATAACATCTATGGTGGGTGGAGATTGAGATTGAGATGGAGATGAGAATTAATTTAATAGTTTTGTTTCTTGTTTCGAATTTGGTTATTGTTTAACATAATTATTTTTTATGAAATTAATATGATTGTTTCATGTTGACGATGTTGATACATGATAAAATTTATATTTGTACTCTTTAAATTAAGTTGACGCATCGATCTAGTATTTATTTTAATCTTTTAGAGATGTACATATTAATGTATCTTTAGAACTTTGTATTTATATTTGTTTCGGTATTACATGTACACTTGAAACTCTTTTGTTAGTAATGGTACGTGTCGCATGTACCGTGACATTATATCTTTGTTAAAATATGTTGTATGGTATACTTGAGCTATAACCATATGTGAGGATACCACATACATGTCATTTTGGTACCGAGACATAACACATTTCGTGGTGCAGTGTGATTAGTCCACAGCAACTCCATTTTGTGCTCCGGTGAGAATTGGTCATATGGTGATTTTGTTGTGCGAGATGTATGGATCGACCCTAGCTAGCTTTGTGTTCTGTTCTGTTTTACGGATTTGTGATATTTGTGCCGAAAATACCTTTCGATTTTGCATATATCTGAATTGAACAGTCCTCCTATGTATAATTATCTGTGTGACATTGGCAAGATATATTTTTATTTTGTTCTGAATTTAGTATAAATAGTACTAAATCATTTGATTTCATTCCAGTTTAGTTCATTTAATTGAGTTGTTTATTAAAATTTATTATTTTTACATTTCATATTCGAATTGGTCATTTGACTGTACTGTGTTTTCGATCGGCTGGTTTTCAATGACACCTGAAAAATACTCCTTACAATAAATGCCGCGAACATTTATTCCACGAGTATAACAATTAATTAATACATTAATACGTACGTACTATCTCAATACTCTCTCTATCCATTATATATATATACTAGTTGGGTCTCGTGCCTTCGGCACTAAATGGACAATAAAATTTATCTCAAACTTTGAACGGTCCAGATGATTTATTGAGTGAGCGGAAAATTCAAAATAATTATTAGATAGATAGATAGATGTATTTTATTAGATAGATGTATGGACGGTGGGATTTATCTCAAATTTTGGACGGCCTAGATGATTTATTAAGTGAGCGGGAAATTCAAAATTATTTGTATTTTATTAGATAGATATACTACTAATCACAATTTTAAAAAATAAAAATATATTAACATCATAAGTTAAATTAATTTTAAAAATTAACTCAGATCAAAGTAAATTAATTTGTTTGGCATTAGACACCGGCCCCACCTCAACAAATGCGCTAAATCATTTCATATTGATTTTTAACTAAAATTCATTCTACTAATTATACATTATTTTGTAGGCTTAATAAATCTCAATCGCATGACTGTTTTTCTATATAAAAAAAAAAAGAAAGTACTATCATTATTTCAAAATAAAAGATATAATTTAACTTTTTATATTAATTTATAAAATTTTAATATTCAAAGTTGATACTTATTTATATATTTATGCTTAGTACAAATTAATAATTATAACTATTAATGTAAAATGCGTAAAAAATTACTACATTCAATTTATTAGTTTTACAACTTGAACAATTCATATAAATTTTGAATTTTAAGATAATCATATAGTTTTGCTTATAATTTTCATAATCATTTATAATTGTTGTAGTGCTATATATATATATATATATATATATATATATATATCTCAGCTTTCTCCAGCGAACTAGAGAGAGCGAACTAAGAACGAACTGACTATAGCGTTATAGTGACAGAAACCGTCGCTATAGCATAGAAAAACGGCTTTCTATGTTATAGCGATGGAAAAAAACGTCGTTATAGCCACTTCGTTCTTAATTCGCTCCCTCCAGTTCGCTGGAGAAATTGACTATATATATATATATATATATATAACCAGGATCCTATCAGGGATCCCGGATTTTCTTAACTTACGGAATTTTATTTTTATTTTATTTTTTTGTTTTTTTTAAAAACAACTAAAAAATAAATAATATTTTATGGAATTGGAAATTTTTTTTCATAATACAGTGTTTTTTGTGTGCTTTGGATACATATAACAAAACAGTCTGTACAAACCTATTTTGTTATATATTTCCAAATCACACCTAAAACACTGTATTATGAAAAAATTCCATTTTCATAAAATATTTTAAAAAAAATTAATTGTTTTAAAAAAAAAAATCCGTCATTTAAGAAAATTCGGGATCCTGATAGAAACCAGACTTTATATATATACACACGACGGCATGAAAATACTAATCCACAATATATATTAAGTGGTAATTTTGACACATTTAAGAACTGAGTTGCAACTGATCTCCTGTGGCTCTCGATCGGAAGAGTAATAGAAAGTTCAAATCCAGCTCATATATAATTAATGTAAGAGCTGCAGGTTCCCTATCATTTTTAATAAATAAATAAATATATATATAGCTCTTCTATGTCTAATTATCATGTTTGTGTATTTTTATCCGTATTTGAGGGTCAAAATATAAATGAATAAAATATTCATATTTAAGCAATATATGCTGATCGATCAAATGAAATCTATCTAATAAAATACAAATGATTTTGAATTTCCCGCTCATTCAATAAATCATCTTAGCCGTCCAAAGTTTAAGATAAATCCCACCGTCCATACATATATCTAATAAATCTATCTAATAAAATATAAATGATTTTGAATTTCCCGCTCACTCAATAAATCTTCTTGGTCGTCCAAAATTTGAGATAAATCCCACCGTCCATACATCTATCTAATAAAATACATCTCTCTATTTATCTAATAAAATACAAATAATTTTGAATTTATCACTCACTAAATAAATCATCTGGGCCGTTTAAAATTTAAGATAAATTTTATTGTCTATACAGTGCCGGAGGCACGGGACCAAGCTAGTAAATATAATATAATACTAGTACTACTACTCCATTAATAGTACGCCTGGACCTATCTATACATAGAATTGAATTCATTGAGCCACCCAGCGCCAAACTTTAATAAAAGCTACCTACCTATCTTTATCGATCAATTAGTTTCAACTGGCAAGCCGGCCGGCGGGCATGAAATAATTAAGAGGTACTTCTTCATTCAACTTTATAATTACTACATTACTAAAAAAATAATCATTTGTGATGACCAAAATTCATTACAAAAAGTAGGAAAACCATCACGAAAATTTTTCGTGATGGCTTTAAGCATCACAATGGTCGTCTTGTATACGCCCATCATGAAAGGTTTTACGTGATGATTTTGACAATCACGCAAACACTTAGTGTTTTTATGATGATTAATACAATCACATTAACACATAATCTATTGTGATTGTCATAGTCATCACCAGTGATGAAGCTAAAAGCTTTTAGCAGTGGGGTCAAAATTATTACTAAATTATAAAAAAAAAAGTTGGTGAAGGTTCGGGGGCAGCGCCCCCGAGATAATTTTTTTTAATACTTTATACTTTCGGGTGTGTATATATATATTATATTACAATGAAAATATAATGAGTAATAATATATGGTATATATACACTATATTGACTCATAATATATTTTTTTAATCATAACTGTTCATAAGTAAGTAATTTATTATTTATTTTTAAAAATAATATATATTAGATTATTATTTAGTTTAAAATATTATAGAGAGATATATATATTGAAAGGATGAGTCATATATGATTAAAATTTGATTGACAAAGTTATAAATTTTTAATTTGACCCCGTATAATAGAAATTTTATAAAATTTTAGTGGGGTCAATTTATATATATTCTTTAAAATTTTAAAATTTTATTTTACATTATAAAATAATTTTTTTTCCAAGTAGGGTCAATTGACCCCACAAAATTGATGTGGCTTCACCACTGGTCATCTCAAAAAAAAAGACTTTAGGGACATTAGTATAATTTATTTCACTGTATTAATTATAACTATATTAATTATATTAAATGATACTTGTAGGATTGGAACCCTCCCCCCATTTGTAAACTAAATAACGAGTATTACCACTACACCAAGGCCCATATCATGATTATAATTTTAAAACAAAATATAAAAGGAAACATATGTGAGTTGACTTACTAAACAAAATTACTTTCACATAAGATTTGGTGATTGCAATGACAGTCACAAATACTCTATAATGATTGAAAAATTAATCATCACTGAGAGTCATCATATATTTTATTATTTTGTGATGGCTTAAAAATTCCATCACAAAATACTTCTTTTTATAATTGCAAATAAAAGTCGTCACAAAAATCAATCTTTTTAATGATTTTCACGGCCGTCATAAAATATTTTTTTGATTATTTCTATAGCTTAAATGCAATTATGAAAAAGATATCTCTAGAAGTGATGACTTAGTATGTCATAAAAAGAAAATTTATTTTGCGCAAAAAAATTGGTGTGATTGACATGGTCATCACAATTATAATACAATGATGACAAGATTAGTTATCACTAAGAGCCATCATATATACTATTATTTTTTGATTGCTTAAAAAATACATCATAAATTACTATCTTTTATGAATGTTTTTTAAAAACTGTCATAAAGTTTCTTATTTTTTTAGTAGTGCTATTACTACTATCACTATCTAAGGCTATATATGTACGTATGTTTGTTTGGTTATATATATTAGTAATTTATAGGTGCACCAAATTAATTAATAATGCTAATTGCTATTGCTATTGCTATTGCTATTGCTTGCCACCATATTCAATTTAACCACCTTTAATTAATTAGTGGGTGCAATCTCACTTGCAGGAGGCCCTTAATTTGTTGCTTCTTTAACAAATTATTACTATATAACTACTACTACTACTATTTAATTTTGATACTTCATTTTGAAACAAACTACTAGTAATTAGTAATATATATATATATATATTTATATCGAGCAGCGAAAATAGTTTGGAGAAAAACATGTTTCACCAATAAAAGATACTATATGAACTTAATCCAACTGTATGTATGTATGTATGTATGTAGTTCCATAAATTACCAACTTTGAAGGTTGTTGGCGATGATAATAAATTCTACGGATGTTCCATATATGGCCAAAACCTACTTCCTCCTCCGTTCCTTAATACTCTATAGGTTGTTTTAGAGTTGTGCACAAGTATTAACGAAATAATTGTATAGCATTAAATATATTATCAATTGTCTATATTGCCATTGTATTAAAAAAAGATAATGTTATTTATTAGACAAAAAATAGTGAGAGAATCAAAGTTATATTTTTTATTTGGGGTAATATTGGAAACTAAGCAATTAATGTTTATTTAAAATTCTCAAACGACTTATATTTAGAAACAAAAACATTTCTCTAAAACGATTTATATTAAGGAACGAAGAGATAATTTTACATAAGACGACACGCAACAATCAAAAAGCCAACGTCAAACATTTACTAGTATTAATTTCCCTCCGGCTCCATGCCATGCATCTAATAATTAATTAATAAATTATTCTAATTTGAAAATTCATATTTACGCATACAAAAATGATAGTTAAAATTTAATTTTAAAAATATACATGCCCATTAATATGTAGTTTCTGGTAAATACCAGTTGTACGAAAAGGTTTTCGCACCTAACAAATTAATCACAACTATTACTATTAATTAATAGCAAATGTTAAGGCTGCTGCGTGAGCGACTCAACAGTCTCACTCGTCCATTAATATGTATGTATGTGACTTGGAGGTACTGTTTCTTTACTCTCTCAACAATTTTACATCTCATTTACTAGAATATTTAAAAATCATTTAAATATTATTTCACTCAAATGATCTAATTTATGGAAGATCTTCCTATATTTATGTCTCTAGTAATAATAAATTGATTATTTCATGACCTTTTGTCGGGTGGTGAAACTCAACCATATCATGGTCATAAAATAAAAATGATTTGGATGTAGGAAGTAGAAGTAGAAGTATGAAATATACACCAACCAAAGCCCCATAATGGGTATAAGAAAAATTCACAACTTAAATTAAAAATACACATTCTTAATCAATTCCGGTCAGGAGAATATATTTCATTAAAATACATATACGTCTATAAATTAATTATCAACGAAAATCATTAAAATACAAACAGGACGGGCCCACAAGACAAAAATGAAGAAAAACCAACCACCGTAGAACACCCTCTAACCTAATCCCCCCACAACAGGGATCGGAATTTGGCACCTATCAACTGAAATTGAAAAGAAGAAAAAGAAAAAGTATTCTCTATATATAACAGAAAAATGAATGCCTTTTCCCAAGTCCAGCCATATATCATCATATTCATGAAGCAGAAAAACCAGCTTCATCCAAGACCATATGGCTTACTTGAGTTTTATCATGTACAGTGGGGCTCGAGTATTCCCCTCCATTTTCCGAACTAATTACCTCAGATGAACCGCTGGATGACACATCACTATTACCACTATGGAAACTCTTTGCTGCTAATGACGGGTTTCTTTGACCACCAGTAGTTGCAGGAACCTGGCCCTCCTCTGCTAGTTTTCTGAGAAGGTTCATGATAGTAGGAATGAACTTGGTGGATAAGGACAGAATTCCAGGAAGCTGTAAAAACACAAGAAAAATAAATAAGGCCAACAATTAGTCAATAACAAGATATCAATTTCTTACAATACAAACAACTATAACAATTGTATGAAGTACTACTAAAATATCATTTTTGTTGTTTTCAACTTCAACCAAATTAAATCATTTTTAAATTTTAGGATTTCACAAATCGACTACATGTATCTCTAATCTTGGGATGGAGGGAGTATTTGGGAGTTGGGACCATGTTATAGAACACAATTATAGAATTTATCCAACTAAAATGGACTATTGGAACTCCTTAATTGAACTCGCTTCCAGCACTGGGGGAACCAAAAGTTTAAATAACTCAACACTCACAGCGCCATTGCGGAATTCACCCGAGATGTCTAGCTGCACCCACAGGGCTTTGGTAAGTAGATAACCAACAAAGATGACGAGAAGCCACAGAGGATTCCTGCCATTAGGAAAAGAAAATATTAGGTCAGTCCTGTAGCACAAATCCATCCAACAAAAAAAACAGAAACAAATACCTCAAAAGTGTCATAAATTCATTGAACCCTAGCACTATTAAGGCAACAATAGCCCATGGAGGTGGTAACCAGTTGTTACTACGCCTGCTAGCTTCCTGAAAGTCAAGATATAGGAGAGATAAAATCATGAATTACTGACATTAGAAGGGGAAAGATGATCTTCAGAATAGTAGTGTGTATGAGATCATGCCTGAGCAGCAATAGCTTGAGTAACAGTGTACTCGGTCTCTGTCTTAAATTGCCTCCATAAAGATTTGCACTGGACAGGAGTAATCAATGTATTTGACGCCGGAACCTGAGTTGGAAGAATTTAAGGCAAGAAGAAATTAGTGCAGAAGAATGAGGGTAGGTCCTCATAAAATACCAAACTTACAAAATACAAACTGATATTTTGTTGCTTGTGTGTGAGAGAGGGGGCAAGTACACTTATGCATGTTCATTTGCATGTAAAATGTAAATATGTGTGTGAGAGAGAGAGAGAGCACAGGAGGACAGAAAACAGGCATTAGCTTTCCTGAGGAAACAGTGACTTGCAATAATTACCAGACAAGTAAAATTGGAAATATTTGAACCTTTTGCAGTAACACTAATTTTGTATCAATCTATGCCTAGCTGAATACAAGGTTAAAAAACAATCGCCCACATGGAAGCCTTTGACAATAAGTTGTTTTACAGATACAACCCTACAACAGCTAGAGTTTAGTAATTCAAACAATTATATATGCTATATGCAAGAAAAATATATCAGCTCATGGATATGACGATTAAATAACAATGCTATATCCTGAAAGTTTTCTTAGAGTTCAATGTTCATTATCTGATAAATCTAGTAATTTCTATAGTAGAACAACATGCCTGCACAAAGTTACACTTTGTCTATAAATTTTGAATGAAATAGATCACCTCTTCCCAAGTGCTTGTAGCCAGAGCATCAAGTGAAGTGGTGGCTATATTTGTTGCAGTACCACTCTTCGTATCAACTAAAGCAAGTGCTAGGGTATTTTCAATATTATCAGCAGCATCATCCAAACGAATGGCCGCCATAACAGACAGCAGTTTCAACGACTGAAATAAAGTAAAGATGTTATAAATCTATACAAGCAAAAATAATATATATATATATATAAAGTTAAAATATTTATTCCATAAATGTGATGAAGGATATCATACTGCAGAGCGAGCAGTTTTGGTAATTGCACGAATGTCTTCCTTCCCAGTCCAGACCCGCGGCATTGAATCAGAGTCGTGGCTAAATAATGTTGTGAACCTGACAGTAATATTACAGTCAATCCCCATAGTTAAAAGTTAAAACAACTAATCCGAAAGAACTCAATGTTGAGAATCCAAATTAATGAAACATAAGGATCTAATATTGCAAGAAGTCAGTACCTGTCCTTCATACGGATCATAACTCTCCCAGCTTCTTCTTTTGCCTTCCCTTCAACAACTCCTCTTGCATAATCCTCCAACCTTGAAAGCATTTTATCCTTGTCTTGTTCATCCATTTCAAACCCAGTTAGTGCAATAGAAAACCCAGACAAAGCTGTTTCACTCTCGCGCCGAAGAAGTTTCCTAATTGCAGGCCAGGTGTCATCACCAGCTCCATCTAGAAGGGCTTCCACAGGGGCAGATAATGCCGCATTTAATTTTCCCTGCACCAGAAATTCTCATCAGAAGTCGAGCTCCGTATGACAAAGATTGTTGAATATACAATCAAAGAAATCCACCAAGTACAATTTTGAGATTTAAACTATTCAACTAGCTATACGACCCATGGATTAGTAACATGTTAAATGATGTGTAAATATAATTAACATTGCAAATCATGACGTATGTTCTTTTTTCTGCACTGCGCTTCACCCCATTTTCCAGCACACACATTTCAGTATTTCACCCTGTACAATGGAAACATGTAGTCTTTTCTTGCATTATGCTTGCCATTTCAACACTCGTATTTCTCTTCGAGACATTCAGACATTTATGCTGAAGGTAAAAAGTACCAATATTTCCAAAACTTTACATAATACTTGTCTAGAAATGATTTCAAATCTACCCAAAGCGATATCATTGCCGACTCCTAAGGTCAGGTAACAGTTATTACTACCTCATATAATGTAGTAAGCTCAGACAGTTTGGAAGTACGAACTGCAGCAACATGTGCATCTATATCACGTCGAAGCTTGTCCCTTACTTTCACGGAGTCCCAGTTTGCCTGCCTGATGATGACATCTGTAATGTAAATGGGAGTTAAATGTTCAATATGTATATTGCTAGGTAAGTATCACCGCAAAGATTACTACTATCTCTGCAGTACTTTAAATATTACAAAATTTAACTACAAGAGAAATAAGTTTTACGTATTAGAAGTATAAAAAACTGAAATGGCATTTTGTAACTTGTAGTTATACCTGCACTTCCTTCATCGAATAGGTTCATAAAGGAGTCGGTGCAGTCGCGAGCAGCCACAGCAAATCCTTGTCCTCCATTTAAAGCATTATCAAATGCTTCTTTAAATTTGTCCAGAGTTCCAGACCTTATGTGCCCAAGCATGGAATGGTAGGCCGGTTGGACAAGCTAATCAATCAGAAGAAAACAAATGAGATAAGAAAATATATATTCACACAGACTGTAAAACAGAGTATCATCCTGCAAGTACGTCAAACGAAATCTTTATTTCACAGGAGAGAAACATAGAAAACAATGACCTGTAGCAATTTTTCTTCCAACTGCTTTCGCTTAGCAGATCTAACACCCTCTTCAAAATATGTAGCTTCTGCATCATACCTGAAAAGGAAATATTTCTTATAAAACACATTTTATTTTTATCTTGACAGAAGAACATCAGCGATATTCTGCAAATGAAGCTACAAGGCCAGATTGGTGTTAACTATATGTACTGGAAGGCAAAGAAACCAATTCAAAGATAATGTTGACATACAAGTAATGGTTTTACTTAACAGTGAGATAATCAACTATATCTTCCCACTAAACCACCATCACCACCACTATAAGTTACTTCTGTAATCCATCATAACATGTCGCTTTGGCAGTTCCTTAAATGTTGACTCTTAGCATATGAAAAAAAATCATATAAATGAATGATGTATAAACACTACTTCCTTAACAAAGACTAAATTCTTGTTCATATAACTATCCTAGAAGTTAGAATTACACCTTTAATTTTATGATAGAGCTCATTTAAAGACTTGTTACAACTCACAGGTAATGCATGTGACCTAAAATTTGAAATGAGAGTCCTTCTTGGGACCTAAACTCAGCTTTTAAATCAAGTGATGTCCTATTATACTCGACCAAAGTTAGTATAATATTGGACAAATTTATATATGTTTTCCTAACTTTGAATTCTATGGAGGAATCTTTCATTTGGGCTAACTTTAAAATATGGATTTTCTAAAAACTCAATCCAAACTCAAAAAAAAAACATGGCATTTAGAAGAGTTGGCGTTGCCCTGTCAATTTTATGTGCAGGTTCTGAGATAAATGCAACCTTATATTGAGGCATTATTCCTAATTCTAGGTTTAATACAGCACTTCTGTACACTTGGAACCAGCTATACCACCAACTTGACCCTTAAAATAACACATAGAAAGTCGACAATAAACCGAACTAAACTAATGAATCAAAACTTAACACCTTCTCCACTCCAATTGCCTGCACCAATCTAGCCCAACATAATTTCCTGATTGCTTACAAGATTATACCTCCTAAGTTTCTCATAGCCATGGATACCAAAATTACTCTAATAAATACTTAGACCCAAATCGAATGGATCTTGTCTCAAAATGAAATCAAATCAATCTGTTTATTAATGTCTCAGTAACGATAAAACTATGTAAAGGAGTTGTCTAAAAATATAATTAACATAACAAACACATTAAACAATAAAGGGAAATGTGGGCTATTATCGGTTTATAAATGAGGAGACACCACTGTCTATTGCTCAATAATGGATAAGGCAATACCTTTAAACAACAGTAGATAAAAATCCTCTATTATGTTCCCTTGTCACGCAGCCCTTGGTTTTTAGTTTTGCTATAATTTTACCCTGAGAGGCCAACCCCTACTCCCAATCTATTGACCGCATTCAAACAATTTGGAAATCTATAAGTTTTCCAAGCCCAACCACCCAAGGCAACCTATAATATTTTGTTGCATATCCATTAAAACATGCCCCTACTCACAGTCCAGTAATACTGCCATACTTCTTAGGGATGGTGACTTTAAGCGGGAATTAACTAGCCATCAAATTTGCTTCTGAACCACAAAAAATAATATATGCACATCAGAGGAAATGAACTTACTCCGATAGACAAGTGTCAAGAATTAAACTAAGTTTCTTCCCAAATCCTGTTACTGGATGAGATTGTACAGCCTCTTCCACGTCACGCCAGTTCTACAGTAATCAAAGATCAAAAAGATTAGTAACAAAGTTTGAGAAAAACAAAAAAAATGTTATGATAATCACAGAAAACAAGGTACCTCATTTGCAATAAAAGATGAATACTTTTCGTTGGCAATTTCTTCACAACGTACAGTAGCCACCATGACCTATAGAATATCAAAGGCCCAAAATCAAGATAAGCTATGCAAATAATTTCGTTAATAAATGCTACAGAGTAGATCTTGATACCATTACCTTGTGGGCAGGTAGGTCAAGGTCCTTATTCTCCTTGATGACCTTCCAGATTTCTTGTGAACTAAAAGAGAACCCCGAAGCTGGAACTACACCCCGCCTATCTCCAGCAAGCCCACCAGGTGTTATAGACTGGTAGAATCGTTGCCTCAAACTACTGACCTTCATTTTAAACACACAAATTCAGAATAGAATTTATTATCCAAGTAGGAACTGAATTCAACTTGGGAATCACAACATTGCAATACCATGCACTGAAATAATGGGACACTTCCGATATGATTATATGATTTTCTTCATTTATATTTTTGATGATTACATAAAAAATAAAGGTACCAAAAAAGGAAAATATATTATCACTAAATAACCCAGCTGATAATGAAACATCATAAACAAGATAATTTTAGCTATACTGCAATTTCTTTTACATTCTCTTCCACTAAAACAAGTAACGTGGTAAGCACGTCTTGTATTCTACAAAGAACAAATAAAGATCGCTATCCAATGCTGCCAAAATGTCACCGACACAAAATCAAACATGTATAAAGAATACCTGCTCTTTAAAATGTTCTTCCTTCTCTTCATAACTAGAAAGAGCCACAACTTCAACCTAGGTATTTCAGCCAAACATTTGTTGTGAGTAAAATTTCTCCATCTCAATAAACAAAAAAATATGCATACATATGGTGAAGCTAATTGTAACCACGAGGTACTTACATTAAAAAATTCACTTAGTGGGGTTTCTTTGTGGGCTTGTGGCTTAGGAACAGAATCCCATATCTATAACCAAGAAAAAGCTAGAAAATCAACAAAAACAAGAATATTTATAACCAACAAAATCAGCATGTGTTTTACCTTCTGAATATCTTCTCTTAAAACAGGTTCCAAATTTTCCAGAGGTGTCTACATACAAACAAAGAATAAGCATATTCAAACTCCTACAGCTTATAAATCCTTTTCCAAAGAATCTAGAGATGCTAGTATGCTACCTATACAATAAACTAACTACTACCTTCAGATATAACATGAAATACTAGAAAAAGTGTGGAAACGCACCCTTGTTTTATCGCGTATGACAAACATCAAAGTTGTTTTACGAGGACTAAATAATCGCATCATGACCTGTAAATGAAAATCATAAAAAGTTAAACCCTTGATGCATTTGCAATCTAAAACTAAAGCTCAGAGATGCAAGATTACCTGGAATACAGTTTTCAATAGAGGCTTATTCGCAGCCTGCTCACGCCCAATGTCATGGCACCACCTAAGTAGTATAATCTTTTGAGAGAATTGCAAGCATAAATATAAACTTCAAACAAAAAACATCCATTATTTTCAGAAATTTTTTCAAATCCAGACTCCAGAGTATACATGTGTGTGTGCTGAAAACAAACTTACATATTTATTAACACAATATCTGAAACAGCAAGGGCAAAAAGTGCACTCTGCTTTTCAAATGCAGTATCATCCTGTAAAAGAATATGGGAAAAGTATCGAATGAGGAACAGGAAGCAAAATTATGTCTGTACTCTCTTCAGAACTGCAACAAGCAAATATCAGACACCTAATGCTACGAGGAATCGATGATTATTTCCAAAGGCTATATATGGCATCATATGGTTAATCCCAACCGACAGGACTTTCAAAATTAACCCATTGAATCCCAGATTGCCTCATATAATTTAAGTATGGCCCTATAAGTGAGATGCTAGCAATTCTTTTATCCCTTACATATTGGTTCGCAAGTAATAACAAAGTTTATAAGCTTAATTTATGTAACACCCATATATAAGGTTCACAACTTTTATTATCATCTACATCGAGCAATTGATATTCTTCAAATGAAAGGAGAAAACAAACTATCATAATAAGGGAAGGGAAAAAAGGCAAAAAATGAATTTCTATGAGGATTTTCTTTTCCTAAATAGGTGTTAGACAGTCCTCTACCGCCTCAATTTTGGTGGGCACCTAGGCACCTACCAAGGTAGAATTAGTCTTTTACCTATCGATTTAATGAAAATTTTGAAACTCTATAATACTTGAAATGAGTTTCTTGTGCCTTATCAGATTGTTTTCTTGGTAATTTTCATGTACATTTTAGAATCGTTACATCTACTGTATGCCATATATATTGGGTTTGTTCAGTTTGGTGCAATAGTGTCTGGTGGTCCAAACACACCACGCAATTTTGGTGCTTTGTGTTTGGACTTCAAATGCTACGTTTGAAAGTTAAATAAGTTGCGTTTGAAAATAAGTTGTTAACAAGATTTTTTTCTCAAGTGTGCTTGGAGAGCTTGCAACTCCCAAATGCATTAAATGCAGCAAACGCCGCTAGACAAAGAAGCACATTATATACAAATAAATAAAATAGAAAGATAAAAGAACCTTGTTTAAGTTAACTTTGTTTACGTATAAAAGAACCATGTTTAAGTTGAACTGGTTTGTGCTTTTAGTTTAATATTACGTCTGCAAAGCTACAGTTACTTGACAGATTTATATATGCATGGAGACCCTCATTATCATTCCTTATTTAAGTTTAAAAAAATGGTCCACAACCATGTAGAAGAAAGTGAAAAACAAGAATCGCTACAAAATAATATAATAATAATAGATATTATGAGACAAAATAGAGTTGATACAATATAAAAATTAGAAGTGATGAAGAAGAAATGACAAAGCAAATTAAGTCATGACATAAACAGGCACTCCACCTCTCCTCGTTCTCTTCCATCAGTACCCTCCAGATCCATTACAATGGTACAAGGCTCAATGCCAGCACATCTTGCCATCCATATACCTTTCGTGGTTTGAGACCTGTTAGGAATTGGTTACATTCAGTTCCCTAAGATCTGGTTAAAACAAAAAGTGATCCAACATGAGAAGATTACAAATACATGCCTTCCTTTAAAAGCATCCATCTCTCTGAAGTTGGTGCGAAACAAATGATTGAGTAGTGTACTTTTCCCTGGCAGAATAACAGGAAAAAAATTGTTGGAAAAAACATAAACAAACTCGTGAAGAAAGCGAGAGCTATCCTGTTAAGCCCCATACTTATGAACCAGATAGGGAGGAGATAATCAGAAATAAAATTGTGAACCAATAAGGAGGAGGTTGAGTATTCAAGTATGCTTTTAGCTGTTAGAAAATTACTTGTTTTAAGCTCATAAGATTTACTAGACAAGTTATTTACTAGGACATAAGACAATTACATACCACTACTTTGGGGACCCATGATGGATACAACGGCATATGAAAGTCCGCATTCGGAAAGTTTCACTTCCTTCATAAAATTTTCAAGTCCAGAAACATTGAAAGTGCCATCCCCATCTATGAGGTGAGTGGAGCAACATTCTCCGTCTTTATCTGAAACAGTAAAAATTTGAATTAGAACAAATTATTAAGTATAGCTTGTGACTAATAAAAAAACAAAAAAAAATATTTATAACTTGTGTCGGGCCATAATATTTATGTAAGATTTACAAAAAACTTCGAATTCAAGCAAACAAACTTACTTCAGAATAACATACTCTTTCTTCAATCCAAAAAGATCATATTTTTGTTTAAAAACCAGGAATTTCTTTGAGAACCTACAACAAGCTAAGCATGAGAATGGTCATACCTAACTTATCAATACATTTCTCGGAATGGGCTGCATAGTAAACTCAATACAATAACAATTTAGGCGCTTAATCTTGAACCTTGTCTATTTATTCTTTCTCAGGCTCCCCTAAGAGGAAAATACTTACTTCAACTAAGCTAAGGTATCCATCAAAGCTCAAGCTCCCCTAAGCAATGCATTGATTTATACTGTTCCCAATACAAACTCAATACTCAAGTAACTAATTCTCTTCAATTCCCATATTTCATTAGCAAACATAACCAAATCACAACAAGTAATAACCAAACAGCTTAAATAAGCTCCAACCAAGCTCAAAGTATGTTCCAAGCTCAATCATCAGTCTACTAAAATTGATAGTAGATCTAAATCGAATTATAAAACATATTAAATAAGTAGACAAATCTGTTCTGCACTGAGTTGGACAAGACCTCGGGAAACAAGATCAAATTGGAGCATACCAATAACATACGAATTAACAAACTAAGATATTTGAGAACAACACAAATTTAAAAAGCAGTTAGAGAAATTTATATACTTTAGGGTTATATAGTTTGCATACACAGAAGCATAACCCTAACGCGGATCATTAAATCAGGTGGTTCAATATTCGAATTCTACTCTAAAACGATTGAATGTTAAAGCGAATAGATTACAGATCGAATGGATCAGAAGATGTTCAAAGTTCATACCCATGAGAGAGAAACTCGATTGGATGAAGGCCTGAGCAATAGTATTGAAGAAGACGAGAGAGAGGGAAGTAGGATCTCAGAATATGTATTACTACTAACTTCTTCTCTCTAACTCTTTAATGGTGGGCTTTACTGTCCGATGGTGATAAATATATACATGATCAAAACACGAACAAGTAAACAATATTTAAATTTTGGTAGAATATTATTCAACTTTGAACAGCCAAAAATTAACATCTTTTATAATTTAATTTTATATGTTTTAAAAAATTATAGTTAAACATTATTTGGTTATATTATTCCATCTTTATAAACTATAGACTTTTTAGATTGAAATATAAACTGAACATAAAACATTACTATGTATTGACAATAATTACCAAATCAGGTGGAATAAAGATAAATAAAACATATGTATATTAACGGTGAGGATCAAGAATATACTCCTTAAATAGCATATCGCCTTAAATAACATATTTTTATCAAACGATGTCGTTTTCATGGGACGCGGTAGTATTTTTGTAAATACAATGTCACCGCGTATTTACAAAAATGTCACCGCGTCCCATGAAAACGACGTCGTTTTGATAAAAGTATGCTATTTAAGGCGGTATGCTATTTAAGGAGTATGCTCTTGATCCTTACCGTGTATATTAATTCATTCATTAATATTAGTTATATTCATAAAATATAAAGCTTGAGGGAAAAAATACTATTTTATTTAGGGTCTCGATTTTTATAATTTTAAATATTTCCTAAATACGCATATGATTAATACATTAATTATTCAACATCAAATATTAAGCAATTATTACGTATGTATTTAAGACCCATAATTTGTCATTTCTTTAATTATATAAAAATTACATCAGTACAATGTTAGCCACTATCACCTGTTTATATTGCAAAGCACTCTTTGATTCTTAGTTTTTATTGCTATTATAGTATTATTTTATAGTAATATTATGATCCATCCTCTCATCTAATATACCTTGTTCACCCCCCTTTAGCGACGGATCGGACGACGATTCGGTCCGTCATTATATATAGAATTGTCGCTATATATTGTATGTCACTAAAAGCTAAGACGACGATTCTATATATATCGATGGACCGAATCGTTACCCGGTTCGTTGCTAAAGGGGGGTAAGCAAGGTATGTTACATAAATGATGAATTTAAGATCTGGACCGATATTATGATATGCAATATACGCGTGCAACAAAATTTACATGATTATTAAGACTAGTTAGCGTGTTCGATAGTGACTTATAAATTGGTTAAATCAATTTATAAGTTATTTATTATTATTTTTTTGTTTGATAATAACTTATTTTTTTATATAAGTTGAGTTTTAATTCAAAAAAAATGTATCATATTTTAAAATGATTTATAAGCAGTGGCGGAACCAGGGGGGCCAGGGGGCAGCTGCCCCCGGTAGGGTGGCGGCAGGCGGGGAGCAGGCCAGGGGCAGGGAGCAGAGGCGGAACTAGGGGTGGCGGGGCGGGGGCATTCGACCCCGGTAGATCGGCGGTTCAGGCGAAACTATGGTGGGGGTGGGGGGCCTGGGGGCGGGGGCGGGGGCAGTCAACCAGCCGCCAGGCGCCAACAACAGATCTGCTCTGCCGCGCCGCCACTCCGGTCTTCTTCTTCGGTCTCTTCTTCGCAATCATGGTGAGTATTTCTCCTCAATTTTTTCAGCTAATCACTAATTTTGTTAATTTTAACTTTCATCTGTAAATCTGTTTGGGTCTTTTTATTAATTTTCTATCCTCATCTTTAATATTTATCTCTCTGTAAATCTTAACTTTCACCTGTTTGGGTCTTTTTGTTAATTTTCTATCCTCATTTTGTTCTATGGCAGATGTGATGAAATGATCTTAGTAAATCTCTTATTTCTAGCTGTCTGGTATAATTGAATGAGTCAAGTAAATCTAATTGGCTTGTCATTTCGAGACCTCAGAGTTAATCCATCAGATCAATGGCATTTGCTTTATGGGTCTCTATGAATCACTTGTAAAAATAGGTTGTTCTCTTTGTTATTTTTCAGCATTTTCCAGCAACAAAACTTATAGCAATGTCTTATTCTATTTTGTTGAGTACAACTCTTAGTTTATTTGATTTTTTTTGCAAGTTGTTTGGGAGCTGTCGTTTACACTCCTAAATTAACCTCACTTTCACTTCACAATTTATAATAATTAACACAGTAATAAGTAAGGATCGATCCCACAAAGAGTAAAGTTGTTTTATAATTATTCTACTATTTCAACAGAAAATAAAGATGGGGTTTTTTTTTGAAAATTACTTTTAAACTAAGAGAACAAAAATTAATGATTTAACCAAATATGTAAAAACTTCAGTTCTGCAGTTCAGTTTCACCAAGTACAGCAATCAATTAATCAAGTAATTATTATTTTTCCTTCAATGAAATTATTAGCCCTAGATAACAATAAGCTTTGCTATCCGAAATTCTCCTTAGATTATCACTGTATGAAATAAGCTCTTCACCAGATTCTAACTAGCATATAACCTAGAATAAGCTCTCTAGATTTAATATGATAGAAGCATTAAGAAATAGAGAATTAGGCTAATCCAAGCAACAAATACATAAGCTCGATTTGTTTAACTTGTTTTCTAATAATCTTAGCAATAAACAAAAGCTTGTCCACAATTATTATTACCAAGTTGTTACTTGTGATGAAGAGAGATATCAATTACACGTAATACCAATCTTAATCTAACATATGATAATGATCAAATTAACTCAATTGGCCATATTAAATTAATTAAATCAATTAGCATGCAATCAATGAAAATAGATTATCAGAAGAAATTTCACATAAGAAATAATAAATAATAATACTCAATTAATTAATTACTTGTAACAAGGATTCACCTCCCTTTAGAACTGAATAAAAAGAACTAGCCTGACATGCTCTTGAGCCTTCACTCCAATAGAGGATAGTTGAATGTTGAATAATTGAATGAATAAAACCATGACTCTCATCCTCTATTTATAGTGCTACACAAAGTCCTAAATCTTATAGGATGTAGAAATCCAAATCCTAAAAGGAATTACAAATCATAACTAGTTTCCATAAAGAAATAGAATTCAAATTTGGAAATAAATCTTAATCTAAAGGAAATCCTAAAGCTAATAGAAATATCAATCCAATTCCATGTAGAAGTCTACCAAAATCTGCGTTTAGAAACTTTCCAAAAATCCAAGATTTCCTGATTTTCCCGCTCAAATTCGCTGGGGCGAATTTTCATTTCCTGTTGCGACGTCCTTTGGCAAAACGAGCATAACTTTTGATCCAGGAGGAGTTACGGGGCCTGCTACCTATCAAAACGAAGATATCGACGAGATCTACAACTTTCATTCTTTGAGAATCGACAGAATCGCTCTGCATCAAGGTCGAAATCAGGCTCCAAGTGACTGCTGTGTAAATTGCAACTTCCAAACTTTGAGGTTCAACGTCCGTTTAGTAAAAATATTATAACTTTTTCATATGAACTCCGATTGGGACGATTCAAGATGTTCCGAAAAGCTAAAGAAGAGCTCTACAATAAAATCCAAGTCCCAAGCCAAGAACATGCATCCAACTTAATGCTAAAAATCCTGTAATTTTCGCTTTTTCCTCATTTCAACTCCAATTCTTCCTGAAATCATTAAACAACTTAATAAGCTCATATACACATGAAACATGCAATAAAACTAAATATAATGGAATCAAAATAAATGAATAATATGCATTCATCATTGTTTTTATAATTTTGTAAATGTATACTTACTTTGACAATTTGATTGGTTGAAGTTCACATAATACTTTCAATTAGAAAGACATTAAAAACAAATATGAAATAAGATGGGAACTAGACTGACTTTGACAATTTGTAAAGGGGTTGAGTTGTTTGTACTCCAGGATTACCTTCTCAAATTATTCCTAACTAGGAATGCTTTTGTTTTGGTAGGAGACTTGATCTCCCAGTTTGGTCACAAACATGTAAACGAGTAGAAATGTGTCTATACTTAGGTTACTTATATAAAACTATTGGGAATATGTTCAATTTACAGTTAGAATGATTAAATCATTGTGCACAAGCAGCATTATAATTGGTGTAGTGAGCAGCACTTACCACACGAGATTTCCGACTTACTCTATAATTTGTATACTTATTTGATTCTTTTTCTTCTTTTTTGTGTCTTGGCTTGTATTTTCATGTTTGTGAATGGTTTATGTCAAAGTTAATGGTGTTAGTTTTTCTCTAATCTACCTTGGAAAAGGATTAAACTTGCAAGTGGTGGTATTAATAATTTTGGCTCGCTTGATTTAAAATTTTTGACCCCCCTACAAAAAGGTTCTGGTTCCGCCACTGTTTATAAGTCATTTGAAAATAAGTTAGTTTGACCAAATATAATATTTTTATTATTATTATTAATGTCATTTTTAGTAATCTTTATATTTGATTTTAACTTATAAGTCATTATGACCCCAACACCTTCATAACTTATTTTAACTTAATTTATGACTTATAAATCAAATTGATGTTGAACGCTTTTACTTATAACTCGCAATTTAAAACAACTTATATTTTAATTTGAAGTCATCTTAAAATAAGTCGTTGTCGAACGGGCTCTTGACCTGTCGTACATGTATGTTAAAAGTGAGAAAATATGGTTCTAAAAAATAAGAGAAATTTATATATATTTCCATTTTATTTGTCGATTTTTTTATTGCGAGTTACGTGAATAACTACAATTGGTAATATTTTTATGATGTATTTGATACAATTGACTAATTTTATAATCATATACAATTTTATGTATTAATATACGACACAATTATAATTTGACAAAAATCTTTCGTGATATATAGTTGGACTCAAAAATAAAAAATAAGATAGATGAAAAGAGAAATATAAATAAGTGTGTATATTAAAGTGTAAATTAAGAAAGCAAAAAAGTTTCGACTTTTGCATTTACATGGAAATAACTAACCTAATTTTCTCCCGATTTATTAATGTACGTAGTTAGATATTAACTTGTGAATACTAAAAAAATGCATAACAAAAAGTGGAGGTTATAATTTATATGAACGTCAAATCACGTCAAGATTTGACCATTTGCTTAATCACCAAATAGCTGAATAAACAATGAACACACCAAAAATTTGATAGTTTTGACCGTCGAGGATAGCACAGCTCTAGTGTGATATTAAGTGCAAGTAGACCTGGTAAACGGGCCCAAAGTCCGCGGGCCGGGCCGGGCCGGGCTGGTCTGTCCGCCAAAACCCGGGTTTTGGGCCGTCATTTTTAAGCCCGTGAAAACCCGGGATATTTTGGCCCGGCCCGGCCCGTGGAGGCCCGGCCTGCGGGCGCCCGACCCGCCCGCCAATTATTAATTTTTTTTTTAAAAAAAAATAAAGTGTTAGGTTGTGAGGCTTGAACACAAGACATGTAAGTAAATAAATAAGAGTTCAAACCAACTGAGCTACAACAACTATTTGTTTTTGATGTAATCTTCAATATATTTTAACTATAATTGATAATACTAATTTATAATACTATTAAAATTTTAATTAATTGAGCTATGTAGACTGTAGTTAATGTATGTAATTAATTAATCGTGTTTGTTTGTATTATTGTTTATTATTAATGATTTTATTATTTTTAATATTTTTTATTATTATTATTTTTGATGTAACAAAGAGTTTGCAAAAAAATAATAATAATAATGGCCGAAGCCCGCGGGCCGGCCCGGCCAGCCCGCCACGGGCTGACCATTTTCAGCCCACCAAAATTCGGGCCTTTTTGGCCCGGCCCGTCGTTGGCCCGGCCCGGCCCGCCCGTTTGCCAGGTGTAAGTGCAAGGCATAAATATCATGTATAAAATTGCTATAGAGTATAAGAGTAAATATTGTGTGTACCTTGACTTAGTATATTGTTGTATTTATAGTTGTTCATATCGGCTACCATAACACGTCCGAGACCGATAAAAATAGGAAATATCATGACCCAACAATATCCAAAAATCATGACGCAACAATATCCAAAAATCACAACGATCCAACGGTCGGATTAAAATTATAACTCACGCAATAGAGTTTTAAGAACACCGATTTAATTTTTTTTATACCTCCAATCCGACAAAACACTGATAAAATACCTTAACATTAATTTCTTTATTTATAACCACATAAAATAAATATTTTCCTATCCATCATTTATGTCCACATAAAATAAATATTTTCTTATCATATAAATCAATAATTAATTATTCACAAATAATATTACAGAATCATAATTATGATAACCAAGCCGTTCACAGGAAAGTGAGGGCTTTCCAATAAGGATTTCTCCTTACTAGCTCGCAATTAGGTGATCAAACCTCTCCTTGACAGAACATTCTAAACATTGCCAATAATGCTATCTAATAATATTATTCAAATAATATGAATTATTGATCTGATAATGGTAAATATTGTGCAGTGACAATTATTGAAATAACAATAATATAAAATATCAACGTAGCAATTATTGAACTAATAGAATAAATATTGAACAGTAATTACTGTAACAATTATTGAGTAGTGTCTTCTTACGTAAGAATCAATAATTCAAAAATACTGTGCAATACCGTGTGCTACTGTGCAACCCCGCGTATTACTATATTTTAACCACCGGGTATTCTAACAGTTAACGGTAAAACTTTCGCCGTTATTTTTATAAAAAATTTGTCGTTTTATCAATCCGACAATAATTTCGTTGTGGGATCCACCAATGATTGTGTCATCGTACGAATATTCTCCGACAAAAAAAATATTTCCCGACCAAACGAATATTTTATAACAACTTGTTTTACTTTGCAAAATTTTCACATATCACCCTTAACTTTAATCTTTTAATCAATTTAACTATTTACTAAGTAAAATAATAATTATAAAAAAATTGAATACTTTCATTTCATAAAATTCGGGGTCTTACACATGACACCTTTCGTGACGGTGTGATTAGTTCACGACATATATATTTTGTATGCTCTAGGTATGAGCTTTGGTGATTTGATATATTTATTCAGGATACGTATAGGTCTATCCAATATTTGATTTGATTTTATTGGCGGATTAGTGATGTGACGCCCCCAAAATAGGCCCATTCCATCTAACCCATTATGAGTCGCCAAATACATGGTACATAAAGTAAACTACAACTTCAATAATACAAATATCGTGTGAAATACGACAATATCTAATGTGAGTTTAAATACAAATATTGTCTTCTAGACAATATCTACACGCAAATAAGTCCTCATTATAATTATTCAAACACTATTTTATAGAAATAGTGAGTACTGCTAAAACATCTTTCTAGAACCATCACTCCATACCCCGACTCGATCCTGCTATGTTCTCACCTCCTGAGAAAAAAAATGAAACAAAAAGGAAAGGGTGAGCTCGACTAGCCCAGTAAATAATATTATTACTAAGATAATATACAACAAATTATCGTTAGTCTTCAACAGGGAAAAATCTGATAAAATATAATAGACAACAAGTTTTAGATCAACAAATGCAGCGGAAACAACAATCCAATAGAAGAGTCACGTAGAGAATGAATTCTACTGTCTTCTAAGATTTAAAAGTCCATCATCAATATTTCATCCTTGTAACAACAATCAATATATATCTTTAATCATCTTGCACTACAGACCAAAGATATTCATTTATATCACCGGTTGGTCATGTTCATCTCAATACCTGTTCATCTTGCACTATGGGCCAAAGATATTCATCAGTAATCATATATCTTTGCACTACAGGCTAAAGATATTCAATAATACCATCATTAAGGATTGAGAATGATGAAAAATATTTTCAAGAACGAATCTAGTGAGATAGAAGGACAAATATTAGGGATTCGTACAACAGCTTGTCCAAAATCAATAATACTTCATAACTACTGATTTTGAAGCAGAACTCAAAAATAACGATCAAAACATGGATACAATCAAATATAGTAGCCAAAATAGATATTTTGGACAAAAAGAAGAAATTTCATTTTTCGATGAATAGTGCCGCATTCGTGAATAGTGTCGTACATGTGAATAGTAACTCCGACACCAAAAGATAGAAATTTCACAAAAACATCATCACGCTTCGTGAATAGTACTCGTGAATAGTAACTTGTGAATAATAACTCGTGAATAGTAACTCGTGAATAGTAACTCCGACATGAAAAAAATTCTAAATTGATAAAAAGTTCAGGACAATATTTCGGCATAATGATATTGAAGAAGATAATATCATTTAAGAAGAAACAACATCCCTTACCTCAAAATAACCGTACTTCTGACTGAATTTCGGTATAGTGCTGACAGAAACTCGCACCGTATAGCAACACTCAAAGTATACTCACAAGAATATGCTCGATAATAAAGAGAGAGAAAGAGAGAAAACTTTGTTTCTGGTGTGATTTTCAATTCTAACTTAGCCCTCTATTTATAGAAAAATCCTAGAACGCCAAAGGAGATTAAATTAATAAAATATTAATTTATTTATATAATTTTCCTTAGCCCACCATTTTGACCAAAGAAATCAGCCACAACACATGTTAAAGATGCCCACCAACCTTTGAAAAACGTTTTTTCTTGAAAATAATAATTAAAACTTCCAAAAATCAATTATTTCGGAACTCCGAAACTTCAATAATTCACAATAAATAGCCCTTTTATCAGAAAATTCAAATCTCGCGAGTTTTTATAGGAATTTCAATTCTTTACAACTTTGCAGAAGAAAATTTTTCCAAATTCCAAACAGAAATAATCCGAAATCCACAAACGGACGATTTTACAGTCTATAATCAATTTTCGATCAAGAATTGTGTCCACCGACACACAAAACATATGTTAAACATTTAATGCCACACAAATACTCTTCCTCCTCATATACTCATATATCCCACATTCATTATAAAAATATCACCGTTAATATATTATTAAAATAATATATTTAAATGAATTATTTTATCAGAAAAAGATAAAATATTAATTTTTAACAATTGTCACATTAAAAATTTTCTCCATCTATATCCACATAAAATGAATATTTTCTTTATCATAATAATCAATGATTAGTTATTTAAAAATAATATTACAGAATCACAGTACTGACAACCAGGCCGTTCCCAAGAAAGAGGGGGCTTTCCAATAAGGATTTCTCCTTACTGGCGCGCAATTAGGTGACCAAACCTCTCCTTAGACAGAACTTTCTAGACATTGCCAATAATGTTATCTGATAATATTATTCAAATAATATGAATTATTGATCTGATAGTGGAAAATACTGTGCAATGACAATTATTGAAACAATAATAATATAAATATCAACGCAGCAATTATTGAATCAATAAAATAAAATAATGAACAGTAATTACTGTAACAATTATTGAGTAGTGCCTTCTTACGTACGAATCAATAATTCAACAATACTGTGCAATACCGTGTGCTACTGTGCAACCACGCATATTACTGTATTTTAACCACCAGGTAACCCAACAGTGTTAACAGTAACAATTTACGTCGATATTTATAAAACTCAATCTTTGTCGTTTTCTTTCATCCAACCATTTTTCGTTATGGGACCCACAAATGACTACGTCGTCGTACGGAGATTCCCGACAAAAAGAATATTTTACGACCAAACGAATATTCCCCGACAATAATGAATATTTTATAACCACTTGCTTATTTTGTAAATTTTACACGTTTCACCCATAACTAAAATATTATATCAAATTACCACCTTATTAATCAAGAATAATAATAAGAGGAAATTCGATTTTATTTATAAAAAGTTGGGGTCTTACAAGTGACGTATGTGTCGTGCGTACTATCCGATTTGATTTGTATACATCATGATGCCGATATATTTTGTCAGCATTTGACTATTTGTATTTTAGCTCAGTATGAAATTGTTATCTTATAATCATTTGATTCAACTTTATTTTGTTTGAAATTCTTTTGACTATAGTTGTCAGTTCGATGGTGTTAATCATTTGTATATTGTCTCATTAATTTTGATATATTTATAATTGGTTCGTAGTTTGTATTTATTCGTTCATTTAACTATTTTGATACATATATATTGTTTTATATATGTGCATGCTTATATTCATACTGAGCCATTGGCTCACGCTGTGTTTTTCTTTCGACAATAATGCAAGGACGATTTAAGGTTTTGTGTGAAGAAAATTACATATGACCATTATGTTTAATTAATTTTAAGTTTTAATTATTTTATCAAATTTTAGAAAATTATATTTAATTTGTTATTTATAAATTACTAATTATTATATATTTTAAAATCATTAATACTTTATTTATTTATTTTGAAATTTATTATACTTTATTTTGAAATTACATCCTTTCGGGAATGGGTGTTACAGTTACACAGTATAAAAATCTCTTTACATAGTTTGAAAATCGTACTATCAATTTATCTGTTTTTTTTAGAACTAGTTATTTCTGCATAACTTTATCGCAGAAATGAGAAATTGGAAATTGGAATACGCAAACACTGGTCCCGTGACTCCGGCACTGTATGGACAATATGATTTATCTTAAACTTTGAACGATCAAAATAATTTATTGAGTGAGCAAAAAATTTAAAGTCATTTGTATTTTATTAAATTATTATTAGATTATTAGATAGATAGATGTATTTTATTAGATAGATGTATGAACGGTGGAATTTATCTCAAACTTTGAACGGTCCAGATGATTTATTGAGTGAGCGGAAAATTCAAAATCATTTGTATTTTATTAGATAGATATTATGGAGTACGTGTGAGTGTGAATAGAGTTTCTGGTCAACGGCCTGGATGAAGAGTTTATTTTCAACACCGACTTCGTCAGTTTGTGTGGACCCACTGACCGTCCATTTCACATTTTTTAAGAAAAGTAAGAGGGCGTTCCATAGCCTTTCTCGCGCGTGCTATTACGCACCAATCATCACGAACTATAGTATTTGTACTGAATCTAGTTAGTTGCTAATCCCATATCAATGAGATCATGGCAAACCACGAGCCAAACAAATGTTTAATGTATTTGTTCGGTCCCACACAAATTGTTGATGTAGAGTATGTCACATTAGCCGTTTGTAAAATATTTATAAAATAGTTTGTGTCTCCATTATTCATTGATTATTGCCACAAAAGTTAATTTATGTATGATGAGTTATTAGTTAATTACAATTTATCAGGCAATTTTTATTTTTGTAATATCTTTTTATATGTCGTGTAACATTACTCCAAAGTAATTGTTTGTATTTAAATATTAATATTTTACATTTAAATTATATACTTAGACATTTTTTATAATACATATGCTCCCTTACATATTTCATATTTCAAATGGTAAAAATTAATATTTGAGATAAATATGCGTATATATGTGTAAAACTCATTAGCTAGTAATGTAATATTAGACTACTAACCTGTGCAAGACACAAGATAATATAAAAAAGTAAAATTTAAATTTTAAAACACAATTTTAAGAAGAAAAGGTGAAGATTTATTGAGAAAAAAATTTAAAAATTAAGACATTTATAAAAAAAACTAGAGAGATAATTTTAAATTTTCAGAGACAAAATAAATAAATAAATAAATGTAGATAGAGTTTATATTATTACACATTGTAGTAGAAATTTTAGAGAGTGGAATATTTAGAAAGAATAAAATGAATAACTTTCTTTTTAGAAGATGTGAAACCTTGAGGTAGTGAAAGTTTTGAAGGGTAGGGTATTTTAAATTATAAATTTATATTATTTTTTGGATCCAAAAGAATTTCGCAAACTTAAAAAAAATAATCACAATTCATCAACAAATTATGAAAAAGGTAAAATTGAAAGTGAATTGTCACAAATTTGACAAATATGTGAATATTTATTTTGTTAGAGTGAAACAAGTAAACAAAATTTTTTATTTCTCTTATTAAATAAAATGAGTCATTCTATATAATAAATGCATCAATCTAATTTATGCATACGTGAGTCTTCATTGACAATTGTATAAAATAATAATACTATATAATTTATCAATTTGGAAATAAAATAACAAATTTATATTTAGAAATTTTGTTTGTGGAACAGGAGAGTATTCTGCATTGACACAAATATATGAAAATAAAGGAATTTTAAATTTACGAGAGAAAAAAGAGGCCGAGGAAATAAATTTATAATTTCTTAAATTTTGTTTACGAGTTCTGAAATAAAATTATAAATTAATTTTTAGGAGATTATATATTTTGATATTATTTTAATATGGAAATACACACTTATTTAACGTTTTCATTTATTTTGTTGGTCGATGCAATGGACAGATCTCTACGGAAAATGTTAACACACACTAGAGCAGAAGAACACACATGACACTAGTAGAGGGCGGGAAACCTAAAAAAAAGAGAGAGCAGCGAGGAGTAGGAGAAGGGAAAAGAAAGACGAGTATAGCATAGAAGAGATGAAGGAGAAAAAAGGAGGAGGAGGAGGAGGCGAGCCGTCGGTGGATGAGCGGTACTCGCAGTGGAAGTCGATGGTCCCAGTCCTTTACGACTGGCTTGCCAACCACAACCTTGTTTGGCCCTCTCTCTCTTGTCGGTCTGTTTCTTACCCCCCTCTTTTTTGGTGTTTTATTTCTAGGGTTTATATCTGTTGGTACATCACCTTTTGTTAGTCTTCATTTTCTGTCTCAGGAATTTAAGATGCTGGGTTTCCGTTAGTTTATTTGTTTCTCCCCTAAAAATTTAGTGCATGCGGACGGACTAATCATTAGAATTTGACATTATAAAGCCCAACCTAACGGGTTCATCTTTTATTTATTATTATTAATTTTTTTTATCCCGGGTTGTATTATTGTGATTTGGATTTTGGACAGATGTGAAAAGAGTGAATTTAGCTATGTTTTGATAGTCCATGTTATAATGTTTTCACACTTTTCTCCTGGATTACTCCTAATAATATAAAAAAGATTGGTTAAAGTAATACAATTTTTTGAATAGTATTTAGGCTACTCAACGAGTAATGAAATCTATTGATTTTGAATTTTCCGTTCACCCTAATAAATCATCTGTGCTGTCCAAAGTTTTGGATAAATGTCCATGTAGTGTCGGAGTCACGTACACAGCTAGTTCCACTATATAAGGCTATATGGTACCTTTTTATATAATCCACGGTTATGCATCTTAATGTGTGATTCTTACTCTTTCTTTTTGTTTGGCGTTATCGTGATAGTTGGGGGCCACAACTAGAGCAAGCTACTTACAAGAATCGCCAGCGTCTATACCTTTCTGAACAGGCAAGTGAATCTTCTCCCGATTATTCTTGGCTTATTCAAATCATAAATGAGCTATATTTTAACATAATATATGTACTTGAGTTTTGGATTTATTTTGAAAGACCAAAACTGGAATAGGCAACATAAGTTATTGCGTCGTATATTGTTAATAGGCTAATAGCATGCTGAATGCCTCGTAAAAATGATGTAGTCCTTTATTTCTTTAGCATAAGCTACGAAGGTATATTCTTTTTATGATGGTTCTCAATAAAATGTTATTTTAACTCTCAACTAATGCTTTGTGATCAATGGATATTTATCTTAGAAAACTTAAATGTGTTTTTGTATAACTATCTAAAAGAGGTTATTCAGGTGGAATATTGAATACCAATTCCCAAGAATTGAGGTTTAATGGTAAAAGGGCTACAAGTAGAAGTTAGATGTATTGCTATTAAGATGTACTTGTGTGCCTATGTACTATTGATGTAAGCTTAAGTTTTTATAATCATACTGTTATCTTTCAGTAGTAATTACATGAATTGTAATTTCAGTTTGATTCTTGGGGGTACTTAATTTGATATATGATTGACATTTTCCGGCACTATGTTTTTTTTTCTGTCATAAAAGGTCATCGGTGAAGTGTTGTGAATTGTATGTTCTTAAAGTTAATTTAGAGGTTTCTGCAAACCATGTGGCTGAGTGCAACACCATTGTACTTCTAACTTAGCAACTTCTAGTATGATAGCGATTTTGCGTTGGAGCATGATGTACCTACGTAAGACTGTCAATTGGGCCGGTCAAGTCTGAAGCCTGATCGTTCGACCCATTTAATCACTTGAATTTTATTTGGGAATGAGCTGAGCCGAGCTTTGACAAAAAATCAAGGTCGAAGTGAAATTCGGGCCGAGCTTGGTTAATAGGTCGTTCAGCCCATTATAGGCCCGACTGAATTACAGCGTTAAAACGTATTATATATATATTAATTATTACATATTTACTCTCTCAATTTATATTTATATATAGTATTCTCAACTAAAAATCAAGTATCATATTTTTTTGTAAAGTGGTCACTTGTATCATTTTCATAATAAAATATAGTAATAACATTAAAAAAAGACAGATTAAATATTAAAAACAATAAATACTAGAGTACTTATAAAAAAGCTTATTTATGTTAATTTAAACTTTAATTCGATTAATAAAAAGAATGATGTATGTCAAACGTTTTAAATGAATTACTTTAAATTTCTGTGTGCTCCTTTTCTTAGTTTGGTGGGGTTGTAACATGGGTGGATTTAGTGGGTGCTGGCATGTGTGTTTTTTGTAGCCCTAAATGTGTATGGTGTATGTGGGGCTGCCCCCACTATTGGGACTTTTAGTTTAGTTGTAGAAAGAAATTTTAGGTCGATAGGTTTCTATTTTTGGCTTGCTCAGTACTGATGTTGACAAAATTTATGATTTTTGTTCCTGTTAATAGAATGTTTTGTTATTTTCATGTAATTGATATTATCTTAATATTTTTTTTCATGCTTCCCTTCTCTCTTCTAGACTGATGGTAGTGTTCCTAATACATTCGTCATAGCAAACTGCGAAATTGTAAAACCTAGAGTTGCTGCGGCGGAGCACATATCACAGGTGACATCCCAATGATATAAAATGCAGTTTTCCCCTCTTTTCTATTTCCTTCACCAGGTTAATCTCCTTTGATTGATATATGCCTATCATCTTGTAGTTCAATGAAGAAGCACGTTCTCCCTTTGTAAAGAAGTTTAAAACCATTATACATCCTGGGGAGGTATCTATTGGTCTAGCTCTTTTACTGCTCATTTTGTTTCTTTCTTTGTATATTGCTCAGATGTGATGCATATACAGTATACTTTAATTCCTGTTGGTTAGCGTCACACATCTATCACTGGTGACTTATTAATGAGTACTATGTTATAGAATAGTCGAGGAATTATCTATCCTTTGATCAGAAAAATCTTCACATACGATGTAAAGTGGAGATTTTAATTTCTTGGGAAATACACTATTTGTTGTCTGAAAATCCTCCCTTTCCGCAGTAATTAACAATAACTTCTTGGAGGATTTTGTATTCTCATGCTTGTAATTCCTGCTTTTAGCATTGCATTAATCCATGGCGCTCAAAGTTGTGTTGGCTGTTAAGGCGACGTGTTTATAGGGGTAGCTGACTATAATTGAACTTTTTTAAGTGGTTACCCTCCAGACCTGAACCTTTGTTCTGACATTTGCCAACCCAAACTTTTTTCCATTGCTCATTAAAATACCCTTCTGTGTATTAAATATTACATTATCAGTTGTAAATTAAGTTTTCTGTTCATTTTAATGTTTTGGAGAAATTATGTTCATTGTATTTCTTTTGTAGTATTTAACTGAGAACATCGCTGAATATTTTCTAATTACCGATAAAAAATTATATATAATTTTCTAATGCGTAGTTAATAGCTAAGGCACACTTGATGATAGTTTCTAATTGCTATTTGAAGTAGATTGTGGCTAGCTATCTAGAAATCAGTGTGCATGTATGATACGAGTTAAGTCGTGGACAATTATAGGTGCAATTGGTTGTTGCTTAAGCTTTAGTGGTAAGTTTGTTTTACTTTAGCTTAACATTTTTTCCTTTGATAATTAATAAAGATTAGATTAATAAAAGTTGCCAAAAGGGGTGAGACTCATGTACACACTTTGAGAGTAAGTTAGAACCAGAACCTGTGTTACCTGAAATGTGGTACATTTCGGTACGTTGTTCGCTAGGCTATGACAGTGTGCAACTCTGGTCAGAACATCAACAAGTATAACACAAAAATAAGTGTACTAACTAGAAAGAGTCAAAATATACGAAGTCTAAAATTAACATTACTGCTAAAAAATGCAATATTTACTTCAAGGGGCTAGTTATTTACCGAGCGTTCTACATCAAACACAAACTTTAATCAAGATATAATTTAATTTATATACTAAGTCTATCCAAGAGATTTCTAAACCCAAAAATCAAATATGCTTCACTCGTGCTTCTAGGTTCACAATACCAAAACTCATTACAAAAACTCAAGGGTTGATTTAAACCTAAAAATGTTGGTGTTACAAGGAAATTAGCCGAAACAATACTAAGTAGGGTACTTGTTTAATAGTGAGAGCATGATAAGAATAATATCTATATATCAAGGCACCATTACATTAGTTGATATCAATTAGCAATAAATACTCGAGGAAGAAAAAAAGTCTTCCAATAGCTATCTTAGTTGATGAATAGGACTGAAACCACTAGTGAATCAATATACTGGTCCAAAGCCAATGTGTGAAAACCAGAAATGAAACTGTATCAGGATACCAAGATTCTTACTTTGCATTGCCCATTGATCCTGTGAATTGTGATAGTTTTCTACATTGTTTCATATTGATATGGAAATGTTTTACTTACTCACAAAGCTTTGGTCTTTTAATTATCATTTGAAAACATAATTGCAGGTGAATCGAATCCGAGAACTTCCACAAAACAGCAATATAGTGGCTACACACACTGACAGCCCTGATGTATGCATTTAGTTTTTATATTTATTTCCTATCCTATCCTTTCCTTTGTAGCTTTCCCCGAAGATTTAGTTTGTTTTGATGTTCAGAAGTTAGTGATGGTTTTGAATGCGGCTTAAAGTTGTTGACATGCTCAAATTAGGTCCTCATCTGGGATGTTGAAAGTCAACCTAATCGTCACGCTGTCTTGGGAGCCACTTTCTCTCGTCCAGATTTGGTGTGTGTACCTCAAAATCAATAATTTGAGCCTCATGCGTTTTTCACGATATCATTTTTTTTACCGTGATGTCATTTCAAAGAGCACTAACTTTTGAGTTCTAAGATATTGAATGATTTTGTATTAAAGGTACATTTTTAAATTTGTTTTACCTAACTTGATACCCATCATTGTGTAGATACTGACTGGGCATCAAGATAATGCGGAATTCGCTCTTGCAATGTGTGCAACAGAACCCTTTGTGCTATCTGGAGGTTAAACATTTTAGACATTTAAGTACTCTTTTGGGAAAATTCAGATGTACTTTGAAATAGACCAGTAGATATATGATGGTTACAACATGGTATATTTTGTTGATGATAACACATACAATTGTTTATGAATGTAAATTATCTCTCACGATTCACTATTTAACTTAACTTTGCATGTGTGAATTTGTAACTTTATCTTAACTTTGTATGTGAATGATTTACGTGTTCGTAGCATATCATATTGATTTTGGTATAGTTATTGGCAAGAAAGTATATTGATATTATGTGTTCAGATCTTGTGGATGATTTTACAATTAGGAAGTTGTATTATTGAATGTAGATTACAAATATGAAGGATTCACTATTTTCTTGGCAGATCTCTCTCTCACAAACACGTGTATATTTATATTTTCTAACTTTGCATATGTGAATGATTGTCTTGACTTTCAGTATAAATTTTGGCAAGGTTTGTGAATCTCACAACCAAGTGTTTATAGCTATTAATGAGCGTAAATTTTCACCCACGTATAGCATGTAGGGATCATCTTTTAGGAAAAGAATAAAATATCCATTCCCTTGATGCAGTCATTTAATTTGGTAGTATGGCAACTTTTAGAGTTACTTGTTACATGAAGTTTCTTGAAATTCATAGTGTAGGACAATTATCAAACTTCAAATATGTATTTGATGATATAAATTTATGTTTCAGGTAAGGACAAATCTGTTGTCTTATGGAGTATACATGATCATATATCTACTTTGGCAGCAGATTCAGGGGCCACAAAATCTTCTGGATCTGGTGGCAATAAGACCCCAAAGGGTGCTGCTGGGGGAGATGATAAACCTTTAGACAGCCCTTCTATTAAAGCTAGAGGTATTTTCCAAGGGCACGAGGATACTGTTGAAGACGTGCAATTCTGCCCCACTAGGTATTTGGCATGGTCACAGTGAAATGCATCAATTGTGTTTAGATATTTAATTGGACATAGGACTATCAGTGCCTATGTGATATGTTCTTTGTTGAATACTAGCATTATAATATTATTTTAATAATTTTCTTTCGACAAGTAATCATACATATAAAAAAGGCATTGAAAGGGGATGCCATCCCAGTTCATGTAAAGTATACAAAAAGCATGAACAGCAGCCTAGCAATCCCTTTCACAGGGATCAAAGCTCGGATAACATTAAAAAAACTCGAGCTAACAGCTAAAAATATGCCATATAATCAACAAAAAGAAACTATCAATCCTGAATAATATTCATTCTATCACATAAATGGTGGCTCAAAAAGTGTGATCTAATATTCACAACGGATTGTTCCGTCTATTTGAAAAATCTACAATCCCTCTCCCTCCAAATAACAAAATAACCCACCATGATTTTTTATGATTTGACGAGTCACAGTAGAAAGTTTTCACTTGGGAGGCTATTTATGAGTAGAGAATTAAGAATGGCTCCTACTTGTTTATTTACTCCTTTTTTATGTTAGTTTCACCATTAAGCTATCTGCCTCATGCATTTATACTGACTTTTATGCTTTCTTTGCTGAAGTCCCCAGGAGTTCTGTAGTGTTGGTGATGATGCATGCCTTATTCTATGGGATGCAAGAACTGGTTCTACTCCAGCTGTCAAGGTTGAGTTTATTTCATTTGTTTTATTTCTATTTAGGAGCATTAGTTTTTTAGTTACACAAAGGTTTATCATGCAATCTATTATTTTAAGGAAACATTATGGTGTTTGATGTATTTTTTAGATTCTGGTATGAGATTCGTTTTGGTTTAAAACACGAAATATCATAATGTAAAGCAAATGTAAGGTTGTAGCTTCAGGTATACCCACTCACCAACCTCAAAAACTGTCATATCAGCATGGCTCTTGATTCTTTGTTAGGCCTTGGCTAAGTTCTCTTTGAGTATTTCTTGCTGTTGTTTCTCTGCAAGAACATCCTCAACATCCTCAACTGCTGCAATGTTGATACTAAATTTTGAGGGCATGCTCATGTGTATAGGGTCATATCCGTAGAGAATTTTGTATGTGGTTGTTTGTAGATAAGTGTGGAAAGTGGTATTAAACTTGCATTCTGCCATAGGTAGCCAAGAGCTCCATTATTTTGGTGAATGACTTCACATGCTTTTTAGGTATTGTTCCAAGCAGTGCTCCCATTACTCTGAGAATTATAGGAAGTACTGATGTGGAGCCTTGTTCCTGCAAGTTTAAATAGTGTTTGCCAGGAGTCACTCATAAATATAGGATCCCTATCACTTACAATTTACAATCGAGTTGGGAAGGTCATGAAGGTTAAAGAGATTCTCAAAAAATAATTGTGATAAGGTCTTGACAGAGATAGGATGACTGAGATGTAAGAAGTGAGAGCTCTTCCTATACCTATCCTATCAGTAATAACCCAAATAACTTCATAGCCTTTGGAGTTGGGAAGCCCACTGATAAAGTCCATAGCTATGTCCATCCAAGGCTGGTTAGGGATGGGTAATGGTTGGAGTCAAATTTTCATGTTTGGAAAATTGACAAATAAGGCACTCACCCACTCACCTTGTGATATCATTCTTCAGTTCTACCCAATTGAAATATTGCTCTATCCTTTTTAAAGTGACACTTACCCTTGAATGATCCCTTACTCCTTTCTAATGGAGTTCTTCAAATAGCTATCTTTTTAAGTCTCCTTGAATTCCTATTACCCACTTCCTCTGTACTTTAGCATAACATGGACTAGCTCAAACTCATGAGGCCCCATCTTTGTAGTTGCCAACTCAGCTATAATTTGGAAAATATTGTTGTCACCTTTATAGCTTTCAACAATCCGGGACGTCCATGCTGACTTGGCTATTATCAAATAGTTAAGGTCTACACTTCTATGGAAGTTGGTCCATCCATGTAGCTGAACTTTCATTCCTTGTTGTGTAAAGGCGAGGATAAGGTTATTGTAGTCCATATATATTCCTCTTTAACTATATCAGCCAAGTGGTTTCCAAGATATCATCATATGACTGTAACTTAATGATCCGCATAGGTGTGCTGAAATTGTGGGTGCCAAAAGTCTATGTAAACTCAGGGCACCATGCTTTATTCTGAAGATCCTCACCATTAGGAAGGTTAATAGTGACTGGGTCAATAGGCTGCATAAGGCAGCATCTTCACTTAGAAAATTTAAGGTACTACCACTGTCTATTAATATCATCAGTTGTTTTCCTTTGAGAATCAGGACCCATTTGCCTCTTCTTGAAGTTGCAGATTACACAAGATAGCTTTCCACTTTAGTTTATCATTCTTCATCAAACCGGGGAGGTCCATAATATTCCATAAACTCCTGAGAGTCCTTAGTCCTGAAATCTTACAAGTGATCATGAAATTTTGAGGAGCTTTGCATTGGTGTCACAATAAAAACATAGGCCTTTGGCTCTTCTCTCATCTCTTTGAGCTGTAGTAATTTGAGTTTTGGTGGTTGGGGGTGTAGGGAGTTCCTTTTTGAAGCTGGGTTTAGTGTTGGTGTGGCTGGGTGGTGGTTTAGGATAGTTGTGGGTGTTGGCAAGTTTAGAATTAGGACTCTCATAGAACTTGGCTTGTTTAATGGTTTGAGATAGAGTTTATGGATCAAACATCTTTACTATTTTTTTTGTTTCATCTTTCAGTCCACCAACAAAGTTTTTTACAAAGAAGTCCCCAGTCAAGTGAGGCAACTTCTTAATCAGTTTCCCCTTATGCCTTTCAAACTCATCATAGTATACATCAATGTTCTAAAAGGCGCTAGGCGGGAGGCGGGCGGCCGAGGGGGGCCTAGCGCCTAGGGGGCCTAGGCGGGGCCTGGGCGGGGCCTAGGCGGGATTTTTTATTTTAATGTAATTTTAATATTTTATCTTACATTTATCCAAACAAAATAATAATATAAAGCATAACAATCTATAATAAAGATAATAAAGGTCTTTTCTTAAAGTTCAAACACATATTCATATTGTTAATGTCAAAGTTCAAATACAAACATGCAATTGTTCAAAGTATAAACATATTTTTAACGTATTAGTTTTATTTATAAATAAGATTGCTATTAAATAATAAATTTTAAAATTTCAAGAATTTAATTTAATAATAAAACTGCAGAAACTAAACATAAATTTAAGAATTATAAAATAGAATTAAACTAAATATTACAAATGTATCCTCATTTATATAATTTGAAGTTGGTACAAGTTCAAAAAATTACAACTATAATAAAATTATTCATTTGACTTAATATTGTTCACTTCTTGTTGTGATTTGATATACTACAGCCTGTATTATGAATATGGTAATCATTAGAAAAATAAATATATCAAGATTTGGTTTGAATATTTATTAAAATAAAAAAAATCTCTCCGCCTAGAACCCGCCTAATTTTCTAGAGGAATTTTTTTGTCGTCTTGGGCCTAGGTGAGGCGCCTGGGGGCTTATAGGCGTCAAGGGGGGGCCTAGGTCCTAGGCGGGGCGCCAAGAGGGAGCCTAGCGCCTAGGCGGGGCCTAGGCGGACCTAGGCGGGGATTTTTAGAACAGAGGTATACATTCACAATTCCTACTTGCTTCAATAACTTGAATTGTTTGTATACGTTTTCCACAGTTGTCTCAGTGAACCAGTGAAGTTGTTTGCAAACTTCCTCCAAGTAAGCTCGTCCTTGCAATTGGCATAAAACATGTACCAATATTTTGGGGGACCATAGAGGTGAATCCAACTATGGTAATCCTCCTATGAGAATGAAGCTCATATATGCCATAATATTCCTCGTAGTCCTGTATCTAGCTTTTAACATCATCACCCTCAGGAAATAAAGGGAACACCACTTTAAGATGTTTAAGTTATCTTTCCTCTTCACCATCATCATCATCAATTTGGTTCCTCTTCTGTTGAGCATTATCTTCTTCATCTTCTTCATGTTTCCTTGCTTTTTCTTGCTTAACATGCCTAGGGTCTCTAAATATCCCTTCTTTGCCCCATATGAACATGCTTCTTGCCCTTTACATTATCCCCAAAAGGATTTTTAAAACTGTCATCATTATTTGGGCTCCTCTGTCTCAACAATTCATTAATACTTTTCATGAAGTGGTCTTTTTTTCATCAATGAGTTGTAATTTCTCATTGGTGTACTCTTTGTAGTTTATGAAATCCTGCTGCAACATTTGTGATGGACCAACCATAAAGAGTAGAGAGAAAATGAGTACATAATAAGTGTGATTCCGAGTTTGAAAATGAATTCAAGCAACAACACCACTTGAGTAAGTACGTGAGCTTGAGTAGTTTTTTTAAGTGAAAAATGAACTTCCTTAATGAAGCAAATTGAGTATCTTTGGCCAAACAAATTTAGTATGGGAAGACTTTACGATCGTAGACGGAAATAACTTATAAGACTCCATGATCGCAGACTAGAATAACTTATAAGACGCTACGATTGTAGACTGGAACATATTATAAGACTGTACGATCGTTGACTGAAACACTTATAGGACTCTACGATCGTAGACTGGAACAAATTATAAGACTTTACAATCGATGACTAAGGGTGTAAATGAACCTAATGGATTTGAGTATTGAATTGCTTAAATTTTGGTTCACAAAATTTATTGAGTATAAAATAAGGTTTGATTGAGGTTTGTTTAACTATTAAGTCGAGCACGATCTCGAATTGAGCCCGAATAGTATGAACTTTTTGAACGAATATAAACCGAATATCAATAGAAAATTACATTTTGAGAAGGTTCAAGTAATTTATCGAACTTTAAAATTTGCTCATATTTGAATCATTTATATTTCGAGTCGAGCTCAAATCGAATTTTTAGTCTAGCAAGTATGAATTAAGCCCGAACTGTTTGTTCATTTTACAGTCTTATCGGTGAATGGAACACTTTTAGGACTCTACGATCGTAGACTAGAACAACTAATAGAACTCTACGATAGTTGACTGGAACACTTATAGGAGAACTCTACGATCGTAGACCGGAACAACTGATAAAACTCTACGATCGTTTGCCAAAACTCTTGTAAGGTTTTGCAATCAAAACAACTTGTAAGACTCTACGATTTAGGCTCTACGACTGGAACAATTTTGTAAGACTTTACGATTAAAACAATTTGTTTGACTATACGATTGAAACAGTTTTGTAAGGCTCTACGATTTATACTCTACGATTGGAGCAATTTGTAAGGTTTTTTGATTGAAACAGTTTGTAAGACTCTTCAATTGAAACAACTTGATGCGAATCTCCTAACACAAATCAAAACATATCAAACAAAACTAATTCATAAAATTTGGATTTTTTTGCCGATATCGAAGAACAAGCAAATGAATTAAAATGTGTGGGTGATGTTGTAATTGAGTTTTTTGGAATGGGCTATCTGTATGTGACAAACGAGTGAGATAGAAGTGTTTGATACCTGAAACAAGTGAATTAACACCTGAATTTGTTGAGTTGCAGGTATGTTGGAAAAACAGAGCCTATGTTGCTATGGGGTAGAGATCTGCAATTGCTGTTGATGGGTTTGTGTTGGTTTCGGGTAGTGTTTTAAGGTTGGAAGAATGTAGAAGAGATAGAAAGGTATAGAAGCATAAATCAGAGGTTGAAAATCGAGAAAAACAGAGGATGTAGAGGAAGAAGATGATGAGTTTAGATAGAACTTGGGCTTTGATTGTTGAAGCCTAACTAGAAAATAAGATAGAAATAAGAGAGAATTCAGAGAATAAGGGATGAAGAAGGTGAAGTTCTTTATTACTGAATTTGTGAGACTGGGAGAGAGATAGAGAGAGAAAGCTTAACAAGCTATTCCCATTCATAAAATGTATAATATTCAAAATTTTGAAAGTTACTCCACCCATTACACGCGTATATATAGCTATTGAAATGCTGAAAAGTGTAGATACTCTTAACCTACACCATTTCATTATCCTACACACATGCTAACTAACCACCCATGTGCTTACATGTGTATACAAAATATCTAATTCCAAAATATACTAACTTGTATCTACTCTAGAATAAACCAACTTATTCTTCCTTTCCCAATTTACCCCTGGTCTGACATTTTACTGTTATAGTTTTTCATTTTCTGTTACTGATGCGGTGCAGCATCTCATAAAATATCGATTTTCTGCATCTTGCTTAGTCATAATTATAAACTGTACTAATTATTTTTCTCACATTCTGTCCATGCTGAAGGGTTTGGTTGTGTTTCTTTTACAGGTTGAGAAAGCTCACAATGCTGATCTTCACTGTGTTGATTGGAATCCTCTTGATGTGAATCTAATACTGACTGGGTAATGTATACTCTTTGGTGTTTTTGTTAGTCTCATTATCCATAGTTTCAGTAACTGTGGATAATGTACGTCTCTCATTAGCTTTTCTGGTGTTTATATGTACAATTTAGCAACTAAAATTTCTTTTTTTAATGTACTTTTAAATTCTCTGGAACTCTTCTCTATAATTCTTGTTTCTTTCAAAAGCCTTAATTTACTTCGTTGTTCTTCAGGTCTGCTGATAATTCTGTTCGCATGTTTGACCGCCGAAAACTCACTTCTGGGGGTGTTGGATCTCCTATCCACATATTTGAGGGTCACACTGCTGCTGTCCTTTGTGTGCAGGTATGCAAATGTTTAGTCGTCTCTATTCCTTGTTGCTAACGAGTCCATTAGTTGCATTTGCTTAACTGTTGCAATATCCTTTAACATAAAGTTGTTTATTTCAGTGGTCTCCAGATAGGTCATCTGTCTTTGGAAGTTCTGCAGAGGATAGTGCCCTGAATTTGTGGGATCATAAGATGGTGTGAACCCATTAACTATATTTCATGCAGCTTTATTTCTTTACCAGTTTTGTCTTCTTCTCTTGGAATTATTTGAGTTTGAGGTAACCGGAAGTGGTTAAAAGGTAATAAATATACAGCCATTAGAGACATCATCTACAGTGAGAAAACACAGCGGAGGCTTAGGAGTCATTTGAGAGAGGAGGGATTTAATCACCCAAATGATTTCCTAAAATTGCAAATAGTCCAGTTGGAGGGTTTTGTTCCGGAGAAAAAGTCCTTGTTGGTTAATTTCTTTAGTTGGAAGAGTTTTCCATGGTGATATGATTGAAGAACATGGAATGCACAGGATCTAGTTGGCAGAACTTTTTCCTCCCCAAAATAGACTAAAGTTTATACGGAGAGTCCAAATGGTAATGTACCTGATAAAGTCGTATATGAGCATGGTAAAAATAAAAATAGTGGCAAAACAAATATACTGTTTGATAATATCTAAAAAAGTAAAAAAATAATTGTTACTTATTTATCATGTCAAATAAGACATTTGTGCAATGGTTTTGATATACTCTTGGAGAAACAACTTTATTTTGCATTGTGTCTGTAAATTAAAGCGTTCTTTTAACACTGCGCACGAGCACAGCTGGTCCAAGTCTTATGTCTCATGCCTTGGTCATAGATTCAAGTTCTTCTTTCCTCTTAACTCATCACACTACCAATCGGTACTAGTTGAATGAAACAAAATATGTTATTTTGGGGTTAGTTAATGGTACTGTGAAGGCTACAACATAGTGGACCTAATATTTTTGGAAAGAAGATAAAGCGAAATACCTTGTGTTTTTTGGGATGTTTAATGTGAAAGAAAGACTAAACAAAATATTGAGAAAATTGGCCCAATTTCTTTCAAAAACTCTCCCCCATAGGGAGTTTTTTGGATAGAAGAAAATGTTTCATAATTGACAAAAAATAAATGGACTGGAGTGACTTAAAAAAGATGATGGGGATATGTTTTGCCCAATTTTGACTATATGTAGGATCTCCGTATGGAGTACTCTCCTTGCAGATCTAACAATGTTTTCTTTGATCCAGATTGGACAAAAGCAAGACCATCCTAGGGCGAAACCTCTTCCACCAGGTTTATTCTTTCGACATTCTGGGCACAGGTATTAAGTTTCCCACCTTTTTTCGTTTTCATCTGTGACAGGCACATCTGCATGGGTGAATAATTAAAGCTATATCACTTTCTCATCTATACAGTCCACACTAGACTAAGAATGCTGTCTTGTAAATTCTCTTCACCCGAAGTGGAAAATCAATAGTATCATTATTTATTTATTACAAGTAAAATTTCAATAAAAGTGCCGAAATGGGAGGATTTTAACAGAACACAGAAAGGATAGCTTACTATAATTTATTAGAAATTGAAATTATATAACTATTGATGTTTACTTCGCGTTCATTGTTTGATTATTTACTTATACCTATGAATATCTACGTCTACTGTTCAAAACTTTCCCCATTCTATTAGATTCTCCCAAAAGTGAATGGTGTTTGTTTATGAATGTAGGGATAAGGTTGTTGACTTTCACTTCAATGCATCGGATCCATGGACAATTGTTAGTGTGTCTGATGATTGTGATAGTACTGATGGGGGTGGAACGCTGCAGGTAATGGACTAAGTTTCTGGCTTGAATTTGTACATCAATGGGTGCAATAGCCAATAGTATTTGTAAATATATGTTGCACTCACTCTTGTGATGTTTCTAATTTTGTTTGTTTGATTCTAGTATCAATGAAGATACAATTTTGCAAAATTATGGAATACAATTAATTTGATGTTTCATTTTTGGGTTTTAATTGACTACTAATGTTGAACAACGGTAACTAGTATTATTATGCTGTTTGAGGGTAATATGACGTGCATGGTGTTACCAAAGTTGCTGTACTATATATTGCATAGCATCACCACAAATGTGACTAGTGTGCATGTGCCTTTTTTATTTGTTATGGGGAGGGTAAAAGGTTTAGTGGGATGATAACCGGAAGAGAGTAAGGTTGAAATTGGAAGTTAAAAGCTGACATGAAATATGGAGCAAAAATACCATACTAGCCTTATTTATAAAAATAATTACATGTACTATATTTGTACTTCAACCTGTCTGAAAGAAATAATGGGTACTTCATTATTTTGGCGTTCCTTCTAAAATACTCCAGTGTATATATATATATATATATATATATATATATATATATATATATATATGTATATATATACTAAGAAGCTGTGGCTTTTGGTGTTGCAGATATGGCGGATGATTGACCTGATATACAGGCCTGAAGAGGAGGTTCTTGCGGAGCTGGAGAAATTCAAAAGTCACTTGCTTACATGTTCCTCACCCTCAACTTGAAAACCAAGTTGACAAAAAAGCATCCCTTTGATGAAAGCTTTAGACTTATTAACCTCTTGTATGTTCTCTTTGAAAATTGACGGGGATGTTTGCTTTGTTAACAAATGACACTGGTTTAATACTGTGGGATCTGTTCTGTTTGTAAGAAACTATCAAAACATGGAATCGGACAAAATATTAGCGTTAGTAGTAAATGATATGAGTTTAGTTAGTGTTGGCAAGTTTTTCTGCATTGATATCATTTTTCTTGTCACGATGTGTGGGCTATGATTGATTGATTGATTGATTATGTTATGATTCTAATTGCAAATATGGGACTTGTGTTTCACATCCATGTCATAAGACTTTGATGTGTTGTATTTATAAACTTTGTACTTTTCAATCTTAACATGGTTTGTAACAATCGATATCAAAGCCATCCATTATTACCTCCACGTTACTATAACCGTGACTGACAATTTCACGCATCAACAAGATTAAATTTCAAAAACCTTGTTTGATTTCCTAATTGGTTTCCTTTGAAGTATGTGAATGCTCTTTTACATAGACGTATATATGCATCAAGCCTGGTTAATTTTTTTGTTGTTGTAAAAATGACTAGCGAAATATGACTATTTGTCTAGTTTATTATTCATACAAGTTATTTTATTTTATATGATTAGTTTGTTATTTAATTACATGTACTATATTTTGTCATTTTCAAGTCATTTGGTAATAAATTGTAATCTTAATTGAATATATATATATATATATATATAGTCAATTTTGAAAGCGGGCGTTCCTCTAATCAGCTCATAGAACCAACAATTAAGCTTAGGTAGGACTAGCGAAGGATTTACTCATCTCTCTCTTCTTACTCACTCTCAGCTGTTACCTCTAATTGCGCGCCAGTAAGGAGAAATCCTTATTGAATATCTTTGTCCAATAGTGCAAAGATGAACATGTGTTGAGATGAACATGACTAACTAGTGATACAAATGAATATCTTTGGCTGTAGTGCAAAGATAAAATTAGATGGAGAAAATTTTTAATGTGACAATCGTTGAAAATTAATATTTTATCTTTTTTTGATAAAATAGTATCTCATCCATTAATTAAATAATCAAAAATATGATTTATTAGACATTTTCTCAAAGCTTTTTTTCTGCAACAATTTTCTTATAAATCTCTAATAGTAACAAGAGATTAAAGCGACAGATAACCATCCCATTCGACTATCAAAAATAATTGAAGTTGTGTTGGATGTATATTTTAGTTCTCAATAATTTGAATAGTGTAGTAATAATTAAAATTAATTAACGGAAAGGGGTGGAACCATAATAAACGAACTTGGAAATAGCAATCTACTATTCCTATAAATTTAACGTCGACTGTGTACTGGATGTTGTTCAGTTCACTCAGCTCTCTCTGGCCAGTATCCAAGATGACTCCGGTCACCACCATCTTCGTTTCTCTCCTACTCCTCGTCTCATCTGCACATTCGTTTTACCTACCTGGTGTAGCTCCTCGTGATTTTCAAAGGGTACTTTTTTCATTGTTTTGATTTTTGTTCAACCAAATCGGAGATCATTCGATCCGATAATTCTTATCTCAATTGTTTGTTAGTTAGGCATTATGTTTATTTAATTCATATTATGTTGTGCTGATCGAATTGGTTTGGTTTGGATCTAGGGTTTTGAACTAGTTGGAATTTGAATTATACATCCCTTGTTAATTTTATGTAGGGAGTATTCTTTTAGTTATGTAGATATTTGACGTGATTGAATTTGATAAGTACTCTGATGTGTGGTACTAAGGTGATTGTGCTTCTTACTTGGTAGATATGTCTAATTGCAAGATCTTAGCAATGGGTTTGAAAATGTTGTTTTTTGGCAATAGGCGGTGTTCAGCACCAGGATTTCTTGCGCATGTATTTGTTTGTTAACTGTGTAAAATACCTCTCGCTACATGGGTGTGCTATCCAACTAGGAGAAGAGCAGACTAAACGGATCAATGTGACAGATTTTCTTTCACAAGCTTAGCAATGAGTTTTGGAAGATCTATAGTCTTTATTAGTGTGCATTTTTCGTTATTAATGCGGTTGGACTGTTAAGAGACGATGTGTCTGACTTTGTGTTTTGATCTGCGTAGTTGTTATACTGTGAATAAGTTGGAGATGTATGAGTGTTCTTATACCTTGTGATCTCATTTAGATGCAACTTTCATACTTTTTTTTGATCTGTTAAAAATGTGTACCGAATTGGCTTAAAGAAGTGAGTTTGTCATATAACTGTCTTTTCTGGTTCTCTATCTCATCCTTGTCTTTTATGAATAAGGATAATTGTGGTTTTTCAGCTCTTTCCATTTTTCTTAGTCTTGTTGGTGTCTTTTACTTCTAAAAGGGTGATCCACTTCAAATTAAAGTCAACAAGCTATCATCTACGAAGACACAACTTCCATATGACTACTATTTCTTGAACTACTGCAAACCCAAAAAAATTATGAACAGTGCAGAAAATCTTGGGGAGGTTCTTCGAGGTGACCGTATTGAGAACTCAGTCTATACAGTGAGTACTTTAGTTTTTTTTACTTTACTACTTGGTTCATCTAAAGAAATATAAAGATCTTTACGTGTTCTTCATCCATCCACTGTGCATGTTATCATGTCTGTCTGTGGACCTATATTCTTGAATTCCATCACAGTTTCATATGAGGGAGGAGCAGCCATGTAAGGTAGGCTGTCGACTAAAGCTAGATGCTGAATCTGCTAAGAATTTTAAGGAAAAAATTGATGATGAATACCGAGTTAACATGTAAGTGCTGAATGAGTGCCCCTTGATTTCTTGTTCAATTTTGAGTTATCTTTTTGTTTGTGTTAGGATCTTTTCGCCATCTTTGTTAGTTATATTTTTAGTCACGAAGAAGGATGAATTTATTTGTTTATATCTACTGTTGAATCTGTAATGAGAATGCAGGATTCTGGATAACCTTCCAGTTGCTGTTCTTAGACAAAGGAGGGATGGCAGTCAGTCGACAACTTACGAGCATGGTTTCCGCGTTGGGTTCAAAGGAAATTATGCAGGGGTAAGCTGAGGGGAAGCAGACTAAAATTGCTATTGTTTATTGTTCTGATTGCCCGTAATATCTGTAATATTATTTGTATCCATTTTCTTATGTAGAGCAAAGAGGAGAAATATTTTATCAATAACCACTTGAGCTTTAGAGTGATGTATCACAAAGATCCTGAGTCCGATTCTGCTCGTATTGTTGGGTTTGAAGTTACACCAAACAGGTTCGGTGATTTTCATATATGTTATTCTTCATTATATCTGTACAATTCCTTTATTGCTAGGTGGGTATGTTGACTATATATCCTGCCAACATGTTGAATAAATGATGAAGTATATCAGTAACTTGTTCACATTGTGACCATTCTAATGGTTTCATTTTTATTAAACAACGAAGCAAAACATGAAAACACTTCAAATATACAGCTTGGGACCTCAACTGTTTCTTGGAGTTATTCTGTGTTTTCAACACACAAAATTATCTTATTTTCGTAAGTTCTTTGAATTTATAATATATTCTATATGATCAAGACATTGTGGCTCGGATTCTTTTACAGGATTTATTTAAGTTGAAAGAGAATGCTCAAATGCCTCCAGGAAGAGACTGATTACTAATTATTAGTCTATGCGCCTGTCAGCTCTTTGGTTATACGAGACAAGCTTGATGTGTTATTAACCAATTATTTTCTTGCATCATTTTTTAGTATCTTTATTTGTAGCTTCCTGATTGCTTCTTTCAAGACTCAAGAGTGATGATGCTGTTGATCATTCCTTCCAGTGGAAATGTTTCTCTGAAATTATCATATATTTAACGGACTTTGAAGCCTCGACACGAGTCCAACACTATTTCTGAATAATGTAGGACCCGGATATACCAGGGACATTAAATAACATATTCTGTGTTTTTTTAATAATAAAAAAAGAAAAGTTCTTTTACTAGAGGAAATGACTATTAAATGAGAAGAATAAGATACCCTTCCCCTACACGGGGTCAGAAACCTTACCACTGGGAAGAAAGTTTCCCAAAAGGTACAATAGTATCCTAAAACATATATAAGAGTATAAGCACTCTTGTCTTCTTCATAAAGAAGCTGCTTTCAAGATGTAGGCACCAAGTAAAAAGTTCCCCAGAGTTAATAGTACATTTGAAATTCTGTGTGAATGAACGTGAGAATAGATATATGTATACATATGATAGTCCAATTTTGCTTGAAGTAGAAAATTGCGCAAGTCACAGTTTTAAGCATCATTAATTCCTGTGTCATCATCATTCATTTTGGGATCTAAATTCCACCATTGAACATAACATCAAACTCAATACGTTTATAAACTAATTTCATCATTTCACCGTCCACTCAAAATTTCATACATCCAAACTGCTGGACCTTAATATCATGTAGACACAAACCAAGCACCACCACATCATCATGTATCTTGATCTGCAAAATATATATAATATATATGCAAAAAGGAAGTAAACCCCACAATTTTATCTCAATTTTGTTATGATGCAACATGTGTTTTGTTTCTCAAAAGAGTTAAAATTTCTTGAATTACTAAAATAATGTTATGTCTCAAGTTTTATAACTCTCGAGTCTCGACCTGAAGAATTTTATATTTAATATTAATATATGGACATGCAAGTAAAAGATGTGTCAGATATTTCAGCGTACAGTGTGTTGGTGCAATTCTTGTTCAGCAGGGACACTTCATGTCCACCTAATGGAAGTGTCCCAACTTCTTACTGTTTAATGTAGTATTTTCTCAAAATAAATTATGATGCTTCACAACATGCTGAATATGGTTGGATTCTATTACCCCCTCCCCCAACACACACACACAAAACCCCCTCTCTTTAAAAATGTTTATAGTATAGCAATCTATGCTTTTACCAAAATAGCGTTACTTTGTTAGTCAAATTATTTGCTTATTTACTTTGTTTCGTCTTTTGATCATCTTTTATGAACAGTATTAATCATGAGTACAAGGAGTGGGATGAGAAGAACCCTCAGCTAGCAACATGCAATCAGAACACCAAAAACATAATTCAAGGTAGCACTGTTCCACAGGAAGTTGAGAAAGATAAGGAAGTCGTATTTACGTATGATGTTTCTTTCAAGGTATTCCCTTGTGAAACCCTTAAATATTTGGGCTCCTGCAAGTCTGCAAGCAAATTTTTTATTGCAATATCTTTAGTTAGTTACCTAGTTTTTTTCTTACATTATTTTCAGGAAAGTGACATAAAATGGGCATCACGGTGGGACACTTACCTCCTTATGAATGATGATCAGATTCACTGGTTTTCCATCATCAACTCTCTGATGATTGTCCTCTTCCTTTCTGGCATGGTGGCCATGATCATGATGAGAACCCTTTACAGAGATATTGCAAACTATAATCAACTGGAAACACAAGATGAAGCTCAGGAAGAAACAGGATGGAAACTTGTTCATGGAGATGTTTTTAGGGCACCCATGAATTCTGGATTACTCTGTGTTTATGTTGGAACTGGTGTTCAGATATTTGCAATGACTCTCGTGACGATGATATTTGCATTGCTGGGTTTCTTGTCACCTTCAAACCGAGGTGGGCTTATGACTGCTATGGTTCTCTTATGGGTCTTCATGGGCTTATTTGCTGGTTATTCCTCTGCGCGGTTGTACAAAATGTTCAAGGGAACAGAGTGGAAGAGAAATACCTTAAAAACAGCATTTATGTTTCCTGGTATTTTGTTTGCCATCTTCTTTGTTCTGAACGCCTTAATCTGGGGTGAGAAGTCATCCGGAGCCGTACCTTTTGGTACTATGTTTGCTCTCGTCTGCTTATGGTTTGGAATATCAGTACCCTTGGTGTTTGTGGGTAGTTATTTGGGTTTCAAAAAACCAGCCATTGAAGACCCAGTTAAGACTAATAAAATTCCAAGGCAAGTACCAGAGCAGGCATGGTATATGAAACCGATCTTCTCTGTACTTATTGGAGGCATTCTTCCGTTTGGTGCTGTTTTCATTGAACTATTCTTCATCTTGACATCCATATGGCTGAACCAGTTCTATTACATCTTTGGCTTCCTCTTCATAGTTTTTGTTATCTTAATAATCACATGTGTGGAGATAACGGTGGTTCTATGCTATTTCCAGTTGTGCAGTGAAGATTACAATTGGTGGTGGAGAGCTTACCTTACTTCAGGCTCCTCTGCTTTATACCTTTTCCTCTACTCCATTTTCTACTTCTTCACAAAGTTGGAAATCACAAAACTGGTTTCGGGCATCCTGTACTTTGGGTACATGTCAATTGCATCCTATGCCTTCTTTGTTCTGACGGGGACAATTGGTTTCTATGCTTGTTTCTGGTTTGTTAGGAAGATTTACTCGTCAGTGAAGATTGATTAACGTAATGATGAAGGGAAGGGGCTAAACAATCAGCAAGTACATTATTGAAGGCAGAATGTAATAGTGATTAATGAAAGATGAAACTTCATTGCCACTTCTGCAGGAGGTTAAGAGCTTTACAGTATTGAAATTTTCCCAGTAGGAAAGACCCGTTTTTTTCATTTCACTGATTTCGGCATAGGATGGAATGGCTTGTATGTTTTCTTTCTATGTTACCTTGTTAATTGTTGTTGTTTACACCAGTATCGATGCTATAAACTGTACTTGTTATTGTAGCAGCTTTAATAGATGGATTTAGTTGTCTTCTTTACCAGCAATGAATACACGTCCATTTTAAGTCAACAATGCATTAATTAATTAATCAGCACCCCGAATACATTGATAATGAAGGCTTTAGTTGCTCTTTTTGTTTCTAAAAAAGTTGTAATGTTTATTAATATTATTAATAGGCTATATCATCAAAAGTTAATTTACTTTGTGAAACTGAGTTAGTGGTAATGTTTATTTTCTCATCCTTGTATAATCATAATTTAGTACTCCATGGGGTTATACTTGGACGACATAATATTTATCGACATTTAAGTTTTGTTTTTGGCGTGTCACATACCCATCCCATCCGTCTAAGATATAACAAATAAAATTTAAAGAAAATCAAGTTTTTGGTCAAACACTTGTATACACACTATTTAGCACGAGGAATGGTAAAAGATGACGTAAAAAGTAAGTAATAAACCATTAAATAATTTAAATGGTAAGACACACGTGCAGGTTGGGTCAAATATTTGATTTTAAATTAAATTGCAATTTTTAATATTATTTTTTAAATCATCTTAACCCAGACGGTTATGACTGAAGGTGGACTAATTAGGCCTTATTTTGTGATTTGATTTGGACTCAAAATTTGACCCGAATTATTAGTATTCGAACCGACTTTTGAAAGCTCAATGACTAGAGAGGTAAGATTTAGGTTTTGTGTAACTATGTGTTTCAACACATCCTAACATGTGGGATAATTGGATACGTACATAATGACTCAAGTTGTTATCAATAATACTTCCCATCATTACTTTTAGGTGAGTTTGTGGTAAGTTAAAGAAAATATTGTTAGTTCTTATGCTATGTTTTGATTCAGCCTGAGACAATCTCACCCTAATAATAGCACAGCTTGAGTTCTTGGATATATAGAGAGGGACTGAGGGAGGGCAGAGCTTTTATACTATTTTTTTCTCTACTTGTGCATAGTTTAAAATAATCTAAAAAATCCATGAATTTCTCTCCTGTTAGGCAGCCTTGCCCAGCAAATCATGCATCCCTACTAGATTACTAGGTCTGAACCACAAAGGATTGTTCAGATTGTCACAGAAATTACTCAATGTTGTGTCAACTTACCTTGGTCTTCAACTCGTTACATAGTTCTTCCTTACATTTATTATTTATTTTAGCTGAAGACAGAACACCAAATTGATTTGGCAGACACCTATAGATATAAGTCTGCCAAGCTCCACTCCTCTAAAACTCAATGTTCTTCCGTTTCTGACCTTTCAAACAACTTCATTTTGTGAAATCTTTCAGAATCCATTAAAAACTACTAAAAGACGGGGAGAAGAATTTCTCTGAAGTCATCGCTTATGATGATTGCCTTCCTAACTTGAGAAAATACAAGTATCAAATTAAATTGAAAAGGAGTAAAGGATCAGTTATTAGCAAAACACGCCAAAATATGACAAAACTGTTTAAAATTCAACTGGGTAACCCTTAATTTAGGGGGGAAGGGGGGAAGAACAATGAAAAAAAAGGTTAAAGACCATTTCCACTCAAAGAAGAAACCCAATGAGCACATGCAGCTATAAAATTCCAGCTAAACGCATGATTTGAACATTTTGATATACAAGCCTTCTATTAGTTAAAGTCACCAAGTTCAGTTAGCAAGTAACCTCATCATCTGCCTGCACACGATCTTGGTTTCCCGTTCTTCTGCCTGTATACAGAAATATAATGATTGAGAAGTGCTGCTGGAAAGAATTGTTGATTTGAGGTTCAAGATGAGAAACCCACCAAAAAGAATAATCTTTCTTTTCCTGTGCTAATAACTCTTCAAAAGAAATATCAGTAAAGTCAGTGTCCACGCTGTCCTCCAGCTTGCCAGTTTTGGCTTTCAACTCCATGCAGGTGCCAATTTCAAGCATCTTCAACATCAGAAAAGAATTAGCTTTTTCTTTACAAGCCATGATCGAAAACTTGGTTCAAGCAAGTAATATTCAGCACGGGTATATAAAATGAGAAAATAAACTTTTGGATAGAAATATGAGTGGAAAGGAGATCAATCATCTTAGTTCTTTTACACGTGTCCTCTGATCTGGCAACGTGGGGAAAGAAAATAGGCAAATTTTGAAGTAAACCATTCTCTTCGTATTGCAATTTAATTACTTTATAGGCGCTGCCAATGGGCAAACCTATCACCAATTGTAATAAACACATCACTCTTCTAAGATGCTGCAGTTAAGTGTTCCAGTTTCCCCCCATCCAATAGATAGAAAAGAATGAAATAGGAAAAAGAATTGTACTTCACAATGAAGATGATCATCTGATTGATGAAAAAGAATGAAATAGAAAAAAAAGTCGTGCACTTCAGAATGCAGATGATCATCCTACACGTGATACCCTTTCTCAATTAACTTCTAGGACCTCATTCTGTACAACGCATCTTTTACTTTAACCCTCCGGTAGAATATTTTGAATTAGATAATTCACAAATAAAGGATATAACATTACCTTATTGTAAGCTGGCGAGAGCTTAAGCTGTTGCTGGAGCCAGTTATATACAAATGCGTCCTCTTCTAATCTTTTTTGCTCTAATTCAAGCTTGTATATCTGCACTTAACAAATATAATGATGCACACGTGACAGAAATTTTGGTTTGCACAACAGTTTAACATACAATATACCATTTTTCACACCCACCTGTTGACGAAGGCGATCAAAAGAAGACCTGTCTGCCTTGAATAGTAGAGCCTTCGTTATTGTGAACTTACGTTGAATGACACCTGATCTGTTGAACAAGTAAATGTAATTATAAATTTAAGACTAGTAGTAACAGATTCGAAACAAGTATTAATTTTAGGTTTCAGGCACTATGAAGGACATATAATGTGAAGGTTTGAGATCCATGGTCATCATATCTATAATCTGGAAATACAAAAGCTTTTGGAACTAGTTGCCTTAGTTTTGGGATTTACAATACAATCTAAAAAAAATAATTCATAAATATGAGCATGTCCCAAGCATAGAAGCTCACAGATTACAATTTTATGTTAAACAATTACAACAACTGCCACAAGCTAACACTCATGTTTGATGAACTAAAAGGGACTTTTCGATTAATCATGCAAAACAAACTTATGCAACAAAAGAAAAGAAAGCTTAAGAATCAAAAATTTTCTAATGGCATACTTGTGTTGTAGCTCATTTCTTGCTTCAATCAAGACATTAACAAAGTGGCCAACCTGTTGCACCATGAAAAATTATGCAACTATTAGTTATCAAAGAATTAGATTATCTAGAGGTTTTATCCTATCATTAAAATGTAAAAGCGCGAACTTCGTAATTTACAGTGTTCGCAGCTGAATAATTTAAGTACTATAACCGGTGCAAGAAGGAAGACCTATACGTTGTGAAGAGTTGATTCAACAAAAGGAATCATGGAGAAGACGGGTTTCACCGTTATTTTTTTTCATTGTGCTGACTAATAATCAACCCGCAATAAATAGGGATCAATTGATCAATTGCTCTAAAAATTTAAGATGTTTTAATTATTTTGCTAACAATGTCCAACAAATTTCCAAGGGTTTCTCATAAGTCTCAACAACTACACATGCTTCAGCAAACTGGATCAACAATAAACACAGAACACAGCTAGCATGGCAAAAAAGGTTCTAAATAATATTACTAAACACCAGGGATCAAAGTCCACCATCACCATGGCCATGGAAATTTATAGGATAGGTATTAGAAAAGGAATCACATAAACGTAAGGACAAAGAAACGTGCATGCTCCATAATGCATGTCCACAATTAAGATACATAGTAGAGCACTTGTTTTCATGAGTAGAATTTGTGGAACTGTTTGGCGTATAACCTCGATTAATTTGTGAAGTTTGAGTACATAATAGCACAATTTAAATCTTTCTTGCATAAAAGTGCAACTTAAATGTTTCTTTACTTCTTTTTTTTACTTTTGCATAAATATGATAAACAGTATCTACAAAATTTACATGTAAATAGACTACTAGTACTATGCTGAATAAAGACAATTCATGTGATAGAGCATCTACACTTGACAATACATGGAAAAGGGTCTCATCAGTTGTAAAGAAAAATTCAAATTATTGGAAGGATAAATATTTATTGACTACCACAAACTCGGATGCAGTCAAATGGTATTCAAGCTCTAGCGAGGACTGACCAACACTCATAATGCAATACTATACAATCGGCTGCATCACTGATGATGGAAACTTCTCCAACGTATAACATGAGTTGGTGAAAACAGAAAAGAGCTTCACTTGGACACTAATTATTTATTTTCTATTTACAGATATATAATTCAGAATGCAAATGCATTAATTCAGCTTCAGTTCAGGAGTTCTCAAAAATTTATTGATCCCAAAGCGAAGTACAATATTGTTTTTTATTTTTATATACATTTTCAATATTAAATCTTTGAAATGAATTTAACAAAAATAACTGGCAGTGGGCACTCAGAGAAACAAGAGCATGTATTGAAACTTTGACTGGGTTTGTTCAGCTCTTAAAGTTCATAAACTTAGTTTAAGCCTTGACATTGCTTCGTCCATATCAAATTAATTTAGCAAACAATTCCCATAAAATATCAAGTAGATGCTAGACCTCATCTTATTTTGAAATTATTTATAAATCCAATAAGTTGCAATTTGTTTCTCTGGAGCTTGTCAACTAATTTATTAGAAAACTAAAGTTAAGCCGGTATCTAGGCATTTTATTCCTCAAACGAAAAAATGGACTTTGATCAAATGTATGATAGCTGAGGCATTTTAAAGTGGCTTAAGATAAATCTTGATTGGCATCTAGCAATCTAGACTAACCCTTTGCAATCTACTCTATCAGAAATTTAAAGATTCAAAGAAGTAAAACAAAGTTCATCACACAAAATTTGAAGGAATTTATATACCACTGTTGCTCATAAGCACTACTCTATTAAAACTTAAAATCTTAAAATCTTAAAATGTATGGACATCCTACTTTATTAACACTTAAAAATGTATTCATTTGCACAAGCTATTGCAAAAAAAAAAAGAAGAGACCTTTCACCAAATCACCATGGAAAGACTTGTGGAAAAAAACTCCTAGTAAATCATCCTTGAAATGAAATATGCATTAATATCTAGCTTTTGTAGAGGGTAAAGTGACAAAGGAGAGTGGAAAAGCATCTCCACCTTGAAGTAAAATGGGAAAGAGTAAATTTGAAGGCTTTGTATGCCAGAATTCCTTAGGGGAATTGTCAAGACAAAATAAATTTCATAACAAGCAAACATCTTGCTTGTTATTGAGAAAATCACACATGCATATTCTTAAAAATTATTTTAACCAAAAAGCAACTAGTTTATATATTTCCAATTATGATCTCTTAACACCATTCATTATAGCAAAGCAAATGTATGTGTTCATTTCCACTTATAAATCCTTGGCACCATTCATATAGCCTTTCAAGGCGCAAACCCTGAATAATCATTCTAAAAGTTGATAATAAAGTTAATATTTGAATACAAATTTCAGTAGGGAATATCAAATGAATAGATAAAAATCTAGATAACACAAAAGATAGCAAATATGAATCAAAGTAGGAGGAGTAATTAATAGAGAACCTCAGCCAGAGTCAGTCCATTGGATTCATGTGACTTAACAAGCTGGTCATATTGTTGTTTGATCTTCCTCTGTGTTGCACTAGACGACGACGTAAAAGGATACAAGCACACCAGTTCTTGCTTCTCCTTTTTCACTCTGTCTCTTTCTATCTCTTCCTTCGAATTAGGGGAACTCGGGCGTTTCTTCCTCACCCTCTTCTTCTTCTTCTTCTTTCCGCACTCCTCCCCACCAGAATCCACCATCGCCTTAACCATTTCCAACCCGTTCCGACCCGGTTCATCCCCCTCCTCTTCTCCATCGAACAGAGACGCCCATTTGGGGGGATTGGAAGGCAAGATCTCAACAAGAAGCGAATGGGTCAAATGGGTAAGGTTTGATTCATGGGTTTGTAGGGTTTTATCAACAAGATTGGGGAGAGAACAATTGATGATTGATTTAGAGCTTGGTTGCTCTGTTTTATCAAAAAGTTTTCTTCTTCGATAAAGATATGAGATGAAAATGGAGAAAGAGATGAGAGTGAAAGTAAAGAAGAATAAGAAAAAGAAAGAAAGAAACAACATTGGTTGTTGAGGAGAAAGGGGATTAAATGAGAGGAGAGAAAAAATGAGAGTAGTAATAATGGCAGTCGCCGCCATGGGAACGCGTCATTTAACAGAGAATGACACTTTGATCAGAGACAGGGGGAAGAAAATACTACTCTTTTCTAATAAGGTGGTTTTTGATTCAAATCCAACTCTTAATTAATGTTTAAGGCAACTTCATACATATTTAACGCATCTTAATATTTTGAAATTAAGATTAAATTTTTTTTTGAATATTTAAATTTTTAAGATGTATTAAGAAGTTCGGTCTGGATCAAGTGCATATCCCTTATCTTACTCATCCGTACTCACCATCTTTTAGGCGACGGTTTCGATCATACAACCGTCGTCTATACTTTTAGCGACGGACAACATATAGCGTCACTAAAAGTATAGACGACGGTTGTATGACCGAAACCGTCGCCTAAAGGGGGTGAGCGTAGGTGAGTAAGATAAGGGGTATGCACTTGATCCTTGTTCTTAAGAAGTTAATTTATATATATATATATATATTGAGAATATTTAGATAGATAAAATATTAATAATAATTTTTTTAGAGAAGTAAAATTTTATATAATAATAAATTTAATAATTATAATTCGTGATAAATTTATCACAATAAATATTAATATATATATATATATTTTATCTAATAATATCATAGACAAATTCTAAAGTGATGATGCCTAAAGTGTCAACTTAGGCCTCATGTTTTATTTATGTAGCAAGTTTGAAATTTTGAAGTATGATGTATGCTTTCCTCTCTCATTCTTATTTTCTTTTCTTTTTCATTTTATTTTTGTCGAAATCTTATACCTTGCTTTTAATTGGGGGAAGATTTGGGAATATATGGATCAGATTCTCCTCTATTACACATTTTTTTAATTCCATTTAATATATTATATTTTTATAATTATAAATAATATAATTAAAATTAACATCGGTTAACTAATTTAATATATTGAATAATATTATTATTTTAAAAATAAAAATAATCTGATAATTTTTTAACATATAAATTTTTAATTAAAATTTTAATAGTTGAAATTTTTTTAAAACTTGTAACGGTGAAAGTACTTTTTATAATTTTAGTTTTTTGTATGATTCATTAACTATGTGTTAATATATTTTGTTTATTATTAACAAAATTATTAAGATCAAATAATTGATATGTTGGATGAAATTAGATGGTAAAAATGTTCATGGTTCAGATCACATCATACGGTAAAATTTATATTATTTTTGGTTAAATGTGATATTATTTATATTGACTCCACTATTTTTAATCATGTAAAAAGATAGAAAAGGAATTACCGACCATCCTTTAATTTATATATTGATTTGATAGCAAATGTCGGATAAAACCAATTTCTTATTTCATTTATTATATCTAAAGTTTCTTTGACCATAATTTTATTACTTCATACAACTTGGAATTTGTGATCAAAGATTAGACTCTAAAATTAGGGGCAGTCAACTGATTTAAAATTTAATAAGTCCAATTTTCTGCATCATTGTAAACGAATTATTGAATTTATTTTATACAGTTCAAAAATAAATTAAAGATATAATTTGATCAAGCTGGAGTATTATCTTACCCATCTCTAATTATGTAACCAAGTCGTTTTCACATTGTTCAAGCAGCAGCAGGTTCCCAGAAAGTGGAGCAATTTAGATCCTAGTAACAACCTAATAAATATCAGCTGTAGCTGCCTTAATTCAATGCCTGAGACGACCAGACCAGGAGCTGAAGTTTACTCCTACTAGTAATGTCACGAGCAGATTCAATAGATACCCAACCCAAGCACAGAATATATATATATATATATATATATATATATATATATATATATATATATATATATATATATATAAATAGAATACTGACGACACCTAGATGTTGTTATTATTATCAATTATCATTCCAGTCGTTTTTACATAACAAGCAATGAGATCGATTGGTTGTTATACAGTAAGTTACGTAATAATACTTATAAAATTAAAATCTTAAAGCCAGAAGCGTAATTACTATTTGCAGGCAGGCAGGTAGGCAGGCAGGCACATGGACTCCATTTCTATAATCTCAATGTGCTGTGCTGCCTGTAAACCCCTCGCCCCGTGCCGATGCTATATATGGGAGGGAGATGATACCAGCTACTAGTTTATATACATCAATCGTCTTCAAAAATCAAATATAGGCTTTGAAGCACATGGTGTGTTGTAATATCTCTTCTGTATGTACAACTTCACCGTGGCAAAAAAGCCATACCAAATGGTTGTGGAGGTGCACTAGCAGCTATTTTCAGACCAAAAAATGTATCTCAAAGTTTCGCATTGAATTGTTCAAATGTCCTAGCTGCAAATTGCCTCCACCGAGAGTTTCTTCATAAAATTAGGACATGGATCTCCACCAAAAAGCTCAGGTGCTACTGTCACTGAACATGCATTTTGCCCTATGCAGTACTGTAACATACAAAATCAGAATATATTTCTCAAAACACTTCTGAACGTCACTTCAAATAATTGAAATTACTAACAGTAGTCTATTAGGGAGTTGCCTCATACTTTGACTAGGAAAATTTATTACTGCTATTCAATTTCAAAAGACCCGCAATTAGTGATGCAACATTTATACATACCCTTTCAAAGACGTCGTAGGATTTATGAGCGTGACAGCTGCCCTCGCGGAAGCTTCCACAAGCACCTTCTGGTGTTCCAAAGCTAGCAAACTTGATTGAAGAGATTTTCTGACCAGGGGCACACCAGAGATGGGCTTTTGGCCTCAGGGGTTTATTGACTTTGCCAGAGTGTTGCATCTGCCAATTCATTAGGGTAGGCTGCCACTCATAAATATCAGCACATACGCTAGCTACTTCTCTTTTCACCAAAGTGATCCCATATGGATTTCCACCCAGTTCTTCAAATAGAACCAACAAATTTCCTGTTGGATTCAACCAGGACCGAGGTACGTGATACCTGAAATCAAAATCCTCTTTTTTCAGTCAGTCAACTATATTACTACTTGGTAGAGGGAGAAGAAAGTGTATAGCAAATAATTTTCACTCACCATCGTTGGGAAGCTTCCCCGCAATTACTTAGACATTTCTTCTCGTCGAACCAACCAGCATAACTACAGCCACCACAAGTACCAGACGCTTTGTATCCAGGCCAGTGACGTCCAATGCTTTTCCCATTTATCCATATTTGACCTTTACCCATGGTGTTCATATCTAAAGCCAAAGGCTGATTTCCAGCTGGAGCATTGAAAGTAGTCTGGAAAAATGATAGAGAAATTGTCAGCATCGTTTCAGTGAAGAAACTAGTTTTATAAAGTAGTAGTAGATTGTGGGCTTTGCTACGGCAGCATTATTGTACAACTCTAATTTAGTATTCAGTTTTAATGCATTAACAGAAATTGTGTTTCTTAATTAACTTTATCTGCTACTAGTAGAAGACAGGGAGGTATGTTAAAACTCTTTGCTGAGAATTGAAAGTTACTCGCCTTGTACCACGTAAGTGGCTGCTTTTGAGCTACAAAAGAACCTACGGTCCACTCAGCAGTTGAACTTCCACCAAGTGAATGAAGACTCAGAGCTTCTCCATTTAGACCAACCTGGTCCAAAACATTAAATCAAACACTTGCTTATAAATATTAATAGTAGGCAAAATTAGGCGTTGATTGCATGTATAAAAACCGTACCTTGTAAGACCATTTCTGCCATGTTAAGTCTCTCCTCCCCTCATTAAGCCCATAGAGTGTAACTGGACCTAGAACTCCAGCATTCCATGTCTCAAAATGCGGACCAACATTCTGAGTTCATAAACAGGCAGAAGAGACAAAAAAGTTAGTGAACTTCAATATAGTCAACCCAATATTGTTCATCTGTGTTCTTTTCTTTTTCTCTTTTATGGGAGGCCATGTACATTGGGCTGGGCTGGGAAGGGCAGGGCGGGGGGGGGGGGTTATATGCATGCGTGTCACAAAAAAGAGAGCTAGAGAGAGAGAACAAACCGGGAGGCCGACAGCAATGCTTAACAGTGAAATCTTGTTAACCCCAGCTCTTAGATATACATCACGACTAAAAGTTATTTTTGGGTTTTCTATACTTCCATAGACGGTTCCTGTCAAAATCAAAGTACACAATGTTAGATAATAAATTATGAATCTGTGAAGGTAGTCATCATCATGTAGCTTCCATATATTGCCCAGAGATAAGTACTAACTAATCATTATCTTAATTTTAAAACTTCCTTGTGTTATTATTTCTTGAAGAATATTAAAAGGCAGCTCAAGACAGATTAATTGTGCTGGTGTCAGCCAAGCAGTATAATTTCACTTTTTGAAATTTTTGCTTGGAAACATTTACTATAAGTTAATCAAATACACCCTTAATGTCCTAAACCACCAGCATACCTGTTAGTTGACCGTTGATGAAAACATGCAAAGCATGGCCAGCAGAAAGGACTGTTAGAATAGGCCACTTTCCACCTCGTAAAAATCCTTCATCAGAGTCGATCCTGACACTGGCAAAGAGAAAAAGGAAATGAACATTACAAAAAGGAAAGTAAACCAAACTTTATCATAATACATGGAAAAAGGAGAGAGCCATGTAGAGGTAATAACACTCACTCTGTCATGTACCACAAATAATCAGAAACATCTCTGGTGGTGTTTATCTGTTCCAACAACCCCACTGTTGTAAACGTCTTGTCATCATAAGATGTTGTCTCATCATTGTACGATTGCCAAGAGAATGCTCTACCAACAGGAGTCATCTTCATCTGTGCGCTTTGTGCACCTACCTGTACATTAAAGCCAGATATATATCAACATTTATTTCCTTTTCCTAATAAAGGATGAGAACAATACTGAGATCTATCTATACATGCTTAAATAAAAGAAGGAATGTTAGAAATACTAAGAGCTCTTTTCTCACTCTTGCTGTATTATAAACTGTGTTCTTGCAGTCAGGAAGGATGCTGATAGACCAAGGAGGTAAGTTGTAGTGCATATTATTAAAAGCCACTTTAGCAAAAGAATGTTTATCGTAATTTGCAAGGAATGCAGCACAAGCTCCTGAATTCGATTTGAAAACGTTGGCCTGTATGGTAATAAGAAAAGCAGATTGCAGATTTCATGATTCACCTTAAATCTCAAATTTACTACCTGTTTGCAAGAGAGCTGCAGTAATTCTAACCTCGTGATAGTTTCCCAGTGGTATCCTAGTGGGATCTCCAGATACTAAAGCTGGCTCACACAATTTTATTGCTCTATGCAGATCTTTCAGATGGCCCCATTTAGGTTGCCTATATAGTCCTAAACACAGAAAGAGAAAATTTTCATTAACAGCCTACAAATAGCATGTTTCTAAAAGCATGATGCAAATAAGGGCAAAGAACCTGCAAAAGATAGGAAAACTCTTTTCTTATAAGATAAAATAAATATTTTACTAGCATTGAAAACACAAGTATCTTTTTGAATAGTGATGACAGTTAACTTGGTCATTGACAAGGGGTAGACCAGTCACTTAGTTGCACCTATATATAAACATTCTTATCAACTTTGATGTTGCAATTATCTTGATCGCGAGTTGTGATACTCTAATATAACGATCATTCGATAGAAAAATAATTAGATTAAAGATGATAGTTGCAATAATTTCTGCTTACATCACCTATGATTGGTTTCAACTTATAGTCAATATGATCCTGTCATTTGACCAATCAGAATGAACCATGCCAGAGACATTGAAGGCCTTAACTGTCATTTCACCAAACACAGTGTATGACTAAATTACTCTTTTCTTTTACAATGACAGATGAAAACCTCTTCCACAACGTGGCAAACTGTGACTAGTGACAGGTTGGTTATTGGTAATTATATCAGACATAGAAAAGTGGAACTCACACTGAAGCCCACCTACTTTTAATTCAAATTCAAACAAGTACTAAACATAGAGCACTCATGATGCAGTTCTTGAACTGAAAACAATTTCACGGAAAATGCTAGTTGTAGATGCTTTTTTTTTTGTGATTACCAAATTCATCAAGAGGAGCATCATAATCGTAACTAGTAGCAATAAAAGGACCACCAGCAGTCCTGCCAAAGTTAGTTCCTCCGTGATACTGAAAACACATTAGCAAAGAACCAAATATTAGTTTGATTTATTAAGAGAGTAGATCACTTGGGAATTACAACAAACATTTACGTACCATATAATAATTAACGAAAGATCCACCCTTCTGTATAAACCTAGCAACTGAGAATGCCAAATCTTCAGCAGGACGGTAAGGAACTGCACCTCCAAAATTAGTAAACCTGGAACAAAATTTTATAGGAATAATTTGTGAGGAAATGAATTGCAGCACTCTTATAAACTTGTTGGTGAGTAGAAGGTAAGGACCAAGGACATAGAAAAGAAGCATATATTAGATGAGAAGCCAGCAAATTTACCATCCTGTCCAGGCTTCAGTCCACATCTTGGGTTTATAAGCCTTGTTAGGAGAGAAGTAGTCGCAATAAAAACCATTGCAAGCATTGATCTGTAAAAACAAAACTGAATTAAAATGGATTTTAAGAATAAAAAGGAAGTAAAAGCATCATTGCAAATAAGTATTCATACAATTGTAACTGATAGAAAGATCCTTCCTATGACTATGATATAATAAGACAACCATATAATTGATTCCCAACTGCTCATTTAATAAATCATTTAATTAGCATATAGTATTTACAACCCACTGCTGGTGGAAGGTGAAACAAGTGTTCATAATGAACAAGGAAACAAGGCCATCGGCACATCATTACAAAAAGGTGAATATTAAATCTAGACATATCACAACACATAAAAGTGTGTAAAAGAGAAAATCTCAACCATCTGCAAATGATAAAAATTTCAATAATAGTAATGACTAAATAAGGGGACAACACACTGTTACACAGTAACCCCACTAAGGGAGAGAAAACAAAACAGTAATACCATCAAAGAATATTACAAGAAATGGTAAAAGAAATTGCATCGAGCAAGGACACTTACAATGGGATCAGGGGCATCATCTTGCTTGCACATGATCCACGGAACTCCAGTGTCTAGACCCACTGCCATCTGGGCTGCCCATTTTGTATAAGCTTGACCAGGAGCACCAAGTTCATACTCCATGGGTCCATATTCATTCTCAATCTGTCACATTTATAAACGCAAAAAGATACACTTAAATATCCTTTCTCCTTGTAGAATGTAATGGATGACTATAAATTAGCAGGAAAACCTTGTCTTGGGCTCAATGAGCTAATAGAGAGAAAACCAGTGAAATTTTACAAAACTGATGAACTTGGCTACTTGATTACCTGAGACATAATTATTGGACCACCTTGAGTCTCATATAACCTCTCTGCTTTCATCATATTCACTATCTTTGTTGTAAATTTTTGCATAGCAGCCTTCACCATTTTAGATGCCAAAGTTAGTACAAACATAAAAAATAAAGTATAGTGAGCAAAAAATTAGATGTAAGATTGGGAGGTGCTTAACCTTGAAAGGCCCGTTATCTGTTCTGAAACTGATGCCTGGAACATATTTTAACCAAACAGGAAAGCCCCTGAAATTATAAAGGCAAGTGCATAAGATAACATTAATGCCATATATTTTAAATTTTCTATTTATGGCAAGTTTTTTTTTTATCTTTTATTTTTACCCAAAGTTCCATTCAGCACAAGCATAGGGACCAATTCTGAGATGAACATAAAGACCAGCTTGCTTCACTAGCTTTATAAATTTAACCAGGTCATATCTCTCCTCAAAGTAATACTACACCCAAAAAAGAACAACCAAGTATTAGTAAAGACAATAAAAAAAAAACTTGGTATTAAAAGAAAACCACAAAAGATAATAGAGATTAATTCTGTTTACTTTGCCAGGTTGGGGTTCATGCCCATTCCAGAAAACATATGTCTGGATCACATCCAATCCGCCTTCTTTTGCCTTCTGAATAAGATCTGGCCACATCTGCAAACACCAAAAAATTATAAGTTAAAAAAAAACCATTAAAAGAACAAAGAGAAATCACCAATTCATTAAACAGCTCCTCATAAACAGAGTACAGTAAAGATGGAGATTTTTACAGAGAAACGCATACATACCCATTTACTTAAAATCCAAAATGAAGAGAGGGAAAAAAACAGGATTCTTGATAAACCAATGAAGTACATTGACATGGATATACCTCAGGAGTGCTTCTTGGGTAGTGAATGGATCCAGAAATAAGGATTCTCCTTTGGCCATTAACAATAATAGCCTTATGGTCATATGATACAGAGGCTGTACCATAACTAACCCATGAGCTCAATAACAGCAGCAACAAGCTCCACATTACAATCTTCAAATCCATGAGCCTAAGCTGCTGTAGTTGTTGCCTTCTCAAATCAATAGCCTTTTTCCTCTTATTATTATTCTTTCCCCCTTGCACTTTATTATATTCTTGTGGTTTTATTAATAAGAGAGAAAAAGTTAGAAATAGAGAGAGAAAACAGCTGTGTTTGTTTTTTCTTTGTCCTTGAGCTTCTCTTCTAGAGAGAGAAAAAAAGTAGACAGAAGCTATGCAGTATGTGTGTGAGAGCGATTAATGGGCTGATTTTGGTGCCTTGAGACTCGCAGAGATTGGTGCTTTGCAGCATGCTTTTAAACATACGAGGACGGATGGCTTGAAAGTGAAAGTAGGACTCATTTTGGACCCCCACCGGGGTCCACTTTGGACTTATTGCCCACTTGCATCCACACTATTAACACTAATTTCCTCTGTTTCACTTAATTTTATTAAAAAAAAAAGTAGTTTTTTTTATCTCTATGAATAAATATCTGCAAAATATTAAAGCTCTGTTTGGCTGATATGTAAAGATGTTTTAACGCTGTTATTTTTTTTCATTTTGATACACAGATTCTCCACCCAATCCTAATACAGTCGGGTCCTGTTTTCTCGGCCAATACAATTTTTTGTGTCTTAAAATTGTCATGCCCGAACGCTGCCTAGCGCGTAATATAGATTACATGGATTTTATAAGTGAATGTCCTTTTTATTTTAAAATTAAATATTTTTTTGATTAGTTTTAAAATTTTATTTTAAATTTTAAATTATAAATATTATAAAAAAAATTAATATGTCATCATTATTAATTTGAGTATATTATATAATATTGTTCCATCACATCACTAGTATCTTTTAATGAATGTTAAAAATATATTTGAGCAAACTAATTTCTTTTTAAAAAAATATATATATTCATAGCAATATGATTGTGTGGTCACGTTTAAAAAGGCGCGTGAGTTGGCATCTTTGTCGGTTATTTTAATTATGCTTACGGGTTTGTTTGTTTTTGACTACGACGTTTGTTTATACTCCCAGTTGTCACGGGTTGGATCTAATCACTGGAGTATTTCAGTGGCTAAATAACCATTTTATCCTTTCTCTATAGTTGGTTTCAACTTTATCTATGTATAATTTATTTATTTTCATAATAGTCCTTATACTCTAAAATAAAGGAATAATTTAGTCTTTTTTTTAAACGATATTTTTCTTTTAAAAAAAAAATTAAAATGTCAACATGTATTTTAATAATCTAAGTGGGAATTCCTAAGGGAGAGATTAGTAATTTGAATATATAAATGCAAGTGTTTTACATATTTATCAAATACAACAAGTTCAAATTTTGTAGGGATTAAATTTGAATGGTAGCGGTGCAAGAAGAGGGGAGCTAAACTGAAGGGTGAATCTCAAGTTCTAAACTTAAGAAGTTGTATTTTTTTGGATATTTAGCAAAAGCAAAAGCAAAAGCAAAACTAAAACTTTCTGGAATGAATTAATAAGTAATATGTTTTTTAATTAGCTGCCTAGTGTTTTCCGTTAAGAGCTTGTCCCCTAAACGAAGCAATCAAAAAAACAAGTTTGCATGCTGCTGCTTCCTGCCCTTCCCTTCCCTTCCCCCCACTACTCACCCATGGCCATGCATCATTAATTAACAGCTCGCCTAGCTAGTTTTTAATAAAACTAAGGAAAAATAAAATAAAATCATCTCACCATTTAAATTAATTAACCAGTTTGCATAAATTTTAAGATTCTTAGATGCTAAACATTTACATACTTGTAAAGTTTCAAAATTAATTAGAAACATATAAGTATTATTTTCTCTAGATCGTTCGTTTAAAAATAATGTAAATTTTTTAATATTTTTTTAATTAATATCTGTCAAACAATACATGATTATTAGCTTAGCTTCCACCCAGCTGGAACTGGAAGGCGTAGTAAGCTAATACATAAAAACTGGGCCATCATTAAGAACATGGTTAGCCAACAACCTCTGATTTCTAAATGAATATGTGCTTGCTTAGTTGGTTTCTTTAGCCCAGGTCAGGCCACTTTATAACCTCCCACTCACTCATGCCCAACGCCCATCCCAATATCCTCGACACCCCCCATCTTCACATCTATGTAGTATATAATATTTCTTCTCAACTAGCATCACAAATCTCCTCATAATCAACGATCTGAAAATACTATTGATAACTTCAACATATTCTGTCACGTCCCAATCACGTAAAACGTCCTGATCCTGAACAATAAATACGATCAACACCAAAACTTGACGGCTTCGACCGTCGAGAGATAGCTCACGCGTGAGAGTCAATACAGGCGATCACAAGGGTTAACAATGGAGGATAAAATATCTATTATATTGAGAGAGATAAAATTATCAGTTACCTGTACTTGGAAGACCTTCTTGCTATGTTATACTATCCTGTCCGGTTTACCGTGCCACCCACTACCGTCATACACAGTTTCCCGTTGCAGGTGACCTCTACCGACTGCATGCAGGCTGTCACCTTTTTTCGCACTGTTTATCCCGTCGGCCGACTATAATCCCATCCACATTAATGATCTGAAGACTCTCGGTCAACAGCTATATCTTTTTCATCATTACCGATCAAAGATAGATATTTAATTATCTAGTGGGTCGGACCAATAATTAGACCCAAGTATATCAAGATCTGATCAAGAGAATCTACTGACCCGGTCCAAATGGTCAAACCCAACAAAAATGACCCAAAAGATTTTAATGAATTAGCCCGAACCGATCGGCCCAATAAATAAAATATCATGGCCAACAACTATATACATACACACACAATATACATGCATACATATATTGCATAATATATATTATAAATTTTATTAAAGTTCTATTTTATGATACTGTATTTTTGACAAAAATAATGTGTGTCACGTCCAAACAAAAATATAATAGTATTTTGATTTGGAGACATAAGAAAATAGTATATTGTGGTTGGTAGTCCGTATTATATATATATATATATATATATATATATATATTGATATGATTATTATAGTATATACTAGTAGTAGTAGCTAGTTTTAGTTGAACTGTATCTTTCAAAACGGTGAAGCTAGCTATTCATTCGACTTTCATTATTATGTAATGGAACTACCTTCCTCAATTGTTGAAATTTAAGGAATTATTATTAATGCTAGCTCTAATGAAACAAGCAACCCCACTTCTTCCCTTTAACTGCCTAAGCTCATCTTTTTTCTTCATTTTGTTTTGTATTTGGAGGGTTTAAGTAGTTAAATTATTATTATTATTATTTCAAGTCATATATAATCTTAGTTGAAATTCTTTAATTTTCACAACTAAAAATGGCATTAGTTGTGTGTGTATATATATATACATTTTTATTATTTCTTGATTTCTTTGGTGGGACCAAGGAACAACAAAGAAGAAAGTAGTGGAATACTAGAATCTATTAATTACTCCAAATTCCCTCGGCTTCCTCCCAAGTCCTATCCTATCCGATTATTATGGACGACTTCGTCACAGAAGAAAAGGGGCAACAGGGTAAAGTTTGTAGACGATGCTTTTAATGTAATGGACAAAACTCCATTAAAAGCCTGTCCAGCTCTGTTATGGATTACTGCCAACCCAATTATGATTCACGAGAAATGATTATCTTGAAAATTATTCAAATTCGTATGCATCAGTGCGTGACAACCTTTTTTAAAAAATAAAATAAAAATCTAAAGGTCATTAATTATGCAACAAGTATTGGACTGTCGGGGGATAGCTCAGGCGTGAGAGTCTGTATACGTGTTCACAAAGTTAACAATGAAGGATGTAATGTTTAGTGTATTGAGAGAGATAATAATTTTCAGTTGTATGTTGTGTGTGTATCTTGGTTGCGAGACGTGTGTATTGGTTGTTTGTTCCTTTATTTTTTATTAGTTCTAAGACGCACTGCACTGTAGTATATGAGAAGAATACAGACCGAATTCTTGATTCAACCAATAAACAATAGAAATTGATATTTTTCACATGTTAAAATGATATTTTTATAAAAATATCAATTTATTGGCTGGTGTTAATTATTTTATAAGTATTGATATTACCTAGTAATATATATAAATATATATATATATATATATATTATTCGTAATTGAAGGACTTTTAGCCATCATTAGCATGGTGTTAAACATGCATTATGATGTTTCCCACATCAACATTGACTGGTGCCCAAGAAATCATTGTTAAGATATGAGTACTATGAATTACTAGTAGTAATAGAAATAGAAATATGGAGGCGGAGGCGGAGGCGGCTAACAAATTAAATCTCTTTTGTCAAGAAGTCTTTCTCTTCTACACAATTAAAGATTATTAAATTATTATTTATTTTTAGGAGAAAATGACCCCTCTAAACCTCTCCTCCAATATAACTAGTACTAGTATATGGAGTACTATTCTTTACATGTCCGGTTCAAACTTTTGCACTTAATTCCATCAATTACTATGTATGTTGCCATGCCAATTGCCATAAATCCATGTTTTTCCCTTCGTCACTTGTCCCTCTCTAGTCTCTACTAGGACATGGGGCCGCACCCACCCATGTTCACAAACCTTAATTGGTCAATTTCTTTCACTCTCCATATATAAGAGCCCAACCGCCTAGCTAAGCCAGCTGGCTCATTTTGCATTATGAAAAGTTCACACGTTTTAATTAAACTGGACCCAAATCCAATTAATATAGTAGTATTTAATTTGCATGAAAACGTAACTTCACACCACTCGTTCCTTCCGCTTTAAAATTTAATATACAATCTTTTAATATTCTCTTTAAAGTTGGATATATATTTTTAGTTTTTAGTTTTTGTTTTTAATTGACCGATCATAATATAGATTGTCAATTGTCCGAGTTCAGCCCATTTAAATATTAATGAGTTCGCTCTCGGGCTCAACCTATTCAAGCTTATAATATGTTGTTCAAGCTCAACTTGTATGGGATCATGAGTTTCAAGCGACAAATCCAACTAAAAAAATCAAAATTAATAAATAACAAAAAAAAACAATTCGTTATTTAAACGACATTAACTCATTTTGACAAGTAATTGATAAAAATATTAAAATCTTTTTAATACATAAGATCAAATATCATCAAAAAATAAGTAGTTTGAACTAAAAACATACAATAACAATAATATATCTCCATATTATTTAGGTAGCAACTCTTGAAATATTTTTGTGTACGTGTTTAGATCTATGAAACTTTACTTGTGGACACAAATTTATAGTTGTGATTCATTTCAAAACTAGACACAAACTAATTATCTCGACTCTTATTATGCACAACATAAAATTTTGCTTTATATTTTGTTCTATTAATTGAGTCAATCTTCCTCCTTCCTTTATTATTATTATCTTCATCATCAGTGACAACCTTATTTTACTTAACAACCATATATTCAATTTTACGACACTTATACAATCTAGAACAAAAAATCTTAAGAATACAAATGTTTTCTGCTAGTTTTTATTTTCACTTCAAATCCAACACGTTTTGCATATTTTCTATTAAAAAATAAGTATCTTCCAACGTATTAAAAATTAACCGGCATAAAGAATAGTATCATCAACTAGACTTGTTATATCATTATTATCACGTATTTCAACCTCGGTACTTAAAATTGAATGATATGATTCCTCATCAAACAAATTTATGGCAAAACAAATCAATCACTTGTAAAAATTAAATTACAAATTATCGTATTTGGTTGATATTGTTCGTCTCCTAGCTAGTATGCTTTCTAGCTGGTTATGTTATCTCAATGGTATAAGAAGGCGAGGAATGAAGGAAGAAAGAAAAACGATATGGTATGCTCAGTACTTGTTCTGCTCTCTTAAGTTGATTTAAGTTTTGACAAAAAATATAATCATCTAGGTTAATCAGTCCTATTGTCCGCACTTTAGTTATGTAAACGGGTAAAACATATCTTTTTAGATTAACGTCTTACCGTCCGCACTTTAGTTATGTGAACGGATTACCGTCCGCATTTTAGTTTTACGAACGGGTAAAACATATATTTTTATCGTCTACAATTTAGTTATGCGAATGTGATTCAACTACAAAAAAAAGAAGTTAGATTTAAACCTATAAATTCTTTCATATTTATTGCATATTTTTATATGGAATAATGACTAAACAAATGGAATAATATATATATATATATATATATATTCCATTTGATTAGTCATTGTCATGTTTCTCGCATCACAAAAATAAACAATAAGGAATATAAAATTTGAAAGTTTTAAATTGAACTCTTGTAGTTAAAATCGCCGATGTGAAAATGAAAAAAAAAATCCAAGTGTAAATATGCAAAATAAAAATTCAATTGAAAGTTATCAGTCTTTCATTCAATCGTGTAGCCATTTATGTTTCGCATTATCCTAAATTAAAATAATCAATAAGAACAATATAATATGCAATGAGAAATGGAAATTTTGATTGTTTTAAATCAAACTCTTTTAGTTCAAGATTCTTATTTTCAAAATGAGATGAGATACAAAAATTATGTTACGAAAAATACAAATAGATAGAAGTACTTCATAGTTTTATAAAGAACTCATTGTCCGCAGTTTAGTTTAGCGGGCAGTGATTTACCTTAAAATGTGACCGTTTAAAAATTAATTAGGAATATATTCAGCGCTCATAATTTAATTTTACAGACAAGTGATATTAGCAAAGCGTCATCGTGTTAATGACATTAACATCTGACATACATAACGTCCGCAATTTAATTTTACAGACAAGAGATGAGTGTTTTAAATAATTTTTCCGTCCGCAAAATTAAACTCTTAACTCCATATATTAAACTGTGAGTGAGACTTCTTCCTGCCGTTTAAGAACTGAGGTTTGGACAGAAGTCCAACTTAATTCTGAAACTTATTTTTATCAAAAATATATTCTTAATATCATAAAACTCAGCTCAAATACGGCCCTTCCGTTAATACTGTCAGCTACACAAACACCTTTCTGATGTTGCTTTTTAAATTATTTTTCTTACAACAAATACTGACATGGATATTATCTTATAGATAGGAGAAATAACTCCCTCGCTCTCTTAGTGAACGCATATAGGATATAACAAAGAAAGAGGGAAAGTGAAAGGCCAAATCGATTGAGGAACCAAAATCGTTTCGTCCCGAAAGAAAACAAACAAAGGTGTGATTGGAGTGTATGGGTGAATTAATGGACTAAAATCATTTCTTCTAATTTAGGGACTAAAAAAAAAGGTGTGATCCGCAGTGGTGGAACCAGAACATATTTTAAGGGGGTAAAATACATTTAAAAAAATTATTGATTGACGCTTGAAGAGTTTCTTTCGGTTGTACGAGTGAGAGCAGTCAACTGTATCCTGCGAGTCTGCATAGTTTGAAAACGTCTCAAAATTTGTTCGTTTTTAATTGTTGAAAAAATATTATTTTCAATATAAACTACCAGACTATCATTCATCCACTCGTCTCCCATTTTATTACGCAAGTCAGTCTTGACAATTTTCATCGCAGAGAATAATACTCTTTCAACAGTAGCAGTTGCAACTGGTAAAACCAAAGCCAACTCGATCAATCGATATATCAATGTAAAAGTCATATGTCTTCTTGTTTCAATCAGCTTCTTAGCAAGACTTCCCAAACCCAAATTTTCGATACCAAAAAATTGATTATCGCATCGCATATCATAAATGTAATTTTCAAGTTGATCCCCAAGTATCATGCGATCAGTCAATGAGAAGTCTTCTGGATAAAACTCAGCAAGACGGAGTAATTTATTTTTGTTAAATTGAGAGAACGAATCCCTTGGATCAAGGCATGATATGCATAAAGTAACTCTATGCTTGCTTCTGAAAAACGATTGTTCATCTCTTGAACAATTGAATCAACAACCTACATTGTAATAATGAAAAATAAAAAAAAGATAAATTTTTAGATAGGAATAATGAAAAAAGAGTTATAGAGATTATACCTGACAAAAAATCTCAACACGATAATGATAAAAATTAGAAATAATTTATCCATTGCGCCTGCTACGACCGCGGGGTCTCATGTTGTCTTCCATATTAATTATTGGGATCACGTTCTTCTCACAAAATATATTGACTTCCTTCAAAAAATTCTCTCATTCCGCCTCCTTAAAATCTTGTAGTCGAGCTTTCATTACCCCAATCAATCTCACAGCATGCACAATGTTTTGATCTTTTTGTTGTAAGGCAAGTGACAAATCATTTGTGATTTCCAATATATATTTCCTCAAATGCATCACAAATACAAATTCATAATTCTCCATCTTATCAATTAAACTTATGGCTATACCGTTATTATCATCAGAAGCACCATCATCATGCACATTTTCAAGCACTTGTAATACAGAAGTCCACATAAACATTAGACGGATTATTGTTATGTAATGTGACCCCAACGAGTATCTCCTGGCCATTTTAAACTGATTTATTGATTTTTTTTCCTTTACCACTAAATATCTCTCCTTTTTTCAAACACTCCACGATCCTATCATGTTCAAGCTGTCTAAGTTTATCTTTCTTTTTACATGATGCTCCAGCCACATTCACAATCATAGTAACATATTGAAAAAAATCACTCACAATACGGCTGCTCTTGGCAACAGCAACAACAACTAATTGAAGTTGGTGAGAAAAACAATGGACATACCTTGCATATGGATTTTCTTTTAAAATAAGAGCCTTCGATCCATTGAACTCGCCTCGCATATTTGAAGCCCCATCATATCCTTGACCTCTCAACCTCGATGATGACAACTTATGCTTTGCAAATAATTCATCAATAGCATTATTCAAAGAAATAGATGACGTGTCAGGCACATGTACCACACCAAGAAACCTTTCAATCACAACTCCATGGTTGTTTACATATCTCAAAACAACTCCCATTTGCTCCTTTATTGAAACATCTCGAGACTCATCAACCATAATAGAAAATATTTTGTCCCCAATATCATTGATGATGGCAAGTGTAGTTTCCACGGCACAAACACTTGTTAGTTCTGTTTGAATTTTTGGAGAAGTCATTTGATTGTTTCTAGGAGCATTCTCATTAACTACCTTGCCTACCTCTTCATTTCGTAGGCTGTACCACTCAAAAAACTCAAGAAAATTTCTCTTATTTGATGAAGTCGATGACTCATCATGTCCACGAAAAGACAAGTCTTGCTTCAAAAGAAGGTGTGTGACATCCAAAGCCGCCGTTAAACGTGTGCGATAAGCAACCTCCATATCTTGCCCTTGTGCTAGTAGTATATGTGACACACTCTGCCTTTGATTTTTAAAACCTTGAAGTTGTATTCTAGCATCATTATGATCATTATTCGAAGCACCCACATGTTCTTGAAATCTTTCAATTGCCTTTTTCCAGTTGCTGAAACCTTTTTTTATAAAAGCATCTACTATGTTTGAATTGCCAAATAGATAGCAGCAAAAGCAAAAGGTCGCATCCTTGGAAATGCTATACTCCAACAATTCAAAATTTTTAAATCAAGCGGGCCGAAAGCTTCTCTTCACATTAGAATAGTTTTTTTTGGGATAATTATGGGCAATTGGTTGACATGGACCTCTAGTCAAATACTCTCTTCGAACTTGATCTCTAATCACAATAACAAAGTCTTCAATTGATTTACGTAACCCCGGATCACTAACAATATCATTCGGATTGAACTCCACACATGAATTATTAAAATCACCAGTTGCTTCGGAACTTGGTATTTGATTATTAGAAGAATCAACAGTTCTTTATCGCTTAATCAAGTATTTATCCATAATCTAGTATAAATAAAAACATCAATTGCTAATCAATAATTTCATTAATTTAAATATTTCATAATAAAATAAAATTCTAGCTAATCTAGATAATTAAAAATAAAATCAATTATTCCTAAATTAACAAAAAATCAATTAAAGTAACAGAAAATCAATTAAAATCAATTATTCCTAAATTAACATAAAATCAATTTTTATTCTTTTTCTTATATCCCTAAATTTATTTGTCATCATCAAAATTACATAAAAAGTGGAGACGTAATTAACAGAAAACATTAATAGTATGCATATTTGGGCTAAATTAAAATTAATAGTGCCAAATTTGAAAAACATTTAGGCTAAATTAAAATTAAAAATTAGTTAAATTACTTGCCAAAGTCCAAAGCAGAGTAGTAGTGGTTAAGTGGAGGCGTGCGGCGGCAGCAGTGGAGCTGTGGAGGCGAGGGGCGAAGAGGGAAATGGGAAGACCGAAGAGATGAAGAGAGGCGACTAGCGAGAATAATTGTGTAACTGTGTAAGTGTTAAGAAGCCAGACCTAATAAAAAAAATTAAATTTTTTTAATGAAACGAGGTCGTTTCATGCTAGTTTAAAAAAAACTGAAGAAGAGTCTGCTTTGAACTGCTCGTCTGCTCGCCGGTCAAGATAAATTACGACTGTCGGGTCGCCGGCTGCCCCCTCGGCCCCTGCTGGCTTGCTCCCCCTAGCTCTCCGCATGCCGCCTGGACCGCCACGACGCCACCCTATCGAGGGTAGCTACTCCCCCCCCCCCCCCGCGCCTAGTTCCGCCACTGGCGATCGGAGTGTTTGGCTGCGACTTTATTTCCAACATGGAGCTAAGGGCAACAAATCTAGGCGACAACACAACAGATCTAAATCTCCGGCATGGATAATCAGTGATATGATAGCCGGTCTAAGTGAGAAAATGAAGAAGGGTAGCAAATCTGTTTTTTTTATATAAGAGTTTATTTGTTGATAATGGTGGTCGAGGAGAGAGATAGAGACAGAATATTGACACACGTTGAGTCTCACCTACGTGTCAGCATTCTATTGATCAATTGACTAATTTATCAAAAAATAAACTTTATGCTAACAACTCCCACCCCCCGCATGAAAAAGGGAGCGGATTGTGATTATTCCTTTTTTTTAATGTTAAGTTTGAATTTGAGTAATGAAAGTGGGAATGAAATGACTAATTCTCATAAAATGAAAAAATATATATGTTTTGTTATGATTTGAATAAATTGAACTATTTTTATTTTTATTCTTTGGGGACGGAGAGTATAATAACTTATTTCAATTAAAATAAAATAAATTATTTTATTCTTTATTTTTCATTCTTTCGATCCAAAGGTAACATAAAAATTTGATTGTTCATAACGGTGGTTGAGGAGAGAGACATAATCTAGGAGGAATAAAGGAGGGGATTGTGACTATTCCTTTTTGTTGTTCAAGTGTTTGCTTGTTGATAATGGTGGTCGAAGAAAGAGACAGAATTCAGGAAAAAAAATGTGAGAATTGTGTGAGACCCCAAATTTTATGAATAAAGATTTAAATTCTCGAAATAATTTTTTTTAATATTATAATGTGAGACCCCAAATTTTATGAATAAAGATTTAAATTTTATGAATAAATGTTTAATACTTTTATAAAGTTATTTGTTTTATTAGACAATAATTAAAATATAATATATTTTATTATACATAGTGTTTTGCATAGTAAAATCTTTTTATATAAAACTGAATACTTTTATAAAGTTATTTGTTTTATTAGACAATAATTAGAATATAATATATTTAATTATGCATAGTATTTTGCATAGTAAAATCTTTTTATATAAAACAGAATACTTTTATAAAGTTATTGTTTTATTAGATAATAATTAGAATATATTGTATTTTATTATGCATAGTGTTTGCATAGTAAAATCTTTTCATATAAAATAAAATACTTTTATAAAGTTATTTATTTTATTAGATTTTAAATAAAATATAAATATATATATATATATATCGAATATATTATATTTTATTGCATAGTATCTTTTCTATTTTTCCTATAAATAGGATGCTTAGTTAGAATTGAAAATCACACCAGAAGTTCAGAGAATTCTCTTTCTATAAATCTTGAGCGTATTTCTTTAGAATTTAAGAAAGCTTTGAGCTTAGTACAAGTTTTCTTCAAGTATATCCCAGCCCTACCCGTCGGAGTACTCTTCTTTATAAGGTAAGGGATATTATTTGTTGTACTCGTAAGGGGTGTTATTTCTTTCGTATTTATGAAGAGAACTTCTGTTATTCCATTCCTTATTATTCTGTTGGAATAACCTGTATATGCAAAGTAGTGCAGACATGGTGAAAATTTTCTATTATTCCATTCTTTATTATTATGTTAGAATAACTTGTCTATGCGAAGTACCGCATACATGGTGAAATTCTTCTGTTATTCCATTCTTTATCATTTTGCTAGAATATCTTGTCTATGCGTTTATGTAAGACCCCAGTTTTTATAAATAAAGATGAATTTTTATAATTATTATTTTTGAATATTATGGAAGAAATTTGATATAATGTTATAGTTGTGGGTAATATTTATAAATTTTGCAAAGTACGCAAGTTGTTATAAAATATTCGTTTGGTCGAGGAATATTCTTTTTGTCGGGGAATATTCGTACGACGACAAAATTATTGGTGGACCCCACAACAGAATTATTGTCGGATTGAGAAAACGACAAAAATATTTTATTAAAAATAACGGCGAAAGTTTTACCGTTGATACTGTTGAACTACTGGGTAGTAAAAGGACAGTAATACGCGTTGTTGCATAGTAGCACACGGTATTGATTATTAATATTTATGTGAGAAGTCGCTCAGTTTGATTCAATTATTGTCGATTAATAATATGAATTATTATAGCGATGATGACGTTTTGTTTTATTCGTATTATTAACGTAATAAAACAGAAACATCTTTTTATATAAAACAGAATACTTTATTAAAGTTATTTTATAAATAGAATATATTATATTTTATTATGCATAGTGTTGCATAGTGCCTTGTATAGTGTTGCATAGTGTTTGCATAGTAAAAATCTTTTTATATAAATAGAATATATTATATTTTATTTAAAAGATTTTTCTTTAAATATGGACCATCAGATTAAAGTAAATCAATCTGGACCGTTCATGGATTAGTTACTATGCATTCCATTTTCCTATAAATAGAAGCTCATTTCTTCATTATTTTCTTACGAATTCACTGAACTCTAGAGAGAGAAACTATAGAGAGATAGAAGAAAAGCTTTCTGCTACTTAACTTTTCTTTTCCCATATCCAGTTTCTGTTACGGTAAGGGATATTATTCTTTTGTATTCAAGAAGAGAACTTCTGTTATTCCATTTCTTTATTGTTCTGTTGGAATAACCTGTATACGCGGTCTACCCTATACTTGGTGACATTCTTCTATTATTCTGTTGGAACATCCTGTCTGTGTGTTTTACACCGGACCTGGTTCCGTCTTTATTATTATTCCGTTGGAACATCCTGTCTGTGTGTTTTACACCGGACCTGGTTCCGTCTTTATTATTATTCCGTTGGAACATCCTGTCTGTGTGTTTTACACCGGACCTGGTTCCGTCTTTATTATTATTCCGTTGGAACATCCTGTCTGTGTGTTTTACACCGGACCTGGTTCCGTCTTTATTATTCTGTTGGAACATCCTGTCGGTGTGAATTTCACCTGACCTGGTTTCATTATTATTATTCTGTTGGAATAACCTGTCTGTGCGGTCTATCGCATGCATGGTGATTTCTTTTGTTATTCCATTCTTTATTATACTCAGTTGGATAAAACTTTGATTTCTATACTCCATGAAATTAGTGGAATATCCTTGACATTTGCGCTTCATACAGTATCCTTTCATGGAAATATTCTTCTGATCATTCTTGAATTTTACACCACAAAATAGTATCGTGTTGACAATTTGGACGTTAATAATTCCTGGATAAAATAATTCTTGAACTTGTTTTATTGAATTCTTATATCATTGTCATCATCCTCTTATATATATTTTTGAAAGTCATCTGTGGCCTGTAGAGCATGGATGGACTTGGTATGATTATGACCAGGGATTATTCGGTGTAATCATGACCGTAATGTTACAAATGATGTGGTAAAAGTCTCATTTGCCGTAGTGCATTGATGGACAGTTGTTGGCATGATCATGACCATTGATGAATACACAAATATCCTTGGCCCGTAGTGCATGGAATTTGTGGTCGTGACCCTAATGAGTATCATTGGCCGTAGTGCAGGGATGATGTGGATTATTTATTAAACTGAGTCTCAGCGATAAAAGTGATTAAAAACTTTTTAAATCATAAAAGATAGTAGATTCTATTCTCTACTTGACTCTTTTAATGGATTGCTTGATCCGCTGCTGTCAAACTTGATGTTGTTATATTTTATCAGTTTAATACTGTTGAAGGCTAACGATAATTTATTCTGCATTATCTTAGTCATAATATTTCTTACTGGGCTAGTTGAGCTCACCCTTTCTTTCACTGTTCTCTTCAGGAAATGAGAACATAGCAGGGACGAGTCGGGGAACGGAGTAATGGTCCAGAGGATAGCATTAGTAGTCCTCACTATTCTGTGAAATAGTGTGACAATAATTGTATTGAGGACTCCTTTTGAGTTTGTATGATCTCTAGTAGACAATTATTGTATTCAAACTCACAGTTGTATTTTGTCGTATTATACACGACAGTGGTATTAGTAAGTTGTATTTGAATTCTGTACCATGTATCTGACGACTCAAGATGGGTGATATATACCTAATTTTGGGGGCGTCACAGTTTACGCATGACCTAGTTCCATTATTTATTATTCTGTTGGAATAACCTATCCGTGCGGTCTATCACATACATGGTGATTTCTGTTGTTATTTCATTCTTTATTATTCTGGTGGAATATCCTGTCGGTGCGAATTTCGCCTGACCTGATTCCGTTCTTTATTATTCTATCGAAATATCCTATCTGTGCGTTTACGCATGACCTGGTTCCATTATTTATTATTCTGTTGAGAATAACCTGTCTGTGTGATCTATCGCATGCATGGTGAATCCTTCTGTTATTCCATTCTTTATTATTCTATTGGAATAACCTGTCTGTGTGGATTACCACATGCATGGTGAATGAATCTTTGTATTCATTTCTTATTAAATTATGAAAATGATCTGGCTACGTGGATTACCGCATAGCGGACGAAAATCCATTTTGCAGTTTCATATATTCTATTATACACAGTTGGTTAAAGCTTTGGCTTCTATATTCCTTGAAATTAGTGGAATATCTTGGATATTTGTGCTTCATCCAATATCTTTTCGTGGAAATATTTTTCTGAGCATTCTTGAATTTTTCTCCACAAAGCAGTATCATGTTGACAGTTTGGACATTATTGAGTTCAGGATAAATTAACTTATAAATCTTTAAAATTTAATCTTGAACTTGTTTTATTGAATTATTATGTCATTGTCATGATGAGTTATGTTGGTTATTATGTGAAAACATGAAAGTTTCTTAGAAATCACAAAGGGTTGAAAATCAGATTTTGGTGAAAATAGAACATGAAATTCAATTAAACATATCTCCTATTATATTTCGAATTTTTTAGTGTGGTCAAGTTCTAGAGTTAGATCTATGAGTTTTCTAACTTATCCAAGTGGAATCACAGGAAAAGGTGTAGTAGATTTTCGTTTGTACTAATTTTAGCAAAGTAGTCAAAAACTGCAAAGTACCAAAAATGTTACTGTCCAGAAATTAAAAAGGGCATTTTCGGCCACTTAATTTATGAGAAAAATTCGGGCCTTTTGGGACATGGAAATATATGGTATAAAGTACCTCCTGTCCAAAAATGAGTGCATTCCGACTTAAAATGAACAAGTTATGACTATTTCAATATTTAGATTTTTTTCGACGAAAAACTCTATAGCCGGAGTTCTATAATTCCGATGACCATAAAATTAAAACTGGAAGCTCACGTTAACATGTGTAAGATCTTGCCAAGATTTGGGAATTTCTGAAGTTAAACTTGAGGTAGCTAATTTCTTAAGCAATTAATTAGAAATTGATTTTTGAAAAATACTTAAGAGAGTTGAAAAATTATAAAAAAATACTTGTTGTGTATGAAATATATGTATATATGTTTGGACAAAGGATGAAAAAATAATAAGTTAATTTGGTAATTTTTCATGAAAATGGTTTAGTTTCAAACATATGAGTTAAATATGTTATGTGAAGTTGAAGAATTGGTAAATAGGATTTTAGGGCTTGAAAATCCTATACAAGGTATATGCAGATTTTTGATGAGTGATTTGATCATTGGTGATGAAATCTTATGAGTATAGTATTTTTGAATGATTAAATGCATTATTTGGTAAAGTGTAAATAATTAAATTAAATTGTTTATAAGTTTAAGAAGTGATTAAAATATTATTATAATATTAATAATATTAGATTATGAGTTTATTAAGTGATTGATAATATTTAGATAAATTTAAAGCCTTTAACATTTATCCTTGTTTTCGTTTGATTAATACTTATATCATTGTCATCATTATCATGTTTATATTGTGATAAAAGTCTTCTTTGACTTACGTTCATAGATGGACTTGGTGTGATTATGATCAGGGATTATTCGGTATAGTCATACCCGTAAAGTGACGGATGATGTGGTAAAAATTCTCAGTGGCTTGTAGTGTATTGATGGATAATTTTTGGTATTATTATGACCAGGGATTATTCGGTATAGTCATGACCATTGATGATTTAATGAATATCATTGGTCCGTAGTGCAGGGATAATTAGATGATGTGGTTTATTTATTAAGTTGAGTCTCAGCGATTAAGTTGATGAAAAACTTTTTAAATCATAAAAGATAGTAGATTATATTCTCTACTTGACTTTTTTAATGGATTATTTGTTCCGCTGCAGTTAAACTTGATGTCTTTTGTATTTTATCAGTTTAACATTGTTGAAGGCTAATGATAATTTATTCTGCATTATCTTAGTCATAATATTTCTTACTGGCTAGTTGAGCTCCCCCTTTCTTTCATTGTTCTCTTCAGTAAATGAGAACGTAGCCGGGACTAGTCGGGCAACAGAGTAACGGTCCAGATGATAACATTAGTAGTCCTCACTAGTAGTCCTCACTATTATGTTAAATAGTGTGACAATAAATGTAATGAGGACTCCATTGAGTGTGGATATTATCTAGATGACAATATTCTTATTAAAACTCTTAGATTATGTTATGTCGTATTTTATACGACTATTGTATAATTAAGTTGTTTTTGTATTTTTGTAACATGTATCTGGCGACTCAAGAGGGGTGATGTGTACCTATTTTTGGAGCGTCATGTGACGCCCCCCAAAATAGGTATAAAACACCCATTCTGAGTCGTCAAAATACACGGCACAAAAACAACTACAACTTTATTAATACAACATAAAAATTGTGAGTTTAAATACAAATATTGTCATCTAGACAATATCCACACTCAAATAAGTCTTCATTATAATTATTAATACACTATTTTACAAAATAGTGAGGACTACTAGAACAACTTCTAGAACCATCATTTCACATCCCGACCAGTACTCGTTACATTCTCGCCTACTAAGAAGAAAAATGGAACAACAAGGAAAAGGGTGAGCTCAACTAGCCCAGTAAAGAATATTATGACTAAGATAATATAGAATAAATTATCGTTAGTCCTCAACATGAAAAAATCTAATAGAATACAATAGACAACCAGTTTTAAATCAATCTTCGAAACGGAAATAATAATTCATTAGAAGAGTTAAGTAGATAATGCAAACTACTATCTTCTATATATGAATTTAAAAGTTCATCGTCGATATTTTATCCCTGTAACATCAATCAATATATATCTGGAATCAAATATTCATCTTTGCACTACAGGCCAAAGATATTCATCAGTTGGTCATGTTCATCTAAACACCTGTTCATCTTTGCACTACGGGCCAAAGATATTCATCAAGAAATCATTCATCTTTGCACTACAGGCCAAAGATATTCAGTAATATCATCATTTAGGACTGAGGATAATGAAAAATATTTTAAAGAAAACGAATCCAGTGAAACAAAAGAACAAGTATTAAGGATTCATACTTTAAATAATCCCAGTTCAAAAATATTTCATAAATAACCAGATTGGAGTAAAATTCAAGAATGAAGATCAAAACATAGATCCAATCAGAGATAGGAATCATAACAGACAATCTTGGGCACAGGAAAGAAAATTTACTTTTTCTGTGAATAGTGTCGTATTCGTGAATAGTACCGTATACGTGAATAGTATCGTATACGTGAATAGTAACTCCGACCTCAAAAGATAAAAATTTCACAAAAAAAGCATCATCACGCTTCGTGAATAGTAACTCGTGAATAGTAACTCATGAATAGTAACCCCGACATGAAAAAGTTCTAAAATTGATAAAAATTTCCAACCAACATTTCAGTATAATGATATTGAAGAAATAATAATATTTAAGAAGAAAATAACACCCCTTACCTCAGAAAGAATAGTACTTCTGACTGGAATACTGGATATACTGCTGAAAGAACTTGCATCGTATAGCAATACTCAAAATACTAAAATACTCACAAATACGTTCGATATTTTTGAGAGAGAGAGAGAAATCTTTAGTTTCTGGTGTGATTTTTAATTCTAACCTAAGCACCCTATTTATAGGAAAATGCTTAGAACACCAAAGTAGAAAATTTAATATAATATTAATATTTATATTATAAATTCTCTACGCACACTTAGCATCTGAAATCAGCTACCAAATCACATGTTTAATGAGTCCCAACAATGTAAAAAATGTTTTTGTTAATATAATTATTTAAAACTTCCAAAAATCAATTATTTTGGAACCTCAGAACTTCAATAATTCATAATAAATAACTCTTTTATGAAAAAATTCAAATCTCGCGAATTTTTATAGGAAATTCAATTCTCTACAACTTTGCAGAAGAAAGTTTTTCCAAATTCCAAATATAAATTGACCAAAATCTATAAACGTGTGATTTTACAGACTATAATCAAATTTCAGTCAAGAAATGGGCCCACGGACATGTTTAACATGTTTTAAACAACTTTTATAACAAAAATACTCCTCATTCTCATATACTCATATATCCCACATTCATTGTAAAAATATCCACATTATTATATTATAATAATATAATAAAATATTATTTTATCAGAAAAGATAAAATATCAATTTTTAACAATTGTCACTTTAATAAATTTTCTCCATCTATATCCACATAAAATCAATATTTTCCTCATCATATAAATCAATAATTAATTATTCACAAATAATATTAAAGAATCACATTACTGGCAACCAGGCCGTTCCTAGGAAGGAGGGGACTTTCCAATAAAGATTTCTCCTTACTGGCACGCAATTAGGTGATCAAACCTCTCCTTAGACAGAACTTTCTAAACATTGCCAATAATGTTATCTAATAATATTATTCAGATAATATGAAATATTGTTCCGATAATGAAAAATACTGTGTAGTGACAATTATTAAAATAGCAGTAATATAAAAAATCAACGCAACAATTATTGAATCAATAAAATAAAATACTGAACAGTAATTACTGTAACAATTATTGAGTAGTGTCTTCTTACGTAAGAATCAATAATTGGTGCAATACCGTGTGCTACTGTGCGACCACGCGTATTATTGTCTTTTAACCACCGGGTATTCTAACAGTATTAACGGTAACAACTGCGTCGTTATTTATAACAACTTATACTTGTCGTTTTCTTCATCCAATTGCTTTTCGTTATGGGGCCCACACAAGGCTGCGCCGTTGTACGAATATTCCCCGACAACAAGAATATTCCACGACTAAACGAATATTCTCCGACAACAATGAGTATTTTGTAACCACTTGCTTATTTGAAATATTTGCGCATTTTACCCATAACTAACCACATTAATCAAATCAACCCTTACTATTTCAAATTGATAAATAGATGAAATTAAATTTCAATTATTAATAATTTGGGGTCTTACAACCTCCCCTCCTTATGCGGATCTTCATCGAAAGGACGTGGAATTTAGTATTGGAGATCATGTATTGTTGTGTGTTGCCCTATGGAAGGGAGTTACAAAATTCGGGAAGAGAGGAAAGCTCAATCCACGATTTATTGGTCCATTTTAGATTCTTGACCGAGTAGGAAATGTAGCCTATAGACTAGCGTTACCTCCAAGTATGTCTCGTATTCATAATATTTTTCATATATATGTACTTCGTAAATATGTGAAAGACCCGAACCATGTTATTGAGTTAGAACCGGAAGAGATAGCCGAAGACTTAACGTATGAAGAGGTACCTGTCAAGATCTTGGATTGGAAAGAACATGTCCTACGCACAAAGGTCCTACCATAAGTTAAAGTTTATAGAGGAACCATGCTATAGAGGAAATGACCTGGGAGTTGGAAATGGAAATGAAAGCGAGGTATCCTCACCTTTTCGAAACACCAAGTACGTACGTCAATTTCGAGGACGAAATTTCATAAGAAGGGGAGGTTGTAAGACCCCAACTTATTATTAATGAAATTGAATTTTCTCTATTTATTATTTTGAAATAGTAAGGGTTGATTTGATTAATGTGGTTAGTTATGGGTAAAATGCGCAAATATTTCAAATAAGCAAGTGGTTATAAAATATTCATTGTTGTCAGGGAATATTAGTTTGGTCGTGGAATATTCTTATTGTCGGAGAAAATTCATACGACGGCGCAGCCTTATGTTGGCCCCATAACGAAAAGCGATTGAATGAAGAAAACGACAAGTATAAGTTATTAATAAATAACGGCGTAGTTGTTACCGTTAATACTGTTGAAATACCCGGTGGTTAAAACACAGTAGCACACAGTATTGCAACAATTATTGATTCTTACGTAAGAAGACACTACTCAATAATTGTTACAGTAGTTACTGTTCAATATTTTATTTTATTGATTCTATAATTGCTACGTTGATATTTTATATTATTATTATTTTAATAATTGTTACTACACAATATTTTTCATTATCAAATCAATAATTCATATTATTTGAATAATATTATTAGATAACATTATTGGCGATATCTAGAAAGTTCTGTTTAAGGAGAGGTTTGGTCACCTAATTGCGTGCCAGTAAGGACAAATCCTTATTAGAAAGCCCCCTCTTTCTTGGGAACTGTCTGGTTGTCAGTATTGTGATTCTGTAATATTATTTATGAATAATTAATTATTGATTTATATGATAAGGAAAATATTCATTTTATGTGGATATAGATGGAGAAAATTTTAAAGTGACAAATGTTGAAAAATTGATAGTTTATCTTTTCTAATAAATAATTTATTTAAATATATTATTATATTTTAATAATATAATAATGGTGATATTTTTACAATGAATGTGGGATATATGAATATATGAGGAGGAAGAGTATTTTAGTTTAATTAAATGTTAAAAACATGTTAAACATGTCGGTGGACCCCATTTCTTGACTGAAATTTGATTATGGCATGTAAAATCGTCCGTTTGTGGATTTCGGTCAATTTCTGTTTGGAATTTGGAAAAACTTAAACTTACAAAGTTGGAGAGAATGGAATTTCCTATGGAAAAGATATAAGGTTCGAATTTTTCTGATAAAATGGCTATTTATTATGAATTATTGAAATTCCAAAGTTTCAGAATAATTGATTTTTAAAGTTTTAAATATTTTTTTAATAAAAATGTTTTTGTTAAGGTTGGTGTGCCCCACTTATGAGGTAAATGTGCTGAAATAGATTTTCCAAGTTTGCGTATGACTTATTTTATAAATATTAATATTATATTAAACTTTCTACTTTGGTGTTCTAAGCATTTTCCTATAAATAGGGTGCTTAGGTTATAATGAAAATCACTCCAGAAACTGTAGTTTTCTTTCTCTATATTACATAGTGTATTCTTGTGAGTATTTTGATACTTTGAGTGTTGCTATACAGTGCAAGTTCTTTCAGCGTTATATCTGATATTACAGCCAGAAGTACTATTCTTTTCGAGGTAATTAGGGATGTTATATTTTTTTTAAATGATATTATTTCTTCTAATATCATTATGTTGGATTATTGGTAAGATTTTTCTTGTGAAATTCTTGTCTTTTAGTGTCGGGGTTACTATTCACGTATACGACACTATTCACGAATACGGCACTATTCACAGAAAAATTAAATTTTTGTTTTTTTTCTTCAAAATATCGATTATGGATACTAGCTTTGATTGTATCAATATTTTGATCATTCTTGAATTTTACTTCACTATGGTTATTTATGAAGTATTTTTGAACTTGGACTGTTTAAAGTACGAATCCTTAATATTTGTTCTTTTGTTTCACTGGATTCGTTTCCTTTAAAATATTTTTCATCATCCTCAGTCCTAAATGATGATATTACTAAATATCTTTGGCCTGTAGTGCAAAGATGATTGATTTTCTTATGAATATCTTTGGCCCGTAGTGCAAAGATATACATGTGTTGAGATGAACATGACCAACTGATGAATATCTTTAGCCTGTAGTGCAAAGATAAATATTTGATTCAAGAAGTATGTTGATTGATGTTACAGGGATAAAATATTGATGATGGACTTTTAAATTCATAAATATTAGTAGATTTCATTCTCTACGTAACTCTTCTATGAATTATTATTTTCACTACGAATATTGATCTGAAACTTGTTGTCTGTTATATTCTATCAGATTTTTCCTTGTTGAAGACTAACGATAATTTGTTTTATATTATCTTAGTCATAATATTCTTTAATGGGCTAGTTGAGCTCACCCTTTTCTTTTTTGTTCTATTTTTCTTCTCAGGAGGCGAGAATGTAGCGAGTACTAGTCGGAGTATGGAATGAAGGTCTTAGAAAGTTATTTTAGTAGTCCTCACTATTTTTGTAAAATAATATATCAATAATTGTAATGAGGACTTATTTGAGTGTTGATATTGTCTAGAAGACAATATTTGTATTTAAACTCACAGTTTTTATGTTGTATTAATAAAGTTGTAGTTATTTCTGTACCATGTTATTGACGACTCAAAATGGGTGTTGTAAACCTATTTTGGGGGCGTCACATTAGGTAATTAATGTTGGTTTGAAATTTTATTATTATCCATACATTAATTATTACTATTTATCCTCTATCTCTCAATTACTCTATTTTTAGGGACAAAATAAGAAATGATTAATTTTTTCTCCTAGATATATATATATATATATATATATATATATATATATATATAATTATGAGAATTTTTTTATATCTGAAACGACATATATAATGGAAATGGAGTATCATAATTAATGGGAAACAGAACCATATTTATTTCATACATTATCTAACTATACATATTAACGCCAAAACATGTCTGCGCGCTCAATCACTAAATTAATATGTCAAATTATGCACAAAAATGAACAAACACACTGAAGAGCTTGACGGTCGAGACCGTCGAGGATAGCTCCGGTGTGAGAATAAGTACATGATGGATGATATGTTAACAACATAGACACATAAATGCTTTAGCACTCGTAATAAACATAGTCTTGTTATTACCCGTGAATTAGGGTATCAACCGTGTATTTATAACTTTTTCACACCACTTCCTGAGCCTGTCCCCGGGTAGGAATAAGACTCCTTATTATGTCAGTTACTATGTATGGCTAAAACTCAATCTCTTTAAATCAGGGAAGTCAAAACAAATTCAAAATGTTTCCTTAGGAGTTGAAAGTCAAATAAGAACAATACTGAAGACCTCATAAAAGTCAAACTCCTCACTCAAATATACTCACGCGAAAATTTTTCGCCACGTGGGATGAATCCCACCAAATCCATCGGGCCCACAAAACTATGCCCCAATAGATAATAAAAATTTAAAATGAACAAGGTGTGTGAGAAATACTTGAGAAACTTAGGATGCTCCGTCCTAGGGCATCCTTTATTTTTAATTAAAGCAATAAATTTTTTTTGTTCCTAACAGAACAAAACGTAAATAATTTTATTCCAAACTGAACATAAATATTTATAAACTATATAATCAAACAGCTCTAAGAGAAGAATTTAGCTTCAAACACTATATAAACCCAAACAAACATTAACCCAATTGACTAAAATAATTGTAAGGCCAGTTGATGACCTTTCTAAATAGGGACAAAATAAAACAAAAATTATGAGAAGGCTGGAATATAATACGATATGGTCACAACCAACTAGACATTTTAGTTTCGTAATATATATAGGAGGACTCTAATATATAAGCCCTTCAAAAACAACTAGGCATTTTAGGATGACATTAAGAAAGAATAAATAGCATTGTTTAGGAGCGTTAGGGTAAAGGGCCGGTCAACATTCACGGGCTGGGCCGGCCACGTCGGGCCTATGTTCACCTATTGGCTATTGCCAAGTCACAAAACACGAAAGAAAAAGGACGGTGAGTAAACAGACACTTCTCGTCGTCCCAGTTTTGTAGTCCTGACTGTGTATGGTCTGCAAAAGTGTAAAGATCTTCCTTCCAGTTCAAACTCACAACATGAGTCGATACGACAGCCGTTCTGGTGACCCCGCTTCGTATCGTGACCGCAGAAGGTAACCCTAGCTCAAATAAATACGTCCCACTGTCTATACATACATGCTTTTACGTATTTGTATATATAGTTTATTGCATGCTAGTTGCAGTTATTTAGGGTTTAAGCTGGGCCACGAGGATTAGTGAAATCAAAGTTCATATACAAGTGTGAATTTATCTTCAGCAAGTGTGAATTTACGGGCTATATTTGTATGCTGAATGTCGGTCATATACAAGTGTGCATTTTGTTTAGGGTTTGAGTTTTGTATCATGACCACAATGATTAATTAATTAAAGTTTTGTTTCACTTTGGTCAAATTTATCTTCATTAATTGTTGTGAATTATTGGTTTCTGTTTGTATGTAGTATGTTGATGTATCCAAGTTCATATCCTTGTTATTGTTTGAGTTCTGTAAGGCAATACTTATACTAATAAAGGATGAATTATTGTTGGACCCCCACAGTTAGTCAGTTGTCATCTATATCTTTTGTAAAATGATATTAATGTTCCTCTTGCTGGGTTCCCAACATAACAGAAGTTCATATTCCACTCATTTATATTAGATTATTTAAATCATTGTGAATGTTATTGATTGAGTCAATTAAAGGGTGTTTTTTGGCATAATTATTTATTATTTGCTCACTGACGTTATAGTTTCAACAAGAGAGCCAGAGAGGTCTGAGTCATTACACAAAGGTGAGGGGGTTTGTCTGTTTTACTATAAAAACTGAATGTTTTCAGTGTAAAATTGCCTTGAAATACCGTATGCAGCATGACCACAATGACAAATGTCCATCTTTATAGAAAGTAGTTGATTGTATGTAAGTTTGTGTTTTAGAGGGTTTGAGCCCTGTTGATAAGCATAGTAACATATATAATCAGTTTTTGTCCCATTGTGTTTGAGTTTGTCATGGTATAACATAACTTTGTTGTTCTACCAGTGATTCAGGGTTTGGTGGGGGTTCGGGTTATGGTGGACCTCGTTCATCCTCCGGCAGGAGGGTTGACTTTGATGGTGCAGAGTTGCCACGTAAGTTAGATTTGGATGGATTGACTCCGTTTGAGAAGAATTTCTATGTGGAGTCGTCAGCAATTTCTGCTATGTCAGAGAATGATGTAGAGGAATATCGGCGGCGGCGAGAAATTACTGTTGAAGGTCGGGATGTGCCAAAACCTATTAAAACTTTCCGCGATGTACGCTTTCCAGGTATATTGAGTTGAAATGCTTTTCTAGTTGCAAAAAGGAGAAAAATTTTCTCTAGTAATGTTGAACTTGAGGACATTGTTTATGAAGTCTTCCCCTACCCTTACCCCGCTTTTCTAATAGCTACATTGTTTTGGCCTTTTGCTTTATCATGGTCTGGTGTTGTGAGGGATATCAATCAATTAGAATTGGTTGCTCAGTTGGTAATTTTGCTGTTACTTTGACATTCTGTTAAGATTTTCACTTTGTACCTAGTTGCCTAACAATTGAGGATCATATATTATATGAAAAATTGTATTGCATCTCCGTTTTTAAATACTATGTTTTATCTTATTTGAAACAATTGGAAGAGGAAGTGAAGGTGGATTAGTGCATCCCCTTCTTGACAAAAGCGCTTTCATCTAGAAAATAAAACGAGATGATAAATATACTAGTTGGTACCAGAAAAAGAAAAATCTCTACAGGGAAACTTAAAGCATAGGTATACTCGGCCTTTACTATTTGACCTTATTAGTAGGCCTTTGGTTGGCATTGATGTGATTACTTTATTAATTAATTAGAAGATATTTTGTCTTTTGTCTTTTTATATTCTTTGGGTTTATTGGGGCACTATAATTTGAAGCAGGACCACACTAGTAGAAAAATAATACTCCATCCGTTTCAAAATATAAGATCATTATTGACATTTAAAGTCAACTTAAGATATTTTCAAACTTAAAATTAACATGAATTTCTTTAGTTTTTTTCTAATACAATGATGAATATTGTAAACTATCTAAAAGGTATTACTCATTATAAGATTTATTGTTTCATAATTTTAATGAATCATCTCAATTTTTAGTTTGAAAAGACTTCAAATTGACTTTCAAAAGTCAACGATATTTTTTTAATTTGGAACGGAGGGAGTATTTCACACTGTTCCATGTTTAAAAAAATGAATTTTAGAGAAGTATTTCAATCCCTTTTTATAACCTCAGTCTTTGGCTCGCAACTCTAACTAGTCCCCCCTGTTTTCTAACCAGCTTCATCCACAAATATTCCTTCTTCATATATCATGATTCAAGAAATGTCCTTATTGAGTTTGTTTTGTATGCTGTAGTTACTTGTTTCTCTGTACCACACATTTAACAGAGGTCACCTACCATCCTTGCCATGTCACTGGGTATCCATAAACTATCAGTACCATCCTTTAGGAATCTATCTGAAGTTGCCCCTCCCCCGGAGCTTCCTTGGGCTATATAACTAAGAAAGAAAATGTTAGTGTACATACAGACTCATGCTGACTTGTTGAGTCATGAATCTTAATTCAACTGGCTTCTTATATGGGGGGAAACTGAAAGGGCCTACAATCAAATGATGAAAACCATGGTGCAAAAGAATTGACGGGCTGGGGCCTTTGAAAAATCATGGTTGTAAATATTATCTCACCAGCCTTTGTTTTCTTATGTACTAAATAATTATATAACAAACACATAAATGAGGGAATCAAGGAATTGAAGCACTTGAGCTAGATGTTTTAAACTCCTAAGAGATGAATTTGTCCCCTAGAACTAGGTAGTACTATATTTTTTAGCTTAGGTTGAGTTAGAATACTTGCCCTATACAATTTATATGCCAAAAACGGCTTTGACATAGTATGCATCCATTCATGGTTAACAGAATTATTTGATCCCTTGGATGACTTTACTTCGTAAGAATATGAGACAGATGCTTAATGCGGTGTTCTACAGCACACAACTTAAGGATTGATGTTATATTATTATGTGTTGTAGTTGGTTTCCTAGCATACCATGTGGGGATATTATAGGACTCGTTCCTCCTTATTCTCCCTGTTTCTTTCAACCTTCCTTTATCCATGCTCCTCCCCTGGATTTATCATTTTTTTCTCTTCTTCAATTCATCTTCTTTTCTTCAGGTGTGAAGCCATTGCTTCATTGTTTCCATTCTCTCTTTCTGTCTGATGCTTCATCCCCCCTTGCAGTATTCTCTCTTGTATTTCATCATTTCAATTCTATTTCTGTCTCATGCTTCTCTCTCCTCTTTTAAGTATTTTCTCATGTATGCTTTGTGTATTTTTTTTTACTGGGGAGGGGATTTTTTTTATTTTTCCATTATATAAAAAATAACGGTTTCATGTAAATGCATCATTGACCCTATCTCTATTACCCGTCGGAATACTGTAAAGTACTGCTAAGTGGGGTTTTTAGTAATGCTATATATGGATTATGGATGCATTTTATATAGTATGTACCATGTCCACTCTATAAAGTACTGCAGAAACTAATAGATTGTATTTTCACTGTCTATGTAATATCACATTTGACGATAAACATATATCGTTGGATGTGAATTTAGTGTTACCTGAAACGTGGTACGTATCGGTACATGGTACAAATACAGATACACGATACGCTACCAGTGTTCTAAAAAGCAGTCTAAGCGGTCGCCTAGGCGTTAGGCCCCCCTGATGCCTCACTTAGGCCCAAGATGACAAAAAATTCCTCCAGGAAATTAGGCGGCTTAGACAAACAGACGGGAAAGACGGGCCTAGGCAGATAAGATGGGCCTAGGCAGACAAGGCGGGGCCTAGGCGGGTAAGGCGGAGAGTTTTTTTTAAAATTATAATAACTACCCAAACTATATCTTGATATATATATATATATATATATATATATATATATTTTTTAATGATTTACCATATTCATAATGCAGGTTGTATCATATCAAATCACAACAAGAAGTGAACAAGATCAAGTCAAAATGGATAATTTTATTATAGTTATAATTTTTTGAACTTGTACCAACTTTAAATTAATTATAAATGATGATACATTTGTAATATTTAGTTTAATTTAATATAATTATTAAATTTATGTTTAGTTTTTTAAGTTTTAATATTGAATTGAATTCTTAAAATTTTAAATTTTATTATTTAATAGCAATCTTGTTTATGAATAAAACTAATACATTAAAGAAATGTTAGCCATACTTAGCATATGGTATTTGTCATTTTCTTTAAGTGCTCAATTTTGAAGATTACACAAATAAAAATAATTTCATAATTAATAATATCAAATGTCTCATTCAATAAACTTCATACTAATTTTTAAAAATAACATTGATTTAAATTTAAAAATATCTCAAATTGATTTTTAAGAAATTAATATTAATTTTATAATAAAAAGATATTACAATCTTGGGAGGCGGTAGGTGAAGCATTCAGAGCGGATAGCGTGCTAGAGCTTAGGAGAAGCTGTAGAAATGTTGGAGTAAGAGAACTCCAAGATGAAGATTTTTTGTCTGACAAGGAAGAGGGAGATGAGGAGTATGAGTATGAGTCTGATGGAGACATTTTTTTGGAGGGATATGGAGAAGAAGAGTTAGAGATATAGAGGGATATGGAGATGAGGACTATCAGTTTGTATTTTTGATTATTTGTTTGTGTTTGAACTTTGAACAATTACATGTTTGTGTTTGAACTTTTGACATTGACAATATGGATATTATGTTTGAATTTTAAGCAAAGGCCTTTATTATCTTTATTATAGATTGTTTTGATTTATATTATTGTTTTGTTTGAATAAATATAAGATAAAATATTAAAATTGGCTTAAAATAAAAAATTCCTCCTAGGCCCCTTAGGCGCTAGGCTCCCGACCGCCTGCCTCCCGCTTTTTTGAACATTGTATGCTACATAGCTAAAACGCGATACATTAGGGGTATATTTATATATGTTCTTATAGTTAGGATTTGTCTTAAAATCTAAATGTAATAAACTTAAGTTTTATAGAAAAGTTTTAGTTAAATCAACAGTTGATTGTTTTATAAATATTTTAGTATAACTGTAATGTTTGACCAATTAATACTAAGTTATAATATCGATATTTGTGCAATTATAGTTAAACAATAAATAAATTTTTCGGTACATTAAATTTAAATTATTGGTACGTAAGAGTACCCTGTTTGGATGCACAAGTATCAATACGTGGCACGCTAGGTCTATGAGAGTATCTGGTAATTCTGGATAGGTCTATGAGAGTATCTGGTAATTCTGGATATGATTTGTACATTTGATCACTGTCCTAGAGTTATGGTTTTATTGTTTTGTTTGATATTAAGTAATTGATTGTTATTATCTGACTGCAGATTATGTAATGCAAGAGATTGAAAAGGCCGGCATTTCTGAACCTACAGCTATTCAAGCTCAAGGATGGCCAATGGCTTTAAAGGGGCGCGATCTCATTGGAATCGCTGAAACAGGATCTGGAAAGACACTTGCATACCTACTGCCTGCAATTGTCCATGTTAATGCACAGCCTTTTTTAGGTGTATAGTTTATTTTTAATTGTATCTTTATGCTTTTGTATTCACGGTTGTCCTTTTATTTATTTCCTTTGTGTTCATTGAGATGGAATAAATCCTTGACATCCACTTTATATTCTCAGCTCCTGGTGATGGTCCAATTGTTCTAGTTTTAGCTCCAACTCGTGAACTTGCTGTTCAGATACAACAAGAAGCTACTAAATTTGGTGCGTCATCAAGGATTAAAAATACTTCCATATATGGTGGGGTTCCAAAAGGACCCCAAGTTCGTGATCTCCAGAAAGGTAGGTGGTGATAAGCTCAAGATGACTTTACTACTGTATGGTGATGTTCATAAAACGGGTATACCCTAGTGCTTCCTCTTCTATTTCTTACTATCAAGTATCACCATCATCCTGATGGTAATTAACACCATGATAACGTCATCATCATAAATTTTGCCTTAGGTGTTGAAATCGTTATTGCTACACCAGGAAGGTTAATTGATATGTTGGAAACTCATCATACAAACTTGCGAAGGGTCACATATCTTGTGTTGGATGAGGCTGATCGTATGCTTGATATGGGATTTGAACCTCAGATCCGAAAAATTGTTTCTCAGGTTTGTTTCTTATGTATACATTCATCATGTCTTATATATCTACGTATGCATTACCTTCCAATTACATGGTGGAATTAATGTTTGTATGAATTAATCAACCAAAATATAGGAATTGTCTTGAACAGGGTATATACTAGTGATTTCAGTATCTTTTGCTTTGAGAAAGAGTAAGTTCATGGTCAACCAGAAATTATATGTTCGGGATAGATTGCATAACCATTGTTACCATCAATGTTCTAAAAGGCGCTAGGCGGAAGGCGGGCGGCCAAGGGAGGCCTAGGCGGGATTTTTTATTTTAAGCCAATTTTGATATTTTATCTTAAATTTATCCAAACAAAATAATAATATAATGCAAAACAATCTATAATAAAGATAATAAAGACATTTGCATAAAGTTCAAACACATATCCATATTGTTAATGTCAAAGGTCAAACACAAACATGCAATTGTTCAAAGTTCAAACATATTTTTAACGTATTAGTTTTATTCATAAATAAGATTTCTATTAAATAATAAAATTTAAAATTTCAAGAATTTAATTCAATATTAAAATTTAAGAAACTTAAACATAAATTGAAGAATTATATTGAATTAAACTAAATATTACAAATGTATCATAATTTATATAATTTGAAGTTGGTACAAGTTCAAAAAATTAAAACTATAATAAAATTATTCATTTTGACTTGATATTGTTCAATTCTTGTTTTGATTTGATATATTACAACATGTATTATGAATATGGTAAATCATTATAAAAATAAATATATCAAGATCTGATTTAGGTAGTTATTAAAATAAATAAAAACTCTCCGCCTAGGCCCCTGGAGGATTTTTTTTGCTGCCTTGGGCCTAGGCGAGGCGCTAGGGGGGCCTAGCGCCTAGGCGGACCTAGACAGAGATTTTTAGAACACTTGTTACCATATCCATTTTTTAATCATTTATCTAAGACATTTGGACTTGTTATAATGTGCCATTGGAATGACTTCTCACAAAAAAACATAATTTTCCTTAAATGAGTGCATCAGACTTGTATGTGTACAGTTTTCTCTTGAAGGATGATTTACTTCAGCTTCTATAAAAATCCTCCTATTTAGGTGATGATGTTTTGATATCTTAATATGGTAAGAAAATTGCATTGGAGTATTAACGGATTTAACGTGTTTGTTAATTTTTTTTCAAGTGGTTACAGTAAGATCTGTTGGCTGTATGCTTTTACCTATTTATTTATTTTTTTTCAGAAAAAGATGCCTTGGTTTTAATAGCTGGGTGGTAATTCTCTGTGAAGCAACAATCATAAAGTTTTAGTAATATTCAGAACTGTATAAGTGAATTAGTAAAACTTGACTCTGCATTGAGTGTTTTTGGATGATTCCTGGTTACTGAACTACTCAATGAATTTGGTGATTTTTAGCTTGGTGAAAATTTGAGTGGCATTTTCACTTCAACCTGATTATGAACTGTGTTATCAATAATAATATTTTGTTTTCTTCTCTCTCCCCCACTCCCCTCTTTTTGGTCGGCAATAGTCATGCTCCCTATAATTTTTAGTTATTCATTATGTGGTGTTGTCTCTGAAGCTGCAATGTATCCAAGCTGTTCACTTAAAGTTCGGTTTTTGGCTCGTCTCAACTCATTTGTTAATGAGTGGCTCTTGAGCTCAAATGTGTGGGCCATATAATCAACAAGCCGAGCTTGAACATCTCAAAGCTTGGCTTGGGTAAGCTCAAGAACATTGTGATCTTTACCATATTACAGTACATATCCTTTGTCCTGATATTTAAGTCGATTTACTCTCTCTTTTTTTCTTGATCCATTTATAATAATTAACAGTATATATAATACAAGTAATGCCTTTGAAAAGGGATGTTATTAATATTACCTTTTTTAATTGTGGTGGAGTCAAGTCTTAAGATAGTTTCATGTCGTTCTTTGACTTCCAATGATAATTTATTTTACTTAAACATGCCTATTACTGAATTTTATGTCATTAAGTTTAATTCTGTTAAAACTTTTTTTAAAACAGCAGTACAGTACAATTCTAATTTTTTTTCCTTCTATCTATAATCTTTTAAAAATTTACAAAGCGAGCTTTTAAGTATCTCGAGTTATGTTCTGAGCAAGCTCGCTTAATTTCATACCCTCGTAAACAACTGAGTTTAGACACAATCTTTACTCTTTAGCCTCCTATGCTATTAAGTTCAGTTGCAGGCTGCAGCCCTGTCTTCTCTATTATGCCCGTCTTTCTTTTCATACCACCAACTGTAACCACCTCCTGAGAAGAGAAATGCAGGAGAGAAGGATCTTAATTTATGAAAATTCTCTTTATGATTTAGTATTTGCATTCTAGTTGTAAAATCCCTAAATAATTTAGACGTGAAAATGACAGAATTTCAGCTGCTATTATTTAATATATGTATATGATGGGTACTATACATGTAACAAAGTACATTGTCATATTATGTTTGACAAGGATCTGGTTTCAATTGTCTCTATGTCCTTACCTCTGTTTTAGTAATACGATTTCTGCTTTTTATCAGTTGATTCTTGTTGCTCAATGGCTTTTGGTGTGCAGATTCGCCCTGATCGTCAAACTCTGTACTGGAGTGCTACGTGGCCGAAGGAGGTTGAACAACTGGCAAGGCAATTCCTTTACAATGCGTACAAAGTAATGAATCTTGACCATATTAGTTGACTACTCTCTCCGTCACAGGATAACTGTCATCCATCGACTTTTATGATCACATTGATCATTTTCAAAATCAATAATATTACTATTCTTATAGATTTATGCAGAGAGACTATGACCATAATAAACTACATATAATTTAGTTCTATTACCAAGATTTGCAATTATGGAAAATTTAAATATACATGCTTAAATATTAGTTTTTAAAATGGTCAATTTGACGAAAGTTGATAGAGGACACTTAACCTGAGATGGAGGGAGTATTAATTTGAGGCACTGTTTTGTCAGTAGTGATTTCCCCCCCTTTCAGTTTATTGGCAATTCATACAAATCTCTAAATCATCTTCTGCACTTGCTTCGTTATTTGCACAATTAAATAGGCTCTTTCTTTATTAGAAGTAATAAACATGTCTATACACAATCCTGTGGTTTTATTCCCATTGCCGGAAATAAAAATTCTGGTATATTGTGTCGCAAACTTCTGGAGTTATCGAGTTTCAACACAAAGTTATGTGCTTATTGTTTTATCATTCTCTTATTGGAATTTGCTCAGGTGATTATTGGGTCACCCGATTTGAAAGCTAACCATGCAATTCGTCAGCATGTTGACATCGTTTCTGAGAATCAGAAATACAATAAGTAGGTTGATCTTTTATTTTATCTTTTTGTTCTTGGATATTTTTGTACCTTTTGATGTAATATCATCAACTGTTTCTGGCCCTTCAAAACTTTTCGGTTTTTAATAAATTTAGATTGGTGAAGTTACTGGAGGATATAATGGATGGTAGCCGGATTTTGATATTCATGGACACCAAGAAAGGGTGTGATCAAATCACTCGGCAGCTAAGAATGGATGGCTGGCCCGCTCTCTCCATTCACGGAGATAAGAGTCAAGCAGAAAGGGATTGGGTCCTCTCGGAGTTTAAAGCTGGCAAGAGCCCTATAATGACTGCAACAGATGTTGCAGCTCGTGGTTTAGGTATGTGTAGTTAGGGAAAGCTTAGTAGTTGTACCTACTATTCTAGAGTTTCAAGTTCTGTCTGACACCACCTGGCCATAATACATTTGAATGTGCTCTACTTTTTCATCTATTGCATCTGAATCTATGTTGTATTTATGAGAATTGTAATAACTTGTATTCATAGTTGTTGTCATCTGATCTTTGTGTCTTGTGTGTGGCTGAGAGAGAGAGAGAGAGCAGGAACTTTGAAAATTTTAAAAGTCACTAGTGTATAGAGCAAATGCAACCTCAGACTCGGATACATCATTCATTAGATGATCCCTAATTATTTGTCTTCTTCCCTAGTGAAAGAACTTATTTAGAACTTTTAAAAGGATTCAACATTTGTTGTACATTACGCTAGCTAAAGTTTCAGTTTTCTTAAATTTTGTATTTCTACATTCACTTAATGTGCTGTGAGCAAACTCAGAGACACCATATATTGTCTAATTATTTATCCTTTTCTCTCACAAGTCATAATTGAGATACCTTTTGAAAGGTTTGCTGATTTGTTTTTCACTCCTCCAGCGAAAGTTTCAGTTCACTCCATCGTAATTCATCTTTTCAGGCTGCATCATTTTTCGGTTGTACATTCATTCTGTTTCCACTCTGTTTTTGCCTCTTTTCTACTGTAATATGTTATCGGCAACTATCATTTATCCACGATATTCTCTTGATATCATGTATTCTTGGCGAGGTTAATTTGTTTAAGCTTCAATTTTAAGGTTTGATTATATTCCGATATTTTATTTGGTGATCAGTGGATTATATTTGGTGTAAGATTTTTGGTATCTTGGTTTGCCTTTTTGGGTCTGTAGAAGAACTGTTAATGAATTCAGAACTGTGAACAGTTGTGGGTGATGCATACTTTTGCAAATTACAAGGAGGTGGTTGTGACCCTTAAATTATGTTACTTATATATGGGTGTGGTCATGTTATACTTTTCTAAAACTTATTATGTGTATTTCAGATGTGAAAGACGTTAAATATGTGATCAACTATGACTTTCCTGGATCTCTAGAGGATTATGTTCATCGCATTGGTCGAACAGGAAGGGCTGGGGCCAAAGGAACAGCATATTCTTTCTTTACAGCTGCAAATGCCAGATTTGCAAAAGATCTTATTACAATCCTTGAGGAGGCTGGGCAGAAGATCAGCCCTGAGTTGGCAGCAATGGGCCGCGGTGCACCTCCTCCATCAGGTTGGTTGAGTTTACACTAAATGTCAGTTTCTCTAAACTTTTACCTGAGCCACACATGGATGAGAGTTTCCAAAATAGACCTCCAATTTGGTCATTTCTTCATCTCAGCATGAACATTCTAAAATCATATCATGCCAGTAGTATATTTGACTACAACGTAACATGTCTTAATCTTCTAAAAGTTGTACAAAGTTGGTCACAAATAGATTCCCCATGAAAAATTGAACGATTCTCGAGTGTTTGACAGAGCCTTTTGACACTGGTAAATTGAAATTAGTATTATTGCAGTAAAGAAGATAATAGTGGGCACCCCAAAGTTAATGTTTCGTTTCGGTTTAATTGCAATTTACACTTGCACTATGTGCCTAATAAACCCCTGAAGCTTCATTTTGTTAACTTGACAAATTGGATTGATTAAAACCTAATTGGCATCTACGGTTAAAACTTCATTTTGTTGGTCATTAAACAGGTCATGGGGGTCTCCGAGATCGTGGTCGGGGCTACAGTGGTGGTCACCCTTGGAGCAAATAAATTTGACTAGCGAATTGGAGTTCAAGGTATATATTGAATAGTGGAGGGAAAGCGTCACAGGTTGCTGAGACCAAGTCGGTCTAGTAACTTGACTTTCATGTTCTGCTTTACATTACAATATGTAAATTAGTGAGGAATTAAATGAATAGTCTTGAACGCCAAATTTGACACTAGCTTTTCTTATATAATTTTAGTTTTAATACCACGGGAACACACAGTAATGTTGCTTCTGTTGGTGAAAATCCATTATTATACTACCTGCATATGTCATGTCACAGAGCCTGGGAAGTAAGGTACCTGAGGAGCAGCCTGGGATGGATGTTGGAGTGTGCATCCATCCCGGTTTCACTTTAATAAATAATAATACTCGGGCTGGAACAACTTCAAATTCAGAATACTTCCAATTTCGCCCCCCACTTTATTATGAGAGCAGATCTTCTGTCTTCAATTTCTTTGTTTCTTTGTGTTCCTTCACTTAAATTTTGACATCTAGTCTCTTGTTTAATACTAATTAATTCTAAAATTAAATAAAAAGACATGTGTCAAAATTTAAGTGGGGGACACAAAAAAGACAGAGAATTTAGGGACAGAGGATCTGCTCTCCTTTATTATGTACGTTTAAAAAAAAGTCATTATTGAAACTTTTTTGTCCCCATGTAATTTGTGTCATCTAAATCACAAAACAATGAATTACAAATCCAAAGTTGATAATTTTATTTTTTCAACTATGCTTCTTTTTATGTGAATACAATACCAATTTAACTTTGTTGTCTACTTGTGAAATATTCTATTTTTCTGTTAAAAAACAGAGATACTATATTTATAAATAATGATTTTTTAAAAATCTTTTTATTAAATAACTAGATAATTATCTCAACAATACATACGGGTTAGAGATATTTAATTAAATTAGAATCTTTGTTTAATTTGTGTAATGGTCTTAAGGTTTCAAGATATTTAATTAAATTAGAATCTGTGTTTAATTTGTGTAATGGTCTTCAGGTTTCAAGAGCCGCTATTAAGCTGACTATTATAGGTCAAACGTCCTAGTCTAATACTAGTAGTAAAGGTTTTTTATTCCTCTATCCGTAATTTTTTTATAAAATAATACGGAAGCACTATTTTTATATGATTACCTTTTATACTACTCCATTAGAGTAATAGAGCAGAGTGTTGTGGAGTGGAGTGGAGTGGGTCCGAATATATATATATATTAGTTGGGTCCCGTGCCTCCGGCACTGTATGGATAATATAATTTATCTCAAATTTTGAACGATAAAAATAATTTATTGAGTGAGCGAAAAATTTAAAGTCATTTGTATTTTATTAAATTATTATTAGATTATTAGATAGATAGATGTATTTTATTAGATAGATGTATGAACGGTGGGATTTATCCCAAACTTTGGACGGCCCAGATGATTTATTGAGTGAGCGGGAAATTTAAAATCATTTATATTTTATTAAATAGATGATATATATATATATATCTAATAAAATACAAATGATTTTGAATTTCCCGCTCACTCAATAAATCATCTGGGTCGTCCAAAATTTGAGATAAATCCCACCGTTCATACATCTATCTAATAAAATACATCTATCTATCTAATAATCTAATAATCTATCTAATAAAATACAAATGATTTTGAATTTCCCGCTCACTCAATAAATCATCTGGACCGTCCAAAGTTTGAGATAAATCCCACCGTCCATACATATATCTAATAAAATACATCTATCTATCTAATAATGATTTTGAATTTCCCGCTCACTTAATAAATCATTTGGGCCGTTTTAAGTTTGAGATAAATCTCACTGTCCATACAATGCCGGAGGCACGGAACCCAGCTAGTAATTTAATAAAATACAAATGACTTTACATTTCTCGTTCACTCAATAAATTATTTTGATCTTTCAAAATTTGAGATAAATCTTATTATGCCCGAGGCACGGACCCACCCAGCTAGTTTCCCAATATTATTCATCTTCGGAACGATTTACCCTACTTTATTTCCCCAAAACACTATATACATTACATACGAAATATATAAAACTACGAAACCTATCTCTGAGAGAGAGTCGTACGTATTCAGGGACAAAAAGCTCAGGGCTCGATCATCTTCATCTACTGCGAAAGGTTTGAATCATACCATGCAGCCCTTTTTGTCTTTCTTTATTAAGCAGAAATTCCCAACTTAGGGTTTTGTTCGGTAATTTTTATGCTTCAAGTTTCAATTACTTCATAATTTCATATATATTGTTTATGTAAACTAGGGCTTGTATTTAGCTGTTTATAACCCAACACGATTTTTGTTCTCGAGGGAAATCGAGGTAAAGTAAAACTTTGAGTTCTGTTAATAATAATAATTATAATTATTATTATGGTTTTAGCTAGAAGACGGAATCACCGCGTTTATCTCAATTGGTGAAAATTCTAATTTTTTTTAGTGGTTGAGGTAATGAATAAATTTCTATGTTCTTGTTTTCTGTTTTTCACATATAAATAAACTTAACATATTTATACAGTTACTTGTATAACTGTATAAGACAGTATTATTTGTTTCTTAAATAAACTTAACATAACTTCTATTGCCAATTCAATAATGACAACCTAATAACGGTGCGTAGGTACCATAATTAGGATTTTAATAATTATGTTATTCACAAGGTAGTACTTGTTTTCATCCTTATTTAATTGTCACCATTTCACTCATTGATGAACAAAAGAAAATGGTTTCAAGTTATATAGTTTTCATTATTCCAAATTGCATCCCTCCATAAGTGAATGAGTTAAAATTGGTGTTTATGGGGTCACCCTTGTTGGGTCACTTTACGGACCCTACACATAAAGTAAATAGAAAAACCTTACGAGATTTTGTGCAATTGAAAATTCAAAGGTGATGTTTTAGATTGTTCAAAAAAAGAAAGGAGGATATCGAAATTTAATAATTTTACACTTGTTAAATAAAAATAATAACTTTACAATGTTTCCAGTTTGATATCACACGGTATCTTTCTACCATTATCTTTATTTCTGTTTTTATTTTTCCTTCATCTTTGGTGAGTAGGCTGAATTGCAATGGCGGGTAGAAATCGCATTCCTCGTGAGGCATTTGACAACCGTCGTGTATATCTCCCAGAAGGACCTGTTGTTCGTGGCCCTTTGCCTCGACCAGTACCACCTCATCCGGCTTTTTTGGAAGAAGAACTTGAAATGCAACATCTTAAAATCCGCAGGCTTTTGGGTGAAAATCGGAGACTAGTCGATGATCGAATTGCTATGCAGCGAGAGTTAGGTGCTGCTAAAGAAGAACTTCATCGGATGAATCTTGCCATCACTGACATACATGCAGAACAAGAACTTCATTCAAGAGAGCTTATTGAGAGAGGTTTGAAGCTGGAAGCTGATCTTCGTGCTACCGAGCCTTTGAAAAATGAGGCTGCTCAACTCCGCGCTGAAGTTCAGAGGTTGAATTCCATTAAGCAGGATCTATCTGTGCAAGTTCAGATTCTCACAAAAGACCTTGGGAAACTGCAAGCAGATAACAAGCAGATTCCACTCTTGAGGGCTGAGTTTGATGGGCTGCACCAGGAGCTTATGCGTGCCAGGTTTCTGTTATCCCTTTGGTTTACTATATCCTGCATATGATGAATGTGGTGTTTACTAAATAATTAATTTATATTTTTGTTCATATACTGCTAACACAACGAATTGGATTTCAGAACTGCGATCGATTATGAAAAGAAGGGAAACACTGAGCTGATGGAACAGAGACAAGCAATGGAGAAGAACTTGGTGTCTATGGCACGCGAAGTTGAAAAACTTCGTGCTGAACGTGCAACTACTGATGTTAGACCATGGGGCGCTGGTAATTCTATCATATTTACCTCACTTTCTTTTTTTGCAATGCCTGCTTACATGTATAAGAGAGAATGTCTTATTCATTATATTTGTTGTGTCGTCTGATATGAATGATGTATTGTCACCTTTATATGCAGTACAAAATGTACATGTCATGTTATCAAAAAACAAATGTTGTATAGAACTATGTAACATTATATTCAATTTACTATATAGTCTAATTTATAAATTGTCCTTTTAACTTCATCATCAGCGATATATGTGAAAGCTACTATATTCTCTTTCCATTACAGTGTGGGCATCATAAAGATGTCTTACACGTGGAATGATGAACATTTTAGGGTTTGCTTTCCTTTCAGTCGCGACATAGTAATATTAATATATATGAAAAAAGTTGTCTTATGATCTTAGCCCAGTCCATGACAAATTTTCTTTTGATTATTTTCTCCTTTTACTTGAACGATATCACTCTTTATTGCCTTAATTAGGCAGGTAGCCTGGATTACGAAATATGAGCTTCCTGGGTCATTAAATTGAGGTTAGTTTTATCAAAATATACATAAAATTTCACTTTAGTTGATATTTTTTTCGTTAATTTATTGGGTTTTATGGTTAGAAAGATTGTAAGGTGCGCTTTAATATGTCAAGAGGATCTTGTTTAGGGGCTGTGTGGAATAGGGTGAAAATTTGAAGGAACATTAATGTCGTGACTACAGTTAAATCGGAGTTGGAGAAATGTATTATATACTTGGAAAGCTGTTGACTCATTACAATTCCTTCAAATGCTTTCGTGGTTAATCTATCATTAATTTTTTCCCTGTTGCTCAGCACATTACATGACTTCTACATTCCTGCATTAGCAGCAAAAACATCACATTTAAGTGAAATTTATCATTATGCTCCTCTTGGTTGATGAGGAGGTGGAGGGATCAAGAGGCAAGTTATGGACTTGTACAACCATTCTTGGCTGGAATATTTGGGGCTGTCTTCCAGCTATTTTGTTGTTGTTGTGTTTGATTCTACCTTCCTAGAAATCAATACTTGAACACGCTCAATTTATTAAAGTTACTCCTAGCAATTGTGCAATACAACACATCTGATACAGCTCTCAGGTATCTGGTGATTTTCTAAATACTTTTATGTTTGTATATTTCTGCTACAGGTGGACCATATGGGATGAATCTCAGCAGCTCAGAGGGAGGTTTCCATGCACCTTATGGCAATGGATATGGGGTTCATATGGTGTGGATGCTAATAAGTGTTTGAATTTTATTTCCGTTACTATTAGACAACATGTTATATGCAGTAAAATTTTAATGGGTTGGTGTTTATACATTCTTAGGGTGCTGCTGACAAGGGTCCTCTGTATGGTTCGGGTTCGGGTTCGGGTTCGTGGGGAGGACTTGAGAAACATCGCATGACTCGTCGTTGAGACCTTGATGGATTCATACATGAATAGCAGAAAAGGAGCATCTTTCACTTGTTTGTTTGCTGTCCAGTATAGAATGGAGTTGAAGTGTATGATCCTTCTTTTGTTTGCATTTCTTATCAGTAGTCTTTCATTTGAACTCCGTTGGTTATCTTGACTACTTCATATATATGTATTAGGGTTGGTTTACTAAACTTAAGACCATGTATTCCTTTCCTGCTTACAAAGTATCACATAGTAATTTGAATATTTCTCGATTTACCTATTTATGGTTGTTGCTTTTATTGGTCATTTGAATATTTCTCGATTTACGTATTAATGGTTGTTGCTTTATTGGTCATACCATTGACCCTTTTTTGTTTTTGATACATCTTGTAATGGTTAAATTTCTTTTTGAAATGGTAAATTGGTATCTCTTGAATACTAGAACTTTTTAAGCTATTTCGTTTCATTAGTGAGCTCTTCATTTAATTGCTCGACTTCTAAGAAAATTTCTCTTGACATTATTTGTTCAGACAAGTCTTGTTAATTGAGTTGTCGCGAGGTGTGAGCTGAGAAGTAGTACTGGTTATTGTGGATGAAATCGATTGTAAAGAAAGTGATCCCAATGCATAGATTGTGGAGTTTCTTCCGTTGTTGGCTTCAAAGATACTCAAGTTTGTATTAATTTGGAGACCACAGAGTTCCATAGCTTTAGATGTTTAGTAAGGACAATAAAGAATATACATCTAGGAAACTTGGAGGGCTGACATTGGTTGGGTACTCGAGTAATCATTTTCATTATGATTTATAGTTGAAGAATAGATGGGGTGAGTGCTTGTCCAACTACTATTCTAAATGGCGTTCTTTGATATTTTCATTTGACTATTTTAGTTGCATGTCAAAGTTGTGATGTGGAGTTACAAGTCATCAGGTTTCTATAGTTGTTTGAAGGTTCTTAGTGGGTTGTGTTTCCTATATTTGTATTTAATTCTATGTTTTGCTTGGATCTAACAGACAGAATACAATGGCATCTTGAATGGGAGGATAATTGGTTTTAGTGGATTTTAAACTAGGTATACCTAAGCATTTTCTGCACGTTGAACCCGTAAATACAAAATTAGTTAGTTGCCTTATGCATTGTTACAAGTTGCAGTTTCTTTGGTTTAAGGCGGCATTTGAAGGGTGGGAGAGACAGCTGTTACTGCTTTGCATGAGATATAGAATTAAACTGTATTCTAAGGGCTTTATGGCTTTAAGTTTGTTGCAACTGTTCGTCTTAGTTGCAAAACCAGCCACAAAAAGATGTAGTGTGTGAACAGGTCAAAAATGTTTATGAATTTGATTGAAGTATACAAGTATCTAGTCAGGATGTATGTCAGTAAGAGAGACCTTTTGGCTGAACTGCGATTTAGATTAGTTTGTAAGAAAAGTTACTGTATTGAAAACTGGAATGGGATTTGAGGCTGTTTGATTCAAGTTTTGATTGGGCTGCTCTATTAAGCCATGTCTTTATCTCCAAAAGTGAACTTCATTGTTCTGCCTGATAGTACACATCGGTGGTGCGTATTTAAGGTGCCATATATTACATATCTTTGGATAGCTTCTGGACGAGTTGTCTAATCTGATGATTTATGTGCCTCAAGATACGAAGAGTAATTGTGAACCCATATCTTGTTGGGTTATGAGATTTAAGTGTTACTACAGATACTTCTGATCTGTATTCAGCCATGTAGACCATGGTTATGCAGTATCCTGTGTCTCTTGTTATAGTACACCTTTTTTCTATGTAATTGTTCATTTGATTGTAGCTCTGCAATATAGTTCCGTAGTCGAGTTGTCTGGCCGCCTGCATGCTGGAAAAGTTACTTCTTTATGCGTTGATATCAGCTTGGAAAATTGGATGGAAGGATGGCTGGCGTGCCATTTTGAAGAGGGCCCGACTTCTGACCTGTACATCATAGGCAAGTATTCTGTCTCTGTTAAATGGGTCAATGGGTCCTGAATTATATGTTTGTAATTTTTCAAGCTAGAAATTGTACTTAATGTGGTAACATTTTTGTCTCTGTTCTTGGGTGTTTGTTCACTTTTGAATTAGATTCATCTGCTCATTTCTCTCTCTCTCTCTCTGTGGGAAGTTGTTTTTTATCTTCTAGGGTTCTCTCCCCCTTCTCCTTTTTAGTTAGATGTTGTCCTTGATATGCTTACCAACCCCACCTCCCCCTCCCCCTCCCCCTCCCCCTCCCCCTCCCCCTCCCTCTCCCCTCCCTTTATGATGAAACAGCCTAGATAGGTTCTATCAAGTATTATCCAGTTTTGCAGCTGACAGTTGGTTTCAAAGATTAGTTATCTGGCCGTCTCTCTGGCGGTGGTTGGGTAGTTCCTTGATAAATGCAAATTATAATTAGCGGTAGAGAGCGGACAAATGGAGCTTGGGATATGCTAATCTGCTATAGCTGTTAAAGCTGCTTGTTTATTACTGAACTGTAGGTTCAGGTCCTCCCTTTCTAGTCTTCTTTTGTTTTTACTGGGAATTCATATGGTTGCCGCTTTCACTTTGCTTACGATGGCGCAGTTTTCTGAAAAGCCGTTGGATTTTATGTGGTCCTCAACTGACAGTTCTAACACATTCTCAAGGATAAGTAGGATTTTTTTGCTGTTTTGCCTAATTGTAGGAGTTTCAAGATCAAGGATATGTATAACACCTTGAATAGGTAGTTTTGGAATCGTAAAAGTGGATTAAACAGTATGTAAACACCTGTTACTGTCACGAACGGCAAATTGGATTCAGATGGTTGGTTTATGTTGGCTATTTATATAGATGTGTCCCCTCTCTATAAGGGTTTGTTTAGTTGCTAACTTTTGGTGTGTTCGGAGTGGTAGCATATGTTGCGTTTGGAGCAATAGCGTTGTGTTTGGAGTGCATTATTTTTGGTGTGTTGCATTTGAGCCCCAAATATGTTTGTGAGTTAAATAAACTATTAAACTGTGTTTGAATAAATTGGTGTTAGACGAACAAGCGTTGGGTGCTTTTGGAGCTTCAAAAAGCACTAAATCCCGTAGAAAAACAAGCATATAGAAAAGGACTAGCTGGTACCTGTCACAACATTTGCTGATATTTGTCATTTTGATGGAGCTGCCGAACAATTGTTGAACAATTGTTGAACCGTGTGAAACATTACAGAAGAAGCTAGTGTGTTATTGTATTGCAGCATGATACAGTTCTATAGAATGTGTGAAGTTTTTGAATGGATTCTTGAGATCCTTATGTTGAAGACTTGCAGCTTATCCTTAATTGGTTCTTTTAGTTTAGGTAAAAAATATCCTTGCTTTATTTCATAGACTTGGAGGGAATGGGAAGCAGAAGTTAATATCGAGCAACTAATTGGTTAGATCAAGTGATAGCAAATTTTGTTTGCCTCATTGCCTAATTACCTCGTTTGATAGTACTTGCTATTCATTTTTTTGGGGTACTTGTAGATCAACAAGCAGATTAATGCTGGTTTTCTTCGTTCTAGATGATATATTCAGGAAATACAACTAATTGTCATTTCAGATACAACTGAAAATCCTTTACTTTTCTGTGACTATTTATTAGGAATATGGAATAGCTAGAGCTCTGTTGAAGGAAGAATATAGTAAAGAGGAGCTCTAAGCATATAACCAGTAAGTTCAAAATGTGGTTTCAGAAGTAGTAGCAGTTGCAGGTGTTTCCCTAGTAACGCATTAGGAGAAAAATAGATATTGTGGATAGAGATGTTACTACACATGCTGAATTTCCTAGTAGAGTTGGAGCTGTAGGAAAAGTGAATATCGCTTAGCACAAGGAAGTTCAATGCCACAGATAGATATTAAGTGGCATAATTGTTTTGCGTGTTCATTTCTTTTGGAGAAATTGGTTATTAGCAATGGTTCTGTTGTTATTACTACCTACATTATGATAGATAGTTTGGTCCAAGTACTAGATTAATGCCAAACTGAATTTTTTTCATGTAAGTTGGAAAAGAGATGATATCTTTCAGAATTTGGTGGAAGGGAATGAAGTATCTCTAAGTCATGTTTTCTAAACATTAGAAGAAATTTGTGCCTGGCTGTTAATGTATTTACTTGATGTGATTCATTGTTTGACTGAATATCCACCAATGCTATATAGTAAATGGAAGCAGAATGAGTGGTTCACTCATTGTGTTACTGCATATCTACCAAAGTTCAATTGAAAATGAAGGCAGTAAGAGTGTCGATATTATAATAGCCTTTGACATACTCCGAAAGTAGTAGTCCTTGTTAGTTTTGCATTCACCACTTAAGTGCTTGCGTAAATCAATTTTGTTTTTTAAAGTTATTTCTTTTTCCAGCTGTTGTTTGTCTATCCCATACGTGCTTGGTTAGCGAAAATCATTATTGTTTTGAATCTGTTATTTCTTTCATCTAATAATATTTTCAATTATTCAGGTTGAAAGATGGTAGATGCTGGACATGGACTTGCAAAAGAGCAAGAAAATGGTAATGCAGTTCTTTTCTCCTTTCATTCGTTAAAAGTTGAGTCTTATTTAAAGTGTCTAGCTGAGGCGTCCATCCGGATGTAGATCTTACTTTACCAAATTAAATAAATTCTTATCAGTTACCATTCTTGGAGTATATATAATGAAATATGGTAGTATAATGTTACTTGTTGATCTTCTTCGAAGCCCTTTTCTTTTTTCTCAAATGTGTCTCAAATGGAGTTGCATTGAATAAGACAAATGATACTTTATTATATATAGCCAATTACATTATATGTACTCGACTAATGTAATGACGCACATCATTTGAGGCAAAATTTGAGACCTCCTAGCTTTACCCTTTTTGAAGTTGCAGTAGGATTATAAAAGATTCTCTCAACATATATTTAGCTATTATCATTATGGCTGTTAAATATAGCATCTTTAATCATTTATCTGTTAGTCTATTATATAAAAAATCTCCAATAGCTGTAGTAAAAAATTTAACCAACCTTCTTACCTCAACTCCCTACACTCGAGTCTCAAACATGATGCATGTTCCAAGCTCATTATTTACATTTGATTGCGTCTTTTATTGATTCTTATCATGTGTTGGGAATTAAGTTGACGCAAATTAAACAATTAAGTAAAGATAGATAAAACAATTTAAAATGACCTAATCCATAAAACAACCTCAATATACTCTCAACTTTTTTCACGTGATAATGCTCAAAAATCCTCACTCCTTTATTACAACTTTTTTGTAGGAATATAAAAGCTGCAAAATCCTCTCACACAAAAAAATTCACTTACACTCTCTCTCTAGGATGCTACATTACTTTTCATTGTGCTACAATTTAACAACTAAACATAAATATAGTACCCATACCTCGCCCTACAATATAATAATAATATTTCTATTTAAAATAGAACTTCTTCCTAAATAACATTCCCACTACGAATGTGGTACCTTTTCATAATAGGATTCAAGGAGTTACCTAACAATATGTCATTATATTACAAATGTATGATCACCCACAATGAGTGATATGCATTACAAAATCAGGATTTGTTTCTTAACATAGTGCAAATGCATGAAATGTTTAAATTTATTAAATTAGTTGTTAATATTTACCAGTATATAAAATAAAATAAAAAATAAAAAAAGCCTACAATACATGTAAGAATCATGAATTTTTTATATTAAAATTCCAGATTTCCAATAACTTTGGACTTCAATTTATTCTGGATTAACCACCTTCTGTGGATAACAATACATTGAGGGATTTAAGATTTAGCAATTGTGTCAACAAATGTGGGCCAAAGTAGAGATTTCATCGCCATTATGTGGTGCAAAGAGGTGGTAGAACTTTGGATCTCTTCCCCTTAACTGGTGCTTTTGTGTCCGGAAATTGGCTATTGTTGTCCACAAGGTCTTCAATGAGACCATCCTCTTTTACCCTCACTGGATAAGTGACTAAATGAACACCTTCCATGTCTACTACTTCTTCTCCACAATAAATTTTCCACATCTGCTCTCCTATTGAACTCAATCTTCGCACACATTCCAAACTTTGAGGCTCCTGAAAGATTTCTTCAGCTCGTCCAGTATGTTCGTACCACAATGAATTTCGGTATTCATGAATATTGCCGCTAATTATTTTGCCTTCTTCGTTGCTCACCTGGTAGCATCCTATTGCAATTTCAGTGTCGCGCTGGCCATCCATGGATCTTTGGTTTACATTTGCAGATCCAATCAACAAGTATGTGTCATCCACTGAAAGAATATATAGCAAGTCACCAGCAAAAGCATAGTAGTTAGTAGAGAAATAGCATTTTCATAAACAAAAATGTTTATCAGAATTGCCATATCTTTGCATTAGCATTATAATTTTTCATTCTATAATTTCTTGCTATGATTAGACTTGAAACATTTTCTCGAACATCTTGCCAATGATGTCATAAGTTTTTTAAAGTTGATTATGGAGTCAAATTGGACATAGTAACTAATAATTTTGTGAAATTTAATTCATGCCTGTACATACCTATCATGAGTTTGGAATGGAGATAAACCATGAACCTCCTATGTTTTTGAGCATTCCAGTACTGTGTTGCTCTGTGAGGTGAGTATGGAGGAATAAACTCTCCATTTCTCTCTTCTTCCCTGTTAGCAAGGCAGAAAAAGTTTAAGTAATCTTTTGGGTGCCCTGTTTCAGTACTCTCTTGCAGAGCTTCACCTACTAGCCTATACATCATCTTCATAGTTTCCCTAGTCCAATGTAATATGTCCTGTACTGTTTCACTCTCTGGAACTCCTTCTGGCCACATTGGTATAAGAATATAAACTGCGAATCTCTCATTTGCTTTGATTTTATTTGCTATTTTCAGGGCAATCTCGATTGGGATTAAGTTTGTGCAGCCACAGTGCTGATCTTTCTCCCAGAAATGGCATCCTCCAATGAAATATTGGTTCTCAATATATATAAATCTGTCGGCACGCCTAATTGCTTCGACATAAGCTTCATGGATGCTTCTCTCAATTCGAAAGTTGCTCTTTGCTGAGACATGGTCAATTGATCGAAAGACTTGAACTTTCCAATTCATTTCAGTGTGAATGCTGCTTGTAGGATTTGGCTGCCGAGAAAGTATTTGTGTTATGGTGCTTTGGGGGACTAGCAAAGAGGGATCACATTGCTTTGTCCACCTTTGCTCAAAATTGGCCATCACATCCCAAGCAACCTCCCCAGAAATACAAGCATGAACGTCATGCCATGGTTCTCTCGGTCCACCTTTATGAAGGCTTGCTCCTGCAAGGTTTATCTGATAGAAGTCTTGAGAATGGGATTCTGTATTGAGTGTTCGAAACAAGGAATGTTCCTCTGTATCATACCGTCCATCACAAAGATCTAAGCCGCCAATAAAACTTGTGATTTCAAGATTATTTGAAGACAAGTGTCCACGAGTGTCCAAAGTTATGGTTTTCTGATGGTGGGCAAAGAGTGTGGGGAATTTGTTGTGTAATCTGGGGCAAAGTTTACATATTACCTTGGTATGTTTAAAGTAGGAAAATGCATCTTCATCATGAGTTCTCATTACTCCTTTATTCTTAATGATAGGCAATGATGTTTCATCGTCCCAAAGCATGATTCTCACAGCCACACCTTCTTCTGCTTTCCGCTTCAACAAATCACCAAGTTTAACTCCTACTGCATGTGGAATTTCTGTTTGAGAATCGCGAACCTGCGCGGCCAAGTATTATTATCTTTGAAATGTGAAGAACAGAGAGAAGAATTGAGGGAGAAATGACACTTTTTTCACTTACCAGAACCAACTTGGGGTTGAAAGACCATCCTGCAATGTATATCAAATGCTGTGCATCCTCGATGGCTTTATACACATCCTCCCATAGTTTTCTTGGTGTCCTACAAAGATTGACCGGTGGTTGAAAAGAAGGGTGATGATGAGCATCTTGATACAGTGTGACACTGCAGTTGGATCGTTGTGGGAAACTAGCATTCTTTAGACCTTGGAATCCACAATTTTCAAGTAATTTATCCCAGCTTGGTTCAAGTTCTTCCGGTTTAAACCATAACATAAATCGTAGTTTTAGTTCTTGATCTGTCTTTCCATTTTCCATGCAGAGTGGAAAGAAACCATTGATTAAACTTGCTTCAGTTAATATCTGGTGAGTGCTAATGCGGATTTTCCCCAAGGTAGAGCAGTTGGTTTTCAGGGAGATTGTGATTGTTGAATCGGGTGGATGAGCACACAAAATTTGTAAGGTTTGATTCCAAACCCTGTCAATTTCATGGCTTGTTGATGCTACCTTTTGATTATTGATCTTGATGGTCACATAGGTTGGCTTTCCATTTGCAAATATGCACTGCAAAACAGAAATTTTCATATTTTTGTTTGATAATTAAAATGGTCTATTTACATTGGTGTAGTGATGCAAGTGTAATCCTAATAAGCAAAAAGGTTGAATAATTATTTAGACAGAAGGAAAAGCAAATAAGAGTGCCCTTACATTGAAGGGGAAAGATGGTGTATAAGGGGTGGCATGGAAGATGGTAGCTTCAAGTGTGCCATGTAGAAACTTGTGATATGCCTCCATCTTTCTTGTTAATTTCTTGTTTGGGCATGTAGTTGAAGAATTTGAGACCATATTGATCATATATAGGGAGGGGTGGGTCATTATTCTGTTATTGCAATATAAGAAATGAATGGATAGGTTGAAAGCATTGTTGAATGGGGAGGGAGCTGAAGAAACTTGTGAACATCTTAAAATCTAGTCTTGGAGGCAACTTTTGACTGTTAGTTTTTCCTTTAAGTTGAAGTTTGTTGCTTCTAGTAATTAATTAAACTCAAAAATGATTTATATCCTTCTTTTACTTGCCTTATAATCGACTTTTATTTTCATCTATTTTTCTTTTTAATTTTATCATAATTATGGTTTTACGAATGGGGTATGTGAAGGTTTTGACATCTGTTGTGGATCATTTAAGTGAGTATAACCATATAAAATAGCATATTTACAGATAATATATAATATATATATTATATTTCCTAAAAAAAAAGGGGATTTGAAGAAGTATTTCTATCCCTCCTGTTTAAATGACTAAAGGATCAATATAGTAAAAATTTTGACAGTATTTTTTATATGTATTACAATACTCTAATAAAGTTGCACTGGTATTTAGATGTTAAAAAGCTTTTCACCATACATAAAACATTGGTGATGAAATTTGAATTTAAAGGTTGCGACCTTTTCTTGTAAATGAAATTTTATTTGTCATTGTGTACGTACGTACGTTTGTTTTTAAGTTTATCACCCCCTAAACCCCAACCCCCAATTACTAGCTTTGAGGCTAATCTTTGTATGTCCAACAGTCCACGCTACTGTTTATTTATTTATCCGGAGTAGCCAGTAGGGAGGGCAGTACTAACTTTTTCTTCTGTTTAGGAGTATTTTCTTTTTGATTAAAAAAAAAAAGAAATCAGCGACCAAGTTTGGACGTTGCTGTCCGTCTTTATATAATCTCCGTCCCGCGAAGTTGGGTGTGGTCTTATCCCCGGAGCCCCCAACAAGTTTAGTTGAAAATGTCGGCCCTTTTTATTTAATACTACTACACAAAACCACCCCCCCCCCCCCCCCCCCTCGCCAAAAAAAAATATATTATACAAGGGGAGGATTGGAGGATGAGTGTTTCAAGTCTAATCATTGATGGGTGTTTTATGAGCGGCTGTAGATGATAATAGATACAGGCCAGGGTGTACTAGTAGTGTGTGTGTGTGTATTTATAATTATATGTATATTTATAATTATTACAAGTAAATATAATAATGTAGTTTTTAAATTAATATAGATATATGAATAATTATCTGTATATCTATTCATAAAAAAATGTATAAATTATTTTCCTAATATAACCCTTTTTTTATATCTAATCACTAATCTATGTCGAACAATTTATTTATTATAACAAATATATCTTGAATAATTCTTGGCAAATAAGTTAACAAAAAATTTAGGTTATCAATCGAAACTAATCTACTCAAAAAATTCCAAATAACACGTGTTGAACCCTTAATTAAATTACAATCTAAATTATTAATTATTTAAGTGGAAGAGGACATCTTACTAGAGTTTCAGTATACACCAAAATTTAAAATATTCAAAATATCACAACTCACATGGTAATAATAGTAATATTTTCCCCCTTTTATTATATAAATCGTTTAAGATAATCACACATAATCTATTATATAATCACACATTAAAAATGTATTATGTAAAATGTATTATATTACAAGGACGTGTAAGGAAGTGTAAAACACCTTTTCCTTATTGATTATCATACACCTTAGTCGCACCTTATAAGAGCACACACTGAATAAATAAATAAAGACTAAAACACAATTTGAACCCCAAATTTTGCACTCTTGTTGACTTTTGCACCCTAAAAAGTGTCTAAGTACACTTCAAACTTCATTATACTTTACAATTTACATTCCAAACTTTACAGTCTAAATAAATATATGGAGTAATTTATGACTAGATAAATAAATATATATGGAGTAATTTATGACTAAAAGACAATTTGCATCTCAAATTTTACAGTCTATTTACTTTTTCACCCCAAATCAAAAAAGATGTCTAAGTACATCTTAAACTTCATTATACGTGATAAAACGCACTTTCTTTACTTAATCGGTTAAAAGTGACCGACTAAGGTTGTAACACAAGTTTGGGGTGCAAATTGTCTTTTAGTCTTAAAAATTGGCAAAAATAATTAATTTTAAATAAAATAAAATAATTTTAAAATAATTAATTTTAAATAAAATAATTAGTTTTAAAAAAAATTAATTTTAAAATAAATAATTAAAATAATAAAATTAAAATAAATATTTGGAATTAATAATTGATAATTAATCATTAACTTGTAAAATAATTATTTTATTTTTATTTTTAAAATTAATTATTAATCATTTCGGTTAAAAAAATCATTACCTTGTAAAAAAATCATTTTTTTCACATAAAAAATTTTTTGTATTTGTTTCTAAAAACATATTTTGTAAAATCAAAAATTTTAAAAATAGGATTTTTCAAAAATAGAATTTTATAAAAACAGATTTTTTTTAAAAACAGAATTTTATTTTTTTAAAAAAAAAACAAAATTTTGTAAAAAAAAGAATTTTTTTTACAAGTTAAAAACAGAATTTTGTAAAAACAAAATTCTGTTTTTACAAAATTCTATTTTAAAAATTTTTGTTTTTGTTTTTAAAAACAAAATTTTTTTTAAGACAAAATAAAAATTTGTTTTTACAAAATTCTGTTTTTAAAAACAAAAACAGATTTTTTTTAACTTGTAAAATAAAATTCTGTTTTAAAAAAAAATTTATTTAATTTTTTTTTTACAAAACTCTGTTTTTAAAAACAAAAACAGAATTTTTTTATGTGGCAAAAATGATTTTTTTACAAGTTAATGATTAATGATTAATTTTAAAATAAAATAATTATTTTACAAGTTAATGATTAATTATTAATCATTAATTCTAAATATTTATTTTAATTTATTATTTTAATTATTTTATTTTTATTTTTAAAATTAATTATTTTATTTAAAATTAATTATTTTAAAATTATTTTTTTTATTTAAAACTAATAATTTTTGCTAATTTTTAAGACTAAAAGACAATTTGCACCTCAAACTTTTGTTATGGCCTTAGCCGCTCATTTTTGACCTGTTAAGTGAAAAAAATGTGTATTTTGTTACGTATAATGAAGTTTGAGATGTAATTAGACACTTTTTTCAATTTAAAATACAAAAGTCAATAATGATATAAAATTTGGGGTTCAAATTGTCTTTTGGTCGTAATTAAGTAATTCAATGCAACACATCCTATCCTATTCTCTATCTTGTTTGCACAGCCTCGAGTCCTTCATATTCTGCTCCAATTCTCTCTCAACATAGTTAAAAGGTACTAATAATTCACTCCAGATTCACCGGAGAATGACGAATTACGGCACAATACCAACGTCGTCATCATCCGGAGGCACAAACATAGAATTCATCTCCCGCGCAAAAAATCAGCTGAAATCAGGGCTCGCCACGCGCCGGCCATGGAAACAGATGTTCCAAATCCACTCAATCAACTTACCCTCGGGATTCCGAGATGCAGTCGGACGGATCAAAACGAACGTCGGCTACTTCCGAATGAATTACGTAATCATTGTGTTATTGATCCTGTTTTTGAGCCTCTTGTGGCACCCGATCTCGTTGATCGTGTTCGTGGCATTGATGGCGGTCTGGCTGTTCCTCTACTTTTTCCGCGACGAGCCGTTGGTGATATTCCACCACTTGATCAATGATCGTACGGTTCTGATCGTTCTGTCCGTGGTTTCGCTTGTTTTACTTCTGTTGACCGGCGCTACGTGGAATATATTGTTGTCGGTGCTGTTTGGACTGGTGGTTGTGGCGATTCACGCGGCTCTCAGGAAAACGGATGACTTGTTTCTGGATGAAGAAGGGGCGGAGACTGGCGGTTTGTTGACTAGTTCTCCCTGATCTTGTATTTTAGTAGTATATGTTAATCAGTAGTATAGGAGATCATTGTTTTAGCAGGTCTTTTCCCAGATTCTTTTTCGTGCTCGTGTCTGTGTGCGTTGGATTGAAGCTGCTTGTCTCATTTCAATTATTCTTGTAATCCCTGTTAGCATTGTAATCATCATTTGTTATTCTTGTTCTTTTTTCTTGTAATTTAATAGTAATATTTTTAAAAGTAACTTGTCAAATATGTTTATATGAAAGTAGTTTCTATTAATGTGCTTGATCAATCTTTTATCCATCTTGATGAAATAAGTATTTTTTTTTTGAATGCCCATTCCATTTTCCCAAACCAAACAGGCCATTAATTTTGAAGTATCTGCATCACATTAAAAATAGCGTTTTTTATTCCTAATTTTTTATTGTGTAACGTAGTTTTACGGTTTAAATGAGTTGTATAAAGTTTGAGCTTTATAATCTATATTTACTAAACATATTTATCTTGAGTATCCCTTTAAGGTTTATAAAATGGTTCCTATATTCTTAGATAAATTGTCATTTTCTTGTGTTTCAAAAGAAATCTTTACCAAGTTAACAAAGTTTCAAAACTTTTTCAGAGCCAAAATCACTCCCCAATTTCCACCACTTTTTAATTATTGATAATATTAATAAATTTTATAATTATAATTCAATATAAATTTAACTCTTCATTTAAATATTTCTTTTTTAAAATAAAGACTAAAAGACAATTTGAACCCTAAACTTTACTTTCTATTTATTTTTGCACCTCAAACTTAAAAAGTTGTCTAAGTACACCCCAAATTTTATTATACGTAATAAAACGCACACTTTCTTCACTTAACCGGTCAAAAGTGACCGACTAAGGGGGTGTTTGATAAAAATTGAATGAATCTGAATCTGAATGAGCTGAATCTGAATGAAAAAAACTGTTTGATAACTGACATATCTTAAAGATTTGAATGACATATTTTTAATATTTTACCCCTCTGAAAAAATTCAAAGTTGTTGTAAATTTATTTAATATTACATAATATAATAGTTAATATTTTTTATTATTTTTATTATTATTTTTAATTTTTTTTACTTCATTCAGCCAACCATTCAGCCATTCAGACCAAAAATTCGGTCTTAACCATTCAGCCAACGCATCTGACCGATTCAGCCATTCAGACGATTTTTTTTCAAAACAAACGCACTTAATGATTCAGCCACTTACCGATTCAGCCATTCAGACCCATTAAGTTCTAAACAAACAGCCTCTAAGGCTGTAACACAAGTTTGGGGTGTTAATTGTCTTTTAATCTTAAAAATTCGCAAAAATAATTAATTTTAAATAAAATAAATAATTTTAAAATAATTAATTTTAAATAAAATAATTAGTTTTAAAAATAAAAATAAAACAATTAAAATAATAAAATTAAAAAAAATATTTGGAATTAATGATTAATAATTAATCATTAACTTGTAAAATGATTATTTTATTTTAATTTTAAAATTAATTATTAATCATTCCAGTTAAAAAAATCATTAACTTGTAAAAAAATCATTTCCCCCCCATAAAAAAACAATTCTGTTTTTGTTTTTAAAAACAAAATTTTAAAAAATAGAATTTTTTTAAAAACAGAATTTTTCAAAAACAGAATTTTATTTTACAAGTTAAAAAGAAGTCTGTTTTTGTTAAAAAAAATTCTATTTTTAAAAATTCTGTTTTTGAATTTTTAATGATTTTGAATAGAATAAAATTCTATTTTTAAAAATTCTGTTTTTGAATTTTTAATGATTTTGAATAAAAATTCTGCTTTTATTAAAAAAATTCTGTTTTTGAATAAAATAATCATTAACTTGTAAAAAAATCATTTTTGCCAAATAAAAAAAAAATCTGTTTTTGAATTATTAATGATTTTGAATAAAAATTCTGTTTTTGTTAAAAAAAATTATGTTTTTGAATAAAAAAATCATTAACTTGTAAAAAAATTATTTTTGCCACATAAAAAAATAATTCTGTTTTTGTTTTTAAAAACAAAATTTTGTAAAAATAAAATTTTTAAAAATAGAATTTTTTTAAAAACAGAATTTTTCAAAAACAGAATTTTATTTTACAAGTTAATTTTTTTTTGTTTTTGTTAAAAAAATCTATTTTTAAAAATTTTGTTTTTGAATTATTAATGATTTTGAATAAAAAAATTCTATTTTTAAAAATTCTGTTTTTGAATTATTAATGATTTTGAATTCTGTGTTTGAATTATTAATGATTTTAAATAAAAATTCTGTTTTTGAATAAAATAATCATTTTACAAGTTAATGATTAATTATTAATCATTAATTCTAAATATTTATTTTATTTTTATTATTTAATTATTTTATTTTAAAATTACTTATTTTATTTTTATTTCTAAAACTAATTATTTTATTTAAAATTAATTATTTTTGCTAATTTTTAAGACTAAAAGATAATTTGCACCCCAAACTTGTGTTACAGCTTTAGTCGGTCACTTTTGACCGGTTAAATGAAGAAAGTGTGCGTACGTATAATGAAGTTTGGGATGTATTTAGATACCTTTTTAAGTTTGGGGTGTAAAAATAAATAGAAAATAAAGTTTGGGGTACAAAATATATTTTAGTCTAAGATGAATAAAAATAAAATGTTTGATTTTTTTAAAACGGACTTCTACCCCTAGTCCTCTTACCCCAACCCAACCCAACCCAACCCAACCCAACTCCTATCTGTATACTCGGCTTCGCCGCGATGTCATTAATAAGTCATCCGCCGTATGATCCATCTAGTTACGCCAACGCTGCACCGGAGAACTACGGATTCTCGGACGACGGGAACGGCATAAACACACTGTTCGTGTCGGGCCTGCCGGACGACGTTAAAGCTCGAGAGATTCACAACCTCTTCCGACGCCGACCCGGCTTCGACTCTTGCCAGCTCAAGTACACCGGTCGTGGTAATCAGGTCCATCTTTGAAACCTGTTTGTTAATTTCTTTTACTTTCTTACTTACTGTCCCATCAACAAAGAATGTTGATTTATGTTTACAAATGCTGATTATTTTGTGTTACTGTGGAGAGAATTCAATCATTCCTCTGATTTGGGAGTAAAATTAGGGTTTTAACTTCTTTTGCCTTTTAACATTGTTTTTGCAACGGATTTTTTACGTAGATTTTGTTAGTTTAGTTCATTGTATATTCGGTTTGAATCTTCATCTTTTCACATTTTTGTATGTTTTTTTGCTTACTTTGCATGCTGCAGGTGGTTGCATTTGCTACATTTGAAAATCATCACTCAGCAATCGCAGCTTTGCATTCACTGAATGTGAGCAATCATCAGTATTTTACCTTTTCAATATAGTATCTGTCATTTTGTGAACTTTAGGTAAATAGTAAATGCATTTACTTGGTTTTTTTTTTATCGCAGTTAGCAAATGTATTGTTTAGATTATCTTAGATTACTCAGTTGTGATGGATATACTTTTCCAAAGATGTGCCACATGTTGCATAAGTGGTCTTTCATAAATTTGACTCTTTGGTTGCGATCACTTATTTTTGTTGAAGAGATCCTAGTGGTTTAGATGCTGAGAAATTGTTCCATCAACTGTGCTCTCCCTGAGTTCTTTCCTGTTCTTGGTTCAAAAAGTACAATTTTGGATCTGGGTTGGAAGCCAAGCAACTCTAGATAGTTAAGATGATCTCATTGCTAAGAAATTTTTGCTTAGATGAATTATAACACTTCCAAAGATATTGTTTTGTGAATATTCCATTTGAATTTCATTCACATAAAGTTCTTATTGGTTAAGAAAAATGTTAAAATTTGCACCAAAAACTTAACTCATTGATTTTGTCATTATGTTAAATACTTGTGCTTTATTTTTCAATCTTAAGGTATTTTGACGGTGTCCAAATAGAAATTTAGGAACTTTTCGTAACCTTTGAGTTTGTCTAAAACCTTGAACAAAAAGTGAAGTTATCAAAACATCAATTAATATTATTAAACTATCATTCTTGTCTTCATGGGTAAACTAACTGGCAAAATCTGATAGGATGGGTTACAATATAGCGGTAAAGTTAACTAAGATCATTTTCATAGATTCCTCCTTTCTTATTGTCCGCCAAACTACAGGTGGTAATGACCACCCAGGCGCCCATTTTGTGAGGGATATCTTTTCCATCCTCCTACATTCCTTCTCTTAGTAGGTTCTTTTAATTGATAAATATTCTCCTTCTAGCTTTCATCCATTATGGACTTCAGTTCAAATTTGACTAGAAAATGGACCCCTTTAAAAATTCAGTTATATCTCAGAGCAGAAAAGTTACCACATTCTGAATTCTGGAATTTGGATAATGATGTTTTTCAGGGTGTAAAATTTGATCCTCAAACTGGACACCTTTTGCATATTGAACTTGCCAGATCAAATTCTCGTCGGATAAAAAGGCTTGGTAGGTGATAGTTATCCTTTTATTCTTTCCATTATTGTCTGCTGAAATTTTGATTTAGGTTTGATTCTTTTACTCCATAATTTTTCTTGAAATTGTATTTGAACACTTTTTTCTGTTTACAGGAAGTGGGCCTTATGTCGTTATTGATAGAAGAACCAACTCTGCTGCCGATGCCCAAGAAACATCGAGTGAGGATGGTAATTGGTTATGTATATACTGAAGTTCATTAATAATAGATATAGATGCTGTTTATTCACATAAATTCCCTCACAAGAACATGTTGACAAGTTATTGCACACCAGGAGATGCTGAATGTGATCTACCATCCGGACCCAGCAACCCTGATTCTTCTGACAAAGACAAGGATGATATAGCGATCCCAAAGAGGTTGAAAGCACTCTGAAAGCAAATTAACTGTTTAATTTTGGAATCTATCTTTATGATTGCTGCAATTTGTTGGTAAAATATACAAGATGTTAGGTTCTTACATGTATTCCTATTCGTACATCTCTCACCTGTTTCATCTGTTATTGATCAGTGGTGAAACAGTGGCTGATGCTGACAATGCTGTCATTGCAGAAAATGTAAGTGAAAATTGTGATACAGTTCTGTTTTTCTTTTCTGCTGAATGTATGGTGTTGTGTCAAAAGTAAGATGACCACCTATGTGTGTGTGTGTGTGTGTATGAAGAGAAAAAATCATTTTCCTTCTCAGATAGCTTTAACTTTATATCTACTATAAACTATAAATGCAGTGTATGGTACGACCTGTTAGTGTGCAAGTGCTTTCAGCCTTTCAGTGTTAACCCAAGAATATTGCACAGCAGAAATGGTTACTGTGACAGATAAGAAGAAAAAAATGTATCTTGCTATTTGATGAATTGATGTACATTTCTCATTGGCTTTCCCATTCCTTAGAATGTGTTCTTCTTGAATATGGTTACATATGCAGCAAAATATACACGTGTGGCTTCCTGCGCTTCTATCTGTTCTTCACAATTTATCTTCAACAAAATACTTTGGATTTAAATGCTGTTTTGAGAGGATGAACTGTTTTTTACAATTGATGTAATATGGTTCTGATTATTTTTCCTCGATGGAATTCTTCTTCAATATTTAACCATTTGTGCTAGGGTCACCAACATGTTTAATTATCTTTTTGTCTGAATATTTATGACTTACGGGGAGAGGGAAAAACAGTCAGAAGCATGTATTACTGGGCGCCTGCTTTTGGTTGCATTTTGCAGCAACATGAGCAGATAGAGACGATTGGCGATGGTGCCAAACCTTGTTCAACTTTGTTTATCGCAAATTTAGGTCCGAATTGTACCAAGGATGAACTCCAGCAGGTTCTTTCTCAGTAAGTTATCACAGAACGCTACCTTCAAATTCTAATGGATTTTCCTCCTGTCCATTTTGTATTCTTAGGTTTGTTCTCCTGTTGGTGATAGTACCTCCTGTCTTTACTTGATTAAAATATGCAGTGATATATTAATTTTAAAAATGATAAAAAGCATGTATTCATTTGGTATCAGGTATCCTGGATTCAACACACTCAAGGTGCGTGATAGAGGTGGAATGCCTGTTGCATTTGCTGATTTTGAGGTACCCCATGATGCTAATTACAACTGTTGTCCTCATTTTCCCATTTGACAGGCAGTAGGATCTAACAACTAATTACCAATAAAATAAAAATCACATGCTAGTAAGATCACAACTCACAAGTAACCTTTTTCATTATAACTTATAAGCATATTTATGCATCTTTCTTTCCCAAATAATAACTTTCTTGTCATGAAATCTAGTTTTGTATCCTTCTTCTACACAAAACATCTCTTTTTGCAGATAATATTCTTGGGTGCTTTAACCAAAATAAGCTGAAATTTAAATGGAGGACCTCCTTTGCAAGACTTAGGTTGTGTTTGATAAAATTGAATGTTAAGATATGAACAGTTTAGACATCTAAATAACATAGAGCATCTGTGTAGAATTGTATCTGAAATGTTGTTTGATAATTAATCTTTTCAAAATGTCTTATTAACACTGTTTTACCATTTTAAATATATTCAATTTCAGCAAAAAAAAACTCCTCTACTCTATTTTCTTCCCTTCATTCTCTCTCTTCGCACTATGTGCAAAACTTAGCCACCCATCTCTTTCCTTTTCTCTCTAATAATCCATGGCTTTTTCTCATAGAAAGTATTCAATCTACACAAAAACCCACAAGGGTTTTGTCCCTTTTCTTGCTTCTCAATTTGTAGTTCAAATTGTTTCAATAAAATTTTTTCTCAAAACCCACCATCACCACCTGACTCTTCCGGCTAATCCTCCAGGCCACCACAGAAAAATCTCTATCTCCGGCGAGCAATTGATAGATCCTCACTTCTAATTGAACCTGTCTTCATCCTACAAATCAAAATTAGTTATGATAGAGACGAGATGGGTCATCTATGTAACTCCTTAAAGAGGATTTTCTTTCCCTTGATTCTTTCAATTTTCTCTCTACAAATCAAATATGCTCTAAACCAAAATCACAATTGTTGCCGATCGGATGCCCAATTTACACGTGCTCTAATCTACTACTTTTTCTATTTGTTGTTTTGTTGGTCTGCTGCTTATTTCTCAAGAACACCGCATTTGATGATCAATTTGAGCATCTGGAAATCGAAGAGGGAGAGGGAGAGGGAGAGGAATACAAAAGGGAATTTGAAATATTGAAGAGGTTATTTTTGTCCAAGAAAAAGAAAAAATCACTCCGACATGCCTCTAGATTTTTTAGCATGCCTCTAGATTTTTTAGCTTTATATTTTTGTCTAACCGATTAAGAGGGGAAAAAAATTTATTTTGCCTCATCCATTAAGAGCTACTAAGATGTAATCAAACACACCCATACTTGTCTTCTACATAGAACATCTCTTTTTACAAATAATATTGTTGGTGCTTTAACCATAATAAGCTGAAACCCACTGCAAGACATTCTTTTTTCTTTTGGTGAAAAAGGTTTATTAATAAGGCAGTTTTCAATAACAAAATAAACAATCATCAATAGATGTCCCTTGCATATGCTTCAAAAAGTAGTACCTAATCAAGTAAAAAAAAAAATCCAACTAAAAATGCTACTTGATAGCAAAGCATAATTTTATATTTGAGATTGTTCGTCTGATTGTTTACTTATTGACAGGAGATTGAAAAAGCTAATGTGGCCATGAATGCACTTCAGGACAGCACATTGCCATCATCAGATCGTGGTGGCATGCATATAGAGTATCTATCTATACAATGCTTTGTTTCATTATTCTGTTATACTTCTCCGGTTTAACATTCCATTTACTGAAACTTAGTGTTGTTCCTTTTTCATTCCCTTCAGGTATGCAAGGTCTAAAATGAGGAAAACCTAAAGGAGATTTGTTAAGATGAAAGAACTCCCAGCAAAACCTTATTTCAACTTAGAATGTTATATTTACCCCTGAACTTGTTCAGTTTTGTAATTCCTATAGCCAAAGCATTCCTACTTTCTTTTAATTTCCTATGAAACTGGTAATTCTTTTTCCAGAAGTTGTAATATTGTCGTATTTTTTCAGTCCATCCGTTTCATTAACCAAGCATGCTTATATATTTATACATGTCTTTGCTAGTGTGATTGTTTTGTGTGATAAAATTTGTTTATGGGACAAGGAAAGCCCTAGAAGCATTTTGATGAACTGGAGTGCTACGAAAATAATTAGCTCCCCCTTCCAGCAGGATCGGCGATGTAAATGATTGTGACAGAAAATATAGTACGCTTTGTTGATAAGCACGCTAGAGTTTTCGATCATGGTTATAATTACGACTCCCTACTCTGTTTGAAAGGAGAAATTCATTTTTTTTAATTGATTTTCTGTCCGTTGAGAAAAAATAAAAGAGAAGATACCTATGTAGAACATAAATTTCTAACATGTCAGTAGTATTTCAAATAGATAGAGTTCTAACTAGTATGTCATCAAACTACATTTCTTTTGGAAAATTAATTTTCATGCAAGTTTTTACAAAACAAATTTTAAATACACGGCGAGAGTAGGAAATAAAACCAGTTATGTGGCAGATAGAAGTGGAAGCATGGGGCATGCTCAAGAGTGAAGAAGACGGGTCGAATTAAATACAAAGGAAAGGAGTCTCTGTTTTTTCTCTCTTTTTTTCCAAATTTTGTTTTGTCTTGCAAGTACAGAATACGAGGGAAAAAACCTTCCCAAACTTGCAAACAGCATACTATAATCTAGCTATTTGGTACCGGGGTCCACATCATTTCTAAAGAACTAGAAAACATACCAACTCAAATGTTCCCTTCTATACAAGGACAAAATATAGAACAACTATATTAGCTAAACAGAGGGTGGTAAAAACATCTTCTGCATATTAATATATATAGTGTATTCAAGATGGGACTTCTTTACATTTCATTCTCGCATGATGTTCTCCTGGCTCTATTCCTTTCCCATAAAGCAGACATTAGCTTTTCGCTAAACCATTCCAGAGTCTTGTTTATCAATGGACCACTTCATATTGCAGCGCTTAATTGGTATAGATCCTTCCACTCCAACTGCCTGCATCATGTCCAGGTGTTGACATGTGACTTGAGTCCATGATTGTGTCTCCCTCGAGTAGACGGATCACCTTTTACCAAAACATATTTATCAAATAAGCAAACTCTTTGGTCACTATTTTGAGAACAATGCATATTTATACAAAAACCATTGCATCTCGAAGAACCCATTCCAGGCCAAAGTTTCTAAAAAGTTAACATGTTTTCTTCCTATTAATTAAAACAGGCTTCCACTACCTAGGGGGTGGATAATTGGAAATGCATGTAAAACCTATTTTTTCCTAATTATGTGAGGCATAAAAAATACAAATATAAATTAACTCGCAGCTTGAATTTTATGTTAACTAGACATGTTTGAAAATATTACTGTCTTTGGCTTCATTAACTAATGTTACATTTTCCACAATCTGTTGGAAAACACCTCTGTAGACCAAAACTAAAAATAATAGGGACTCTTTCAAATTCAGAAGTCCCAGCAAATAAAAAATAAAAAAATAAAATAGCAATCTATATAGTTTGTTGTTAAATGTTGAGGAAGCAACTTAAGATAGATTTCCCAGACCAATACACTAGACCAGTAGACTGTGTCACTGTAGATAGAAAAGGCTACTAATGCTTCATGGTGTTTGGACATATTGGACCCAAGTATTAAAGTTCTGAGTTCTAGCCGAAGCTTCTTACCTGTGACATGCGTGGCCGTGAATGAGGATCCCGGCTAATGCACAAGGATGCATCGTGCAACATGTAATAGACCTCCTGTTCCGAATAGTGGTTCTCTAGCCGAGGGTCGACCAACTCATCAAAAGCATATTCTTCCAACAGTGGTCGTGCCTGTTACAAATCCAAGAACATAAAAATTTGAGTTTATGGATTGATGAACTTGTTTCATGCTTTAGTGTCGGTGGTGAATGGTGATACTAGAACTCTTCCATTCTAATGGAAATTTGAATTTCATATTTGAACCGGGAAGGCGGGAATTGATATTTAAATTGTGATGGACAACCAGATTTGCTAAGCACACCCCTTTATAGCAGAACAGGAAACACACACACCCATTCTGTGAGGCACTGCTGACCCTTGGGCCGGTTAAGATCCACTGCTTTTCGTCCGGTAACAAGCTCCACTAGCACTACCCCAAAAGAATAAACATCAGCTTTTTCTGTAATTTGGCCGCTTTGAGCATATACCAGAGCCAAATATCTGAATAGAACAGAGTAGCTAAATTAATTCATTAAAAGCATGGAGATGGTCCAAATCAAAATAAAAACCAACACTAAAGATTTACCCAAATGTACCAATTACTCTGGTATCCACTCCAGTATCCCCATCAGGCTGCCACCTCGCTAACCCAAAATCTCCAACCTTGCATACCAAGAATCAAGGTAACATAATTACACTATAAACCCTAACACTCCACAATGTACACAAAAATTATTAGCATTATATACGTATATCAATAGCCAAATCAAATCGATCTCTCAAAACCAGAAGGATGCAACTTAATCATTGAATTTTTACAAGATGTCAAAATTAAAGGAAACTAAATGTCAGAAGTAAACTTCAAAATAATAAGCAAAATGACAACGTTCTTGCAATTATTTTCTATCTATTTCTTCTGTATTTCTAGGATATGCTATGCCTTCTGGATGTTTCAGTTCAGACCCTAGTTGATATTACATCTCGTAAGCAGTTAATTGAAGTAAACTATACAATCTCACGTCTACATGCTTAAATTTTAAAGCAGGGTTCTGCATAAAAGAAACAATAATATCATAGGTATGATTAGGACAAGTCATCAGAGGTGACTTAGTCCACTCCACCCTCCCTCCCAAGGGTCCAAACTCATGATTTTCCCTCCATAACATCTTTGATAAAAAAAAAATTGAAACTTGAGTTTGTGGACTTTACCAAAGAAGGCAACCAAGGAAAAATTTGAGTGCCTGTAACTGGAGAGCTGGACACTCACCTCAACCAAGCAAAAGTTTGAGTTACGAAACTCAGGATATCTTATAATTATTTACCAACAATATGATTCTTTTTTATGTGATAACTAATGACAATAGTTCTCTATGATACAAAAATGAAAAGAGATGCAATTTGGAATGAAACCATAACTTACAGCACAAGATCATTGCAGGCGTTGCAGCCATATATTTAAAAAATTCAGAATGAACTTCCAAGTGAAAAGTAAGATGTTGCCATACCAGTGGTTCAAAATCATGGGTAATAAGAATGTTGTTGGGCCGCATATCACGGTGGACAATGCAACCCACTCTACATTCTTCATGCAGATATCGCACTCCTCGAGCAGCTCCCACAGCAATTTTTTGGCATGCAGACCACTTTAATGAATCTCGATGATGTCCTGAGTATACCATATTTATTGATGAGTATACAGCTTACAGGAAATTTTAATAAAAAAGAAAAGCATTCTAAGAAGCCAAATTAAGTCTTTGAACTCTTTTATATATGCAAATACAAGTTAAAACTATTAGGAACAAAGTGAAATACTCGTATTAAGTGTTTGTCAGCTCATGCAACCATGAATCTATAAAAATATATCTGCTATTTGCTTTTACACTTCAGTCCAACCAAAGGACAACACCTTTCCTGGACTCTTCGGCCGAAACATGCATCCCTATCATAATATGTGCCAAGGTATTAAATCTTAATGATGAACATGGACCACTTGTGTCTGATATACTTGGAAATCCTTCTTGTGACATGCTAAGGAGAAAACGAGGAGAGGGTAAAATGCTAGCATTCTGTTATAATCATCAGACATATATTACATTTGCCTTATGGGAGGATTGCACAAGCTAAAATGGGAAAAAGAATTACCATATAGATGAGAATCCAATGAGCCATGGTATATATATTCATAAACCAGTAGTCTTCCTCTATCCTCAATACAGAATCCAATCAGCATAACAACGTTCCGGTGTTGAGCACAGCTAAGAACTTCCACTTCTGAGCAAAATTATTGATCCCCTTTAGAACTTGCCAGTTTGTACTGCTTGACAGCAACTGCCTGACCATCTGGGAGGACTCCTCTGTGAACAGATCCAAACCCCCCTTCAGCCAAGAAATTAGCTTGAGAAAATCCTCCAGTAGCAAGCTCCAGTTCAGCAAAGGTGAACCATCTTGGCGGCTTCCCAAAAGCAGGTGTCTTGTGTTGGCATATTGAACATAATGGAGGGGGCCCAAGAGGTGCATTTCTGGATAGAGAAATTGCTTCTCTATGATTTCCACTGAATTCCAGATTAGGTCTGTAGTTTGGAATTCCAAATCCAGTATCTCGATCAAGTTTAGGGAACTTCTCATGCAAGACCTTTGTTATAGACGTTTGAGTCCTGTATTTATATTTTTCTGAACTTTCTTCCATGTGGCAGGAGGATTGACATTGTGAACTGGCAATGTCTGCCATCCATGGTTGAAACCCCAAACTTGAGGAAGTAGTAGAAAAGTTTTCACAGTCTGACTCGGAACTTGATTCATTGAGATCATGATTTTCTTTTCCAATTAATAATTGCTCCTTCAAGTCTCCATTTATTTCGGGAATGAAAAATGGTGAAGTTCCAGGGTCAGAGCTTGAAACTGATGAAGTTCCAGCTTCGGTAGCAGTAAAAAGTTCAGGACTACTGGTTGGAGCAACAAGTGCTCCTCGAATGGAATCCAGAGAATCATTCTTTTTCAATTGTTTATCAGACGACTGATCTAGCTCGGAAGGTAACTGACAACCTGCTTCTGGTTCCTTTTTAGGTGATCCAACAAAATTTAGACGTAGAACTTTCGGCTGCGATCTCTTCATAATCACAATGTTGCATTGTTGCTCTTCTATGCAACGTTTCTCCTCATGTTTGAGCTGTCTGCAAACAATGGCAATAAAAGTGAGCAATAAGTTAACACGAGCAACTGAAATTTAGTTCACCATGAATGGTCCATCATATACAAAGAATATTACTTGTCCAATACAACCCAACTAGCTTGAGTTCTCTTTGCCTCCACAGCTACTGCCCCACATGGCGATCCAGAAACAAGTTTTATCTTTACATTTATCTGTAACAGAATAAGCACAAGAATGACACATCACTACATCAGTTATCAGGGAGAGTACAATACCAAATAGTGATACGTAACTTGAGGTGCACTGACTTTGTTAGGATCATAAACATCATGGAGCTGAAGGATCATCTGAGAGCAGGAATCTGTAATATCATTTTTCTGTTCTGAACTTGTTCCTGAATGAGACCTTTGGTGGCTACTAGCACAATCTCCAGCAAACCTTGGGAAACCCCATTTTCTACCTAAATGAGGGATTAATTGTCAGTACTATGACACCCAAAAGGGGATTATAGATCTAAATCTACTACAATGTATTCCAAACTTTTCATGATGTAGCATGACATCAATGACCACAGCAAAGCCAGACATCTTAAGCATGGAAAGACTAGTAATATACATGTAATTTGTGTTTGCACGTCACCAGATCAGTATAGAATTAACAGAAGAAAAAAAATTGGAATCTATGGCTCAGCCCCAAAAAACAATTCTCATCAAGAAAGTGGCAACCATCTATTTCCATTGTCCATTATGATTTTAAAATATTTCCTACAAAGATGTGGTCTTAAACTTCATGTTTTGTACCAAATAAAAACTTCATGCAATTAAAACTGATCAACATCACAAATTTAGAGCAAGGAGATGATGACATTAATTAAAAGGAGCACCTAATCTACACAGTCCTTCACTTAAAAATAAATACATGTCAGATTGACAGTTCCAACAGTAAACATAATAAATGCCAAATAGCTCTAGAATTGCATAATCAAAGAAATTTATGACCTAAATTGAATCAAAATTTGATAAGTCTATTGAGATATATCAACAAGCTCAAGACTAACGCAAAAGACTACAGACCTCTGATTCGCACCAATGGCAACAGACAACAGCAGGTCAAGGAATAAAGAAATTCATAGAGTTCTACTAGTTGGACAAAACAGATAAAATCTCTTGCTATAAAAGTCCAGGCATCATCAAAGATGAACATACTATAATTACTCCCAACTATAAGGAAATGAAATTATGCCAAGGCCAGAAAAATAATACCAGAACCTTGTGAAGGGACAACCACAAGCAGTGTGATGCAGTCCCCAGGCTGAACAACATGAGTCAAAGCCCACACCAAAGCAGTTTTAGGTACTTCCTTCGACGCCTTGACTGCCACAAGGACCTTCCCCACAACATCTGGGCCCTTTTCCTGCATCTCCAGCTTCAATTCCCTAGTCATTATCCCAATATCCCCAGAATAGGGATATATAATTGTTTCCAAACTTTTTTTTCCCAACAGAACTATTAACCCTGTACAGTAACTGAAGAAAGCAAATATGTCTACTAAATAATAAATAAAACAAGAGCAAAACATTATATGTCTACTAAATAGTAAATAAAACAAGAGCAAAACATTATTAGCAATTGGTATGACCTGTGCCCTACCATGAAAGGCATGATACTCATGCATGTAGGACCGACATGCTCACTGTTTTCTAACAGTAAATGGGCCAGAATGATTCCCAAGACAAGAACCTTTCAACGGAAAAATCTAAGCAAATTTATCAAGTAAAACAAGATATTGAGCTAAACATTCCTCCAAATTAGTCCAGTAACTACCCCTGGAAACTGGGAACAACTTGATCAATTGGAAAAACTTCTTGTTACCAAACAAGAGATATGAATGCATGGAATGGATATTCCAACTGCAAGAAATTTCCTTTAGAAACAAAAGCCCAAATGGATCCAAAAATTATTGGGGAAGAAAACAGTGTGTTAGACACTAGATGTGTGTATTGAAAGAAAACAAGGCAGCACCAAAAATGGACCTCCCTAGACTTTTCGATCAAAGAGGCAACAAGACATGCGTGAATGAATGAAATGAGCTGGTTGGACGGTTCCCAGATCCATAAATGAAATTCTCCCTTCACCCCTTTATATATCAAAAATGGAATAATGAAGAAACAACCAAACTCAGATTACACCTACAATACAATACAGCACCCTTTAACTCTCTACTTCAATTGATATTACCGAGAGAGGAGTCCTAATAACTCCCAAGAAAAAGACTGAACCAGCAATCTTCACTCGATGAAATTTCATCTCTACAAAAGAAAATTCACTAATATCACAATCAACCTGCAAAATAAAAAAATGTAAAATAGAATCAAATATACACAAAAGTACAGATACAAATATACAAAAACAAACATACCTATATAAAAACAGTAGACAATTAAGGAAAATAAAGATGAATGAGAGCTCACTGCAAAGTTAGTAATGGGAATTGTAGATGTTTTGTTTTTTTGCCCAAATCTAGCCACAATATCAAATCAGCCACATACCAAAAAAAAGAAAAAAGTAAATAAGGAAAGAAAAAAAAGAACAGATAACAAAATACAATTATTTTTGAATAAATTCCACCATCCATCATTATCACAACTAGTTACTAATATCAGGAAATTGAATGAGAGATGGAGAGTAAATAACGTGTGAATGTGTTTCAACAAACTGACCGACTCAATCAATCAGTCTTGAAGATAGTATTATTGATACCGCAGTTGTGCAATTAAACCATCAAGGTGAGTAGTATTGTTACCCCGTGTCAAAAACTCGGAAACTATTACTCCCTATATCATTTTTTTTTTGGGTTGGCATGAATGAGATAAAGAAAATAAGAGCAATAACTAACTAGTATATATATATAGTAGGTTATGGATCAAAAATGTTATCCACTATTCAATATAGAAACTAATTTTAGATGTTATAGGGTCTATTCTTCAATATAAAAACTTGTTGTTTCGTTATTAATAATAGAAAGTAACGTAAATTAATATCGATCCATTGATATAAAAATGACATATATGCTTCAAATACATAACATGAACATGTGTTGTTAATATTTTTGAAATAAAATAAAATCTATCAAATACATCGATCATCATTTTCCTTTTTTAAAACAAAAATATATAAAGTAGTAAATTGTACTAGTGATTATAGAATAAATACGCAAATTAAGAATAATTAAACATTTTATTCGAGAGAGTGAGAGGAAATAGAGAATGATAATGGATCAACAGGAGAACCCGACCCTAAAAAATATAATGGATCAACCAGGAGAACCCGAGCCGAAAACAAGAAATCGATACAACTTTATATGTTGCGAGTTAGTTTATTACTCCTAGTAAGTATGTTTGGTAGTGATGGATACAGTATCACCTTGCTCATTACTCGTATTTTTCTCAATTGTGTCTAGAGCAACTGATTCTGATATCAGTTTATTCCAAGGAATATGATCCCCATCCCCATGTACACCCACCAGCCGCAACCAACCACTGAAAAACTACAAACTATAGAAATAAAAGTGGCAAAACTACAAACAACAATTAGAAACACCGAAAAACAATTAGGAACACTGCTCCAACAATTAGGAAGAAGCGCAAAAGTGGCTTTCAATTTCTTGTTGATCAACACAAATTTCAATTACAAAACCATTGAAAAACCATAACCACTAAGAAAACAAGTTATTGTCCACTAAACTAAAGACGAACAGGGAGAGCTTGTGGCAGGGCTTCATGAGCAATTGTCTGAAACATGCAATCCGCCGAAAACAACTGGGCCGATATAGTATTGTCGCTCTCTTCCGCAGCAATAAGTTGAATCAGGACGCCCTCCAGTTCCTCTCCATCACACCATTCATGAATTTCCGCCTTTACCAGACCATGGTTTTCCCTTATCAAATCCCAAACCGGGAAATTCTTCCTTGGCATTGCATAGTCTCTGTCTTTTAGCTTCAAGATTGGGCAAAAATCACCCACGCCATCTCCAACATAGATTATCTTTTTAATATTGCCCTCCTCTGCAAGGGAAGCTTGTATCCTTTCAATTATTAGACCCTATTAAGATTGAGAAGAAAGTAAACAACATGATCAGGAAATTATTAATAAAGTAGTAGTTTATACAATGACCATATGTCGTCACTATCTATATATCCTTGATTAATTATTCTTATGAATATGCATATTTAATGGTGTCAATCCATTTATATATATATATATATATATATATATATATATATATATATATATATATGCGCTTTACCTTGCACATATTTGGAGGACATAGGTTGGTGCAGGCATGTGGGGAAGTATGAAAATCGACGTAAGGGAAGATTCTTAACTTCCCTTCCTCATCCACAAAACCCGGGTTGGTGTTGATTTCAGAGAAATATTCCCTCAATCCAAGATGATTCAGAATTGTCTCTATATAAAACAGATTTGCATCGCTTACTATTCTCAAATCACACCTGCATTGTCCATAAAATAAAATAAAATAGATTAATATATTATCTACGACAACCAGGAGGAGTATAATGTCTGTCGCTCGTACAAAATTAATTTAATTCAATTCAATGAGAGAGATTGATATATTTACCCTAGAGCATGAGCTGCTTTGATGGCTGGAATAATCCTGGGATGGATTGGAACCCGTTTCAGTACATCCGCAATGTCTTCAATTTTTTTCCCCTGCGAGTGAAGCTGCTTCATCATTTGATCCTGTAAACACATGCAGAGTTACATGAGATAATGAATATAGTAGTAGTATATTTGATGTACCATTTTTTTCTTCTATTGGGATGCAAATTAAGGGAACTAATAAATACTACAAGTTAGAAAACTGACCATGACAGAATTCCAAGGCATGGTGGGGAGGAGCTGATTGAATAAATCGGTAGCACCCAATTCGTCGATGACCCAGTTATCGCTATCCAGGTCGATAATAGTCTTGTCGAAGTCGAAAACCACCACGATTCCTCCACCCATTTTCGGCGACCCAAATAAAACCAAAGGACTTGATAATTGTTGTAGGTATAAATTTGAGGCAGCCTGTGGAGAAGGGTTTATATAGGCAGGAAAAAGTGGAGCCAAACAGTAACAGGAAAGGATTTGTTTAAGATTGCAAAAGAATATATTACGTGAAGTAGAGGAGAAGGCGGCAAATAAACAAGTCCTTTTTTCTGATGGACTCTCTCGGTAGAAATAGAAACGTGTCTTTATCTGGTATGGTCGATCGGACGGTTCAAAGGGTGGCCATATTTGAAAGTAAAAAGAAGACGCGGGAATATGAGAATATTCGGTGGGAATTAAATTCTCAGCAGGATAGGATAGGCTACTAGGCTAGGCGTGGCTTAGAACTGAATCGCATTCCGGAACTCGTGATGGAATATACCCGTCTCATTCTCTTTTTGTGGTGGCGGTCGGCTATTTCTACTTCTTTTTGTAGTAAACAAATTTTAGACTGGTGTCATCGTAAAATTAACAAGGCCTGCCCATATGGGCAGACGCAGAATGGAGGGGTCAAAAACACTTCAACATTGGACCATGCATTATTCTGTAAATACTACCATTATTAGAAAAAATTAATCCATCTTTTTGTGGATTGAATTTTTTTATTACAAATAGATTCTTTTTGTGGAACAAAATAATAATAATAATAATCGTAATAAATTTAATCTTTATAATTATTTTATTTAAAGTTGAGAAGGAGTAAACAGTAAAATTGTCTAAAAATAATGTTTTTCCCCTCAAAACCTATGTTTATGAAGGGATCCAACAAAATGAAGTATAAGAAGACCATGTCCATAAAATCATCTTGAAATTGAAAACTAATATGATTTTAAAATTAATTTGCATGGTTCACGAAATGAATTGGTTAAAGATATAGCAAAAGTGGAGATATACCATGACGTTTGATTATAGGAAAAAGTTTGCACTAAACAAGAAAAACAAATACTAAGAAAACGTAGGCAGCCAACCAGCCAGCCAGATTGCATTGCATGCACTTTCTTCCTTTTTTACTTTACTTTCCATAATAAGTGGGGATTTAGTATATGTCACACGACACTTGTATTGCGTGACTTGATTGCTACTAATCATTCATCAATTACAAATTAAGGATTACAATTTATCTCCTTTTCTCGTTTCGTTTCGTTTAAATTAAATTATTATTTATTTTAAAAAATAATAGACAAAGATACATGTACAAGTAAAATGAAATTGAAAAAATTATAAAAAAAAATTAATTTGACCTCGTATATTAAAAAAATTATAAAATTTAAGTGGGGTTAATTTATTCAGTACACTTACATTTCTTTGAAATTTATCATATATTATAAATTATTATTTTTTCAAATGGAGTCAATTGAGCCCCTTCGCCCATGCTCGTCATTCATCAATTACAATAAAGGATGACAATTTATCTCGTTTTTTCGATGATTCTCACGTTCCGCTTCAAATAGAGTCGGTGATTTTGAAATTGACTGAAGATGAAGTTGATCGACTGAGAAGGAGAAATTACCTAATAAATATTATATATGGAGATGGGGATAAATATGAGATGATACCGCTCTAATTCTCGCCCTCTATCTGCCCCCAAATAGTTATATATTAATTAAATAATATTTATATTATTATATATTACATAATTAAAATATATGTTATTGTGCATGTGTATATATATGTAATAATTATTTTTTAACTTTTATCATGTATGAGTTAAAATATAATTATTTTTCATGTATATACATACTATTGTAAATATAACAAGAATAATTTTTTAGAGTGTATATATAATTAATAAATATTTTTTTAGGGTGGGGCCGAGGGCGTGGGGGTGAACGGAGATATAGAATCAATAAATATTAATTTTTTGGTGAGGGAGGGCGTATACATAATCAATAAATATTATTTTTTGCAGGGTGAGGGTGAGGGGTGAGGAAATTAAATTAAATTATATAATATAAATTGTATAATTTAAATGAATTATTTTAATTAATTAAGGGATGAGATATTAATTATTTAAATTAGTAGTTTGTTACGCTAGAACTTAATCATGGATTAATTTCATAATTAGTGGAATGGTTTTTATACATAATCACAAATGTATAAATTATAAAAAGTGTATAATATGTATAATGTATGAAAAAATCTAAGGCGACCGGCAATGTGGCGACATTCCAGCGACCGGAATTTTATTTATTTATTTATTTTTTCGGGGAGATATTTAAAAAAAACGGTCGCTGGAATGTCGCCACATTCCGGTCGCCCCAGAAGGACTGATAATGTATATGTGTTATATAAGAATGTAGTGTAATAATGCATACATGTTGATGTATTACTATTATAGACTAATACAAGTCAAAACTGGTTAAACTATGTTCAACCCATATTTGTAATAATAATATGGGTACAAAACAAACAAATCCATAACATATAAACTACCTAACCAACTCAATAGATCCAACTTGTTTTGGTTAAGTATATAGTTTTCGACCTAAGTTGTCAAGCCTATATAAGATAAACATAACTAGTCAAATTGATTGTAAGACCCCAATTTTTATGAATAAAAATGAATTTTCTATAAATATCATTTTTGAATATTATGAAATAAATTTGATATAGTGTTATAGTTGTGGGTAATATTTATAAATTTTGCAAAGTACGCAAGTTGTTATATAATATTTGATTGGTCGGGAAATATTCGTTTTAACAGGGAATATTCGTATGACGGCACAATCATTGGTGGACCCCACAACAGAATTATTGTCGGATTGAGAAAACGACAAAAATATTTTATTGAAATTAACGGCGAAAGTTTTACTGTTAATACTGTTAAACTACTCGGTAGTAAAAATACAGTAATACGCGTGGTTACATAGTAACACACAGTATGATTATTGATGCTTACGTGAGAAGTCATTCAGTTTTATTCAATTATTGTCGATATTTTATATATTATTAAATCAATAATTGAGATGACAGAGTTATTAATATTATTACTTGCAATATTAACGATGTCTAGAAATTCTGCCAAGGAGAAGTTTGGTCACCTAATTGCGTACCAATAGAGAGAAATCCTTATTGGAAAGCCCCCTTTTTCCTGGGAACGACCTTGTCGATTAATATTGTGAATTATAATAATTGTGATAAATGTTGTTGAAAATACTGACGAAGTATTTGTGGTATTTATGGACCCCCATTTACCTATTTTTTAAAATAATTGGTAGAAAATTATTTTATAAAATATGAGGCCACTTGTGTTGTTGATGTCTCGAGTGGGTGGGTGGGTGGGTGGGTGGGGGGGAGATTGCTTTGTCGGGAGGGAATATATGTATAATGGGTGGAGGAGTATATAATTTGCATGTGTATGATTATAATATATATATATATATAGCTTGCAAGTTGCAAATAATTGAGAGGAATTCGAATGAAAAGTTGGAGGTATTGGTTTTTATTAAAAATCAACATGTGTTAATATATATTTTTATTATATTTTATTTAAAAGATTTTGTTTTAATTATGGGCCGTCCGATTAAAAGTAAATCAATCTGGACCGTTCATGAATTAGTTACTATGCAGTCTATTCTTCTATAAATAGAAGCTCATTCCTTCATTATTTCTTACGAATTCACTGAAACTCTAGGAGAGAGAAAATTATAGAAAGAAAGAAGAAGAGAAGTCTGTTACCTTTCTTTTCCTATATCCAATTTCTTTTACGGTAAGGGGTATTATTTTTTTCATATTCATGAAGAGAACTTCTGTTATTCAATTTTTTATTATTCTGTTGGAATAACCTGTATACGCGAACTACCCTATACTTGGTGAAATTCTTCTGTCATTCAATTCTTTATTATTCTGTTGGAACATCCTGTCTGTGCGTTTACGCCGGACCTGGTTCCGTCTTTAATATTCTGTTGGAATATCCTGTCTGTGCGTTTTACGCCGGACCTGGTTCCGCTATTTATTATTCTGTTGGAACATCCTGTCGATGCAAATTTTGTCTGACCTGGTTTCGTTACTTATTATTCTGTTGGAATAACATGTCTATGCGAAGTACCGCATACATGGTGATTTCTTTTGTTATTTTATTCTTTATTATATTCAGTTTGTTAAAATTTTGACTTCTATACTCCACGAAATTAGTGGAATATCCTTGATATTTGCGCTTCATCCAGTATCTTTTCATGAAAATATTCTTCTAAGCATTCTTGAATTTTACTCTACAAAGAAGTATCATGTTGACAATTTGGACATTTGAGGCATTGTATGGTAGAAAGTGTCAGGCACCAACTTGTTGGGATCAAGTTGGTGAAAGGGCCATAGAAGGGCCCAAGTTGGTCCAGATCACTACGGAGAAGGTAGCGGTGGCTAAGGAGAAATTGAAGACGGTTCGATCATGGCAGGGCATTCGACGATTTAGGTTGAAAGCCCGGGGAGCATGTGTTCCTAAAAGTTTCTCCTTGGAAGGGCATTCGACGATTTAGGTTGAAAGGGAAACTTAGTCCGCCTTACATTGGCCCATTTGAGATTCTGGAGAGGATTGGTGAGGTTGCATATCGGTTAACTTTGCCTCCACAGCTAGCTCACGTGCATAATGTGTTCCATGTGTCGGTGTTGAGGAGTTATCATTATCATCCGTTGCACGTGGTGCAATATCCGTTCGATAAGATTCGAGAAGATCTTACTTGTGATGAGCAAGCCGAGGCGATTTTGGATCGTCAAGAGCGAATTATGAGGAGGAAGACTATTCCGTTTATTAAGGTTTTGTGGAGAAATCATTCAGATCGGGAAGCCACATGGGAGATTGAAGAGTCTATTCGAGCGGAGTATCCGCATCTCTTTGAAAATTAGATACATTCTATTCTTTTGATTCCGGGGACGGAATTCTTTTAAGGGGTAGGTGATTTAATACCCGAAAAAAAAGTATTTTATAAAAAAAATCATTTTGTTTTAAAACATATTAATTGTACTTTATCTTTTATTTGGGTTAGTTAGTCATTTATTTTGGATCAAGTAGTCATTAATTTAGGTGGGCTTTAATAAGTAGAGGGTTACATTAGTTTGGGCCATATATTAATTGGGTTAAATTTAAATTTGTGTATTTTAAATTAATTAATAAACAATTAAAACCTAATTTAAGTCATACTCTTCAAGTCTTCATACGAATTGGAAAAAAAAAAGGGAAGAAAGTAGAAGACGGCTGAGATAGGAGGAGAAGAAAAGGAGTACAGAGAAATTGATCAAGTAAAAAAAAAGATTCTTTGTTGATGAATATATTATTATATTATGTATTTATAGTGATGCTGGTTTCAGGAATATGGTATACATATATATAGATATATGTACTACGGTTATATATATATATATATATATATATATATATATATATATATATATATATATATATAACTTTTGAATGCAACTTTGCAGTCTTACATGAATTATTCTCTCTATATATATATATAGTATTTATATATATATTTGGTGGATTAAAGGCCTGCAACGTTGCTGCAGGTGACGTTTTTTTTATTTATATTATATATATATATATATATATATATATATTTTAATAAGTATTTGATCATGAAACTTATACATCAAAATTGGTAAATCGAATTGAAATTATATATATATTAATTTTAATTAATTAATTTTTCCGACATAGTTATATAAGTTTTTTTTAAAATAATAAATTTAATAGTATTATGTTATTAATGATTGGATTGTAATAAAATTTTATTAAATTATTTAGATTGAACGGAGAGAGTCTAAACGAGTTTTATTGGAATTTTGGGTATTACATTGCTTAATTCAGGTATGGATTCCGTACTATTTCAGCGAGACTCTTTTGTTTTTAATTTGTTCGTTTCGTTATTCGTTTTGAAATTTAGTATTGCCTCTCACAATTATTTCTTGTCAATTTATTATGATAGTTTGTTTTGGCGTTTATATTAGAACTCTTATTTGTACTCTTTAGACTAGTGTATCATGACTATAAATTTATTTTGATATTGTAGTGATGTACATGTTAATATATTTTTGGAGACTTTGTGTTGAATTCGTTTCAGTTTAACATGTACACGTTAGAACCCCTTTGTGTTGATATTGTGTCGCATGTGTTGTGACATTGTATCTTTGTTAGAATACCGTAGGGTATACTTGAGCTATAGCCACCTGTGGAGGTACCACAGACATATCCTCTTGGCACCGAGGCATGACACCTTCCGTGGCGGTGTGATCAGTCCACGACGTCTCCGTTTTGTGCTCCGATGGGAGTTGGCCATTTGGTGTTTTGTTGTGGGAGGCGTATAGATCGACCCTAGTTTTCTGTTCTGCGGATTGGTGATGTTTGTGCCAAACACACCTTCCAATTTTGCACGCATCTAGATTGCGCAGTCCGATGTGTGATTGCCTGTGTGACATTATTTGACTTGCCTGTGTGGCAAGGTATATTACTATTTATTTTGAGCTCGGTATGAAATAACACCTAGCCATTTGATTCAGCCTATTATTTCGTTGTGTTAGTTTTGTTCGTTTCGTTTCAGTTCATTTCATCTCATTTCATTTAATTGAGTTAGTTATTTCGGTTCATTAATTGTATTCTATATTCGTACTGGGCATTTGGCTCATGCTGTGTTTTTCTTCCGGCAGGTAATCAGGGGGATCAAGGACAGGTGTGACGAGAGCTTCCTTTAATCCAATGGTTTAGAAATGTTCTGTTTAGGCCTTATATGTCATTTATTTAGAACTGTAATAAATTATTTAGATTGTGGTTTAAGCCAGTGTGGCATTTATTATAGTTTGTCTTGTGATATTGAATTATTATGAGATTACTCTTTTGTGGTTTAGAGCCTTGTGATCTTCCTTAGTTCTGTTGTGTTTTGAATAACCTCTCTTTCTATTTTGAAAAGGGGTGTTACATATGAGAATATTATTGTCTAAGGTTGAAGTGATTACTAGCTAGGTAGTTTTAACAATGTATTACACAAATGGTGGAGGTTTACTCATCCCATTTCGATTCTTTTTAATTTTAATTTTTTGCAAAAGGCAAAATAATATTTTATTAAATGAGAAAATGGTGTCATAAAGTACAAAATACAGCACTAATATTTCTTTTTGGGCTATGTTTATTAATTATAAGAAAAATTATGCAGAGTATGTACTAGTGGTGGTGCTAAAAAAAGTAATTAAATTATATATGTATATCTATAGTAGTACTAAAAAAAACTGAAAAATGATATAAATCTTTGGATTTTATATATGGAGTTTTTTTTTTGTTGTTGCATAATATATTTCAACAATTTTATAATTTTGTTTAATGTCACGTATTGATATATATAAAACTTTCACATGACGTAGAGGGGACTTTATTTGAATTTACATATGATATTAGACTTAATTTTTCCCATCAATACATTATTATATTTTAGCTTTTAAAGATTATTATTCATAATTAATATCAAAAAAACAAATCTAAATATATAATTTATATTTTTAATTTAAGGTGAACATTAATTAAACTGGATGGGTTTTAAAACCAATTGTACCATCACTTCATCCACCTTCCAATTACGTGTATATATATATATATATATATATATATATATATATATATATATATATATATATATATATATTACGTTTAACATAAATTAAGACATTTTAAAATTACCATTACACATAATATATCTTGACACACAGCCCATAAATGTTATCGACTTATTGGAGCTCTATAAAATTAAAATACATATTCTAGCTGTGAACGATGAAAGAAACTCTTTTTGGTAAGCTTAAATATTGTTAGTTTCAGTCTACAGTTCCGGCCCAGATGAGTTTTTAGTGATCTGGACTAGATGGACGCCCCACACTCAAATGGGCATCGACTTCTATTCTCTTCATTCAATATTGCACTAATTCAATATGTCCTGGTGTTTTCTATGTAATTATATATTAGCTTACTAATATATTTTAAATGTGATGCAGTTGATAACCAAAATTTATGCAGTTGGTTACTAAACATTTCGATAAGGTAACCAATTTAGTTTTATTAGGTTACTAATTTATTTTGGATGTGATGCAGTTGGTAACCAAATTTCTTATAGTTGGTTACCAAACCATTTGATAAGGTAACCAATTCAGTTTTATTTGATTACCAATTTTATTTTAAATGTGATGCAGTTACTAGTCAAAATTCGTATAAAGGTAACTATTTCAATTTTTGTGGATAACAAAATCGTCAAAAGAAATTCAGAATAGCAACTCCGGTGGCGGCGACGATGTGGCGGCCGCAGCGGTGGCGGCGAGAGAGGAGGATGATGAACATTAGCTCCTTCATAATTTTTAATTTTTAATTTTCTCATTTTGATTTGAATTTTGAAATATGGATTTGAAATTGTTGTTAGAGACAAGATTTGAATTTGAATTATTAGTTATCTTTGATTTTTGGTTTCTTTATTAATGTGAATTGTACCATTTTTGTAATATGAGTCCTAACTACACTCTTTTTGTAATTATTTAGTTGATGCACTTTTTTTGTAATTACTTTCTATTTGTTGTATACTTATGTAAAGTACCCTAATTTATTTTCTGGTCATCTAGGCTTGTGATTCAAATTCTGAATCTGGAATTTGCTTCGAGATTCAGCAAGATATGCATGAGGCAGCTTAGCTTAGCCCTGTTAAGTCAGTATATGACTTGTCCACCGTTTTGTATGAACTATGAAGACAGTTGTATTTTCAATTTTTACCGACGTTATCATTGATCAAAATAATACTCCAACATCCTGCTAACTACTTACTACTCACTTGAGAGATTGTTAAAGTTTCGTGTGATAATAAAAGTCTCATATTAAAATATAAGAACATATATACGCTAGATATTCTCAACAACTGATTACGTGCTTGGGTCATAGATATGATATGAGTTGCACAACGATGAACAAAAAATAATTCAGTAAGCAAGTGGTCGAATAGTAAAATTCGCAGTCTCTTAGTTGACTCCTAACAATAGATATTGAAAAGCGTGGGTTCGGTAAAATCTTCTCGCAAAGTCTCTTGGTTTGGTTGCCTTTTAATAAGAGATATTGAAAAGTGTAGGTTCGTCATTAGGGAAAGACGTGATGGACTCAATAGTAAGGGATATTGAGCTCAGTGTCGATGTGGACAAAAATATCACACGTTAAGAAAGATATTGTTAAAATAACGCGTGATAATAAAAATCTCAAATTGAAACACAAAGAGAAAAAAATAAGAACATTGGATCATAGATTTAATAGATTAATTTTTTTGAACAAAAATGTGGTTTGACATTTAAGCTTAATAAATGCCTATATATTATTACAATAAATAAAGGTGAATGATTTTGTGTCAATTTAAAATTTAAATTTTTGTAAAATCAAAATGTATATCTTATGTTGGTTGGAGAGAGAGTAGTTCCATCTTATTTAGTTGACACATCACACAGTAACTAAAAGCAGATGGTTGACGTGTAGAAGTGATATTTCATTCTTTGCATGTGAGAATAATTTCCTATAATACACACTCATTACCTTAAAATAAAAAATAAAAACCCTAACTCCCAATCTCACAACATAACCATAGATTTTCTTAGATTTATTGCGCATTTCCATCAACCTCATTCATTTCTAAAATAAAAACATTAAAAAGTCAATTCATCCCATCCCATCCCATCCCATCTCATCTTAATTTAATTCTAAAAAAAGTAAAAGATAAAAAGACAAGGACAAAAATGTCATTTCACGAACAAACCTCACTCCGTCTCCTCTATCATCCATGCCTGTCTTGTTCAGTAGGGGTGGGCAATTTTTTCAGTTTTTTCGGTTTTTGCACGAACCGGACCGGTCCGAACCGGTCGGTTCGGTATAAATATAAACCGATCCGATTCGGTATAAAAAAATCGGTATATACCGATTTTTCGGTTCCGGTTTCGGTCCGCCACTTTTATGGTTCGGTATATACCGGTTTTCTATTTTTTATTATTATTAATAATAATAATAATAAAATATTGATTATAATAATAATAATATTAATAAAAATAATAATAATTATAATAAAAATAATAAAATAATAATAAAAATAATAAAATAATAATAAAAATAATAATTATATTAATTTTCGGTAAAAACCGGTACCGAACCGGTACCGGTACCAAAATTTAAGTAATTTCGGTACCGGTTCGGTTCGGTACCGGTCCGGTTCGGACCGATTTTTACCGGTTGCCCACCCCTATTGTTCAGAGCTTCAGTAACATATTTTTCACTAATATATAGTATTCACTAAACTCACCTCCCGTCACATTAATCACATATCCCACTAATAAATCACAACTTAATCTCCATCCACGCCTAATTATTTTTTTTATAGTTCACGTAGCGAAGGTATTATCTAGGTAATTTTATCGAAACTTGTGAAAATATAAAAAAAGGAGAAGAGAGAGAGTATTATTGACAGAGAAAGAGCGAGAACAGTATTTTGGTTTTCCAGAACGGTTTGCTGCTCAAAATCCCAATTTTATCCTCTCCAACTCACGCAGAGAAAAAGAAAGGAGAGGAGAGAGAAAATCTTAATCTATGTTCTTCCAGCCTTGTGCTGTTGTTTGTCCATTGTATTCGACGTGTAATGGTTGAATCTTAAAAAGCAAACAAAATTTTATGCATTTATCATTGATTCTGAACCTGCGATCTTTTCACCGAAGCTTACAAACTTAAAGAAAGCCGATCGCTTTGACGCAACTGATTTGATACAATTTGTTTCGTCTGGCGTTTGATTAGAAAAATTACATATATAAAATAAAGAATGAACGGTGGTGATGGAGAGGTCGCGACAGCTACGGCGGGTCCACCACCGCCGCTCGAATGGAAATTTTCTCAGGTATTTGGTGAACGGACCGCAGGTGAAGAAGTTCAGGAAGGTATTATTACACTTCAAATATTGCCTCTAATTTCTTTGGATCCGATTTTGTTTTGGGTGTATTATCTGATTAGGTTTGGTTGAGTGTTACTGATCTGTTTTTTGATTGTTAATTTATGAATTGTTAGTTGGTTTATTATTGATTCGCTTTAGTAAGTAGATTTAGGTTTTGAAAGAGATTTACTGTTGTATATTTATGTTGATTCAGTATTCATATGAAAGTAGGCAATCGAACTTAATTGAGCTAGCTGTTATTTTAAATAATGGTTTAAGAAGTGTTAGTGTTGGTCTGATTTTGATTTTGATAATGTTTTTAACTGCTGCACGACTTATACATTTGGTTTTGGTAGTCTTAACATTAAGTCATGGACTGTAGTTTGGATCTCATCTGATGTCTGAATGGTGTAATAATATTGTTCTGAAAGGCATTGTTCTAATGTCCTTGAGTGGGTTACAAAGAAGTTTTTTGAGTTATCTGTAAGCAATAATTGGTTATCCAGTGTAGCCTGCTTGATTTTTTGATTTATTGCAAGCAAATACATCCCGTGTTATTTGTAATTGTTTAGGTGCTAAAGAAAGTTAGCCATACAAGACATTCTATTTTTTTTGACATATTTTCAAGTAACTTGCTGTAAATTGTTATGCAAGGTTAAGAACTGGTGGCATGGCACCTTGCTCGTCACTCTTCGTTACAGGTCTATTTATGGAGATCACTTTTGCAGTTTCGTTTTATAAAGGTCAACAAATAGTTAATATTATAAAACTCTTCCCTTTTAATTGTGATTTACGTCACACCTTCTTCAATGTCATATTATCAAGGTCATAAGTATGTATTAATGACATTACTATGTCAGCAATAGTCATGTTTGAAACTTGAAAATGTTGTATGTTAATGACATTGCTACGTCGGCAATATCAGTAGAAGGATTTAGCAATTACTCCGTCCACCCAAGAATGGCTCAAATACAATTTTCACTCAAATTAAGCATGTCAAAATAGAGGAGAGGGTATAAAATAAGTTCTAACCTTACACTTGAAATTAGCATTAATACAATACTAGTGGACCCCATATAATTATGACACACGTACGGGGTACTAGTCTTTCTCCCACAGCCTGGTTTTGACTCGATTCTTTGGCTGACAATTTGTTTTTGGTACTTGCGCCATTCTTTGGTGGATGGAGGTAGTAGCTTACCATAGTAAATGTTTTTCAATCAACTTCCCATTATCTATTCGCGTGTATCATATCTTATATCTTATTGTTAAGCTTAAACGGTACATCTACAGACATTCAGATGGGAGACCTGAAGGATTATGATATACTTACAGATACATATTCATATCTGTTATAATTTATTGCAAAAACTGAAAAGTTTAAATATAGCTCGTCACCATGTTGGTTAATCATAGAGATTTTGCCCCGTGCCATATTTTAATTTGACTATGATTTTGACTCCATTTTATTGTTCCATTAGTTTAGCGGTAAACAGATGGGTGAATCAATGTTCCAGTGGAATATCACCAGATGTAGTAGTAATATAGGATTCAGATCTACAAGGTTTTGTTAGATACTCATTGTTCGTACTTTGTAATTTTAAGTAGTTGTAGATTATTAGAGACGCATACCAAGTTTCTAGATTTGAACCATCTTAATTAACTTAACTTTTTTAGTCCACCCTCTACTGTCAGCCTCTTGTATTCCTGAAGATTTATATATCCATCATTTCATTATATTTTCAGAACTGTTAACAGAATTTCCTTAGTTTAGAACTTTTTAATCGATGCAACTCATAGTTGGAAGCTTTTTTAGTACTGTATTGCAGACAGTGAAAACATATGTTATGGTTTATGCACAAACTTTTGAGATTTTCTGCGTGAAGACTTATCATGTGACTCCTGTCTCTTTGTACTTGAAAATGCTCACGAGTGAATGCAGTATTGAGCATGCGGAATCTGAGTTGTGGCTAGCTTAGGATTTTGGGGAAAAACTGTTAGAGATCATTGATAACTACTCAAGCCCTTTGGTGATCCTGGTAGTTAGTTAAAACCTGGAACGAAACTGCAGCCACATGCTGAGTCATGTATGAACCGTAGATTGGAAAGCGCCTTCTAAACCACCCCATTCATCCAAAATAGGAGGGAAGGGGCCCAAGTATTTTCATGATCCCTGCAGATTGAACAAGGTTGCCCTAACATGATGATTCACTCATAGGTACATGCTGGAAAAAGAATAAAAAATCATTGATCATAAAAGAGAATTTAATGGTTAGGGATTTTTCTGGGTTGTATCAAGATCAGTGTTAAATGTAATTGAGATTACATCCCAAGGTTCAGGGCAGACATGGCACGAAACGACAGAGACGCAGGCATGAGTTGCATGTTAGAATTCAGATGCTGCACTCGTTGTGTTGAACATATGACAATCCTGATTATGGTATTTTGGTATCATTTGGAGCTTTGGAGGTTGTCGCTCACGGACCTATGCTTACTCTGAGTAATTGGTATAGGATTTCCTAATTCTTTAGTGCCATTCTTTTAACCTTATTATAGCTACACTGAGACAACTGTTTATGTGTCTTGCATGAGGAAGACGACATTTTATAGTTTGCTGTATTGTTTGTCTGATGATTTTGTCGTAATGTGGTGGGTGTAATCTACTCTCAGATGGCAATGTGGCAGAAATAATCTAGTTCGTCTAACTGAGAGCCATCTAATGGTTGAGAATTTTACTGTGGTGTCACACTCCAGCTGTCAGTACGTGTTTTTGATAAAATGACAACAACTGTGATATGAGTTTACATTTTGCTAATTTTGATTGCTCTGTTGTGCTTTTTTGTGGATCTAACTGTTTCTAGTACATCTTGACAAACATACACTTTACTACTTTGCTTGTCTTAACTTGGCAGTTGATATCATATCGGCTATTGAGTTTGATAAATCTGGTGACCATCTTGCTACTGGTGACCGTGGGGGTAGAGTGGTGTTATTTGAAAGGACCGACACAAAAGAGGTCATTTTTTGCAAATCTTAAATATTTTATTAAATAAAACTGAAGGTTATGCATCATCTTACATTTTGTTGCAAAGTCTGAATTTTCTTTTTAATGTGTTGCGTAGAATGGTGGAAGTCGAAGGGATTTAGAGAGGATGGATTGTCCAATTAGTAGGCACCCAGAGTTCCGTTACAAGACGGAGTTCCAGAGCCACGAACCTGAGGTATATCATCGAAACTCCAAAGTCAAATTACCATGAACTGAATCATTGAATGTAATAACCCCGGATAGATTTTGATCGACCAAAATGAAAATGCACATTCCAAAAAACTTGTAAAGTTTCTGTATTAGGGGCATGTTTCCTCAAAATACCTTTTGACTAGTTCTCTCTTTATGGTTACTGATTTTGATTTTTGTACTCTTTTTTAATCTTCACTTTTTGCATTCAGTTTGATTATCTTAAGAGCTTGGAGATTGAGGAGAAAATCAACAAAATCAGATGGTGCCAAACAGCTAATGGTGCCCTATTTCTTCTTTCTACTAATGACAAGACCATTAAATTTTGGAAGGTAGGTGATTTATTTCCTTTTTGTAGCATACTTATATATATATATATATTTTAATATTTTCATCAAGCTATCTAATACATTAAGACAAAAATATAATGGTATATACATTAAAAGGAAAAAAAACTCCTAGACATAACAATACTCTCAAATTATTGTCCTCGTTTCTTTTTTGGGATGTCCCAAATACTCTCCACTTTGACATGGTAAACTTTTGATGCTACTTCTCAAATATACTCCTTTCTTAATGCATCAACTTAATTATATCCTTTCAGACATCCATCATTAATGAAGGGTCAAATTGGAAAGTACGGAAAGCAATAACTTTGTCAAATGCATTGATCAGTTTTCTTAAATTGTGTTCAAAGTCGGAGGATAATAATTCTGTTTGACAGGTTCAAGAGAAAAAGGTCAAGAAAATTTCAGAGATGAACACGGACTCTTCCAAAAGTATTGGAAATGGTGGTGTTGCCACTTCAAGTGTTTCTTCCAGCTCAAACTCATATCTTGCAAATGGAGGATGTTCAGATACATCTTCTTTTTCAAGCAATGACTTTTCATTCCCACCAGGGGAAATTTCGTCACTACGTTTACCCGTGGTAGTTGTACTCAACTTAAGCTCCCTATTGTTGCATTGCAATATGTTCAAGTAAATGATTTGTGTGTTGGATCAGTACTAATTTTCGCGCTCTTATTTTTCAAAAGTTAACCCAGCCATTAGTGTGTAAAAAAATACCACAATGTTTTTCAGTTTTTCAATACTCATTTATTCATCAAAACTAGCAAAAGTTGGAAAAGAAAAGAGTTGCTGCAACGTACACCAATGTCACCATCCTTGTATGCTTTTGACTAAAAAATAGTAGTAGATCAAGGTGGGCTTTGGCATTTGTATACATTCAAGTGATGTACAGCGTGTCTTGTTCCTTTTTTCATTTTGAAATTTGGATAATCTCTGGAATTGAGTTCATCTTATTTCTCACTTCTATTATATACACAAAAGTAAAGATCATGTTTTGGTTAAAAAGCATAGTTATGTTTATACTTCTTCAATGTTCCTTGATGTGGAAAAACAAACTAGTAAATACTCAAAATACAGTAGTTATTTGCACTTGAGAATTGGACAGTTTATCTTGTCTGGTGTTTCTCAACTCTCAAGGTTTTGAAGAATTTATATTGCCATTGTGCTTGAGAATGTCGAATCTCATGGTTATTATCATTTTAGTTTTATTCATTATTTTTCAAATGCTAGATTTGTTTTTGTGTAAAATTTAACGAGTATAATATGTAGGTAACAAGCAACGAGACCAGCCTTGTGGCAAGATGTAGAAGAGTATATGCCCATGCCCATGACTATCATATCAATTCTATTTCAAATAACAGGTGGGAATCCATACGTCAGTTGAATTTTCTTCTCTTTATCTTGTAGATATGGTTGAACATAGTTATTTTCATTGTTCTATGCTTGTTTGGCATTTCCATGGGTTTGAAAAGGTGCCATGCATTTATTTTTATATGATTAAATTGATTATGCTCACTCCATTGTCTTCCTTTTGGTAAAGAACAATTATTATTATCCTAACTATTCTAAAAATGTTGTTTGAAGGCTTCAGAATTGATGAATGGCTTAGATTTTATTAGAATTTTATACCATTTTTCCGAAATCAATTGCATAAGATGAAAGCTAAACCAGTGGCACAGAAAATGGAAAGGGGTTGCGGTAATGAGATTTTTTGTCAGAATGTATATTTTGTTTTTCACTACTTTCAGTTGGGCCGTGTTGGCCTATTCACGTATTCAGTAGACACGATAGTGGGGTGAATTGGACAGGGTAGTATATGCCTTGCTTACTTCAACTGTTTAACATGCCTTTGTGAGTTGCAACTTTTAGCTTGTGGATAATGCTCTCTCTGTCTCTCCATATGTACACGCACACACACACATATATATATAATTATAAAGGAGCACATAATTACCTGTCTGTCTTGTACTGGAATATGTAGCAATGACAGAGGCAAGCTTTTCTACAGTTGGGTCAATCAACGGCTTTCTTATAACATCATGTTTTTTTTTGAAAGTGTTTAGTAGATTTTTCTAACAGATTTACAACTGATTTATCAAAACATAAAGCTTTTCAAATAATATGTTGGTGTAGAATTTTTTTAATTTTCAGAACTGTATAGATTGCTAAGAACTCCAAAGCCTTCACTAATATGATTTTTTTTGTCTCCATGTACTCTATTTTTCAAATGACTAATTTTTCTCATAATCTGTAATTTTCTCTTGCCATATATATATATTATTATCCTGTGAAGAAGTTAAAGTTTCAGACGATTTAGCTACACCTATGAAGTTAAGAATGATACTTAACTGAAGATGAAAATGCAATTTTTTAGCATAAAAATACATATTATTTATATGCTTCCTTTACTCAGAAATGATAGCCCTATTTGACTTCTTAATTTTTTTACGCGTATTATTATTTGCTTAGGGCACACTTGGACAATTTCTTTTATAAATTTTTAGTATTAAATTTTATACTACTTGTGCAAAGTTATATTTGAGTGTGGCCTAGGCTAGAACTGCGCATCGGTAAATAACCGTACTGGACTGACCCGAACCAGTTACCGAAAGTGTTCAAAATTACGTACCGATACTACCGGTACCAATTAGACCGGTTCGGTACTGGAACGATACCGGTTTTTACTTAAGTTGTACCGGTTTATTTATTTGCATATCATAATCCTAATTTGCAGCTTGAAATGAGCAATACACTAAGACCCATGAAGCAAAACACTTGATCAGAACTTATGAACATAAAAATATAATAAGAGTACAAACTAGTGATCCAAAAAATAAAAAAATTACTGATGCATAATTTATTCAAACCATACAACTTTGTTCAGAAAAAGTAACTCTAATTATTATAACCACAAATTGAACACATTGCAGATCAATTAGTCTATCTTATAGTTATAGATAGTTGTATACATTCCATCACACGCCGTTTGCCTAAAATTAGAAATAAATAAGGAGATAGAGAGCATTTGGGAAAGAAGAAATAGACAGATTCGAGTTTAAACAACAAACTCTCCATCCAATTTGAACATACCCTAGGCCCTAGCTCAAGGAATTCCATATTTAGATTACCCATTTATTAATTGAAAACCCCACAAAACTACATAATGTACTAAAAAGGTAATTAAAAAAATCCCAGATCATAATGTCAATTGTGATATAACTTGCAACTTGAAATGAGCAATATACCAAGAACCATGAAGCAAAACACGATGGAGAGTTGGAGACCGGGAAAAAGATAGAAAATGAGATTGGAGAGAGAAAGATAATGGTGACGATGATGTTGTAGAGAGTCGATGACGATAATGTGCAGTGAGCTAGAGAGTAGTATTAGAGATGCTGGCAATGGTTGAGTTTTGATTTGGGATTTGGGATTTGGGAATAAATGGATAACTTACAATTAGGGAATAAAATTGAAGGATTTAATATTCAACCAGTAAACTGGTTCGGTACGGTCGGTATATACCGGTTACATGTACCGATGCCCAACCGGCTTCGTTTTGTTCTGAACCGGTTCAGTTAGCCCAAAAACCAAAAAAACCGAAAAAAATTTCCCACACCTGGCCTAGGCAAACATTTGCTTTTATATACAAGTAAAGACGATATATAAGGAGTCCTAGGAAAACCTTGATATGTGTAAAAGAAAAGGTCAATAATCAAATAGAACTCTCTTTTCTAGATGAAGGTATATAACAGAAGTCTTGAAATCATCTGATTGCGTTGTGGCACTAACTTATTCTGAGTTCCTGTCTTAGAGATTTATTTGCAAAAGTAATCATGATAGTTATGATGGTCATGATATTTGTGAAATATTTTATTGAGTTGTTCCGCTGGAAGTGTAATTTGAAATGGTAAAATCTAGCTATTTTTATATTCTGCATTCAAGGAACCTACTAAACCCGACTTATCAAATATAAAAACCTACTAAATCTTAAACAGATTAGATGCGTAGCTTTTGGTAAAACACGCCCCACACTCGTTTCAGAAAATAAAAGGAGAAAATTTGCTTCTGAAAAAAATATGATCACAATAATATTACTTAATTGCTACTGGCTCGGTGAATGACGGTGATGGTTCTGTATTTGCACTTGTTTGTTATTTTTACACTGCTGATGTCCTTTGCGCTACATGTGATATTTCCGCAAGGCTAAAGAAAAAAGCAAAATCTATCATCCCTGAATACGCTGATTTCAATCAAAAGCTAAAGTCAGTCATCTGGATTGAGCATGTATCAATTGTCTTTTCACGTTATATAATTAAACCCAAAAATAGTGACTTTATGGTTACAAGTTTGAGTGGCTGCTGGTTTTGCTTTGGCATGTGATATGTTGGTCACTCAGTCTTATGCAGCATGTGATGACATAGGTTTTGCATCACATTGTTATTTCCTAATTATAAATGAAGTTTGACCATCAGAACATTTGATACATGCTTCTCTCCTTTTCTTTGTGGGATATAGGTGAATTTTCTAGTTTCTGACCAATAAATTAACCGAAGAAGTGAGTCCAGCCCCTTTGCTTCTTTTTTTTTTTTTTTTTTGGGGGGGGGGGGGGGGGGGGGGAATTGGGCGGAGGGGATTTTCTTCGGATTATTTGTACAAAGTGTTTCGGTTGATCTTTATTGTTCTGGCATATTTTGTTTGTTACATTTTTCATCTAAGTTAATAACTTTCTTTCAATCCAGTATTTGAATATCACTTTGGCGAATTTACATAGCTTCATGTTTTTAACTCAGTGATGAGTGAACTGCAATGTAATGCACTGCCACTGTCTTTATATGCATGCAGCTCTAGTCTGTCTCTTAATAGTAACATGGTTTCTGGATGACTAACTCCCTCTCTTACCTTTCAGTGATGGTGAAACATTTATATCAGCTGATGACTTGAGAATAAACCTTTGGAACTTGGAGATTAGTAATCAAAGTTTCAACATTGTTGATGTGAAGCCTACAAATATGGAGGATCTAACTGGTATGGTTATTGGAAAATCCTGTGCATCTATAATTTTTGAGGTAGCATATGACCTAATTTTTGGCTGTGCACGGGACCACATACATTTTGCATAGTTTATTATATCTTCACTGATCAAATAGTTTTCTGCTGTGGGGATTCAAAAAACCAATTCAAATTGAATGGATTCAAAATAATGTTACAGCATCGATCGGGATTTTAAATTTTCCCATTTTCATCCATTAAATAATATTTAAGTACTTGAAAACTCTGTTTTAAATTGTCAAGTTGCAAATATTTAGTTACCAGGATCTGATTGTAAGTTATTAAATGGGAAAAGTATTTGCTAAAATTGATTATAGAAATAAAAAAGTAGCTAACCAAGGTTTTGCCTGTATGGAACCCACTGGTCACTAGTCTCTTATCGATGGTTATTAAGGTTCTGTTAGGACAACATTTTCAAACCCGGGTTTTCTTTTTCATGTATGAGAACACACAGAATGCCTTTGGATAACGTTTCTCTTCTTTATTTTCAAAAATAATGTAAACAGTACTCCAATATCAGATAATAGTCGGTATAGAACGACCAATAAAACATGCTCAAATGCAGCATAGCTTCTACTTTGTACTTTAGATTCAAAAGAATTTGCTTTTCCTGTTTATTTCACATAATTAGCGAAATATATTTTTGCTAAATGGCTTTTGAAATTGTGACTTTTTCTAAGAAACTTGGATATAAGAATTGAAAATTGAGATGAAAAAAGAAAGATTATTAAAGCTAAAACCGAAAATAATTACAATTGATTAAAAAAAGACGATACCTGCTTTACTAAATTATTGTCAAACATTTTAATAATCTGGATTCACATACTATCTGGATTTCCGTAGCTTTATTTCTTTAATATAGTTAAATTATTCCTTCCGTTGGAGTTATCAAAAAATAAAAAAACCTCCTGTTTGTTAAACTTTTCTTCGTGGTGGTTGGGGGGCTATTCGTTGGTGGTGTATATGTATGGTAAATCAGTTGTTTCTGAATTTGTTGAAGTATGCACATACTTGGACAGAAGCCAACTTAGTGCTCACTTTTGTAATGAATGAGTGAATTTGGAGCCTCCTGTCCTGATAAAAAATTCTGAATTATGCAACATTTTCTAGGTTTAAGATCTATGCTTATTTGTTTTATGATATTAGATGTTGTTGTCCTTCTGTGTGTGTGTGTTTTGACAAGTAATTACTGTGTATTTATTTCTGATTGCAGAGGTAATAACATCAGCAGAGTTTCATCCTACACATTGCAACACGTTAGCATATAGTAGTTCGAAAGGATCCATCCGTCTTATTGATTTGCGGCAATCAGCTTTGTGTGACACACATTCTAAATTGTAAGTGTTTACTCCTGACGCTGCACCCGGCGTTTCACATTTTCCCCTCATGCTCTTATTTACATGATTTTTCCCATTATTGATTTCTACAGGTTTGAGGAACAGGAGGCACCTGGTTCAAGATCTTTTTTCACCGAGATAATAGCCTCAATTTCTGATATTAAATTTGGAAGAGATGGAAGATATATATTAAGTCGTGATTACATGACCCTAAAGGTTTGATACATTATGTTGCTAGTTACTAGATGATTACATGATCCTAGAGGTGTGATACATTAAGTTGCTAGTTTCTTAATGATTTCACGACCCTAAAGATTTGATACATTATGTTGCTAGATACTTGTTATTTACTTGATTGGTACACTTGTTATGAATTTTCTGCTATTGTAGCATTTTAGATGCTAATACTTTGGAGTTTGAGAACTTTGTTTGTCTTTGACTTTGTGCTGTATTCAACATCCAATATGCCGTATTTACTCAGGTCCATTGATATATACTAGGACATGTGCAAAGGTGCTTGCAGAAAAATAGATTCACTTGATTTTTGGTCAAGGTGATAATTTGATCATGTCATTGTGTATTAAATTTAGAAACTGGAAGTTTAAAGACCGAGCCACCCCAATCAACGATATAATGATGGCTTTGAAATCTATTTTGAAGCCTACATAAAATCTCAAAAGCTAAGAAAATTTTCATCATCCAACCGAAGGTTCAGGCTTGTAAACTAATAGGGCTGTGTTGCTAAGGAAAATGGTATTTTAATTACCTGATCAGGAAAACAGAAGCTTCTCTACTCTTCTATGTGAACATGGATAAATAATTGTCTTCTAATTTATACGTAATGTCAGCATTTATTGAGATTGTGAGGCAGCTGTGGTATGTGAAAAGTAAAGGTGAAGAAACAATCCTATAATCCTCTATGAGAAAAGATGAGAAATCTCCTGTTTCTATTAATCATAAGCTGCCAGATAAATGTATATTACAGAGTATAATATATATGATTACAATGTGACTCTAAACTCAAAAGATATGAATTTCTGAAGTTAAAATTTGTGGTTTCCTCGTCTGGACTTGCTTTGATCAAGTTTCTCCTTAAATCTATAAGAGCTTGTTCTACATCAGATTGGCAATAGTATGATTTGGAACTGTTGAAGCTAGTTCATTAGGTTTGTAGGAGCTTCTATTACATAAGCCTCTGTTTTTTGTTAGTGTTGAAACTTATAAGCATATCGGATCCTGATGATGTTTAGCCATGTAATGCATGTTTTTGCTTGTTATCAAAATATGCCCACTAGAACCTACATCATTATTATCTCACTCAATCTATTTTCCCTTTTTATCCTTTGCATTATTATTGTTTAAATTCTACTTTGTCTATATGACATGGCCTTTTTCAATTCTCACCGTGGCATGTCTTGCTTTTATTTAGTTATGGGACATTAATATGGATTCTGGGCCAGTATCCACCTTCCAGGTTCATGAGTATTTAAGACCAAAGGTGAATTCCTCTCCCAAGACATATTTAAGCAATTCTTGCTGTTATATATTGTGACTGAACTGATGGTGTTGTACAATTATTATGTTCAGCTATGTGATTTATATGAAAATGATTCCATCTTTGACAAATTTGAGTGTTGCTTGAGTGGCGATGGTCAGCGGGTAGCAACTGGTTCCTACAGGTCTACTACCACATTTTTTTCAGTTATTGCTATCCCTGCTTCCTTTACCATGCTTCATGCATCTAATATCAATTTATATGATTTCAGCAATCTATTCAGAGTTTTTGGATCTAGTCCGGGCAGTGCTGAAGTAACTACTCTGGAAGCTAGCAAAAATCCCATGAGGTATCTATATGACTAAATGGATCTTTACAAGTAGGAGACCAATTATTTTCCTGTCAGGGTCTGAATACTACTTTATAAATCATTCAAGGGAGTTTGGTTTCTTCACCCTTAAAATGTTTCAATTGGTCAAACTGCACTCCTTGTCACTCTATTTCTGGCTGAACATGTTAAGTCAAAAAACAAATAACTTTCCCTTTGCCTTTCCCTTTCAGCTTATTTTGGGTTGTTAACTTTTCATTTAAATGCCTATGGAGCAGTTTCATCTTATCACATGGGTGACCCCTAGTACTGACAGTAAAATTTTATATGTTTTTACAGGAGACAAGTTCAGATGCCCTCAAGGCCTTCTAGATCCCTAAGCAGCATTACACGTGTTGTCAGACGAGGTCAAAGCATTCTTCTTTTCCCTTTCCCTTTCCCTTTCCCTTTCCCTTTCCCTTTCCCGTCTCCTTTTCCCTCTTGTTTCCAGAAGTTGTATTTTCCAGTTCAAAGTAAATTAATAAATATATGAATATCTTATGACAGGGGTCGAAAGTCCAGGGATTGATGCAAATGGAAATTCATTTGATTTCACAACAAAGTTACTCCACCTGGCATGGCATCCAAGTGAAAACTCAATTGCCTGTGCTGCTGCGAATAGCTTGTACATGTATTATGCATAAAATATGGATCCCGGCAGAAATGTATTTCTTGGATTAACATTTTTGGGTCTCTGATGGAGAAGGCTTTTCCCTGAACATCTCAAGGCTTTATTGCCATTTGCGTTCAAGTGTCTCGTAAAATATGTAGAATGTGCCTTAATGAGTTAATGTCGACGTTCAGAGGGTCCGCTGTCTTGGAATCTGCAAGTAACTTGTCAACGGTTACCTTTCCTTCCTGTTTACTTCGTCCCATTTCTGCACTATCTCCATTTATTTTATTTTTTAAACGTTCTGGTCGAGGAAAGATGCAGTTGCCTTCTTATTGTGTTGGGTTGAAGTGAAGAATTTAAAGGACTTGTAGCTCTCCTACAACCATGAACTAAAGGATGTCACCAGTATTTGCCCTTAAGTTTTAGGGTGACTGTAGTTTGCTCAAATCTTGTAGGGAGGAGCTGCTGCTAACTTGCAGGGCCTCTAGCTTATTAAGTTTATTGGATACCATTAAATTTCTTAGGATCATTGTAGCCTGTCTTTGTTTACAGATTTTTAATTAAAGTATATATTTTTTTTGTAGAAGGAAATTAAGTGACTCGACTGTTTTTTGATTTGTAATATTTATGTTGTACATTGAAGCTAATGATATCATGTTTCACTTGTAGTTATAGGCTCTCCGAGTGGATCTAATTTGGTTTCATGGTGTCCGTCCAGGTGATTTCATATCTGGATTTTAATATCATGAATAAGTTGGTTTCGTTATGTTTAGAAAAGTAAAGGATTTAATAACTTTTGAGTTTACATGTATGTATATGAAGCCTGTGCTGCGTGCGACATTTGTTTCTTAAAAAACGCCTTTTAGGGATCATCATCGTTTATAGTAGTATCTTTTTGGTGGGCAGTTGGTTAGATATAAGGTAGTAAAAGAAAGGCTTATAGGGGCAATGTGTCCTGTGGTCGTCCTTTTTAGGAGCTTTTTTGGCTGGCCGTTTCCATTTAAATCTGAAATCACCGACAGAACCTTGGTTCCTTCCTATATATTTGAACTTGAAACGAATGTATCAATATTGGACTGAAACTGCATCCTCAACATACAGTATCCAGAACCAATAGAAATTATTATCTTTCCATTTCGGAAACGATAATGCAACATCCGTTTTGGAGTGTCGATACAAGGTTGAACGAGCATTATAAGGGCTTGTTGTGAGATTTATAAGCTAGAAAGATGAGTGACATGTAGCTGAAGATATGGATAATATGTGAACAAGCTTGGATTTAATTTGGCTATTAATCCAGTAGAAAGGTTGAATTGGGAATCGTGGCCATATTAAAGAGAAAACATGTAGTACTACATATTTAGCGAGTTAAGTTGGAGCTTTTTCGGTTTTTCTTCTTCTTCCTTGCTTGTCCTTTAATGTACTGTGGGCAAAACTAAGAGCTGCAATACCAACCACCGCTCTAGGCAAGTCAACGGAAATTTACATTTAAAGCAAAAAGTTTAAAACATTTACTCTAAAAAAATAAAAGAAAATAAGAGCTAAATAATACTCATCTGTTTCAAAATATAAGCTAAATACTCCATCCATCCCAATTTTGACTTTTTAAAGTCAGATTGATCATTTTTAAAACTAATTTTTGTATCATTTTGGACAAAATATAGGTATAGAGATTATAACCAAAATAAAGTATATAAAATTTACCACTAATCCCAATTTTTTGTATTTTTTTAAAATATTTTTTAATATGCTTAATTATTAATTCTAAAAATAATCAATTTGACTAAAAAAATAATTTGGGATGGAGAGAGTATTACTTTAGACTAAAAAAAATTTCCCAATAAATTAAGCAATTAGCTTTTGAATACTTGTTTTGGAACAAAATTAAAATTGATATTGGTCGGTAATAGTAAATATAAGCAAATCGATTATTACACGTGGTAAACGGGCAGGTGGGCACGAGCCGGGCCACGCCAAAACAGTTCAGGTTTTGGCGGGCCAGGCCGGTCTGCGGGTCGAAGAATGTTTTATATTCATTTTGGTGATATTTTTGGGCTTAAAAGTGAACGGGCTGGGCCGAAAAGACCAAATTTTTGTGAGCTAAAAAAATGCAGCCCAAAATTTGCTTTTTGACGGACAGGCCTGACTGGGCTGCGAATTTTGAGCCCGTTTACCAGATCTACCGATTATTGATCCCAACAAATTCCACGTGGGATTTTGGTGATGGAAGACGAAAAGAGGCAAAAACCAATTAAGCAATCAAGTCACTTGCACGCCAACAAACCAAACGAAACGCGGGAAATGATGATGACAACCAACATAAAATCATCTCATCTGCTCTTCCCTGGTTTTAGAATTGTACATAAAAATTAAAAAAATAATTGTATAGTACTACTACAATATAAATATAATATTAATTATTTATAATACAATTAAATTCTTATAATTATCACACTTATCTCATTCAATCTCATCTGTAACATTTTCTCATGAGGAATAATTTTGAAAAGAGTAATTAATTATTTTAGATTATATAAAATGACAAATAATTAAAAAAATATATCTAAAACGACATATATTAAGGGATGAAAGAAGTCCCTTTTATTCAGTGAGATGATTCCTGGATGAGCTTAATTAAGAAGTCTAATAATTTTACCCATAAATCAAATCAGGATCCTACCACTTAAAATAGTAGTGTAGCAATTTTCCGGGGATCAAAAAAATACTCTAATAACATAAACAATACCAGAAAATCTTACTCTTATGAATTTATTAACCGTTTCTTAATATAAATCGTTTTAGAATTTCAAGTAAGTATTAATTATTTAGGTATTAAATACAATTTTGGTTCTCTCACTATTTTTTGTTTAATAAATAACATTATCTTTTTCTAATACAAGGATAATATAGACAATTAATATTATATTTAATGTTATATAATTATTTATTTAATACTTGTACATGATTCTAAAATGATTTATATTAAGGGACGTTGACAATATTTTGGAAAGAGATAGAGAAAGAGACACTACTGTCTACTGGCATTGGTTGATGGTTCTTCATCCATCCTGGGTGGCTGATAGAATTGAAGGGAAAAAATGCGAGAATTTGAGGGAAAATCCAATCGGAATGATTCTTCATCATTCTTTTCCTAATAATGATAATAATAATTGTGCTTCATTTGCACGCCAACTACAAGAGTCTTATTTTTAATAAAAAAAATTTAATATTAATAAAGATCTTTTTTAAAATAAAATAACATAATATTACCAAATTTACCATCACATTTCTATTTTAACACAACAAGGTGGTCGGTTTTACATTTTGACATGAGAAGTGAGAAACTGAATTTAAATTTATACTGTAGTTGGTTTCGGCATATATACTCCGAATGTCAAAGCTTGCGGGCTTGTACAAATTAATTATGCAGGCTGTGGGACTATCACTATTCACTATACTAGTATTACGGAATGAGTCTCTAGGGCAAGGTTTAACCAATTGTCAGAGTCGAACTGAGAACGACTCATGTAGTCAAATTCTCTCTCTCTCTATATATATATATCTTTATCTTTATCTTTATCTATATATAACATGCTTGTTCATTCACATGAAGGAATTCTTAGCTCAATTCCAAATTGTCTTCTATCTTCTTCTTCTTCTTTTCTCTTGAACCTTCTTCTCTGTTCTCTGAACGACTAAATTATTCTGGTTCTGGTTTGTTCTAAAACTCATACTATATATTTAGCTAGATAGATCACGTGCGTACTCTTTTCCTCCTGTCTCTCTCTTTATCAGCTAGCTTCGATCTTTATAAACCCAAGGACATGCATTTTTAGGTGTTGCCCAAGTCAAAAGGTCATCTTCATCCCCAAGAAAAGAAATCCCATCCAAGAAGCTGCTAGCAATATTAATTGAATTTGGAGAGAGAATATCGAAATGCAAGATCATCCATCAACTTATTCACAGATGAACCCTCAATTCCCTGAACAAGAACACCTGAAATGCCCGAGATGTGACTCATTAAATACCAAATTTTGTTACTACAACAATTACAATCTCTCTCAGCCACGCCACTTTTGCAAGAATTGTAGAAGGTATTGGACTAAAGGGGGAACTCTTCGCAACATTCCCATCGGTGGTGGCAGCCGCAAGAACACAAAGCGCTCTTCAAACCCAAAATGGTATTCGTCAATTTCAACTCCTCAATCTGCTCAGCCAAAACAAGAAGAAGCACCTTCTTCAGCTTCTAAATTATCTTATGCCTCCTTCAATCAAGATCGTTCTGGTGGGAGTTTCAGCTCGCTTTTGGAGGCGAATGGGAATATGTCAGAGGGTCTAACTTCCATGGGTGAACTTGCTGAGAATCAGAATTATGGGTTGGGATCATCCAACGTGATCAGAAACTCATTTCTGAGTAGCAAGAATTCAGAAAGCTTTTTGGGTGTTGAAAATGGTGGAGATTCTAGCTGTTGGAGTAGTACTGGTACCAATGGGTGGGCTGATCTTGCCATTTAAAAACCAGGTTCAAGCTTTCTTTCTATAGACCTTTGAGAGAGAGAGAGAGAGAGAGAGAGAGAGAGAGAGAGAGAGAGAACTGAGAAGGTTTATATGCTTTTTTGATTTTCTTTTTAATTAATAGGAGTATTAGTCATTAATGTGTGCTTAAACAAATCTAATTATCACTTTACTACTTAACACTATGATGTGTACTTTGTAAAAAAATTCAAGTGTTTTTTTATCATCGCCCTTCTTTTAATGGGTATGAAAATAATAGCATGTCATTTGAGGCGTGAAATTATGCCTGGTGAGCTAGGCAAGGCAGCCTAGCCTATTGATGCAAACAATAGCAGAGATTAGCTTAATTCACCAACTTAGCACCTTTAGATTATTGCGTCCCTAATCTTCTTCTATTTGGGTGTTAACATATATACCGACCGACCGACCGACCGGAACTTGATGGGAGGTCCATCTATCTGCTCACATATTCCATACCTTGTTTAATTAGATACAAAGTTCAAATAATAGACAATCAACAATCGGGGTTTTAGGATTTAGAGAATGTTCATCTTTCTTCCACGAGTAAGTTCCCCTTATATATATATATATATATATATATATATATATATATATATATACTAGTTGTATATCGTAACTCCGACACTATATGGACGGTAGGATTTATCTCAAATTTTAGACGGTCCAGATGATTTATTAAAATGAGCAAAAAAATTAAAATCAATTGTATTTTGTTATATATATATATATATATATATATATATATATATATATATATATATATATATGTTAGAATTAGGATCACACACACAACAGTAGAAAATTAACACAAAGATTTACGTGATTTTTCAATTTGGATAATCCACATGCGGCTTGTTGTTTTATTGATGATTTCAGTTACATACGATTTTACAATAAATAGTATTTATAAGTACTAATTCTATTATAACCCTACTTCACATTATATCTCAAATACTCATAATGTCCTTTCAAAAATGAATCATTAAAACTCACTCCGCCGACCCGCTTTCTGGCGCCAGAACTTGCATCCCGCGTAGCGCGTCCCGCGTAACGCATCCCGCGCTACTTTCGTTCGCTCCATCGCTACGCTCTGAACTACCCTTTTTCAATAACTTCTAAATTATGATCTTTCCTCCATATATATATATAGGACAATCAATCACTTCTCGCCAGAATTACTAGCGGATGGAATTAAAATAATCACATCGGATTATGCCCCCAGACTATTAGGCCAAGTAATTCCAAAAAAATATTCTATCAAATGCATGGGTTCTGAGTTCTTCAATGGATGTGATGCTTGATAAATTTAATGGTCTCTTTTTCGGCATGATGTGATGCTTATTGAACAGTATCGAAGTCATCTCCACTTCTACTTCCATGACAGAATAAATGGGCGGCCGTTCATGTGGCTTCAGTCGCCATAACTAACAGATCCGCCACTTTCTTGAGCGCTTTGATGGTCATGGATGATCTGTTGACGGTGTGGCCCAACCCGGGATCCAAACAGATTGGTAGAGCCCAAGGAATTTACACGAAATTTACATTCGCTAGTAAATCCAGCGGATTTATATGGCAATAAGGTCTCCATAGAGATGGGAGTGGTGTAAAGAAAAGATATTTTTGATATTCTACTTATTACACTCTTTAAGTCTTACCTAACCTACACTTGGACCCTTTGATTGCTCTACTTGTACATTTTATTAGTTTTGGCTTAGCAGGCAGCATCATTTGGTTTCTCCAACACCCAAATTCTTAAATAAGTTTTATTATGCCCCCATCTCCGTTGTTATAATATCATTTAAAAAAACAAAACAAACATCATATAATTTTTGAAATGAGCTAGTGCATAGTATGAGTATGATGATGATGATTCGACCCGACCGGAGTCGAGTTGATTTGATTGGTAGCTAACGACTGGGTCTGGGTGGGTACTCACTCACTCCTTCATTCAATATGGACCTCACTCACCTCCGTGGTGGTTCATCTTTCCATTCTAATTCTAATCCTAATCTAAGCAGTATATATTCGTAATTTGACATGGTCAAGTCAAATTATAGTTATCCCCAGATTTTGCATCAACTGCTCTACCAGGGCCAGGGGCACTGCCCCAGAACCCATATGTGCAATTTGGGTGGGACCAATCTACCTAGTGACTAGTGTAGTGTATGTTTGAATAGATTGATTTTTACGACTCCAACCTCAACTAACCATGCACGTGCGTGGGCCTGCTGTTTTAAATTTAGTTAACCTTTGACCCTCTTACCTCTTAATTATTTGTGCCGACTACTCTAATCATATGGAACGGATATTAGATAGCAATTAGTAACAGAATATATTGTTTTAGTTTCTCTCTTGACGATTTCACTTCTGAGAATAAATTTATTTGATAAAATTTTATTTGTTTTTTATAATTTTTTAATCAGTAAAAGAAAATTTTAAATTTAAATTATTAAGAATTCTCTTTTAATGAAAATTTTAAATATACGGAGTTCATAAATATTGTGCTCCTTCCATTTCAAATTTTAAGATTATTATTGATTTTTAAAAAATTAATTTAAGATATTTTTAAATTTAAAAATCATTTAAATATTTATATTTTTTAATTATTAAACAACTTTTTAAATTTAAATATTATTTCATTTAAATTATCTAATTTATTAAAAATATATTTACTATTCATTTATATTTTAATTATTCAATTTTAGCCGACACCTTACTCTGCCAACTAGTCTAATCAGATGGAAAGAGATGACGTTGGGCCACATGTAACTATAAGTCTTTTAAGTTGGGCTGAACATCTAGGGTCTAGGGATGTTCAAAACAATAGATTTTTTCTGTTTTTCGGTTTTCAGACCGAATCGATCGGTTCAATATAAAAAATCGATCTGATTCTGTACAAAAAATTGATATATACTGATTTTTCGATACTGATTTCGGTTCTTCAGTTTTACCGAACCGGACCGGTATATACCGGTTTTCTAATTTTTTTTATTATTAATAATTTAATAATAATAATAATAAAATAATGATTATAAAAATAAAAATAAAAAAATAATAATAATTATTATTATTATTATATTAATTTTCGATAAAAACGGTACCGAACCGGTACTGCCGATTCAGTATACCGGTTCAACCGATATCGATTCATGAAATTGGTTACTATCGGTATTCGGTTCGGTTCAGACCGATTCGGTCCGATTTTTTACCGATAAACACCCCTATAAAGAGCACTTCTGTTTTTTCAGGTTCCCATCAAAGTCATTTCTAAAGTTTATTTTTTGTCAGTTAAATTCTTAAAGTGGTATTTTTTAACGTTTTCGTTCCTCCTATCCGATTTGACCCCAACCCCAGACCCAATTTGATATTTTAAAATAAATTAATTATTTTTAAAATAGTTATGTTTAATATTTTAAAAGAAAATATTATTTTTAAAATAATCATTATATTTAATATTTTAAAATAATTATTTAATATAATGCTTTACAAAAATATTTTCTTAAAATAATTTAAAAATTATTATTATTTTTAAGCTGAACGACACTTTTGTCCTTCAATATTAAATATAATTATTATTTTAAAACTTATATTTTATTTAAAAATAATTTATTTTAAAACATTAAATATTACTATTATTTTAAATTTTGTTAAAAAATAATATTTTCTTTTAAAATAAGAAAAATAACTATTTTAAAAATAATAATTTATTTTAAAATATTAAATATTACTATTATTTTTTAAAAAAATATTTAAAATAATTATTTTATTTTAAAATATTAAAATTTTGAGTTTGGTCAAACTGGATCAAATTGGTCATTGAATTAAAATTTAGTCAAAATGGGTGAAGTTAGAGTCAAATATGAGGAACTTAAACTCTTAAAAAATATCACTTTAAAGACAATTTTAAAAGTGGATAACAATTTAGAGGGATAAATGTCATTCAACCGTTTAAGTTGAACCATATATGTATATAGGATCTCCATCCATAACAACCGGTTGTTGGGGAGCAACCCATTTTGGCCAGCCGCTATAAGCTCTACCGACCTTAGACAATTTTTTTTATATATAAGCCGATAGAGTTTGTAGCGGCTGGCCAAAATGGGTTGCTCCCCAACAACCGATTGCTGTGGATGAAAATCCATATATATATATATATATGGGGTTCCATTCACAACAACCGGTTGCTATGAAACAACCTCTTTTTTGACCTGTTAAATTTTTATTTTATTTTTTTAACTTCAATCGAAATTTCAAACAGACCAAAAAAAAAATTACTCCACAGCAACCGATTACTGTAGATAGAACCCCATCATATCACAATAACTAGACTAAATATTTGTTTAAAATTATAATTAAAGAAAAACATGAAATGAAAAACATTTCCCCAAAACTTAAAAATATGACTGACGGAGTATATATTTAGGACATATTAAAATAAATTTATGAATAATATTTGGGAATTAAAAATTACAGTAGTATAGTAACTATATTACCCCTAACCCCACCTGCCCCTGAACAATAAAATTTATATAGTTCAATAGTTATTGTCATTCATACCAACAGACGCGAGAAAAGACTCCAAGGGACCAACAATTCAGTTTAGAAAGAAAGCATATGATTACTTCCTGGTTGCTAATTTTGCTTTGACCCCATTGATTCATTCTTTAAACTTATATAGGTATTTATAGTCAACTCACCTCCTGAATTCTAAATTAAGAGCAAAGGAAATTTTTAATTTGAGATATTATTCATCATCAAATTATACTCGGTGTCGAAAGTACCTTGAAAATGCAAAAGTTTCAACTTAAATGTATATCCTATGCAACCATCAAGTTCAATTTTGATGATCCAAATTGCATTGAATACCGCAAGAAAAATGATATTACATAGGAACAGATCGAGCCTTGTACATGCAAATGTACGCCATATGCCAATCACCTGAAAAGAAACAACATGAAGCAATTAATAAATATAGAGAGAGGAGTGAACTAAACAGTCCAAAATAGACAGATCAAAAGTGGGGTTTAAGGGTTGGTGTTTAAAATGGGAACATCATAGAAACTATAAAACCCAAAAAAAAAAAAAAAAGGGCAGCTCTCTTGTTTTAACAAAGGAAAGCTACAAGTGTGATAACAGGACTAGAGATTTATTTTAGAGCTCTAACCTCCTCCTGAAAGTTTTACGATATCTTCCTCTTGTTGCAGGATAGGGTTATCGTCGTCATATTGAATCCACTTACCTGCGATGGATAATAATTTTTTATTCATTCACAAAAAAGTTTCAAAAAGGACTAAATAGTTCAGCAACCTTTTGTGCTATAAGAACTAACCACTTTCTTGCTTGACCCAAGCAACATAATGCCCGGAATCAGCACTTCTACCCTTGTGAGTCAGCACAGCAACCAAATCATATATTCCAGTCAACTGCATTTCTTTGGCAGGCACAACACCTGAGAAAAAGAGCAATACAAATATATATAATGAAAAGAAGTTATATGGCTTAATTCAAGTAGCCCTTAAGCTCCTTCAAAGTGGATCACTTTCACAAAAGGACTTTTTGAGGAAGGGTGTCAAACTTGTAAATGGAATCACCATCAAACACAAGGGTTATTAACTAGGTTGCCAGAATTCCCTATATGTACAGAAAGTAATATATTCACCAGAAAGCTTGATATAAAGGTATCTGCAACAAAGAATAGCTTCCACTCATCACTCACATTGCAATTATGACACTTCACTAAAGGGCATAAATCATTTCTGTGTAGATGGGCATAGCCCAAAAACAAGCTACCTCAATCATTGTGAAGGTTTTGAACCACAGTAGTGGATCCATTTAGACAAAGATAAACCGGTCCACCAGATAATTGAAGAAAAAGTAAAATGTTTAACCTCCTTCAGAAGTTGCTTTGGATGATTCTCCGCTTCCATTTGATGATCCCTGCATGAGAAACACGCATATGTTAAAGCACATTTGCACAAGGTTTGGTGTATCTATCTGTAGGTAGATTGACCGGTTATGTACCTCAGCTTCAGACGTCTTAACATTGTTGTCCACTGAAATGGAGCTCTTCTGGTTAGATTTTAAACCAAGCTTTTTACCTTCCTCATCTCTCAGAGTCTATAGTTGGATATTAAAATGAAATTCATCAACAGAAGAATAAGCAAATCTCCTATTGTAGATAAAGACAACTCGAGTATATCAAAACAAAAGAAAAAATAATAAACCTGTCGAGGAGCTTCCAATTTTTTTCGAAGATCATCTGAACACAGATCATAAATGTCCAACTCCAATGGATAATCCACTTTCTGCATAATATAGGTCATAAAAACCAGAGCTGAGCTTACATGAACAAGAATTAAAGCGCTACCAAGTAGCATATACCAAGCAAATACTTTCAAATCCTCAGTGTTCATTTCTTTTACAAGGAAACATAATGGCATCGCCTACTAAGACTTGACTGATTCACAATATAAAGGAGAAAAGGATTACCCGCAAAATCTTTGCCTTCTGGTTGGATTCCCTCTTCCAGAAAAACCGGACAAACTGAACTGTTAGGTACCTGTTCACAAGAAATCAAAGTTAAAAGGTGAAGTACCAGAAAGAGAGATACAAGCCTACTAGACCTTGCTTTCTTTCCATATGTACAAGTAAAGCAATGAAATGAAGCACTTGACGCAGACAACAGGAGTTAAGTTCCCTCATTCGTGGGATGTGGGACTCCTAACCCAAATAAGCTTTCAATTCGCAAATTCATAAACATTCATGTGTGAGTGTAGAGTTCATCAAAATCACATAAGTTATCAAAAGACACTTAAAGAGGTTTGAGAATGTCGAACCACCGACCGCTAGGGGCCTACCGGCTAATTAAAACACTAATTACCATCAGACAATTAGCATCAGTTCAATTTATTTTTGCATGCTTTATTTACATAGGCTGATAAAATATTTAGTACTTCTGCTGATGCATTAGAGATGTTATAAACCCTTAGTAATTTAGCATTCACTGCTCACACTCTCCATCATTGCAAATAGAGCACATAGGAGCGGTGTAGAGGGAGCAAGCCCTAGAAATCAGCCCGTCCATGACAACAGAAATGAGCACATCATTAGTAGTAAAGTTACATAGTCTAGAGTAAGTTAAGTCAGATTCCAGTAGCTGCCAACCGACAGGGTGTTGAACATTACATTAAGTTGTTACCTTGGCAATCCATTGATACGTGAGTCTTTCACATAAATTGCACTGCGCCCCAATGAAGGAGAAGACTTTTCCAATTCTGATTTCAGACCCTGTAATCAGTCCCTAGAATGAGTAAATTGTCAACTGGGTCCATCACCCCAGGGATGAAGGCCAGATTTTATCAAGAAAAATATTATTATAAATATTACACACTGTTTTCAATGAGAATCTAGAGAGAGGAAAATGGTAATTCCAGACATGATTAGATCATTAGTAACAAAATGAGTAAAAAGATTGGACATCAGCTCAGTTTGCCAACTAAGCATTCATCATCTGGCAAAGTTAGGGATTATTGAACAGGTTCAAAATTGGACATGATCAATTTAATTTTATCAAGAATCAAACGTGAGAACTTGAAACAATGTCTGAAACAGCTTTAACAATAAAGTGAGATCAGCAATGATTTTGAAAACACAACTTACGTGTTTTAACCCTTCGTGTAAATGATTGACCTCATGTGATATGTGGCATTTTAGAGAGTAAACCGACTCTGTTTCTGTGCTTTCTTCACCACTTTCTGCACAGTGCACCCTATTAACACCAAAATATATATGAATAAATGAGCCAATCATCTTTCAGGTTTTTCCACAGTTATGCAATCAAAGACCAAATGTACTATAAAGTACCTGCTGCTCTACCAGAAAGTAAAAAACTAATGTTGAACATCAACAGCCAAATAAAACAACAAAATACATAGTATCTACTTATTCAGAGTACAATTCAAACTCAAAAGCCCAACTATGCTGCAACATAACTCTCTTTAATACTAGAAACCATATCCACTAGATGGTTACAGACATGATTTGCTTATTAATGATTTCCTAAGTAGCAACTGTAAAATACAGTGTGAAAAAAAAATAGTAAAGCCCCATGGTTACCAGAGACAGATATATCAAGTGTGACCATGTGCATAGAAAAGTCGGTGTTATTTTTCCTTTTAAGGGGTAAAATTTAATAGCTCACTGGACCTTGTGAAAACGGATATATCATAAATGTTTCTTAAAATATGCTACAATGGCAGTTGGCCAATTAATGCTTGATCAAAAATATATAGCAGAAGGCATATATATTCAAAAGCAAAATCAGAACTAATTAATCTTATTAATTGCTACTCCCTCCGTCCTCAAAAGGATGACTAAAGGTACAATTTTTTTTGTACTCAAAAGGATGAGCTAAGATACATAAACTGAAGGGTAAGTATGTAATTTAGTGGGGTTCATAAGTATAAAAAAATAAAGTGTTTATCCCTAGTGAGACCTCTAATTAAGGATAAATTGGAACTTTTTTTACTCTCTTTTCTCTACTCTACTAATCTTAATGTGTGAAAAATGTACTTTGCTCATCCTTTTGAGGACAGAGGGAGTATAATAGTAATGAAATTGTATTTTTCAAGAAGCAGTTGACTTCGTCGTAATTCTCATCAGCATATTAATAGAGTTTCGTCGTCTTACCAAATCCATCATTAGCAGAAAGGGAAACAATTCTTCCAAGAATATGGATTCAAAGATCATAACCCCTTTCAGTAGATAAAATGAAACTATTTCCAGGCATATGGAATGTCTATAAGATGCTTAGATGTCCAAATCATTCAGGAATTTAAAGAATATTACCGACTTTTTTACTTATTTTTAGTGAAAGAGTGAGTGAGTGAGTGAGCAAGCGAGTGATTTAGAAAAAGAAAAAAGGAAGCCACTACACATTTAACAGTTTAATGCAATGCCAGAGCCAGTATATCCTGCACAAGATCTCACATAAAACACTGAAGAAATCAAAGATAGATATAGACTTAGAACTTAGAAGCTGACAATTTATTTCTTAAGAAGATAACTCTTACAAGGAGTTGAGATTCGAGACAACAAGCTTATAAATAACCTTAATGCATTAGAACTTGCATACCATCTAATAATGGAAATTATGTATTGTTAATGAAAATGGGGAGCACAAATGAATATGGTCAAGAAATATCGAATCACATGAACAATACGTTTATCAAAAGTTTCCTGGTTCACTGACTTTGTAAGACGGCTGCCATGGAGGAAAAAGCATATCATGAAAGAGAGCAAAATGAGATACATAACACACAACACACAAAAAATTATCATATCGTGTGTTATCCACAGGCAATTTTTTCCAATGAATAAGCATTTAAGAAAGATCAATATATATATATATATGTGTAAATTCCGCAAGAGAAGCATCATTAATATCAAACAGATAACACCACTTAATGCAAAACCTTTTCATCTGACCAAATTAGGACCCAGAGTAATTAATAATATGATTGCTTATCTAAAATAATTCATAACAAATAAATTACCTGCTAACAAGTTCAACGCCAAAAAGTCCCTTTACCGCATCAAGATTTTCACTGCACATAATTGTTATACACACTTAGAATTTTAACAAAGTAACAGTTTTCTGATCAGTAGGATATAATCAAAAGTATGCCTCATCATATAATAAAGCACAAGTAAAGTATCCTAGTTCAGCTAACAAATTTATAAGTTAGACCAAAAGAAATAGGTAAAAGTTTTTAATTCACATCCCCGGAACTGGAGCCAAATACCCATAATTTATGTTTGCAATTTGCCCCAAAACGACAATATACACCACACTAGTTCCTAATAATTAAAAAAATTAAAAGGAACAATATATATATATATATATATATACCAACAAAAGATGCCAGTTTAAGATATCCAAGACCAAGACAGATGGTGTTTGCAGACAATTCTTCAAAAGTCAAAAATATTTTCGCCGATTTCATAGATCAATCCACCAAATATATTACAGCTGCTAAATTACCTGGAATTTGGTGTTCTAAGAGACTGAGAAAGTGTGTACAAAAGTTGTGTCCAGCATTCTTCGGCATCCTGTCCGTTATATAAAGATGTAAAACAAAAGGCACAACAGCCAATTCAAAATATTAACTAAATATGATGCGGTGAAGAAATTAATTAAACCTGTTGCATAAAGGCCCCATTATTCAGCTGGCCGAATTGAGGATACTTTTTCCGTAAAACCTGCAAACGAAAATGAATAAGCAAGATAAAACCAAATATGGGAACAGGTTATCTTAAACACTATCAAACACATTTTTTACCAAGCAAGCTCAACCATAAGCAATCTCAAAGTAGCAAAGACATGTAAACTTCATTTGAGATAAGACTTCTAAAGTAGATAAAGTTCCATGATCTATGGGCCAAAGCAAGTGCATAGTGATGATCAACTATATTACTGTTCTCTTCATCCATAACAAAGAGATGGGCGAGCAACCCTCCCAAAGGAAATACAATACGGGTAAGGATCACAATAAATCATATATGGCCAACCAACCATCTTAATCATAATATCACTAAGAAGCAAGAAGCATTTTGGAGAGTAATGAACTCCATTCTGGAGAGAAGCAAGCTTCCTTAACCTCTAACTTCAAGAAGCATAACTTTTCTGCTAAGGTCACAAATTAATAACAGCGTATTATACAGAAATTTGCAGACTAACTCACATGCCTTGTTTCAACCTTGGAGTAACTAATCTGTAGCCTATTGTATAATCTTCTATTTTACTCCTTTCAATAAAACGGTCGACATACCATCCAAAACTGCATTGGTGCAACTGGCTTGACATTTTTATCAAGCTCACCAAATAAATCCCGTGTTGCAACAGTCAAGAGATGAGACGGCTGATCCAAATCGTTGCTTCTACCAGAATGTGGATACCTGATCAGAACAATAGATTGAGAGTAAAGTTTTAGTCATTTAAGTAGAAAATTCCCAAACATATGAAGATTGAAGACCAAAATTCCGGGCAAATTCTGAATGCAACATGTTTGTTTCATTGTTTGCTCACAAAACAAATAATTTACTTGATTAAAGCAGACTTTAGCTCTGGAACCGAATGCAAGCATTGTACAGTGGAGTTCATGTAACAGGTATTCCCAAGGTTAAATAAGCCAGCTGAATGACCCTGCAAGCAGATTTGGTATTGACTAAAGCTTTAAAGTAGGAATTAATAGCATAATTAATCTACAAACTAGCAGTAAACCTTCTTCTTTATAGTCTGGTAGGAAAAATAAGGATACATGTTACTCTGAACTTAACTAGTTCAGTAAATGGAAAGAAGACTCGTGAACTCAGGGAAAATGGTCTATGCCACACTGAGCCAGATATGTCATCAACCTAACAAGGGAATGCAGGGTGAAACTAACTAAATCAGCTAGACAGACATTTATTTCACTAGAATGCAACAACTATTCAGTTGCAGATCCAAACATCACGCCTTTGCTTAAGACGGGTTGAAGCATGCGCAGTATAGAAAATGAAAAGTGACACGGATTCTTCTTGTAAATTGATCTCGAACAAAATTATAATATCAGAGACTTAAAGGTACAAAGAATTGTCAATCAAACTTGAAATGTTAATCTTACTTTCCACTTTTTGATTTAAGTGAATTAGGGATTGAATGCTTCAGATACGATTTAAATTTTAAAAGAAAGGAGAGTGGCTACCCTGTATTTAGAGGAAAAGTATACTCTAAAGTAAAAGGGGAAAAAACAAATAGAGTGTGGGGATCAAAAGAGAATGTTGGTAATGATAAAGAATAATAAAAAGGAGAAACAAATTTCTCCTAATCAAGCAATATTCCAATGTAGTAAAGCCAACTTAACATGATAAAAAAACATCAGTTACACTAATGAAAATGGTATTCCTACCAAATATACAGGGATAAAGGAGTTAAACTTCAAATTTGTGTATAATAGAAAAGCAAAAAACCTTACCACAGCAACCACTTGTTCTTCTTCCGGAAGGTCTTCCATAAAAACAGGGCCCTTCTCTGGGGCCTTCACAATCTCATCTGCTGTTCCCATCATCATCAATTTTTGACCCTATACAAGCGAGAAGCATTATAGCAACAACCAATTCCATGAATAAGCTTCATGTGCAACATAAATATCACCCACCTCTTTCACTCCTAATGTTGACCAATCTGCATCATCCTACATTGTCAATGAACACGCCAAAAAGCTTAACAGCAACATTCAGATTAATCATAATTTGCAGAGATATCTAAAATAACATTATAAACCATACAAAATGTAACAAAAACTCTTTGCTAGCATTTACAAACTTGTCACCTTTAATAAACCACCTTTCACCATAATCTTCTGCCTTTCTGGAGGTACTCCTGTTAGGTCATATAACTGACATTTGAAAACATATGGTGGCTGGCTAGTATCAATTTCCACAGCTGAAAATAGCTCCTTTTGCCATTTTACACTCACTGCACAGATATTACCCAGTTATGTCAATAACATCAAAAAGAGAACCTTAATGTAGTTCATAAAGTTTCCAAGCCTGCCCAATGCGCATTATAGTGTTTTAAAGCTATAACCGGAACCAAGTTCACTTACGAGTCAATAACATGGAGCTTTGACATACTTTAGTGGTCAACGTAATCAACAGTAAATATCAAAACTTAATTGAGGACCACAAATTTGATCCCTTAAACTTTAATTCGTATGATCAGTTCAAGACCGCAAAAAAAAATCATAAAAATGATACCTAAATATGGAGCGGAGGGAATCCAAAAAGGACTTGAGCCAATCCCAAAATTTAGTAGACAAGGTCTAAGGTAACTGATTTATGTGTTCCACACACAAACTAGTATGTTCACACCCGATACAAAAGCGTTCACTAATATTTTCCAGTCTACCGTAGACTAAAAAATAAAGGACAACTATTCAAGTTTGAGTTAATCTTAAATTGATAGAAATGTGTCTAAAAAACAAAGTTTTACAATATATTGCACGTGAGATCAATAATTCGAGTAAATTCAATTGTCCTAGCCCTGAACATTTAAAACTAAGAATGCCCGTACAAAATAAAAAGGAAAGAAACTTTTATAAGAACCCAAAGAAGGTTATGTTTAAACTAGACCCAAATAGCTTGGAAGTGAACTCTGATATTTAAACTAAAATCATTACTATATATAAATAAAACTGAAATCTCAAGCTGTGTCTCAGGTTACAGGAGACGTAAGGATGAATAACAGTAAAGAGCATCGGTGATACAATCGAAAAGACACTAATGAGATGATGATTGAGCATATAAATGACAAAACTTTCATTGAAATCAGCTCAAAACTGACCTGTCGGCATGGCTACAGATAGAGAAAGAGATAGACTTGGAATTCGCAGGATCGGGAGAGACTTCTATTGTGTTCGTTCGTTCGGTCTTCTTTCTCTGCTCTTTACTTGCACAAAAGGGCAAAAACCAGCGGAAATAATAGAGAAAGCGATGGATAAAATTGTACAAACAGTTTTTTGTTTGGTTGTACTGGGCCTCTTTTTTAAGCCTTCCAAGCCAAATTCTAATGAGTCATAAGCCCAAGTAGGTTTTCGGTTTTCACTTTTCACGTTTTTTTTCTAATGTAATTTTGCATTTAATTTAAATATATTTTGAGATATTGTAATTTGTAACTCTAGTCAAAGACTCAAAATATATAAATATGTTCTTTTAATATATTTCTAACATAACTAAAACTAGTATATAAATATAAATTCATCTTCCATTCCAAAATATAATATCGTGTTGAATTTGTGAAATAAAATCATTTTGAAGCTAGAAATTTATATAGTTTTAAAATTTTTAAGTTAATATAATGATAAATGCTGTAAATTATCTAAAAAGTATTACTCATTATAAAAAAAAATTGTTTCATAATTTTCAATTAATTATCTTAAGTTTAAAAATATTTCAAAATATCTATCAAATATTAATAATTATCTATCTAATAAAATACAAATGATTTTGAATTTCCCGCTCATTCAATAAATCATCTGGGCCGTCAAAAGTTTGGGATAAATCTCACCATCCATCTATCTAATAAAATACAATCTATCTAATTCTATCTATCTATATCTATATTCTATATATCTAATTATATCTAATAAAATACAAATGATTTTGAATTTCCCGCTCACTCAATAAATCATCTAGGACGTCCAAAGTTTGGGATAAATCTCACCATCTATCTATCTAATAAAATATAAATGATTTTAAATTTCTCAGTCACTCACTCAATAAATCATCTGGGTCGTCCAAAATTTAGAATAAATCCCAACGTCCATAGTGCCGGAGACACGGGACTGTTGCTAGTTTTATAATATGGAACGAAATAAGTGTATCACGTCTTTTAAAATATATTAAATTTCTTATTAAAATACATTAGAAACTAAATCTTATCACTTGAATTGGGAGTTGGGACTAGATACCTTTCTATTCATTTTTTGGGTCGGGGAATTATAATCCTTAATACTAATATACAACAATTAGAAAGTAATTATATTATTAGTGCATTAATAAAATAATTACAAAAATAATGTAAATTACATTAATAAAGAAACCTAAAATCAAGCAGAAATAACTATCATAATTAATAATTCAAAAATTTGGGATCTAACAACAAAAACAAATTTAAATTTAAAATAATAATTCAAATTCAAATCTTCTTCTCCCTCACAGTAGCCCTCTCCTCCGCTACTTCGCCACGAATCTCCTTCTTTACAGGTTGCCCTCTTGTCCGCTATTCCGCCGCGAATATCCGTTGTCCAAAACGCCAATGTGGAGAAGAAGAAGAAGATTCGCCCTACAAAAAATTTAAAAATAAATAGCTGTAACTCTTATCGTTCTAAAACTTTTTTATGACTTTTTGGTTAGCTACAAAAACTAAAATGGTTACCTATGTATGAATGGTTGGCTATCAACTGTATTACATTCAAACTAAATTGATAACTTAATAAAACTGAATTGGTTACCTTGGTATGAAGGTTTGGTAACGTCATATTCCTTCTCCCCCTTCGCTGGTGAGACAGAGCGAGAGTCAATCACAAAATGGTCGATGAAATGGAGAAATGCGGTGGATATTTAATTTTTCACAATTTCTTCATGTCGGGAAATTTCAATTCTAATTTCATGGCCAAATGAAAATAAGAACACTGCATAGGAAAGAGATAGATAAGAGAGTGATGAGAAAGTGATGTGTAATGTAATGTTGATAACCAAACTTTCGTACCAAGGTAACCAAACTTTTATATCAAGGTAACCAAACCTTTATACCAAGGTAACCAATCTACCTCCACAGCTGCAATATGAATTGGTTACCTTGGTCTGAAAGTTTGACAACCAACTGCATGAAGGTTTGGCTACCAACTGCATCACATTCAAAATAAATTGGTAACTTAATAAAACTGAATTGATTACCTTGGTATGAAGGTTTGACTACCCAAGTTTAGCTACCAACTGTATCACATTCAAAATAATTTGGTAGCCTAATAATACTGAATTAATTACCACCGTACCGTTCCCAAATCCCAAATTCAATATATATATATATATATATATATATATATATATATATATATATATATATATATAAAACAAACAAACGAAAGTGTTGGGTCGTGATATTTCTCCTATTGGGCCTAATGGATTGGGCCTACTTATTCCGTTAGTCCACTGGGTCTTCACTATTATGTGTTGACATTATTGGGCCTAGTCACTTTATTATCTTTGTTAAGTCCTTCTAATATCGGACCAAATCAGTGGGTCGACCCATCATATATTTAAATATCTTCACTTAGGTTCTGAACCAGTGATGATGACAAAGATATGGCCGACTGATATCTTACATGGCATTAATAAGGATTGGACAGTTGGCCAGCGGTGGACAGAGGGGATGGGATCAACAGGTGTCAGGAGGGTCAGTGGCACAGTAAATCAGGTCTTATAGTATAACTTATCAACTAAGTCTTCACAACCAGGTACATTCTCATTCATATACACAGACACACAACTGAATTATTATCTCTCTCAATACATTAGACATTACATTCCTCCATTGTTAACCTTGTGGTGTTTTTCGTGTTTACTGTGCAGGATCAGGGCGTCTTACGTTATTGGGACGTGGCAGAAGATCTGCGGCGTTAACATTGGCGCTAGAAGGAGGGCTGTTTTCTAGTGTTCTTGGGCTATCAATCACAATATTTCCAGTTATTCTACATCGGAAGTTATGGCACAAATCAGGGGGTTCTCGTTCGAGAGCCCACGGCGAAGCCCGAAGATGGTTGGTCTTTGCTGCTGACAAAGAACATGATCATGGCCGAAGGCAAGTAAAAGGCACCCCGCCTAGAACTCGGCACCGAAGTGATCAGGTTAATAAAGATGGTGGACGAAGAAGATAGAGTTTTGGAGGTTCTCTTGGAGCGGAACGAGGAGGTAGCTGAGCAGAGCAAGGATATAGTTGTGCCGATTCTTCGGATTGCCAAGCTGAGGGACAAAGCGTTCAATTATGTCCAGTCTGAAAAATGTGGTACGCCTAAAGATGGACAACCATGAATTGGAAAGCAGTCTATATACACTTTGTGGACGTGTCTCAAGGTGATCCTCATGACCAAAGAAGACCCAACAACCATTTTCCTGATTAACCGAAGAGGGTATTCAGCCCTATTGGTCTTCGGGATTATGGTCGAAGCAGAGTAGATGAAGACCCAACAGCCATTTTCCTGATTAACCGAAGAGGGTACTCCGCCCTATTGGTCTTCGGGATTATGGTCGAAGCAGCATAGATAAAAGCACTCTGCCTTGAGTGTTCTCACCACAGCAAAGGACTTGTCACCAAAGCAGATCTATAAGTCGCACTCCTGGAAATTCGAACACTTCGGCAAATATTTTCAAGGTCGGTTGACATTGTGGTCGGACAATTCTTTTCTGAAGCTGATAATAGTTAAAGAGAAGCTGAGGAGTCCGACAAAGCCGTTGCAGTTCTTCAGCAGAAGCAGAGTTCATGGACATTGCATGCAGATGGATATTTTGTTTCGGGGATCAGTACAGCAGGCTATCAAGGGGTCGATCACAATAACAATTCCATTGCCGATGCATTATCGAAGTTGGCCATTATAGATGCTTATAACTTTGATGGCAGATGGCGTCTTTCCTTCGGATCAGATGCTGGCAAAGTAAACCAAGTGCAAGAGTGTCAATTTTGCTCTCATTGATGAGAATCTTTATCGAAAGACATTTTTTGTCATCATTGCTCAAATATTTGGTTCCATCCGAAGCAGAGGATGTTCTTCGGGAAGTTCACAAAGACATCTATGGCGATTATTTGGCCAGAAGTTGTTGACCTACAAAGGACTTCAGCAAGGATATTCTTGAAAGAACTGGAGATTCAGCACAGAAAGACTTCGGTGGCTCATCCACACTCACTTTTTCACAACTGATCCTCTTCTTATTTGTCCTAAGTTCACAATAGTGTAAGGAGGTATGGTAGGACTCGTTGGCCATTCGATGGCAGCCCACTTATTTGTTACCCCGTGTGGTAGACAAATCCTATGTTCCTATATTATTTTTACCGAGGGCGGTAAAATCAATGATCCGATGAAGTAAGGAGGTATGGTAGGACTCACTGGCCATTCGATGGCAGCCCATTTATTTGTTGCCCAGCGTGGCAGACAAATCCTATGATCTTATATTGTTTTTACCGAGGGCGGTAAAATCAATGATCCTTATATCTTGGTCCTTATATTTTGATCCTTATATCTTGGTCATTATATCTTGATCCTTATATACTTGTTCTACCCCGAGTGGTAAGCAAGATTTTGATGGTGCAAGGAGGATCAGCCGAATTCACCTCACACATGATCGATCTCACACTTCGGAAATGATAAGTATACATTACTTTATTTTGTTCAAGTGTTGAGTTCAGTTCATTCAATTCTGTTCATTAAATGTTGTCCATTAAATTCAGTTCACTTCATTTCATTCTTAACTGTTATATGCCTTATCTAATTCATGCCCTAAGTTAAGTTCATACAGATTAATTGATACTGAATTATTGACAAGAAATGTTCACTCATAAGTAATAAGGCATGAAGTTGATATTTCATTAAATATTAATTGTTCACATAAAGTTAGAATTTTCACAGAAAGTTCTACAGCTAAAGGTAAAGGGGAGGTCATCTTCAGGCTTCTTCATCATCATAGATTTCATCTACTTCGGCGTTACATCTGGTCGATCTTATCGTCCAGATCGGCGAATTTTCTATATGCTACTTGGATTTCTTATGAAGGTCTTCGGTCAGTGGCAGACTCAAATTCTTAAGGGCCCGAAGCTCTTTGAGCTCTTCTTCGAGTTTCTGACGATGTACCAGGCGCTTTGATCCTTTAGCTTGACAGATCGACACATTTATATCAGTGATGACCCGATGAGTGGCCCTGGTCATTTTTTCTTCTTTGACCTTGTCGATATCCTTCCAGAGGCACTCATTATTGAGGAGAACAGTGTTAAGGTTGTTTCTTTTGAGGAGAACAGACTTCCGGATAGCGTTATCCCTTCGGTATTCTCTTCGGTATTTGCTTCGGCATTCTCTTCGGCGTTCTCTTCGGTATTCTCTTCGGCATTCTCTTCATTATACTTTTCGGCTTCTTTGTATTTGAGACGGAGGTACCCGAAGATAGTGTTTACTTGCAGATGACCAATATTAATTGATCAGTTCAGATTGATGGTCAAATCTCAAGTTCCTTTAGTCTGGTATTTCACTCCTTCACCCATCAGTTCCATGATGGAATTATTGCCGAACCGATGATCATCGGTGTCGCCACAACTTCGGGCCTAGATTCATAAGAAAATGGTTTTTGTGGCGAAGGTCTGAGTTGTTCGGGAGGCGGTAAAATATTTGTTGTTGTATGTTCGACTGGAGCAGGCTCCTCAATTGGACTTTCGATCTTAATTTATGCTGCTATTTGATGTTCACCAGATGGGCTTCGGTAAACCGTATTTTGGGCCTTTATTGATCTTATTATAATTCCTTTTGTCCTGAACCGATGCCATTTATAGTTTCCTATTAAACCTCTTGTTTAATAAAAAACTAGGGGGTAATGTTGGGTCGTGATATTTCTCCTATTGGGCCGAATGGATTGGGCCTACTTATTCCGTTAGTCCACTGGGTCTTTATTATTAGGTGTTGACATTATTAGACCTAGTCGCTTTATTATCTTTGTTAAGTCCTTCTAATATCGGACCAAATCAGTGGGTCGACCTATCATATATTTAAATATCTTCACTTGGGTTCTGAACCAGTGATGATGATAAAGATATGGCCGACTGATATCTTACATGACATTAATAAGGATTGGACAGTTGGCCAGCGGTGGACAGAGGGGATGGGATCAACAGGTGTCAGGAGGGTCAGTGGCACAGTAAATCAGGTCCTATAGTATAACCTATCAACCAAGTCTTCACAACCAGGTACATTCTCATTCATATACACAAACACACAACTGAATTATTATCTCTCTCATTACACTAGACATTACATTCCTCAATTGTTAACCTTGTGAACACGTTTACTCACTCCCACGCCTGAGCTATCCCCCGGCGATCCGGCCGTCAAGCTTGTGGTGTTTTTCATGTTTACTGTGTAGGATCAGGGCGTCTTACGTGATTAGGACGTGGCAGAAAATCCTGACGTTAACAGAAAGCAATACCACCATTTTTGTTCATTAATTATACACTATCCTTTATGAATTGTATTAATATTACAATGAGGTCAATTTCTCTCAAATCGCCCCTCTTCCTCTCATTTACTACTATTGAATCTTGGGAGTACTCGAAGAGCTTTTGAATCTACAAAGATTTATTCGTGTAGAAGATCATCAGAAGGCTGTGATCACCAAAATTACAGTGGTAGGCATCGGGTTGTGGATGAAAATTTGTCCGTTTATTGTAGGAAAAAAGAGAATGAAGAAATAAGAGAGAGAAACAGAACAGAGATCAATAAAAAAGGATGAAGAAAGATGATGAAAAAAAAAGAGATAAAAAATGGATCTGGTATGTTTGAATGTGTTTGAATAAGAAAATAATAATTAACGGAAAGAGAGCATTTAAATAATACTTAAATGTATTAATTTTGTAAATAAATATGAAAAAATATATTATTTTTATAATTATTTTATTTATACACCATTATTGTAATTATTTATAAAAATGTACTAAAATATGTAATTAATCCTATATTTTGGGTATATGTTTCACTCTTTCTTATTTTATTTTTTCAGTCCAAATGATATTTGTGATTTATGAATATTTTTAGTATATGTTTCACACTCTTTTTTATTTTATTTTTTTTAGTCCAAATGATATTTGTTACTTATGAATGTTTTTAGTACTTATATATGTTTCACTCTTTTTTATTTTATTTTTCTTCCAAATGATATTTGCTACTTCTTTTTTTTAGTAGTCGTGTTTCATTTAATTGGTGTGAGATACAATTTGATTTTTAAGGTCAAATAACGATATATTAAATTTTAAATGGATGTGAATACATTTAATTTTAGTTATACAAATTGTATAATATATAGCAAAAATTATAAATCAAAAAAAAATTATTTCATTATTAACTTCTATGAGTTTTACCAATTTTGAATTTTAATATGTCATCGTTTAACAGTAAAAGTCAAATTATATCTCTAATTTTAAAAGAGATGAAGTATTATTTTAGAATTTGTAATATATTTTCGGCAAATATATATTATTTACATATATAAAAGGCATGTCTTGTATCTATATATATAAGAAAAAATCTATAAATTAACGAATTAATTTGAAAATTTTAATTTTATCCAGATTATTTCTTCTCACTTAATATGAAAATATATATAGATTCAATGCTCCACTTAATACTGAAAATAAATTCCTAACAATATATTTAGATAAATTATCCATTGATTTGTTTAGTGAATTATTGAAGGATAATGAAAAATTTACAGCCTAACCAAACGAGATTAATGATATTTTTTATCATACACTTAATTCATCATACCAGAGTCTTGATATATAACAATAAATTGTAAATTTGGGATTGTTATGTTTCACGAAGGAGTGGATAATATAATAAAGGATCCGGTTATCATGAAGTTAATTTAATATTAAGTTGGTCAATTGACTAATACAATATTGATATGTCGATACTGTATTGATCAATTAACCAAAATTAACTTATGCTAATTACTCTCATAACTAATAAAGTTGATATATAGATTATTATTTTTTTAATATTTACGAGTTTAATTTCTTCAATTTTTTAGAAATATAGTTGATATATAGACTATAATATTAACAAAAATACCTCTAAAACTTTGACATTTAATAGAGGTTTAATAAAACATATTATAAATAAAATATTTTTAAAATTATTTTAGAAACTAGCACAGATAGTAGGCTTGTAATTTTAATTAGCAACGACATTATTAATTAAGTTTATACTTTGGGCATCAATGAATATGGTGATACTTTAGAGACAAACTTATGAATCTTGTTAGTAAAATAACTTAAAAACACATTCATTTATAATTTGGTGATAATTTATGTATGTATGGGTTATAATCGTTTTTTTTTTGTTAATTATAATAATCGTATCTTTAATTTCTGTCACGAATGCATATTCTATAAAGTATTAATATTTTACATATATGAAAATATAAAAAATACAAAAATCATTAGTCTTTATTTCATTATTGATATATAAATATATTTTCATTTTATAAATCAAGTCCACTAAAATTTATTTTATTTTACAACGTGTTCATAAAAATTAAAATTAAAATTAAATCCTAAATATATAGTGATTTCGATGAACATGTTGGTTCATGAAAAGAAAGATAATGAAAACTTGTTAAAACAATGCATTTGGTCCCTACTACGTTCATGGTTTGGATTCATTTTAATCCATATATTTATTTTTCCCACAAATCTCCCTGTACTATTATTGAAAGTATTAATATGATCCTCAACCTATGCCAACTTATTAACTAATTTGAGATGCATTTAAAAAATAAACAAAAATGATGACATGCATTTTAGGGTATGTAAAAAAGGGTAATAATGTATTTTCGTAATTCCTTCTTTTCAACGGGATAAAATAGTTTGAAAAATAAATAAATAAAGCATTATATCTACAAAGTTAAAGTATAGTAAATAATAATCATCAAAAAAAAAAAAGTATAGTAAATAATAAGCATTTGATTAAAAAAAAACCAAAAAAGTTCAAACCTTTTCATCCATCCTTGTCAAAGTTCTTGAACATTAGTCTGACTCCGGCCACATCCTCTTTCAACGTAACAACAGTGACATCTCCTCCACGCCACAAAATCCCCCTAATCATTTATCCCGACCCGAACGCAATCATCCTTGCCACACTCGAGGCCAGAGCAGTCTCATACGCGCTGCATCTACTTACAATTTTTCCCTACATCCGCTGCCATTCCTCCGGCGACACTTCATTTGGAGCTTTCCCAATTTACATCCAATGTTAATCTCCTCCACCAAAAACCCACTATAATTTTCCAAAATCCCATCCAACTCAACAAATTATCACCCTTCTCATCGTTTTCCCTCCTATACTCATCCGTCAGAACACAGAAAAATTAGTGAGATCCATTGAGCAAGAGCCAATCCTGGGTTTTGTAAGGCCTGGGCAAATTTTCTAAAATGTGTCTCTTTATATAAATTAAATAAAAAAATAAATAAATTATCAATTAATTAATTTTATTAAAATTATAAGAATTTATAAAAGATAAGGAATAACATTTTAAAATATCATCGAAGCAAAGAATCATTACATGTACTTACAAAATAAAAATATCAATGAAATCGGTAAAAATAATTAAATTCTCACTATAGTTGAACTAATTACCCCACTAAACTAATTATTATTTTGAAATTGGGTTATTCCGTTAAAAAAAAATAAACTGACGTTAATTTTTTATCTACAAAACTAATAAATTACCCACTGTAGTTGACACGTTTTACTGATTACACCATTGAACTTTAAATTTTTCAGATTACCCCATTAAACTAATTAAAAAATAATTATTTTAAATATTTTTAAAAATAATTATTATTTTCAATAAAAAAAATATTAGAGACTTCAAATTTTTCCATAAAATGAGTAAAGTTTCATAAAATATAAATTTTAAAATTTTATGAAACCTTATTGATTTTTAAAAAAATCTTTTTTTTTCTTTTGAAAATAAAATTTATTTTTTGAATCTATATTTTATAAAATTTTACTCATTTTTTAAAAATATGAAGAATTTTCCAATTTTTTTCTTGAAACTAATATTTATTTATAAAAATTAATAATTTCTTTTTTAAAAAAATTGAATCAAATTTTTTATTTATCTTTTACTATTTTTTTTTATTTTAATTTATATTTTTAGTTTTTTTTAAAAATTTCTAATATTAAGAATGTGTCATTCTGTTAAAAAATTAAGTAGACATTAATTTAATTTAATTTAAAATCACTTTAATTTTTTTGAATCTATATTTTATGAAACTCTACTCATTTTATGAAGAAAAAAAAGTTTTTAATATTTTTTGCTTAAAACAATAATTATTTTTAAAAATATTTAAAATAATTATTTTTAATTAGTTTGATGGGGTAATTTGAAAAATTAAAAGTTCAATTGTATAATCAGTAAAATGTGTCAACTACAGTGGGTAATTAATTAGGTTTGTAGATGAAAAATTAAGGTCCGTTTATTTTTTTTAACAGAATTACCCAATTTTAAAATAATAATTAGTTTAGTGGTGTAATTTGAAAAAATAAAAGCTCAATATATGTTGTAATCAGTAAAATCTATCAACTACATTTGGTATTTCTCTAGTTTTGTCCAATGAAATCTAAACCCAAAATATTATTTAAAATGTCTTATTGTTGCACTTTTAGATGCAAAATCATCAATTATACTATTATATTTAATATTTTCTAACATGTCATTTTCAATTCATAATTTCCCTAATCTTTTTATTATTTTATTTTTTTATACACATAAATACATAAACTTAATTATAAAAAAGTTTAGGCCCTTCCCAACTGTGGGCCCTGGGCGGTTGCCATCGTGGCCCTTGTCCGGGGCCGACTCTGCATTGAGCTTCACATACGTGCAACCTCATCTTTACCGACAACCACTTGGTATCATCCTCGACACGGGTGAGAACGGCGGCGATGTTATTGTTCGATCTGTCGAATTAAAAGCCTTAAAATAGTTTAACTTTGTCGAATGATATCCAAATGTGATTTGGATTTTTTTTAGTTGGCAAATGGGCAAAAATGCATTATTACTCTTTCATTCACACGCTAGGAAATACCCAATATACATGTCGTCATTTTTTGTTTTTTAAATGTTTTGTCTTAATAGGTAGAGCTGTTCAAATAAATTGGTCATTTCGGTTTTTTAGCCAAATCGGTTCGATTGTATCGATTGGTTCGATATATTTTATAACCGGTTCGGAAAATGATTTACAAAAGTGGTTCGGGTTCGATATATTTTATAACCGATTCAATCGTTCCCGTGGTTTGAAATCTGCTACTGCAAATATCTTTATTCACAATTAACAAGGATTTATTTGCAACTGCAAATATCTTTATTTGATGAGAAATTTATTTAGTTAATGGTTATGGGTTTGAATGCTTTGACGAATTTGAGGCTATTTACAGAAATGATTTGAAGTCTGCAACTGCAAACAAACATCTTTATTTAAAGTAATTTTTAAGAATATCTTTATTTTTTTGGCATTTTTATGTCAAAGGTTTGGTGTTGAATACATTCTTATTTGTTGTTTGTTTGTTTAAATGTGATTTAGTGCTGAATTTCATCTGCCTTTTTAGATTTTTCAACTGTTGCTACTTGGGTAATAATCGATGTAATTTTGGATAAAATCGGTACCTAATCGATTAATCAGTTTGGGATATTGGTTCAATCGGTACCAGTATCGGTATATAGTTTTAGGTCGATAACCGGTTCGGTACAGTAAATCATGATTGAAACTGTTATTTTTTTCTCACACATGAGATTTGAAGCCCACTTATTATTTATGTGAAAAATAATTTGTAAAATTATCAAATTTACTCGTGTAAATATTAATTTTTATCTTAATATTTAATGAGTTGACGTAGGCTAAAAGCCGTATTAATACTCTTCAAAATAGTTCAAAAAGGTATACAAAAATTTGTGAAAAAAAATACACACAGATTAAAATAAATCAAACTATGAATACGTGGTTCAAATGAGTCAATTAGTCGAGAAAGCTAAATAAACTATCGTCTAAATAATATATTCTCTAGGGCTATGTTTTTTATAATTATAATTTTAAGATTATTAATTTTATAATTATAACCAAAGATTATAATTAAAGTTTTAAGACTATTTAAGTTTTTTTATAATTTCTAGATTAATAGTTATAAATTTAAAAACAAACAAAATATATAATTAATTGAATGGAGTAACAATTTTAATCATATTATGTATTGCTATGTATATACGTTCAAATATAATTACAAAACTTATTAATACATGCAATTAATATAAATTATAAAAAAATCATACTTACTATATTTCTATTAAAAAAATTATCATTAATATTTAGTTATATAAGTGATAATAATTTAAAAGTCAGTATAAACATCCTTAATATATTTTAGTCAAATGGTAACAATCCTTTCCACAAAATTAATTTTAACTCGCAATTTTAGAGATTTATGGTGACTACATTTTTATTTTACAAAATAAAAGGGAAGTATATACTGAAAGCTAAAATTCCCAATTGCAATTCCCCGTTGGGTTGCCCTGCCACTGGCATCTCCAGGTTCAATTATCTTTCAATCTCTATCCCTCTCAGTTTCAACAGCATCAGAACGCACCAAAGAGTCGGACCACAATGTTCGGAAGTTCCGGAAAGACCGGCCGTGGCGGCGGAGGCGGCCGAGGTGGAGGAGGAAGCGGCGGCAAGCGTAATATCCACCCCAACTTCCATCAATCCTCTCTCAATCGTCCCTCCGGCGGCCGCATATCAGTTGGTCACGCCGCCGGCCCTCGCAACAATCGTATCAGTACTCCAGGTGGCGCTATCGCTTCAGCCCCTTCCGCGGCGGAAGAAACTTTCAGTCTCGTCACCGGTAACCCTCTGGATTTCGCTATGATTATTCGGCTCGCACCAGACCTCGTTGATGAGATCAAGCGCGCTGAGTCGCAGGGCTGCTCGGCTCGGATCAAATTTGACGCCAATGCCAATCATCCTTCAGGAAATGTAAGTTTCCATTAATTGAAATTTAGCCGTATTAGTAATTAGATTATCTTTTTGTGTGTTTACGTAAAATTAAACTTGATGTAGTTTTGAGTTATATGTTTAGTTAGCTTATTTGATTGTTTGTTCAGTTTGATACTGTAGTGGTTTATTGTCAATAATTCTGGATTAGTGTTGTTAACGTCAGGATCTTTTGCCACGTCCCAATCACGTAAGACGTCCTGATCCTGCACAGTAAACACGATAAACAGCACAAGCTTGACGGCTGTTCCGTCGGGGATAGCTCTGGCGTGAGAGTCAGTATACGTGTTCACAAGATTAACAATGGAGGAATGTAATGTCTAGTGTATTGAGAGAGAGAGAGAGAGCGATATTCTCAGTTGTGTGTCTGTATATATGAATGTAAAACGTATCTGTTTTACGAAGACTTCCTTGCTATAATACAAGACTCGGTTCCTTGTGCCACTGACCCTCCTGACCCTACCCACTGCAGGTAGCTTTCCTGTTAATCTCACCCCCTCTGTTCCCCGCTGACCAATTGTCCAATCCCCATTAATGCCATGTAAGATACCAGTCAGTCATATCTTTGTCATCATCACTGGTCAAAGATGTAGATATTTAAATATCCGATGAGTCGACCCACTGATTTGGTCTGATATTAGAAGGACTTAACAAAGATAATAAAGTGACTAGGCCCAATAATGTCAACACCCAATAGTGAAGACCCAATGGACTAACTGAATAAGTAGGCCCAATCCATTCGGCCCAATAGGAGAAATATCACGACCCAACATTGCCCCCTAGTTTTTTATTAAACAGGAGGTTTAATAGGAAACTATAAATGGCATCGGTTCAGGACAAAAGGATTTATAATAAGATCAATAAAGGTCTAAAATATAGCTTACCTAGGCCCATCTGATGAACATCAAATAGCAACATAAATTAAGATTAGAAGTCCATTTAAAGAATCCGCTCCAGCCGAACATATAACAACAAATATTTCACCGCCTCCCGATCAATTCAGACCTTTGCCACAAAAACCATTTTCTTATGAATCTAGGCCCGAAGCTGTGGTGACACCGATGATCATCGGTTCGGCAATAATTCCATCATGGAACCGATGGGTGAAGGAGTGAAATACCAGACTAAAGGAACTTGAGATTTGACCATCAATCTGAACTAATCAATTAATATTGGTCATCTGCAAGTAAACACTATCTTCGGGTACCTCCGTCTCAAATACAAAGAAGCCGAAAAGGATGCCGAAGAGAATGCCGAAGAGAATACCGACCTCGCCGAAGAAAGCAAGCTGGCCGAAATCCCAAACACATCCCGACGCAAAATCACACCGAGTGCCTCCTCGATACGCCCCCTGACGAACGGACCCGAATCCTCCGCGCCAAAAAGAGGAAAACCCAAGCAAATTCCCCGACCTCCGAAGAACCACAAGTACTTCTATCAGAAACCGATCCTCCGCCAACCACCCTGGTTGAAACCGTTGATTCTGACGAGGAGCCCGAAGAACAAGCGAAGTGATCATCCAAAATTGCTCGGAAAGGATAACCAACCTCCTCGGACTTCAGGTCTGAAAACCCGGAATCCCCCACTCACCAGCCAGAATCAGAAGAGAATTTCTCACTTGAGCTCTACAATTCCTTCGTCCGTAATATCGACAACCACCGGTTCGGCAACAGCTCTATCATGGACGCTGATCATCTGGAGGCAAACACTGTCTTCGAACGCCTCCGTGCCAAATACCAAGAGGCCGAAGCTGAAGAGAAGGCTACTCGAAGAGAGAATACCCTGCTTAAATCTTCTTTGATGAAAGATAGAAGTAGTCTCAAAGTTGCTCTTCACGACAATGAGTGCCTTCAGAAAGACCTTGCCCAAACCAGAGAAGATTTAAAAATGTCCCGGGCCGCTCATCAAGTCATCGCTGATATAAATATCAATCTGTCAAGCTAAAGGATCAAAGCATCTGGTACATCATCGGAAGCTCGAAGAAGAGCTCAAAGAGCTTCGGGCTTTTAAGAATTTGAGTCCGCCACTGACCGAAGACTTTCGTAAGGATATCCAGGCAGAATACAGAAAATCCGCCGAGCTGAACAATAAGATCGTCCATATGTATGCGAAAGAATATGAAATCTGCCGAAGTAAAGGCAAGAAAAAGCTCGGGCCAAGGTAGATCCATCTCTTCTAAACTCTTTAGATGGTGACGATGACAAGGAAGAAGTCTGAAGATGACCTCTCCTTATCTTTAGCTATAGAACTTTCTGTGAAAATTCTAACTTTATGTGAATAGTTAATATTTAATGAAATAACAACTTCATGCCTTATTACTTCTGAGTGAACATTTCTTGTCAATAATTCAGTATCAATTAATCAACTTGAAAACTGTGCAAGTGCCTCTTATCTTAAACCGTTAGTCAATAATTAAGCAAATTATATAACAGTTAAGAACAATGATAATATAATCCGAACTCAACACTTGAACAAAATAAAGTAATGCATACTTATCGTTACCGAAGTGTGAGACAGGTCATATGTGAGGTGAATTCGGCTGATCCTCCTTGCACCATCAAAATCTTGCTTACCACTCGGGGTAGAACAAGTATATAAGGACATTTGTTTACCACTCGGGGTGAAACAATTATATAAGGGCCAAGATATAAGGATCAAGATATAAGGATCAAGATATAAGGACCAATTGTGACCATTGATTTACCACCCTGGTAGAATCAATATAGGATCCTTTGTCTACCACTCGGGGTAGAACAACAAATGAGCTGCCATCGAATGGCCAGCGAGTCCTACCATACCTCCTTATACCATAGTGACCATAGGACAAATAGGACCAGGATTAATAGTGACCATTGATTTATCACCCTGGTAGAATCAATATAGGATCCTTTGTCTACCACTCGGGGTAGAACAACAAATGGGCTGCCATCGAATGGCCAGCGAGTCCTACCATACCTCCTTACACCATAGTGACCATAGGACAAATAGGACCAGGATTAATAGTGACCATTGATTTACCACCCTGGTAGAATCAATATAGGATCCTTTGTCTACCACTCGGGGTAGAACAACAAATGGGCTGCCATCGAATGGCCAGCGAGTCCTACCATACCTCCTTACACCATAGTGACCATAGGACAAATAGGACCAGGATCAATTGTGAAAAAGTGAATGTGGATGAGCCACCAAAGCCTTTCTGTGTTGAATCCCCAGTTCTTTCAAGAATATCGCTGCCGAAGTGCTTTGGAGGTCAACAACTTCAAGCCAAATAATCAGCACAAATGTCTTTGTGAACTTTCCGAAGAACATACTCTGCTTCGGATGGAGCCAAATGTCTGAGCAATGTTGACGAAAAAGGTCTTTCGATAAAGATTCTCATCAATGAGAGCAAAATTGACACTCTTGTATTTGGACTACTTTGCCACCATCTGATCCGAGGGAAAGACGTCGTCTGCCATCAAAGTTATAAGCATCTGTAGTGGTCAACTTCGATAATGCATAAGCAATGGAATTGTTATTGTGATCGACCCCTTGATAGTCTGCTGTACTGATGTCCGAAACAGAATATACATCTGCATGCAATGTCCACGAGCTCTGCTTCTGCTGAAGTACTGCAACGGCTTTGTCGGACTCCTCAGCTGCTTTCCATCTAGAGGTGCAACTTTAGATGGATTTCCCAGAAGACAAGTGCCCCCAGGGCGGTGTGCCCTTAATGGACTCTCGGGAGTGTGATTTCTGGATCTACTTCGGTGAAACTTTCTGTCACTGTGGTGAGGATACTCAAGGCAGAATGCCTTATTTGTATTATGAGGTGCATACTCCCTGGATCAGTTTCTTCGTCTGCTGCGACCATAATCCCAGAACCCGATAGGGCGGAATACCCTTCTTCGATCAATAAGGAAAATGGCTGTTGGGTCTTCATCTACTCTGCTTCGACCATAATCCCGAAGACCAATAGGGCGGAGTACCCTCTTCGGTCAATCAAGAAAATGACTGTTGGGTCTTCATCTACTCTGCTTCGACCATTATCTCGAAGACCAATAAGGCGGAATACCCTTTTCGATCGATCAGGAAAATGGCTGTTGGGTCTTCATCTACTCTGCTTCGACCATAATCCCGAAGACCAATAGGGCGGAGTACCCTCTTCGGTCAATCAAGAAAATAATTGTTGGGTCTTCATCTACTCTGCTTCGACCATTATCCCGAAGACCAATAAGGCGGAATACCCTTTTCGATCGATCAGGAAAATGGCTGTTGGGTCTTCATCTACTTTGCTTCGACCATAATCCCGAAGACCAATAGGGCGGAGTACCCTCTTCTGTCGATCAGGAAAATGGTTCTTTGGTCTTCATTGGTCACGAGGATCACCTTGAAACATGTCCTCAAAGTGTATAGACTGCTTTCCAACTCACGGTTGTCCATCTTTAGGCGTACCACATCTTTCAGACTGGACATAATTGAATGTTTTGTCCCTCAGCTTGGCAATCCGAAGAATCTGCACAACTATATCCTTGCTCTGCTCAGCTACATCCTTGCTCCGCTCCAAGAGAACCTCCAAAGCTCTATCTGCTTCGTCCACCATCTTCATCAGTCTGACCACTTCGGTGCCGAGTTCTAGGCGGGATGCCTTTTACTTGCCTTCGGCCATGATCATGCTCTTTGTCAGCAGCAAAGACTAACTATCTTCGGGCTTCGCCGGAGGATCTCGAACAAGAACCCCCTGATTTGTGTCATAACTTCCGATGTAAAACAACTGAAAATATTGTGATTGATAACTCAAGAACACTAGAAAAAGCCCTCCTTCTAGCGCCAATGTTAACGCCAGGATCTTCTGCCACGTCCCAATCACGTAAGACGTCCTGATCCTGCACAGTAAACACAATGAACACCACAAGCTTGACGGCTGTTCCGTCGGGGATAGCTCAGGCGTGAGAGTCAGTATACGTGTTCACAAGATTAACAATGGAGGAATGTAATGTCTAGTGTATTGAGAGAGAGAGAGAGCGATATTCTCAGTTGTGTGTCTGTATATATGAATGTAAAACGTACCTGTTTTACGAAGACTTCCTTGCTATAATACAAGACTCGGTTCCTTGTGCCACTGACCCTCCTGACCCTACCCACTGCAGGTAGCTTTCCTCTTAATCTCACCCCCTCTGTTCCCCGCTGACCAATTGTCCAATCCTCATTAATGCCATGTAAGATACCAGTCAGTCATATCTTTGTCATCATCACTGGTCAAAGATGTAGATATTTAAATATCCGATGGGTCGACCCACTGATTTGGTCTGATATTAGAAGGACTTAACAAAGATAATAAAGTGACTAGGCCCAATAATGTCAACACCCAATAGTGAAGACTCAATGGACTAACTGAATAAGTAGGCCCAATCCATTCGGCCCAATAGGAGAAATATCACGACCCAACAAGTGTGATGTTTTTCTAAGGTTTGTTATATATACACATATAGTGTTGTTGAGGTAATTGCCAGAACTTTTACTGATTAGGCCATTAGGCAACTAAATTGCTAAATTAAATTTAGTACTCTATTAAAATTATAAGGAAAATAAAATGAGAAGCAACTATATAAGAACTTATGTAACGTACAATTGCACTTGATTTTAGCACTACACCTTGTTTTCTATTTTCTAGAAATTCAAGTAGTTGAAATTGTGTTTGTTTAAAAGCTTTTATCATTTTTTACATTTCCTTCACTTTTTCTTCACCTATTTCAAGATATAAACATGCGAAAGCGACTATTATCTCCTCAATTTTCCACTTTGTATAGTTGTAATGTTTTAGTTGATGACAATGACCAACTTAACTATCTGCTTATCTTTGCATTTTATAATTATAGCTAGAGATTTCCTTGACTAACAATGCAGATGAGTCTTAATCCACTTTTCACATGGTTTTGACTTACTTTGGTTTGATCAATAATAGCATTAAACAGTCTAATTTTGTATCAGGTTATTGATGTCGGAGGTAAGGACTTTAGATTCACATGGTCACGGGAGATGGGAGACCTTTGTGATATATATGAAGAACGCCGAAGTGGTGGGGATGGAAATGGCTTGTTTGTGGAATCTGGGTGTGCTTGGCGAAAGCTTAATGTACAGCGAGTCTTGGATGAATCAACTAAAAACCATGTTAAAATGCGGTCGGAGGAAGCTGAACGAAAGCTTAAATCACGCAAGTAAGTTGTGAGTTTGATCATTGATGTAGGTAGAGTATGTTAATTTTGGTAGTTTTATGACCCTTATCGTATGGGTTAACTTTTTTCAACTTTCTGATTTTCATTCTTTACATACTTGTTAATTAGTAGATTTTAAGTTGAATATTTTTTCGCACATGTTCTAGTTTGTTATGATAATTAAAGTATTTTGGAGGCTGTCTAATAGTAACTTTATGCTAAATATTAATTTAGTCTGTGTATAGAAATCCTTCAAAGTTCAGAATTATAGCAGCATTTCTGTGTTGAAGTGAATATGGAGATGCAGTTATGAGTATACATTTATAGTTGCTGTAAAGTGGTCTTGTTGCTTTGTCTGTCTAAATTTGGAAGGTTTATGGAATTGTAAAGCCTCTCAACTGAGTTGAACCATTCTTTCTGATATGTTCACTACTGGAGGTGTTTGCCTTTCTCCTCATACTCATGGTACTACTTTAATTAAAATCTCTTTCTCACTCTTCATAAGATTCCTTATTTTTCTGGCTTATTTGTCGTCCTCAGGCGAGGGGTGCTATTTGGTGGGATTTGTGTTTAGATTTGCAAAGGGATTGGAGGGCAGGCCTTTTCTAAGGGCTTTGTATGTGTTCACTTTATTATTATTATTTATAATTTGTTCACTTTTCTAGTTTTGGAGGATATATTATCCTCCGTTTATAATTTTGCAATCTCTATTTTCTATAAATAAATAAATAATATCACCATGTTTTGCTTCTTTTGAATGTAAAGAAATTTCAACATTTGGCATAGTGTATATTTTACCGGGTATGTTGATGCATCTCATCCAAGTTACTACTGACATACAGAGTCTCCTAATATAATCAATTGAAGCATCTTTTATTTGTAATGGAATTTGTTTTGGCATTTCTAATTATAGTTAATCCAGTTTATGGTATGATTTTTATACACCAACGTTTTACACCCCTAGAGTAATATGAAGATTTTAACTTTGAATTTTGCTTTCTACCTTCCTGCAAGTTTGTTTGGTTGAAGCTATGCACGACATGAAATTACTGAGTATTGTCATTGACAACAACTTCAAACTGTGCTAAAAGGATGGCTGATGTCATCTGACATTTTACTAGAGTACTAGAACTTTAATGTTGAAATAATGTCTTTATTTTCATAAGTTTTATTGTCAGAATAATTGCTATGAGCTTGAATTGAAGGCTCTTGTTCAGAAATATTGTCTTGATTTACGCACCCTATCTCTCTTTTTAATAGTTCTTCTACGCTTTAGGGCTATATTGATTGCATTTCTTGATAACAGAGCCATTGTTTTGGACCATGGGAACCCATCAATGAAGAGTCAAATGAAGGCGTTAGCTGCTGCTGAAGGTAAGTTTTATTATTCAAACGAAGAAATTATTCTGCTTGCTATTGAAGAAGTTATCTAAGTGGTCTGATATATGTTAATTGTTAAGTTTTACCGTAGTCTGTCAAACTTAAATAATTTTTGAAAAATATGTTTTCTTAGTGCTCAGACATCTAATAATATCTCACTCAATGGCATTATGGTATGCATAACTGCCATTGAGACCCTCCATGCCAAATATAAGAATATTCTTATGTAGTTTTTTGAAGTTACAGATGAAAGAATAATTTTCAGAGTTAATATTAAAAGAATGGTAGGAATGAGATGAGGTTTGTCTACCACCACCCCACAGTAGGTTTGTGATGGGGATTGAAGGATAAAGGTGATTTGAGAATACGTGGGCTGTTGATGCAATCATGCAAAACTATAGATCTTATTCATTTAAGTATGTTGTAGGAGAGAGATGCATGGTCCTCCACTTAGGAGATGAGGGAGAAGGTAAGAGATGATTCTCTCAAAGCGACTTTAATACTCTTAGTTCCATGAATCAGACCATCAAGCTTATCAAAGTTACTCTAGCTACCCTCTTATTGACTTTTAACAGACTGTGATGGTAGAAAATTAATAAGAAACACAATGTTACTAGGCGGACCTAGGCTGTGGGGTGCCTAGACGTTTTCTTAGGCGGTTTAATTAATTAATTTTTTTACTAACACACTTGTTATATTAGACAAAGCACATCATAGATGTAATTTTTTTAAAGGGTGATGTTAGGGGTCTCAAATTGTATCTTAAAAAATATTTCAAATGATGTGTCACCACAAGATTGATTGGGTGGATATCATGTGATTGACTACGTCATAAATTATTATTAAAATATTCAATGTTATGTCATTTGGGACTAAAAATGTGATACCCCTAACATTTATCTTTTTTAAATTTTAGATGAAAAATTACCGGGAAAAAAATCTCTCTAAGGCTTAAAGAATTCAATTCAAGTATTATAGTCGGTGTTCCAAAAATCATTAGGCAAACTAGTCTAAGCCGTCTAGGCTATGACTATGCATTTTTGTAGACGGACTAGGCGTTTTCTTAGGCGATCTCATTTATTTATTTTTCTATTATACATACTTGTTATGCTATGCAAAACACATAACACATATTAGATGTAACTTTCTAAAATTTTACGGAAAATACTAAAAAAAAATCATTTAAGGATTAATAAATTCATTTAAAGTATTATAAAACTTTAAAGTAGAGGTTTTATTTTTCTTAAGCGGGGACCTAGGCTCCCAACCAAATAGAGGTTGTAGAGGACCCGCTTAGGCGCTAGGCGGGAATTTTTAGAATATTGACTATGGTGCTTCAAAGTAGAGGTCTGGTTCTTTCTAGGCGGGGTCTAGGTACCCAACCAAAATCGAGGCAGTAGAAGACTATAGTCTAAGGGGGATTAATTGGACCTAGGCGAAAATTTATAGAATACTGAAAATGCTCAAGACATGTATTTCGTGATGATACTGATGCAGAACAAGGTCTAGAAGGGTTTAGAAAAAGAATAAAGGAGAGAAATAATGGTGAAGGGAGAATTTATCCTCAAAATCATTAGATGTATAAAAAGTTTTTTTTTGAATAATTCAGGACCATATTGCTATGGAGTTTTCATTAGTTTACATGGAACATAGAAATCGCTATTTTTTATATAACTTCGGAAATTTAACAAGGTAACAAACTCCTAATTAAAAGACCTACCAATTAGTAATTATTGCGTACTATGTAAAGATCTAATACGAAAGCATATTCCTAATTAATATTTACTATAATTAAAATATCTATTAACTACAATGAATTTATCCATAAAAAGTAATATAAAATGATAGACTAATAATCCTTTAGTCTTTATGCCCCTATTTGACTTATATAAATGCATTGTAGACACAATTTATTATCCCTTGCCCCATTAAGTTTGGAACTTTTTGTAGTTTTATATTTCCCCTTGGGAACGAGGAAATTTTAGACTATAAGGGGCAAAGACAGAAAATTTAAATTGTTATTTAAAATAATTATAAAACTTCAACTACAATACTTCATCTATATATATATATATATTCAATGTTTAATGTATATAGTATATAAGTATTAAAATTTTCATTTGAATGTATTGCATATAATTAGCATAAGAAGGGCATGGTCATAGTCAATTTCAGCAATTTTTTGAAATGCGCTAGGTAGGCGGTCGGGGGGCCTAGGCGTGATTTTTTATTATAAATCACTTTTAATATTTATCTTACATTTATTCAAACAAAACAATAATATAATATAAAGGAAAACAATTTATAATAAAGATGATAAAGACTTTTGCTTAAAGTTCAAACACATTCATATTGTCAATGTCAAAGTTCAAACACAAAAATACAATTGTTCAAAGCTCAAACACAAACAAATAATCAAAAATACAAACTTAGCGAGAAGTTTATTGAATGAGACATTTGATATTATTAATTATAAAATTAGTGTGAAGTTTATTGAATGAGACATTTGATATTATTAATTATAAAATTATCTTTATTTGTGTAATCTTCAAAATTCAGGACTTAAAGAAAATGACAAATACCATATGCTAAGTATGGCTAACATATCTTTAACGTATTCGTTTTATTCATAAATAAGATTTCTATTAAATAATAAAATTTAAAATTTTAAGAATTCATTTCAATATTAAAACTTAAGAAACTAAACATAAATTTAAGAATTATATTGAATTAAACTAAATATTACAAATGTATCATCATTTATAATTAATTTGAAGTTGACACAAGTTCAAAAAATTACAACTTGATCTTGTTCACTTTTTGTTATGATTTGATATGCTACAATCTGCATTATGAATATGGTAAATTATTAGAAAAATAAATATATTAAGATTTAGTTTGGGTGATTATTAAAATTAAAAAAAACTTTCTTCACCTAGGCCCCCGCCTAGCTCGCCTAGCTCGCATAATTTTTTTTTTGCCGCCTTGGACCTGGGCGAGGCGCCAGGAGGGCTAGGCCCAAAGAGGGCCTAGCGCCTAGGCACCGCCTAGGCCGCTTTTTGAAAACAATTTTATTCATTTTTTACCAATAAAAAAGATCCCAAAACCCTATGGGGGTTAATTTCCCTCTATACACTAGGTTTCCTTCTCCTTGGTTTTCCTATGCTTAGGAGAAAGGTTTCCTTGCTTGAAATTCTTATAATTAACATGATCCACACGGAGTACTTTTTGAGTACTTTTTGAGCCAACCTTCTTATCTTCTAGCAGATTGTGATTGTAGAAAATCAATAAGGAAGCTCAAGGATGGTAACTTTCATGATGATACCTTTTGATTTCTGTTAATGTATTGTAGTCACAGTTTACAATCATTACGACAGTGATTTCTGTTAATGTAACGCAGACACCGTTTACAATCATTGCGACAGGGCATTGTGTTTCCCTATTAAAACTGGGATTTGGTAATTAATACTTTCCCCATTATCGAGGAAAGGAAGGTAATTTACAGAAGTCTCTATCACTTGTCTTATGCTTAAGAAAAGAAGTGTTAAAACCTTAAACAATTTAGTTAACAATCCATATTGAGTAATTTATTTAAGTGAACATAACAAGCAATTCAAGTTTATGAAGATACGTAATGAGAAAGCAATTAATTGAACTTTATCTAACCGAGGCCAACATTTTCATTGTTGACATTATGATAGTGCTTTCCTTGAGAAGAATATATTGTTAGATCTGGATATAAGATATATGTACATTATATATATGAGAGACTTATATTTCCATGTATGTCTCTCTCACATGGATGTGGGACCCACTTACTATTAATATGTGAGGAACCATGTGGAAATATCATATTTCCTTGTCGAAATATAAATTCCCTAATAAAATCTTTGTAGATGTTACCTTTTTAGATAGGTGAGCGGGTATTTAGCTTTCTGTTTACTTGTACATGAATACCATTTAAAACTGCAGTATGAATTTAGCTATCAATGTTTAATATTTAAGTTGTCTGTTACATTATTTCGTTATTGCAGTTAATCCATGGAAAATGCCTTTTAAACAGAAGAAAGAACCTCCTCACAAAAAACGAAAAGCCGAACCTCCTCCAGGTACTCAGGGTTGCTTATATTTGATTAGTTCTTCCCTTGTAATGACTTTTTCTTTCATGTTTCTGTTAAGTGTGCTGAATAGAAAACATAAGCAGCCTAGCTGTTATTGTTACTTGTTCAGGTTCAAACATTTTGATAGTGCATTACTTGACTTTTCCCTGTTTTCTGATCCTTCCATGTTTCTTATCTTTTACCTCATAGGCCCTCCTAAATCTGTTCATAAATATGGAGTGTCCTCGACAACGCCCTCAAAGGGTAGGACTTCAGCTTCGCCTCTATCTACACCTGAGCAACCTCTTGCTTCAGCATCCCCATTTGGACTTGGCAGTCTTAGTAAGGGCCATGTTAGTGTAGAAGATATTATACCCACTCATGCAATGAGTAAAGAAAAACCTACCAGCTCTGAGAAAGAAACGCCCAACATGGTAACTAGTGCTGCAGTACTGGATAAAACAGCGCGCAAGGTGAATTTGGATGCTAAACCTACTGACTTGAGGAGTATGCTAATTTCTCTACTATTGGAGAATCCCAAGGGAATGAGCCTCAAGGTAAGCACAATCAGAATTACAACTTTTGTGTTTAAATGTTGTTGCAATTGGATTCTTCATAGGAGAAAAGGTTGATTTTCATGTCCATTCTCATATTGTCTTATAGGCATTGGAGAAAGCTATTGGAGAAACAATCCCCAACTCTGTAAGGCAGATTGAGCCCATTTTGAAAAAAGTAAGTCTTTTGGAAACTTTTTAATTGTTTGTGAGGGCCTTATTGTGATCTTACATCTTCTTATTGAATTTTGAACATCAGATTGCAACTTTCCAAACTCCTGGAAAATATTTATTGAAAGCAGGAGTGGATCTGGAAAGCTTAAAGAAACCTCTATCCGAAAGTGGAAGGTATCAGTTATTTCGGTCTAATCTACAGTGCTTTCCGGGCCCTTCTTAATTGTTTTGTTTCAGTATTAGTATATCTACTTACTGGCTAGTCAAATTTAAGGCGTAGTTCTGTTGAAAGTGGAAAGAGTGAAAAAGGAAAGAACCTATTGAACTACTAACTAAAAATGTTTTGTCTCTTACAATATGATTTCAAACAAAACACAGAAATTTTCGTATATCATTAATAAATGCAATTAATTTTATAATTAATTTCATATGAAATTCTTTATAGCATAGTCATAAAGTATCAGTCATAATATATCATATCTGGGTTATATTATGGGAATTGTTATTTCCGCCGGGGCAAATTGATATTTCCACAAGGTCCTATTTACATGTGGGTCCCATTAGTTATTCATGTGACTTGCGGAAATATCAATTTTCTTTGTGGAAATCTCAATTCCCTATATTATTTTTATACTTTCTTGCATTTCAAAGTGAGTGTATAAATTTGTTTTTGGTTATATATTCTTGGCTTCTACAGGTTATTATATTCTGTTTGCCGTAGTCAATTGTACTTATTCATATATCTATGTGAATTGGTTTTGTAATCTGCATTCCTGTATGTTCTGTTCGATATTTCTGTTTTATCTATTTGATTTTACTCTATGGTAGTAATTTTGATTTGGTTAATCAGAAGGTGTATGCTATATATTAATAAAAAATGAGCTTCTTAAACTTATTAAAGAATAAAAAATAAATGAGCTCCTTGAATGTGATACCCCAGTCCCTAGCTGGAACATGTAGGATGATTTGAATTGTATCAACTCTAGTAATCATCATTTTTGGCAGGCCTGTGGTAGGATAAGATAACCCTAATTGGTACTCTTGGGACAGTGGACTTGCCTCGAGCAGACTCAGATTCGGGTATGGGTCATTACAAATGTTATTAAAGCCAACTCTTTAAAGTTTGGATTGAGCCAACCAATAGGATTGTCGGAGGTGGGGAACACGGGTATATCCCACATTAGAAGACAATGGTTGGGGCAAACGAAAGGGCTACTGAAATTGTCCCATAAGGCCTAGAGGAGGAGTTTCTGGCCTCTGGGCTATGACTACGAGTAATAGGTCAATGAGCCCTAACGAGGATGAAATTTAGAGATTGTAATACCCGGTATGTGGGATAGACTGAAGTGTATATAAGATATCAACTCTACTATTAAGAGTACCAACATTTATGATCTTTTGGTGGACCTGTGATGGGACAAGATAACCCAAATAGGTGCTCTTGGGACATTAGATTTGAACCTTTTTCTGGCCTAAGATTCTGGGTTGTTACATTGATCCTGTAACATGCATGCTCTTCCTGACTTTATTCTCTTACCTCAGGTTCAATAGGGTATAGTCATGGTTCATTGTGTTTCTTTGCAACTTTCATTACAAAGCTATTAGATGTAACTGTAATATGGTTGTGTGGGCTCCATCTTTCTGCTGTAGTAACTGAGAAAATTTCCACTGTACTTTTCATTCATGGTTATTGACAGAGTTTACATGCATGTTTTACCTTTTCAGTTCTCCTGAAAATAATCAACACCAAAAACCAGCATTTGATGACAACTGTGATCAAGTACCTGATCCCAAACATAGTGTCACTGTCAAAACTCATAGCACAGAGATTGATGAAGAGGCACAGCTAAATTCTGAGCCTGGCGAAATATTAACCGTTGTAGAAAAAATTGATATTCCACTTCATTCACCTGATCATTATGCTGAGAAAAAGGTTTCTGACAATAATAGTGAAGGGTTGGTGGCTACCTCTAGTGACAGCGGAAGTGAAAGCGATAGTGAAAGTGAGAGCGGAAGCCATAGCAGAAGCAAGAGTAAAAGCCCTGGTGGAAGTGGGAGTAGCAGCGACAGTGAGAGTGATGCCTCTTCCAACAGTAAGGAGGGATCAGATGAGGATGTGGATATTATGACAAGTGATGATGACAAAGAACCGAAGGATAAATCGCAAGCTGCTGAACCCAGGCTATCTACGTCACCAATTCCATGGAGAATAGATGGTCAACCTGTGCATAATGCGATTGAAGAAAAGCAAGATGTTCATGATGCTGAGTTAGTTGAGATTATGAAAAACTCACCTAGTGATGACCAGGGAGCTGAAATAGTTGCAGTTACTCATTCAGTTTCTAATAAAGAAGTTGAAAAGACCGCAGAAAAGATCAAACCTTCTTCATCTGATTGTTGTGTACCTCAGGAAAGCCAAACATATACGGGAAACTTGTATGGTGAAAGGGAAAAGACAGTGAAGGATGCTTTCAACCATGAGCAGTCTGATAGCTCTCGGAGAAAATCAGAAGGCAAATTAAAAAGGTGTTCTGATGGGAAGAACTTTAATGATAATGCTGAGAGAGCTAAAAAAGTAAAATCAGGAAACGTGACTCAAGCACAAATGTCTGAGGACAGGAACTTTCTTTTCTCAGAGAGTACGGGACATTTGTCTCCTGCAAGGCCCAATGAAGGTCCATACAGGGGCCTTACCACCCAAATAACCGATAGAGCTTCTAGGGACAGAACTGATTTCGGACTACATAGAGGTTTCAACCCACCAATCCCTGGAAAATCTATATCTGATTCTCAGCAGTCTGGTCTTGGACCTGTTGATCTTAGTGGACGGGGAAAGGCTCCTTCTGCAATGGATAGGCCAGGTAAATGTGCCGAGAACCTGGGAAGCAGTGTTAAGTTTACTGAAAGGAGCCTTCAAATTCCCATGCAGAAAGATAAAGTTAATAGAGAACTACAAGGCGAAGATGGTTATAACACTGAAAAAAGGCCGCCCAAAAATTCTAAAGAAGTTGGTGGTATAGACAAACATTCAACACCTGTTGACTCCCATTACAGGAAACGAGGTGAAACCTCTGGGAAGTTCAAGGAGGCTGGATCAGTTTCAAACTCCCACATGGGGTATCCTCCAAAGGATAACAACAGATCAGACATGGACAGATCCCCTATGATGAATGGACGAGGTGCTATTCTTCGAAGAGAACTCTCAGACTTAGAGCTGGGTGAACTTCGTGATCCCTTGCCCGAGGAAATACCTGGAGTTAATAAGCAATTTGAGAGAAAAGGCTCCTTTAAACAGTCAGAGAACAAACACGCCACTTCAGATTACTGGAATTTTGATGCAAGTAAAGGAAAACCTGCTGGGAGAACAGGTATGGATTCAGTCAAGCCTTCCCTGCCCAATTCAAATATTGGGATTCTTAGCAATCCTGAAGGGTTTTCTAAGAAGAGGAGCCCTGAACATTTTACCGAAGATTCAACAAAACCTCAATTCAGGATTGTGCAACCTCAGCCTGCACCGCTGCCAAGGGTAGATCAAGCTGAAGTTGGGTCCCAGGTTAGTAAACTAGCAGATGTGAATAGTAAAAGTAGACATTATGATGCTATTACAAGTCAGGGGATTGGTCTGGAAGGGTTTGAAGATACTCATAGAAAAGTTCCTGTTAGTGCACCACATCAGCATGATACTCTACGGGGACGAGTTCCATATTCCACTAAAGAAAGTAAAAGGGAAAAAGCTAATACATTGACTGACTCCAGTGTTAGACGCAAGGATCCTTCCTTGACGGACAGTCATGATGGTGGACGAAAGAAGAGAGAATCCTTTTCAGACGAGAACAGTTTTCTGTATTCCAAGTATGAGAAGGAGGAACCGGATCTCAAGGGTCCAATTAAAGATTACTCCCAGTAAGTAGTATAATTTCTATCTTACTTATATATATATATATATATAGTTCTTAAGTTCAAAATACTTGAATTTGTGAATTTACTTTTAATTAATGTATTGTTCTTCTTGAATCTTTTAGGTATATGGAATATGTGGACGAGTATCATGAGAAATATGATAGCTACTCCTCTATAAACAAAATTTTAGAGGCGGAAAGGTACTATGAAACTTGATCTCTTTGCTCTTGAGATTTCACAATTATCATTATTGTTCTTTACTTAATGAATGTTGCAATCCCTTGGTTAGTCCAATCCAAATATGTTTATCTAATGCAATTTAATGTGTATCTAAATGCTTAGGAATGAGTTCCATAAATTTGGAAGGGACCTTGAAACTGCAAAGGGAAGGGATATGAATAGATATTATAGCATCCTGGGGCAGTTACAGGAATCTTATCGCCAGTGTGGCACGGTATGTTTTTTTCTCTCTTCATCAAATGTGATTTTGCATATGTGGGTGATTAATGTGCTGCAGTAAATTGGCGAAATGTTAGTATTTGTTTGTGTTATTTATTATTCATATCTTGTGTGCTAAATCAAATTAAGAACTTATTTTACATACTCCTCCCATCCTCAAAAGGATGTCCTAAATACATTTTTTTCACAAATTAATAAAAGTAAAGTAGAGTAAATTTATCTTTAATGGCCCCACAAGATTACATTAAGTGACGAGTCTTTTTATTTATACTAGCGGACCCCACTAAATGACATTCTTGGCCTTTATGTACCTTAGGCCATCCTTGTGAGGACAATTTTTTTTACCTTATGTCATCCCTTTTGAGGACTGAGGGAGTAATATTTTAACCAATACAGTTGTTGACCAAAATATATTTCTAAGAGAACATCTTCTCCAAGAATAATGTGCAACGGCTTTTTCATCTCTCATATGATATCCCATCCCAAAATGAAATCTCCAATTGGAAGCTAGTTTTAAAAGAAACTTTTAACATAATCAAAGTCCTACATCAAGGTTTCAAAACGTCCTATATCAAAATGTACTTAAATATAATGAGATATGATTGTTTAGTTTAGAATGTGTTTTTTTTGGTTTGGGGGGTCTTAGAAAGGTTAGTTGGACTTTTAATTTGGGGTGAAGCTGTGGAGTTCCTACTTGGTGAGATTGTGGTTTTAATACTTGCATTAAAATTTAAAAGCTTCTTTGCAAGTTGGTATTAGTCTATTAGACTAAAGATTGACTGACTGGATTTCTGTCTTCTTCAATGTTTAATTAGCTCATATTACGAGTTTAATTTATGCAGAGACACAAACGGCTGAAGAAAGTATTTGTTGTGCTTCATGAAGAATTAAAGGTTATCACTCAACCGATCAAATTTGCTAATATCCATATTCTATAATTCCCTCCATTTGAAAATATTCAATCAAAATTTGACTTTTTGAAGTCAATTTAACACATTTTTTCAAATTCCAATTTGAAAATATCTAAATTTGACTTTAAAAAGTCAAACTTGATCCTATGTTTTGGACTTGAGGGAGTATTTCTTGTGATGCTTAGAGCTGTTGAATGATTTGTTGTCTGTATCTGTTTATGTTCAGTGCTTGAAGGAGATGATTAAAGACTATGCGGAATCGTCGTATACAAAAGATTGATGCCTTTTCATGCTTGTACATGCAAAGTTGCGTGGGGTGAACCTTAATTCCTCCACTTACGCGAGGTGGGGATGGGGGTGGGGGGGAGGTGTTATATTTAAAACACGTCTATGCATCATTAAATGATGGCGGGAGTCCATTCTAAATGTATTCAGGGAAAGCCCCCTATTAAAAAGATTTGTCAGAATGTTTTCAAAGAAGAACTCAACTCTGGCCTTAACCAGAATGGAGCTGGAGGATATAACACACCTAACGCCTAAAGGAGGTTGGGAAGCATTTAAAGTGCCTTGGGGCGAAGGATCAAGAGGCAATTTTGTGATTAGGTCTTATATATATGTACATAAGTTGTACTAGTGTATCACTCTTTGGTTCCAATTTTTTTAATTTTTTTTTTTGGTAATTTCACTTGACAGCAGTTTTTCCCCTGATGGTTAACAGTTGATTTATCTTTGCTACATATGTGATCTGCATGTGTATGCATTTGAATTAACACAGCTGACTGATATTAAGATCCGAAGTGGATCGATCTCCAGAGTTACCATTGAAATACTATAAATTTGGAATCAGTTTTGTTTTGGATTATGGCCTACTTTAAAATTTGTCAGTGTATGTACAAGAGCGATGTTACAATTGTAACATCCCATTAAAATAAGAGTAAATTAGTTTAATATAAATATTATATAATAATTTTAGGATTAATTACATATATTAGTACATTTATGAAAGTAATTACAAAAATTATACACTCATAAAATAATTACAAAAGTAAAACATTTTATCATTTTTATTATTAATTTTAATACAATTAAAGGTCCTTAAATTAAGGGATAATTATTAATGGGCAGTTTCCTTAATTTAGGGGATCATTATCTGGTGGTTTTTTATTTCAAACGCATGATATTTCTCTCTCTAAAATCTTCTTCTTCTTCTCCTTCTCCATAACTTTTGTTCTCGTATTTCTCTTTTCTTCTTCTTCTTCTTCTTCTTCATCACAGTTTGTTAGACAAATTGGTGGCGTAAATTAATTGTTTTTTAATTTACTTTTGTTGCACTTGTTAATCAACAAATCACACAGTCGAATACGCGACTTTCTCTCTCCAACTCTCTCTCCAACTGAAAGGATTCTGGTTTCTCTCTCTAAGGGCTGTTTCTAATTTCTGTTAATTCTTATTCTACTAATTAATTGTCAATATGATCATATATATACGCTATGTTTCTAACAGAATGGAGTATTGATTGTTTGGATTTGTGTTGTTTTTATGTTTTGTATAGAATGATTGATACAAGAAAGAAGGATGGAAAGAGGAAAAGAATAACAGATGGTGATTTTATTAAGGATTTGAAGAAATTTATTTGGGTTTGTGCAGTTGAATTCTGATTTTGATGTTCCTGTAGTTAAGACAGAAGTTCAAGTTCATAGCCAGAAGATATTTCCAACCCAAAATTTTTTAAAGGTGTGCTAATTTAAATTTTGTTATTGTTACTATCATATAACTGTTTGGTTACTTCTGCATTATATTTTGGTTACTGGTTTTTGTTGTACATGTTGTTTATGTATTGGTTACCATTAAAACATATTTTGGTTACTATCATATAAATGTTCGGTTACTTATTTAGTAAGTTTTTTGTTACTGTTAGTTTATGATTTGGATACCATTTTTGTTCCCTTTAGTTGGAATTTTGGGTACTATTTTGTGTTGTTCTGGTTACCATGTATTTGATGAGTATACATGGATTGACTAAATTGTGTTTGGTCTATATGTTGTTTATGTATTGGTTACCATTAAAATATATTTTGGTTACTAACATATAATTGTTTGGTTACTTCTTTAGTATGTTTTTTGTTACTGCTAGCTTATGATTTTTGGTTACCATTAAAATATATTTTGGTTACTAACATATAACTGTTTGGTTACTTCTTTAATATATTTTTTGTTACTGTTAGCTTATGATTTTTGGTTACCATGTATTTGCTTAGTATACATTGATGTATTATATTTTTTATAAATCCCTTCAAATATATTCTACAAGATTTATGTTATTTTCTACTTTCATTTCCACAAACACATCCTACATGGGCTCTCTATTCACTAATCCCAAGGTATTTCTCTTCCTCCCACAGGTTCATAATGCAGAAGTCTTTTCTAGAGAATGAGAGCAACCATGAAGAAGAAAGTAGCAGAAAACAAAAAGCTCAAGTTTCAAGAAGATTTGTACCAAATTTTGATTAGTTCAGTTATCGTTGTCTTGTCATTATGAATTATGTTTCGTACTTTGATTTTTGTTGGATATCCATAACCATTTGTTATGGTTTGTGAGTATGTAATGTTTATTGGAGCTTATGTTAATGAAATTACATATTTGATTATATAATCAATTATTTGACATTATTTGTTGGTTCGTATTAAGTTGTGTCTGATACATTAATATTAAAGGTGCAGTTTGGTAACCAAACATGTATAGAAGGGTAACTATTTTATTTTTTGGTTACCATTAAAACTTGTTCTGGTTACTATCATATAATTATGTGGTTACTGTTTTATTATGTTACATTATGGTTACTGTTATTTAATGGTTTTTGACTACTATTGTTGTACAATCAATGAGGTATTTTAGTTATTATTTATTGTATCTTTTAAGTTGTGTTAGATACATTGTTTGAGATGTACAGTTGGTAACCAAATATGTATATAAAGGTAACCAATTATTGTTTTGATAGTAACCAGAGAGTTACAATCTTGTTTCAGGACATATATCAATTGTGAAATGTACATGTCATAGTATAATTGGGTTTCCTAAACAAACAATATCACATTCATTACAGGATGCTGGATACACAGGTTGTTTTATGTTTTGGTTACCATTAAAACATATTATGGTTACTGTTATGTAACTATTTGGTTACTTATTTATTATATTTGTTTTACTGTTATTTAATTGTGTTTGACTACTATTATTGTACAATCAGTGAGGGATTTTAGTTATTATAAGGGTAACCATTTTAGTTTTTTGTTAGTAACCAAATAATTAAAAACTTATATCAGAACAATTATCAAGTGCTTAATGTACATGTGAGGGTTCCCATTTATCTAGCTGATGGATACTTTTAAATTACATAGTTATAAAAGTTATTTGAAAATGGTCTATGCCAGTTGGTAACTAAATATAAATATAGAGGTAACCATTTTATTTTAGATGGATAATCAAATTTACATAAAAATATTTCAGAACTGTTACCAATTGTTCAATGTATATGTTTACTTTATATTGATAACTCATGATGGAATCAAAAATTAAAATATTAATCAACATCAATTTTGGTTACTGTACACCATCAAAAATGTTACCAACCATGTGGTTAATAGTTACTAGCAGTAAACAATTATATATTCCTGTAAACAATTAAATTTGTTGTATTGGTTACTGTCAATAGCCATTGTCTAACAACTGAATAAACACTGTAAAGTAACCAAATTAATATTAGACAGTAACAAAATTACATAATTTTAGTAACCAGAAAATAAACCAAATTTTTACATGCAATTTTGAAGGCCTAAATGATGGAATTCGACCAAAAAACCCTGCAGTTCACCAGCAAAGCTGGTGACTTTTGATCGTTGACCCGTTTCCAATGAAATTAGGATCTAAAAATGCCAAAATCCGACACTCCAAACTTGACAGAAATTGTCAAATTGTCATTGCAACCAAATAAACATTATATTATAACCAATTAAATAGTATACAACAACCAATATATATAATCAGATTAGCAGTTGTATGAAGGTAACCAATGTATTCAATGAGTAACCACCAATATAAAAGAAACAATTATAAACTACAATAACATTATACAGTAACCAAATAAACACCTTACAGTATCTAAATACATATTAGTCAGTAACCAATATATATGGTAATATTACTGTTAGCTTATGGTCTGTAAAGTAACCAACTCAATGTCAGACAGTAACCAAACTACATAATGTTAGTAACCAGAACATGAACTGGGGGGGGGGTAATATTATGCAGTAACCATTGCAATTTTACACAGTAACCAAGTCAGCATTATATACTAACCAAATTCAGATTAGACAGTAACCAACAGTTGCAGGAACCAATATATATAGTAATATTACTGTTAGCTTATGGTCTGTAAAGTAACCACCAATATAAAAGAAACAATTATAAACCACAATAACATTATACATTAACCAAATAAACATCTTACAACATATAATACATATTAGACAGTAACCAATATATATGGTAATATTACTGTTAGCTTATGGTCTGTAAAGTAACCATCACAATGTCAAACAGTAACCAAACTACATAATGTTAGTAACCAGAACATGAACTGGGGTAACATTATGCAGTAACCATTGCAATTTTACACAGTAACCAAGTTAGTATTATATACTAACCAAATCCAGATTAGACAGTAACCAACAGTTGCAGGAAGGTAACCAATGTATTTAATAAGTAATCATTAATATAAAAAATATCAGTAGAATAATGTTTAAAATTATAAAGCAAGCATATAAACATTATACATCAACCAAATTAATAATAAACAGTAACCAAATCAATAATAAATAGTAGCCAATTTATATGTATTTAGTAACTAGAGTATAAAACATATTTTAAAATGCATTTTGCATTGAAAACATTCATTATTCTGACTTTGTGACCATTTAAAGAGTGAAAAAGTTGAGAAAGGTAACCAATAGACGAATACGTAGTAAACACGGGGTAACACTATGCATATAAATTGGAAACTCAAATACATCGGTATACAAAATTGTAACGAATCAACAATCAGTGCAGTACGATCAACAATCAGATCTTGAAGTTGTCGATCTTTTATGTTTTTCTTCGATTTTAGAGTTGCGTCGCGACAAGAGATTTCTTCTTCTCCGGTAGATACGTCGTTGATCTGTTCTTCTTCGATCTCAGAGTTGCTGTCGATCTCAGCGTGCCGTCGCGACAAAATTTTTCGTCTTCTCCGATCTCAGTATGTCGCGCCAGAAGATTTGGATTTCTCCAATATCAAAGTTGCGTTTTCTGTTCAAATGCTTAAATGTAGGAGCGTGTTCTGTTCAGTTGCTTGAATATAGGACTGATTTTATCAATTTTATATTGTGTTGTTTTATTTTTGTAATTATGTTGTGTGTGTTTTATTTTTGTAATTACTTTCTAATTGTTGTATATTAGTGTTAAGGACCCATAATTTTAACACTTTGTGTATACACTAAATATGTATAAAACTAAACTCATTTTAGCCTCTTGATGACCACTGAGCTTTACTAGCGACTTCCCATGGCCCGGTAAAGTAATGGGTTGGGCCGGGGTTGGTGAACTCAACATCAACTCAACTGGTGTTCCTTATAAAAGGCTAGTATGGTCATTTCAGCGACTCAATCGCCCCCGTTTTCTTCTCTTTTCTCCTCCTTTCCAACATTATTGCACTAGATTGTTCTAGTTGTTGAACTTGAAGAGAACTCGCATCTCTTCCATCCATGACAACGATGACGACTTCAAGCGTTAGTTCGATGGGATCAACACGTTGGTTGATGATATCTCCATCGAGATGTTTGAGATCTGTAGTAGTAGTAAAAGCGATGGGGGGAGGAGTGGGCAAGTACAAAGGGACGCAGATGAGAGAGAAAAAGCTGACGGATATGATAGAGAATAAAGTTATGGAAGCAAAGCAAGTTTGCGAGGGAGATCTAAGGAGCTCCGACGAGTGCAAGGTGGCCTGGGATGAGGTTGAAGAAGTAAGCCAGGCCATGGCCGATCTTCGGCTGAAGCTGGACAAAGATCAAGATCCTCTCGAGTCATTTTGTAAAGAGAATCCCGACACTGACGAATGCTCCGTCGACTCACTATGAATTCATTTTTATCGCTCTACTTGTCGATTGTATATGACCGAATGTTGGATTGTAATTGTTTAATTTTGTTTTATGTTGTTTGTTTATTACTCTCTACTTGTTGTTTGTTTATTACTCCCTCCTTTCATTATTAGTCGTTTAAGAATTTTTTTTTGGATATTTTATATATATGAAAAAATTAATCATTTTTATTTTGTTCTTAAAAAAATAAAATATTTAAGAGATGGACAGAGAAGAGTAATTAATTAGTGTACGAATAATATTGAAATTTTAAATTAATTATTAATTATTTTGTAATTATGTCTTAAACATTTATATAATGGAAAAGAAGTATTAATTATAAACTTGAAATTCCCGATCCCGAAACAGCAAACCGATCATCTTCCTCCCCGATCTTTCTCTCCCTTGTCTATACCATATCCCTTAAACCACTAACCCCAAATCGAATCTTAACCCTGCTCTACTCCAAAAATTGGAATTCTCAGTCCTCCATTAGAGTCGCAAATCGCAGTGAAATCCACCAAACGCGCCTGCATTGTCGGCGTTGCCTTTAATTATTACTATAAGCAAATATCACAAATGTCCAGTCGGTCAAAATTGGATTTTTTGGTATAATCATGACCGTAATGTTATAAATGATGTAATAAAAATCCTCATTGGTCCGTAGTACATTTGTGACGACCCCAAAATAGGTCCATTCCATCCAACCCATTCTGAGTCGCCAAATACACATGGTACAGAAACAACTACAACTTTTACAACCCATAAGCTGTGAGTTTGAACACAAACATTGTCATCTAGGCAATATTCACATGCAAATAAATCCCCATCATAATTATTGATACATAATTTTACAAAAAATGGTGAGGACTACTAAACAACTCTCTCTAGAACCTTCATTCCATACCCCGACTAGTACTCGCTACATTCTCGCCTCCTGAGAAGAAAAATGGAACAACAAGGAAAAGGGTGAGCTCAACTAGCCCAGTAAAGAATATTATGACTAAGATAATGTAAAACAAATTATCCTTAGTCTTCAACAGGGAAAAATCTGATAGAATACAATAGACAACAAGTTTTAGATCAACAACTGCAGCGGAAACAACAATTCATTAGAAGAGTTAAGTAGAGAATAGAATCTACTAACATCTATGAATTTAAAAGTCCATCATCAATATTTTATCCCTGTAACATCAATCAATATATATCTCAAATCAAATCAAATATTCATCTTTGCACTACAGGCCAAAGATATTCATCAGTCGGTCATGTTCATCTAAACACCTGTTCATCTTTGCACTACGGGCCAAAGATATTCATCAATTGTTCATGTTCATCTCAACACCTGTACATCTTTGCACTACAGGCCAAAGATATTCATAATAAAATCAACCATCTTTGCACTACAAGCCAAAGATATTCAGTAACACCATCATTTAGGACTGAGGATGATGAAAAATATTTTAAAGGAAACGAATCCAGTGAAACAAAATAACAAGTATTAAGGATTCGTACTTTAAACAATCTGAGTTCAAAATTACTTCATAAATAATCATACTGAAGTAAAATTCAAGAATGATCAAAACATGGATACAATCAAAGCTAGTATCCAGAATAGATATTTTAGACGAAAAGAAGAAATTTCATTTTTTTGTGAATAGTGTCGTATTCGTGAATAGTGTCGTATACGTGAATAGTATCGTATACGTGAATAGTAACTCTGACACCAAAAGATAGAAATTTCACAAAAAAAACATCTTCACGCTTCGTGAATAGTACTCGTGAATAGTAACTCATGAATAGTAACTCATGAATAGTAACCCCGAAATGAAAAAAATTCCAATTTTGATAAAAACTTCCAACCAATATTTCAGCATCATGATATTGAAGAAATAATATCATTTGAGAAGAAAATAACATCCCTTACCTCGAAAGACAGCACTTCTAGTTAAAACACCGGATATAGGCTATGACTTGAACTTGCACCGTATAGCAATACTCAAAGTATACTCAAAATACTCACAAGAATACGCTCGATAATATAGAGAGAGAAAACTTCAGTTTCTGGTGTGATTTTCAATTCTAACCTAAGCACCTATTTATAGGAAATTGCTTAGAACACCAATGCAGAAAATTTAATATAATAATAATATATTATATAAATATTCCTACGCCATCCTTTTAAGAACTGATTTCAGCCATCTTTGTTGCTCCACAATAATGACAAAAACAAAAAAAACGTTTTTGTTATTAAAAATAATTAAAACTTCCAAAAATCAATTATTTCGGAGCTTCGGAACTTCAATAATTCATAATAAATAGCCCTTTTGTCAGAAAATTCGAATCTCGCGAGTTTTTATAGGAAATTCAATTCTGCACAACTTTGCAGAATGAAGTTTTTCCAAATTCCAAACAGAAATTGACCGAAATCCACAAACGGACGATTTTACAGGCTATAATCAAATTTCAGTCAATAAATAGGATCCACCGACACATAAAACATGCTTTAAATATTTTTGGTAACAAAAATACTCCTCCTCCACATATACTCATATACCCCACATTCATCGTAAAAATATCACCGTTAATATATTATTAAAATAATATATTTAAATGAATTATTTTATCAGAAAAAGATAAAATATTAATTTTCAACAATTGTCACAATAAAAATTTTCTCCATCTATATCCACATAAAATCAATATTTTCCTCATCATATAAATCAATAATTTAATTATTCACAAATAATATTACAGAATCACAGTACTAGCAACCAGGCCGTTCCCAGGAAAGAGGGGGCTTTCCAATAAGAATTTCTCCTTACTGGCGCGCAATTAGGTGACCAAACCTCTCCTTAGACAGAACTTTCTAGACATTGCCAATAATGTTATCAAATAATATTATTCAGATAATATGAATTATTGCTTCGATAATGAAAAATACTGTGTAGTGACAATTATTGAAACAACAGTAATATAAAATATCAATGCAGCAATTATTGAATCAATAACATAAAATACTGAACAGTAATTACTGTAACAATTATTGGGTAGTGCCTTCTTACGTAAGAATCAATAATTGGTGCAATACTGTGTGCTACTGTGCAACAACGCGTATTACTTTACTTTACCCACCGGGTATTCCAACAGTGTTAACGGTAACAACTAGAACCTTCATCCCACACCCCGACTAGAACTCGCTAAATTCTCGCCTCCTGAGAAGAAAAATGGAACAAAAAAGAAAAGAGTGTGCCGGTGCTGGTGCTGATGTCTTTCAGTCATTGTTGAATCTCCTCTTTTTGAAATTTTCACTTGACTCACCTCTCCTATTGTCATGGCCACGATGACCACCCGAGTGGTTACCGCTTTTGTCTGTATTCTTCCCTCCTCGCAGATTATCATCGCTCCAATGACTGCTGTCACCGGTATGACCCTGATTGTGGTCCCTCGGTTGAACATACTTGTTATCACGCTCTAATAATTGAGCCTTGTTTACAACATCTGAATATAAAGAAAATTTATGAGAGATAAGATATTGTCGAATCTCGGGTTTTAGACATCTCAGAAACATCCGCATCATACGTTCCTCATTTTCTACGAAATGAGGTGCAAACCTGGATAACTCCGCGAACTTCGCCTCGTACTGGGACACCGTCATGTTATTTTGTTCCAGTCTAATAAACTCTACCTCCTTCATATGACGAATACTTTCAGGAAAGTACTTGTCATTAAACAATTTCTGAAATCTTTCCCAAGACATGTTGAGTGCGGCTGAATGGGTACGCTTCATAGACTCCCACCAATAATCTGCCTCACCACATAACATAAAGGTGGCGAATGGAACCTTCTGTTCCTTCGTGCAGCCCAGGACATCGAATATCTTGGTAATTTGCTTAACCCGCGTTTCCGCCTTTATTGAATCGGGCTTTCCCCAGAAATCTGGTGGTCCCAACTCCTTAAACTGCTTGGCTGTGACAGACCGCGCGTTGCCATCATTTCCACCCGTATTTTGTACATGAGTCTCCTTCTTCTGATTTTGCATGAACTGCAAAAAGCTTCTAAAGATCGCATCATTCATCATTTGCTCGGTAGTGTTGTTTACAGGAGGAATATTTCCTTCCTGTTGCACATCCTCTTGGTTGGTAATCAAAGGTTGTTCCACAGTCTCATAGACTCCATTGTTAACGTTCTCAGCTGCCATTTTTAAAAACTGTCCTAAAATAGGGGTTAATTAAACAAATTAATATATCACATAATATCCCTATATTATGACCGACCAACAAATAAGCTTAGGTAGGACACACTAGCGAAGGATTTACTCATCTCTCCTCTCCTAGTTCTATTCCCCGATCTCCGCCAGAGACCATATCCATAAGCTCTGATACCAACTGTGACGCCCCCAAATTAGTTATACAACACCCATTTTGAGTCGCCAAATACATGGTACAGAAAGAAAACTACAACTTCATTATTACAATTATCGTGCAAAATACGACAACACATACTGTGAGTTTAAATACAATATTGTCTTCTAGACAATATCCTTACCTAAATAAAGTGCTCATTACAATCATTGATGCACTATTCTACAAAATAGTGAGGACTACTAAAACAACTATCTTGAATCATCACTCCTTACCCCGACTAGTTCCTACTAAATTCTCACCTCCTGAGAAGAAAAATAAAACAAAAAGGAAAAGAGTGAGCTCAACTAGCCCAGTAAAGAATATTATGACTAATATAATATACAACAAATTATCATTAGTCTTCAACAGGAAAAAATCTGATAGAATACAATAGACAACAAGTTTTAGATCAACAACTGCAGCGGAAACAACAATTCATTAGAAGAGTTAAGTAGAGAATGAAATCTACTATCATCTATGAATTTAAAAGTCCAACATTAATATTTTATCCCTGTAACATCAATTAATATACATCTTGCATCAAATATTCATCTTTGCACTATGGGCCAAAGATATTCATCACCAGTTGGTCATGTTCATCTCAACACCTGTTCATCTTTGCACTACGGGCCAAAAATATTCATCAGGTAATCATTCATCTTTGCACTGCAGGCCAAAGATATTCATCAAGTATCACCATTAAGGACTGAGGATGATGAAAAACATTGTAGAGAACGAATCCAGTAAGACAGAAGGACAAAGATTCGTATTTCGGTTTATCCAAATTCAATAATACTCCATAATAACCAAGTGTGAAGTAGAATAAAGATCAAAACATGGATACAATCAAGGATAGTAACCATAAAAGACATCTAGGACGAAAAGAGAAAATTTTATTTTTCGGTGAATAGGGCACCGTATACGTGAATAGTGCCGTATACATGAATAGTAACCCCGACACAAAAGTTTCAAATTTGATTAAAAAGTTCAAACCAATATTTTGGCATAGTGATATTGAAGAAAATAATATCATTTAAGAAGAAAATAACATCCATTGCCTCAAAGAAATAGTACTTCGGAATGAAACGCCGGATATGATGCTGAATGAAACTTGTACTGAATAGCAACTCTCAAAGTATCTAAATACTCATAAAATACGCTCGATAATATAGAGAGAGAAAAAGAGAAATGCTTATGTTTCTTGTGTGATTTTCAATTCTAACTTAGCCCTCTATTTATAGGAAAATGTTAGCCCGCCAAAGCAGACTCGGCCTACTACCTGATGACTTTACCTGCTACTATTGCCACCTACCACATTTGAAATAAAATTCAGTATATTTTTTCACCAACCACAAGTGGGGCACACTCAATTTTAGAATTTTCCACCAAAATCAATTATAACCCTAATTTCTGAATCAGACACTTCTTAAAATTTATAACAAATTATTCGTTCATTTTTAACGATTTAAAATTTGTGGACATATACTCAACTTATATATGTATAACATATCCAAAAATTACAACAATCCAACGGTCAGATTAAAAATTATAACTCATGCAATATATCGTAAAAATACTGATAAAATACCTCAACATTAAATCCTTCAATTATAACCACATAAAATAAATAAATCCATCATTTATATCCACATCAAATAAATATTTTCTTATCATATAATCAATAATTAATTATTCACGAATAATATTGCAGAATCACAATTATGACATCCAAGCTATTATCAGGAAAGAGGGGGCTTTCCAATAAGAATTTCTCCTTACTGGCGCGCAATTAGTTAACAAAACCTCTCCTTATACAGAACTTTCTAGACATTTTCAATAATGTTATCTAATAATATTATTCAAATAATATGAATTATTGATCTGATAATGAAAAATATTGTACAATAACAATTATTGAAACAACAATAATATAAAATATCAACGCAGTAATTATTGAATCAATAAAATAAAATATTAAAAAGTAATTACTGTAACAATTATTAAGTAGTGTCTTCTTACGTAAGAATCAATAATTCAAAAATATCGTGCAATACCGTGTGCTACTGTGTAACCACGCGTATTACTGTATTTTAACCACCGGGTATTCCAACAGTGTTAACGGTAACAACTACACCGTTATTTATAAAAATTCAAACTTGTGATTTTCTTCATTCGACAGTTATTCTGTTATGAGGCCCACGAATGGATGCGCCGTCGTACGAATATTCCCCGACCACAAGAATATTCCACGACCAAACGAATATTCTCTGACAAAAAATAAATATTTTATAACCACTTATTTATTTTGTAAAATTTGCACATTTCACCCATAACCAAAGTATTATATCAAATTAACTCCTTATTATTTCAAGATAATAAATAGAGAAAAATTAATTTTTATTCACAATAAGATGGGGTCTTACAACGGGCCAAAGATATTCATCAAAAAATCATTAATCTTTGCACTACATGCCAAATATATTCAGTAAAATCATTATTTAGGACTAAAGATGATGAAAAATATTTTAAAGAAAACGAATCCAGTGAAATAAAAGAACAAATATTAAGGATTCGTACTTTAAACAATCTGAGTTCAAAAATACTTCATAAATAATCATAGTAAAGTGAAATTCAAGAATGATCAAAGCATGAATACAATCAAAACTAGTATCCATAATAGATATTTTGGACAAAAAATAAAAATTTAATTTTTTTATAAATAGTGTCATATTCGTGAATAGTACCGTATACGTAAATAGTGCCGTATACGTGAATAGTAACCCCGACACTAAAAGACAAGAATTTTACAATAAAAATACTATCAATATTTTGGCATAATAATATTAGAAGAAATAATATCATTTTAAAAAAATAACATCTCTTACCTCGAAAAGAATAGTACTTCTGGCTGGAATATAAAATATAACGCTGAAGGAACTTGCACCATATAACAACACTCAAAATATCAAAATACTCACAAAAATATGCTCGATAATATAGAGAGAGAAAACTTCAGTTTCTGATATGATTTTCAATTCTAACCTAAGCACCCTATTTATAGAAAAATGCTAAAAACACCAAAGCAGAAAATTTAATAAAATAATATTATTTATTAAAATTTTCTTACGCCTACTTTTGAATATCTGAATTCAGCCATTAACATGTGCAAGTGGGGCCTACCAAAGTGTAAAAAATGTTTTTATTAAAAAAATATTTAAAACTTCAAAAATCAATTATTTTAGAACTTCGGAACTTCGGAACTTCAATAATTTATAATAAATAGCCCTTTTATCAAAAAATTCAAACCTTATGTCTTTTCCATAGAAAATTCCATTCTCTACAACTTTGTAAGTTTAAGTTTTTCTAAATTCCAAATAGAAATTGACCAAAATCCACAAATGAGCGATTTTACAGGCTAAAATCAAATTTCAGTCAAGAAATAGGGTCCACAAACATGAAAAACATGTTTTAAATATTTTTAGTAACAAAAATACTCCTTCTCCTCATATACTCATATATCCCATATTCATTGTAAAAATATCACCATTATTATATTAATATAATAATATTTTTAAATGAATTATTTTATCGAAAAAGATAAAATATCAATTTTCAACAATTGTCACATTAAAAATTTTCTCCATCTATATCCACATAAAATGAATATTTTTCTTATCATATAAATTAATAATTAATTATTCACAAATAATATTACAGAATCACAATATCGACAATCAGGCCGTTCCAAGGAAAGAAGGGGCTTTCCAATAAGGATTTCTCCTTACTGGCGCATAATTAGGTGACCAAACCTCTTCTTAGACAGAACTTTCTAGACATTGCCAATAATGTTATCTAATAATATTATTCAAATAATATGAATTATTGATCTAATAATAGAAAATACTGTGTAATGATAATTATTGAAACAACAATAATATAAAATATCAACGCAACAATTATTGAATCAATAAAATAAAATATTGAACAGTAACTACTGTATCAATTATTGAGTAGTGTCTTCTTACGTAAGAATCAATAATTGGTGCAATACCGTGTTCTACTGTGTTTTAAACACCGGGTATTCCAACAATATTAACGGTAACAACTACGTTGTTATATATGAACAACTTATACTTGTCGTTTTCTTCATCAAATCGCTTTTCGTTATGGGGCCCACACAAGGCTGCGCCGTCGTACGAATATTTTCCGACTGTAAGAATATTCCACGATCAAACGAATATTCTCCGATAAAAATGAATATCTTATAACCACTTGTTTATTTAAAATATTTGCGCATTTTACCCATAACTAACCACATTAATCAAATCAACCCTTACTAGTTCAGAATAATAAATAGAGAAAATTTAATTTTATTTATAATAAGTTGGGGTCTTACAGACATACTTTTGTAAAATTTATGAGATTTTAATGACTTTCAAAGACTTTAAAAACTTTTTTAAAATGACTTTTATAGACTCTATGAAATAAGTAACAGACTTTTATAAACTTTTTATCAAAACTGTGATAGACTTTTGTATATTTCTAATATATCTTGCAACTTATATTAATTGTTAATTAGCTCATGTGTACAACATCTCCCTCTTTTTTATGAACTATAGTAAATCTCATTATATTATTGTGGTATGAGATTTTATATATGTTGAAAGCGTTCATATTATTCTACTTATTTCATAATACATTTGGATGCTCGGATACCAATAAAACTTTAGAAACTACAGACGCAATACAAAAATTAAGCTTACTTTTCATTGAGCTATATACTTTATGCATATGCGTACGCTTATTTGGAATTATTATTTTTCATTATAGTATACAAAAGTTGTCATCAATACTTATTTACGTAACTAACAATTAAAAAATTAATATAAATATTTGCAATACATATCGATTTCCATTCAAATATTTAAATATTACCTCGTCTTAGTATCAAAATTTGTAAATAAAAATAATATATACTTGTTTCATGTATATTTTAAAATAGCTAGTTATTTTTTAAATAAAAAAATACTTTTTTTATTTATATTCTTTTTAATAAATTTTTAGTTTAGTAATGTAACATATAATAAAATTATGATAAAAAGCTTGAAGAACTTATATATTTTATACAACTATATATTACTATAAAGTATGTACTCCTATATAAATTACTTTTCCTCTCTCTCACTTTATTTTTGAAATAATAACGTGTGTTTATTATTAAATAACAAATAAATTCAAAATTTAAAAATTTTGAATTTTGTACGTTGATTACAAAAATAAATTAAATATTTTATTTTTGTGAGTACAGCAGAAGTATTAATTATTTTAGATTATAAAGTAATTAGAAATATTGGATTCATGTGAAATAATTAGAAATATTGGATTCATGTGAATTGTATTTTAAATTTATTTAATTTATTATGATGAGATATGAAATTTTTAGAGATGAGGTCAGACTTTGGATATGGATTGATAATTATAATTCTTATTCTAAAGTATGTCAAACTCTACCATTTAATAAAAATCTGAAAAGTCTATGACTTTTTGAATACCAAAATACTTTTATAGACTTTGTAAAAAATTTAATTCAATACCATCTAACTTTTAAATATATTAAAAAAATTATAATTGAATACCACTAAACTTTTATAAACTCTTTAAATATCTTGATTGAATACAAGCGAATTTTAAAATTTTTTAAAAATCTTTAAAAAATTTAATTGAATATACTCCTTTTAGTCTCGTCTTCGTTCATTTCTCTCTCTCTGTCCTCTATCTCCTACATCTATCCTCTGAAATTGATTTTTTTTTCTAGGGTAACTTATCTTCATTTGCTCTCTTTTTCAATTTGGTAAGACATCTAATGTCAGACCTGAATGATATGTGGTGATTTTGGTGCTCAATCAATTTTGATTTTGGATATATGAGTTTTGACAGTAATCGCTCGTTATTTGGTAATAGGTTGATCATGATTCATGTGATTAACTTAATCTGCATCTGATTTTTAAAAATATATTGTATTATATTAAATTAAATGTGTTTGCCATTTATATAAGGCTCACTACCTGTTTGTGGAAATGCTCAAGTGCGTTGCAGCAGTGGGTTTTCCACTTCATGAACTCTCAGAATTATGCCTATTGGCATCAATAAGAATTATGCCTATTGGCATCTATAAGAAGATTAAAAGCACAACAATTGGTGTAGGTTTTTGAACTTAACGGCCCTCATGGAAGATCACTGGACTTAGAAGCTTGTTTCTTGGTAATGGCTCACAATGTATTCTTGGCACCATGTATGAGAACACATTGTTATTTGTGAATAATTGGCACTTTCTGGGTCTTACTTTTGATTATTAATTCTTGGTGGGCTATGAGAATTTGAATTTAAATTGTTTAGAATCTAAAGATTGAATCTTTTAATTGTAATTTGATAATGGATATTTCTTGAATGTACAGGGGAGTATTGTGGAGTATTATATTTGTCTTATTGGTTTGATTCATCGGTATTAATTAAAGGAAAAGAGGGCTGTTGTTTCCTGCAACAGAGATTTCCATGATCATTCAAATTGATTATATTATATTTGCAAAAGTTATGCAAATATAGATGGTTTGAACTCGGAAATTTTGTGAACATAATTCATCAGTGAATTAGCAGAATGACAGTTGAGAACGTTAAAAAGAAGAATGTTTTGGTGGGAATTGGAATCGATGAACATACAAGAGAATAACTTGATTGGGCTCTTGTGAAACTTCTTTATATTAGTTGAGTTCTTATTATAAGATTCATTTAGTTTCTTAATTTGGATTATAATTTCAGATTCAAAGCTTAAGGTCTCATTGAATGGTTATCTAGATGATTATGAAGGGTTATGCAATGAAAAACATGTGTGTTTATATGAAAGATAGTCATTTATTCACACTTTGACGAAAAGTAGAATTATAATCTGATTTTTTGTGTTTGGATATCAGGTAGATCTTATTGGAGAGGTCTTAAAAGGATGCTTAATCCGAAAAGTTCTGGACAGGGAGGTAAAAAGTCGAGCAGCCGTGGTTGTAGTTCTGGATAGGGTAAGAAGAGCTAGAAGAATGTTCCACTTTAGTATTTCTTCATATAAATTCTCTGTACTTTGCTTTAACATTTCAGCTGTTAGGCATCTCTTGCCAAGTACTGCGCAAAGAAACAGCTTCTAAATTTATTTAACTACTGAAGTGCTGGCAATCATCAAGCCCCAACTCAAATGCCATTTGAGTTGGGGCGAAAAATGAACCAATGGAAGGCACTATCACAACTATTAGCAGTTCGAATGAGTGGACAATTTTTAGAAACAATCTTGCCGAAAAGATTTTTAATGAGTGAAAAAATATAAATAATTGAGTAAGTCTTTAAGTATAATTTCTTAGATTTTTAACTTTTTAATAATTGTACTTTGTGGTTTTTTTATTATCCTTGTTATAAACTGTTATTATATTATGTTCAGGATTTTAAATTTAGAGCCATGTGCTCGAGATTTTAGTGAAGATGTTTTTTAGTTCTATTTGATTTAATTTTTCATTAATTATATAAGTTTGTAATATATAAAAAAAATATTTCACATTTCATTCATAATGTACTTTATGTAAACCAAATATAAGATAGAATGATAATTCTATTCGTGATCCAAAAACCAAACATAAAAATGGGAATAACAACAATTCCATTCCTGAAGTCATTCTATTCTTTAAGTCATTCCATCAGTACCGGCCCTGGGCTAAAGCTCCAGGTGCCCGGGCTTTAGGCCCAAAATTTTTTAGGACTCCCTTAAATATTATATTCATTTTATTACTTAAATAGAATACTTCAATATTAAAACAAATAATCAATCTGTAATATTCTACATATACTGATTATTATAATATTCTACATATTTAAAGCATATAATTTGTACAAAATAATTTAATTATTATGTACCTGGGGGTTCATCATCAGATTCAATTTTTTTGATTTTTTTAATTGTTTGGGAATAGTGTTAGACTCTTAATAAAGGAGGTCCTATTTGATAATTACTTTTTTGACTTAGTGATAATGTGATATCTAAATGATGCTTTGGAAATATTGAAATAGTTGGTTATTATATTTGATATTCTTTCGTATTGATGCTCTTTTGTTCAGAAAAAGTTCTTCCTTTTTTTATGCCCGTCTTAATAACAATTCGCAAAATGCCTATTTTTTTGTTGTCTGCTTTAGCCCTTCAAAACTCAGGGCCGACCCTGCATTCCATTCCATACATGCCAAGGAATGAGAACTAAACACATCATAAAAGTTATTTTTCTTTCATTTCTAAATAGGTGGGTTTATTTCATTCCTAGGCCAACTTCATTCCCCTATTCTCTTCGCTAACATCATTTCTTTTTTTTTTTACTACTTTTTTTTATGTTACTTCATTTTCCTTATAAAAACGTTATGTTTATGTTTATTTTGAATTATTTTTTTTGGTATTATTTTTAGATTAATATTTTTTTGACTAATATTAGAGTCAAAAAAATATGTTTATAAAAATATTCATATTCTATTTTTATTAGAAAAATACATACTAATTTTTATTTTATTAGTAAAAAACATGCTTGTATTTGCAAAAATTAAAAAAAATGTTAAAAATATGTATTTTTTCTTGTAAAAATAGAATATGAATATTAGTATTCATATAATTAAATTTTACTAAAATACATACTATAAATAGTAACGTTTAGTAATATTTTTGTAAAAAATATTACATATTGTATTAATGTTTTTTGTAATTTTTGTAAATATTGTATCTAGTATTTAATTTTTACTAAATACATACTAAACAATTAACGTTTTTAGGTATTTACAAAAATATACACACCGTAAAAAAAATTACAAAAATAGAATATGAATATTAAAAAATCTGCAAAAATAGAATATAAATACTAATGTTCTTTGTAAATATTGTATTAACGTTTTTTGTAAATATTTTATTAACGTTTTTTGTAATTTTTGTAAATATTGTATCTAGTATTTAAATTTTACTAAATACATACTAAACAATTAACGTTTTTAGGTATTTACAAAAATATACATATTGTAAAAAAAATTGCAAAAATAGAATATAAATATTAACGTTTTTTGTAATATATATACTGTATTTAGTAAAAAAGTAACATTTTCATAAATTATATTATGTATTTTTCTTATAAAAATAGAATATGAATATTATTATTCATATGATTATTTTTTACTCAATATATACTATAAAAACATGTTTGGTTAATGTTTATATTTTTATTTTTATAAATACATACTAAAATATTCGAATTGCACCCTTCTGTTAAAAAAAATTAATTGACGTTAAAATTTTGCTACGTGAGAGTATAAAGAAATAAAAACATCAAAAACTATATGCAATTATAATATATATATATATATATATATATAAATATTATAAATAAATATGAGAAATGATATATGATGCAATAAAAATATTATGATTTATGTATTCACTTATTGCTTATATATATTTATGCTTATTTACATAATACTCTCTGTTTTTAAAAAATTAAAAAATATAAATAAAGTATAATTTTCACACAAATTAAAAAAATAAAAGTAAAAAAATAGAATAAAAGAATTTCAAATGTATACTTAATGACCTTGCAATATTATTTTTCATTCATTTTATAAGTTTGTAGTATATAAAAAACGAAAAAAATTATTTCACATTCCATTCATAATGTAATTCATATAAACTAAACATCTTAAATAAAATAATGATTTTATTCATGAAGGAATGAATGGAGAAACCAAACATAAAAAACGAGAATGACCATTTCATTCCGATTCCATTCCGGGACTCCAACCACTTTGGATTAGATAGGAATTACTATGATACAATTATTATAAAGAAATCTTAACATCTACTATATATTATGTATAATGACATTTTCTTTAATAAACTTACAAATAGAATTAAAATAAATAAAATGTCGCTAGTTGGAATTACACTTAAAATAATATTTTTTTATAAATCTTTTAGAATAAATATTATATATTTTTTTAAAAATTACTTAAAAATAAAATAAAAAATATCGCTCATGATACTACCGGTACTGAAAGCTGAAGCTGAAAGGGTTTGTAATTTGTCGACCGTCTTGAAGAATGGGAAGGCGGATATTGAACGAGGCGTTGAGGAAGCTCGTGAATGCGGAAAAGAGAGGATTCGCCTCCACTCAACTTCAGCCCGTCTCTAATGTCACTTCTTCTTTCCTCCAAATCATGAAGCATAGAGGTAGGTACATACACGCGCAGATGCAAAACCCTAAAATACTCTTCAATTTTTGATTTTATCATTTTAAGCTGTATTGGAATAAAAATTTGCATATTCATTTAGTGTTTCAGTTAATGTTCTGGATAAGATTGCGTTTTTTCAAATTTAACAATGGTAATCAAATATTGTGAAGGTTTATTTATAAACTTGTTAGTAGTCATGGCTTTTCCGATTATTGTAATTATGATACGATGAAAAAGATGACAACTGTTTTCTTATTTACTTTTTGCATTTGATTTACGTCAAAGCTAGAGACCAGTGGTAGTGGAGAAGATTGTTTAGGCTCAAATATTGTCCCAGGGTTGTGATTTGATTATAGATCCTTGAAAAAATTATGTGAATATTATTCGTGGTCAATAATTAACATTGATTGAAATTTCACTATTTTTAACCATCATTCATGATTGATCCAGCCTCCAAGCCTCTATATTTTATTTTGGTTATTGTTGTTGATAAGGTTCTTCAAAACTCTGTTAGACTACAAATTTGATAGACAAGATGTTCTAGATGGACGTGGAACAGTAGTCTCTCATCTTGTTAGTTGATTGCAGAAATTGGTGTTACTAAGTGCCAGTTATTTTGTAACGGGGGACATTTAGCTAAGGAGTTTAAAAACCATTACCTGCCCCAGTCATTAATTTGTATTATTCCGTCACATTTTTGTCATTTTGACAAGGATTGGTGTTTGTCAATGAAGACTGCTGTAGCACCTTTACTTCTATAACAGTTAACTATTTAAACAAATATAACAAGTATGCAATGAACCATAGTCAATCAATTTCTGTCCTTCATAAAGAATGGTTAGTCATGTATTTGTGTTTTTTTTGGCATTATTTAGAAAAATCTATAATCATCAGAGGAATGAGCAGTCCTATATATATTTGCGACTTGAAAGTGAACTTAAATATGATTTTCAAAAATGTTCCTAACTCATTGATATGCTTTACAGGCTACATTAAAGATTTTCAAGTACATGATCCCCACAGGGTTGGAAGAATTTCTGTTGGTCTGCAAGGCAGGGTTAAAGATTGTCGGGTTCTGACTTATCGACAAGACATCAAAGCTCGAGATATTGAGAATTATAGATTGCGCACCCTTCCGACACGTCAGGTCTTATACATTTCCATTATCTTTGTTAACAGGTTACACTGTATGAGAACACTGAATCAACAGTGTATGAGTATAGAAGAACCATTTTTCCAATAAAGTAGAGCACAACTTCAAGTGACAATGTTACATTAAAGCTTAAACCTCTAAACATTACATTCATGAGAATTAGTGTTTATATTTATGTCTTAATGATATCAAAAATTGACATGTTTAGTCAATTTATAATGTTATTGAATCACCCGAGCGCATGCGCACACACACACACACACACACACACACAAACATACATATGGATAGAAGAGAGTACTATAAATGCATGAGAAATTAGATAGACTGGCGCAATGATTTGGCAATTGGCATTTTAAGACATGGGGTTGTTGGAGATCTTTGTCAGATAGACAGAGATCTTCAAAAGAGACTGCAGAGAAATAAGATGAGGACTTTGCTTCTATTTATGTACATGTACGATATATGCACTTTGGATGTACAGTTTAGCAATTAGCAGTGTTGCTGAACCTGGACTGAACAGGAGGGTTTCTGAATAATGACAATTCCTTGTTAGTTATGTTCTTGGGATTTGTTAAGGCCTTGTGAAATGTGTTTGATCTGTTCAATCTATAATTCTTCTTCAAGCATTAATTTCTATCACTCTTCATTCGCCTTTGCAGACCCCTAATTATTAATTATTGTGACTTGGCATCGTAGGTATTGCTCATTATTCTCCACTTTGTAAAGTATTTCATGTACATTGATCCTTTGACATGGAACTGTCATTGAGTAGCAAGAGACAACTCGCAATTTATCAGATTATAATCAACATGCCTTGAGCAGTGTCAAGTACATGGTTGAGTGTCTGTATGTATGACACTGACATAATGTATTTATCTTTTAGTAAAATAGGAAAGGGACATTTAATTCATGAAGAATTAAGAGATCATAGCTTCATTTTGAAAGAGAAGCTTCTCTTTTGTTTTTTGGTCTAAATTTTGTTGTATGTAAACACATATTTCCCACAAAGAGAGAAGAAACAAAGATAATAATTGGGATTGATCGACTGCTACTGAATTTGTTTTCCTTTTTCTTGTGCAGTGGGGCTATGTTGTGATTTCAACACCCAATGGGGTTTTGGATCATGAAGAAGCAATCCGACAAAATGTGGGTGGTCAGGTTCTTGGGTTCTTTTATTGAGTTTTGGTTGGATCGTTCCAAAAAATGAAGCACTTCTCATTTTGTGTTGAACAATGTATACTCTGTGTTGGCAGCAAGGGGACATATAGTTTTTACTACAAAATTCAGAAACCCCTTTTGTAGTAGACTTGAATAAGGTTTCAGCTGTTTATGCCACCAGAGGCATGACATGTAGAGATTTTGGATTCTAGTTCATTGTGTTATATATACACACACACACTATATAATAGAGCAAATATGCTAAAGCATGTGTTCTCTTGTCACAAGCACTGATTTCTCATTGTCTTGCCCAATCGAAGAATCAAAATTTACTACAAGGGGGAGGGCCCATATTTATTAATATTATCACCAACAATCCATAGCTTTCATTGTTTCATTCCTTTTATTTTATTTTCCAACGCGGTCCTGTAAATGTTAATTTCCCGGGTATAGCATAAACAAGTGTAAAAATCCAGTTCTCATACTTTACTTATTAATGCAAGTCTCAAGCTTAATAATATTCACATACTTGACTGACGACTTTGCTTATGCATAAATTATGCAAGAGGGTTAAACATATCTGAATATACTATCAATGTAACACGAGTTACAATGTATATACAGAACAATTTAAACACTACAATGCATAAAAATCATTGACCCGGCCTCAAATAATAATTTATGGAAATTTGTAATAAGATTGGGGGCACTTTTGGAAATTAAAAAAGAGGAGTAACTCTTGTGTCTTGAGTGGTCTGTCCGACTGTCTCAATTGCACGAGTAAAGTAAGCAGTGACTAGTGATTGTACTGTGTGCGGGTTGGGACTTGTTTTTACGTTGTTTGATTCAACGACGGAACAATTTCGAGCGAAAAAGGGAAAGAGAATACGAGAAATACAGTAAGTAAGCCGCAGCTATGGTTTTGCCGATACGCGAATTCTACTGTAAATCATTTTATGGAGGCGTAATTCGCTTTTCTTTTTTTTTCTTTGTTCTTTTTTAATTGGTTCAAGTCTTGCAAACAGAGAAGTCATGGCTACCGAATAAATTTAGCTTTTATTCTGTCTTGTATAGGTAAAGGTGAAATTTTTCCTTCAGAAGTCCTAATAAATTACGGATTTGTGGTTTAGTTATATGAGATACGTTCGTGTTCAGCGGAACAATTTTGAGTTTAATTGGGTGTTTGTGTATGCAGAGAGGGAAGGAGCATAAGGTGTTCGATAAATTGTGATGCTGAATGTTGGTTCCGGTTGGTGGGTTAGGGATGAATTCCACAATGGATGATATAAACCTAATTCAGCAGGCACAAAGACATCATCATTTAGTGGTTAGGGAGCTAGGAGAAGAGATTGATTTGGAAATTGGGCCGGTTGACGATGACCCTTCATTTGCGCACACCCCACTTATTGGTGTTGTTCCACCACGGGAATCTTCCGCAGATGAGCATGATGAGAGCAAGCAGATGTTATTGGTGTCTCATGTTCCCAGCGATGATCAGGATTTATCTAGGAGCCAACCCATGAAAAGGAAAAAGAAGGTTGTGAAAAGATGGAGAGAGGAATGGGCTGATACATATAAGTGGGCGTATGTCGATGTGAAGGAAGGGACGGCGAGGATTTTCTGCTCTATTTGTAGAGAGTATGGTAGGAAGCACAGGAGGAACCCTTACGGGAATGAAGGTAGTAGGAATATGCAGATGAGTGCTTTGGAAGAGCACAACAACAGTTTGCTGCACAAAGAGGCTCTTCGTCTCCAGATGGCTTCTAAAGATAAGGTCATTGCTGATAAACCCATATTCGGAAAAGGTTAGCCCCTGTTTATATTATGTTATTTTTGTAATTGAACAACAAATAAGTACTTGAACGGAAACATCCATGTGCTCACCTGTGGTTATTAAATTTTGCTGTTGTATGATGCTATGCCATTGTAGCATTGTGGTCCTCTGCTATAATATTTTATAATTTTTTTTGTTTGAGTGTAAATAAATTCCATCAACTTAATTAAATAAGGGGCAAATAAAGCCAAGTTGTTTTAGCACGACTACAGAAGTTTAAAAATGACGTGCAAAAAGTGGTTGCGGAGTCAGGAGTTTGATTCTCATTGGTTTCTCGTAAGAATTAGGTAGTCATTTGTGGTGTTAATTATGGTCCATTACCCATTTTATCCAAGTTTCCCCGGATACCTATCTTTATATGAAAAATAAAATGGACATAAATATAATCAATGAATAAGTTGTTGTTTTTTTAATTTCTTTCACATGAATGCTTATTTAAAGGGTTTCTGGTTATATTATATAATTTGCAACACTCTTTTTCGTAATTTTACTTTTTATTTGGCTTCTCCGGGGATGAACATTGTAAAAAGCTCTTATGTCGAAAACGGCTGGATCAATCCTTGAAGCTGTGTTGAAAAGGGACCCTCACGAGGTTGAGTTCATACAATCTGTGCAAGAAGTGGTTCATGCTTTAGAAAGAGTAATTTCGAAAAACTCTACGTGAGTTACCTCAAGGCGGAATCTATTTTCATCGTACATTATTCAAAGAACAATTAAGTCTTGATAGATTTTATTACAAATCCTACAAATTGGTTTTATAATTTTACAGTTATGTCAACACCATGGAGCGCTTGTTAGAACCTGAGCGTATGATTATTTTCCGAGTTCCATGGGTTGATGATAGGGGTGAGACACATGTCAATCGAGGATATCGAATTCATTTCAACCAGAGCTTGGGTCCATGTAGGGGTGGTCTTCGTTTCCATCCATCAATGAACTTGAGCATTGCGAAGTTTCTTGGTTTTGAACAGGTATTGTTATACCTTCCATTCTTAGGTTTTCACGTTTTCCACATTTGAAACTTATTGTTGATTGTACTTCTGTTTTGCTTGTCTTTATTCTAGGCTAAAACTTGTTTGGATTCCTTTGTATGCCTAAATTTTTTTTACTCTGCTTTCTAGTTTGTTGCTTGTTGCTCTAGCAACGAAGCTGTTTATGTCGGCAAACAACATTAACTCAATTTTTTCTTTTTCTTTTTAAAGTGTGGTATCTTTATGTGGATTAAGACCTTTAAGGCTATACATTTAAAGAAACAAATAATCCATGAGGGCTCACCCTCTTATTGTCCAATATGGAGGCTTAGGTGTTATCAGGTTTTGTGGGTTGGTATGAATCTTTTTATTACTCATTTTGACTTGATGCTACTCGTGATGTTATGGAAATTTTCGCAAGTTAGGGGTACTTTTAGTAATTTATTTTTTTGTTATTACTTGTGGGGTTTGCCAAACCTTTACTTGGTCTGTATTATAAGGTTGTAGTTTAGTAAGAAAATTGCATATGTAGTCAGAAAGTTTAATTTAGTACATAATTGGAGTTATACCTACAAGAAGTCAATAAATAACAACTTCTGGCAGAATTTCTTTTTCTTAAAATTTTCGTCCTTTTTTTTTGTGGTTGAAATTTTAGATACCATAGTGTGAAGAATCAAAACCGTAGCCATTCAATCTGGCTTTTCTCACTCTTGAACTGTTAACCTTTGATCTTAAAGGCCTATCTCATCGGTAGTCCTAACCCTTGAAGTAACTTTGCTGTCCAGAAAATTCAGTGATCTCTATTTGAGTTTTAGTAAAGTTAGCCTTTAACATCAATTAGTTCAAGCAAAAACTTCAATATTAAACCCTAACTTTATCATACCATTTTTTATATTTAAATAACAAACATTGAAATTTTGAATCCTACACACTGTACTTGATAGTGGGACACCATAATTTTGCGTTGTTTAGGTTTTCCCTAAATCAGTTACTTTTATTACAAAATCGCATATAAAATTACTGTGTGTTTCCTATATTATCTTATGAGATTTCTACTTTCACATAAAAATTTGGTAATTTTGATTAAAAATTCTATAAATGTATGCAGTTGACGCACGATCAATATTTGAGCTTCTTGTTTGACACCTTATATCTGTGTACCCATAGTTGACTTTGCTTTCACCTTTCCTTCAGTCATTGGTAATCTTGGCATTACTTAATCTAAATAATGTAAACGGTGAACGTACTAATTATTTCAAGGAGCAATTTAAGTGATTATTACTCCCGTGCAGACTTTAAAGAACGCATTATCTCCATACAGACTAGGAGGGGCATCAGGTGGAAGTGATTTTGATCCAAAAGGAAAAAGTGATAATGAGGTATTGACTTTACTAGTAAAACTAGTTGCTAATAATGTACTTTTTATGATCTCTAAGGTTTCTATTTTTGATGTGATACCCATGTTTGTAGGTCATGCGGTTTTGTCAGAGTTTTATGAATGAACTTTTTCGTTTTTTGGGTCCTGACAAGGTATACATCTAAAAATTCTTCCTCTTTATTTCCCATATATTGGTATATATAACTACAATTTTTCACTTGTTCAGTTTCATTGTTGCCCTATTGTTGCAAATATTAGGATCTTCCTTCAGAAGAGATGGGTGTCGGTAATCGTGAAATGAATTATCTGTATGGACAATATCGAAAGCTGGCTGGTCATTCTCAGGTGCGAGCTGTGTCATTTTCTGGATTTGTTGAACATCACCCCCACCCCCTGTGTGTGGGAAAAATATGTTTTTTGAAATATATCATATAATCTGCTACATATACTTTGGCTTGGGTTTCTTCTACATATATAGATAGATATGTTTTGAAACTTTGTCATGCTGATGGTCTGGTATATTGGTCTATGTCATATAGAGCTTAGTTATCATAAACGGATGTTTATACCCCCTTTACTTATCACTTATGTACCTTCCTTTATCATCTCATTCTTTCTTAACTATAAAATTTTCCGTCCTATATGTTTTATGTATGTTTAAATATGGTGGACTGGTGCAACATTATCTCTAAATAAAAAATAAAACACTATACCAAATTCACCTAGATTTGAATCTCACACCACAAGAATTTGCTGTATCATCTTCACGAGGTCGACAGAATAAAGTTTTGAGAGAATACCACTCCATCCTAAACAGAAATAAAAAAATGAGAAGGTAAAAACAGAAGAGGAACTTCTAGATGGTTAAATTTCTGTAAATCTGCCTTTTTTGTCTGTTAGTTCTGTACATAGAGTTCGGGACAAATTATGTTGGAAATTTTGTTCATGCAAGTATATCATTAAGTTGGAAAACCAAGTAGCACATATGACATGTTATTTTTTTTTTTTGCTTCAAATGGTACTTTTTTACTGTCACTGGTCCAGGTTTAATTGTTATATGCCCACAGTGTTTTGTATTTTCCACACATATTTAAGAAATACTTGGGCTAGATATGGACAAGCTATTTGGATAGTTAAGGGGAATCAACATGCCAGTCCGAGTCCGTTGCCTTGCAAGATATTCCTGACATGTCTATGACTATACGATGTTATCATCTTGGCACTTATTTGATATCCAAGGATGATTCATTAACATTGTCAGGCATGTTATATAGAAGCTTCACTGATTCCATTGGCTTCTAAAAGCCATTATCAGAATATGATATGCTAGTTCTAATATTTAATTTATTTTATAATTCTGTCCTGGAAGGAGCTGCCATTCTTCCAATCAGAAAAGGTGTTGATTCTTTGTGGGTTTCTGCTTTTGTTTTGGGTCCCTTTTGTGATCATGTCACAGAATTTTTCATATCTTCGTAATGTAAATTTGGCAATATTAGGCTCAGGCTTTCAGCTTATTATATGTATTAGACAAGATTGCAATTTTGGTAATTGCACTATTTTGTAACGTTTAGTATTTGCACTACTTGGTCAGACAATGTTAAAATGAAGTGTGCTCCGTTGACAGACCACAAGTAGTAACTGTAGGTTTTTCCTTATGTCAATTTCTAATCATCAGTTTCTTTGAAGTTTAAACCTTTCCGATAGACTACTAAAAATCCACTTTACGCTCACTTAGTTTTCTTGATATATTTTAAGCTAGTATCCCTTGACAGATTATCACGGGGTTAAACTTTTGTAACTGTTATATTGACCTCACACATGCAGGGAAGTTTTACAGGACCAAGAACAATCTGGTCCAACACTAGCCTCCGAACTGAAGCTACTGCCTATGGACTGGTGATTCTCTCATCTTCATCTTTACTTCTATCTGTACATGCTTTTGTGTGTTCTTTCTTACGTCTGTGCATGTTCGTGCACACGTTTGCATTTGAATTTGTGGTTAGAGAAAATGTTTTGTGAATATCTTAATGATTCTCTGCAGAAGATTAAATTCTTAATTATTTTTAGATGCCCGCCTTTACATAGTGTTATGCGAGTCTTGCACTGCTCCAATTACATATCTTGAAATTTAATGAATCCCTTTTAATTTGCAGGTTTTCTTTGCACAACTTATACTCGCAGACATGAATAAAGACTTAAAAGGACTCAGGTTTCATGCTTGACTTTAAAAGCTTTTGAATTTGGTTGTAGCTTTTATGAATTGACGCTTTCCTAATTATTATTATTCTTTTTTTTTCCTTGGGGGGTAGGAGTTTTTTTTTTCCCAAAGCACCAAGGTAATAATTCTTCTCATTTGTGGGAGTAGAAAATTACATATTTACCCATTGTATGTTTTAGGTACTTTCATTTTCGAATATACAGTTATTTCTTTATGAGGTCTTTGACAGTCACATGCTCTCCACATCTCTGCCATTACATTGAAAATCTCATGTGGGGATGCATACGGACAAAGCCAGCTATTAGCCAGTCAAACATGAGTTGGTCTTGGATTGAGCAAATACGTTCTTTGTTGTCTAACAAGTTAGACTCGCATAAATATTCTTTGAAATCCTTCAATTCTAGTGGACCAGTGATCATTTTGTGATTTTCTTGGCTAATCAGAAAACAAGGTGATCATCTAGTTTTATGTGGAGAGGTTGTTAGAAGAGATAACAATGAGAGATAAGTTGGAAATGTTGAGATTCAGTGACTGTCAGAGGTTGGATATAGTCGTGAATCGAGTTTTTTATTGTTGTAGAGAAGAATATCCAAAGTTTGTTTGCTTATCCTTTGAAGTTTAAACAGTATCTTATGTGACACGGATTTTACAACGTGAAGAAAACATATAGATTATATGTATGTACAGATTATTTTGTCCATATTGGATGCCGATATGTAGATTATATTAGGAATAGAGAGGCGAAGAACTTTGTCTGACTGTCGGTTATTACACTTCTAGAATGGAAGTTTCATGTCAAATTATTGATAATGCTACTGTAATTTTGCTGGACAACAAATCCTAGGCTAAGAACCTATTGGAGTTTGGAAACTATTAATCCATCACAGCCCAAAGAAAAATAAAGAATTAAAAAAAAATCTAGAGAAAAAAATATGCTAGATCTGTTGCGAATAATGAACTGCATATGAATACAGAGTTCATATTATCTATTGAGGGTGGCTTTCCAAGGCCAAAACTGGAAAGTGAGTCTTCCTTTAGAAGAGATTAGCATCCGAATAATTATGCCAAAGGGGGATTTGAGCAAAATCTTCACAACAGCTTAATCGAAGTGGAAACCTCTTTTCTTCACTTGAAAATTTTCCCAATCCCCATTTAGGAAAATGATTACTGTTGCTCTGGCATTTTTCAAGAGAAGTTAGGATAAAGATGCAGGTGTCTTATCATTTGATTCATTTCCATTTGCCCTCATGGCTTGAAATTGAACAGTAAAAAAGTTATGGCCTAGTTATCAATTGAGGGAGACAGATGAGTTAGAATTGTTATGTTTTGTCAACCTAAGTCCAGAGTAAAATATATCAGAAGAGAGAGGAGTTAAATAGTAAAGGGTATATTAGGTACCAAATTAGTATATTTATGGCAATAACAAATTCTCATGGCTCATCGTCTGACAGTTTTCGGGAGAAAGGTTGTGTTAAATTTTTACAAACCATAGGCTAGGTTGGTGTATGGGTGAAACACTTTGGTCACAATACACACAATGGTCATAAACAAAGGGAGACCAATTGTAATTTGCTTATATTTGTTACTTTTCTGGGCTGCTTGACATTTTAGTTTGATAATCAATGATGTTATTTAGGAAAGATGTTAGTTTTAACAATTTCATTCTGATATTTTTCCCATCCAGATGTGTTGTTAGTGGTTCTGGAAAGATTGCACTGCATGTTTTAGAGAAGCTTATCGCCTACGGTGCTCTTCCTATCACAGTGTCAGGTAAATGTCAATGGCTAGATATTCAGAATTAAATCATTTTTCAATTGTATAAATTTGCTCAAGGTAGGATGTATTATTATATTATGCAACGTAAAACGCCCATCTCTTCTTGATATAATTTATACTCATAGTCAGGGACGAAGCCGTGTTGGAGGGTGTGGGGTCAATTGACCCCACTGGAAAAATTAATATTTTATAATATATGATAAATTTAGAAGAAATTTAAGTGTAATGAACAAATTGACCCCACTAAAACTTTATAAATTTTTTAATATATGTGATCAAGTTGATTTTTTTTAACGTTCTCAATTCCATATTACTTCTACTCCTTTATGTATGCATCTTCCTCTCATATTTTTTTAAAAAAATAATAATCTAATTTAGATTATTTTTATAACATAAGGAATTTAAATATTTATTAACAAATTTGTTATTAGAAAGGCGTATTAGGGGTCAATAAGAGGTGTATATATATAATGTTATTATTTGTTATATTAACAATATTGTAACTAAATACAATATTTATAACAATCACAATATTTTGACCTCAGGATAAAAATCCTGGCTTCGTCAACTGCTCATATATATTGTCCTGCTAATTCAAAAATGACATATTTTGCCCCACACACGTCCGTTTTGTATGTCTAAACATAATTTTGGTCTTACGAACTGTAGGACAGATATTTTAAAAAGATATCTTACTTATTTTTGTCATAATTGGTTATGCTAGTTATTAGTATATTTTACAGCCTATTATTATGAGCCTTTTTCTTCTGGTGGTCAGAGTCAGGGGACCTTGGGCAATTTAAGCATTTTATTATAGCACATAGTGGGATTTAGTCACCAATTTTTGAGAGGCGTGGATTTGCTCTCAATTCACGAATTTGGGGCAAAATTCTGTCAAATTTGCAAAATGTGTGCTTAGGTAAACTCCAAGCTGATGGATTTTTTCTGAAACAGTCGTCAACGTAGTCACATGGCATGTTTCTTCTATTGGGATGTCTTCTAATAGTATTTTCTCAGCAGAATTTGATTCATATATCAACTACCTGATCAGAAATGATGTTAATGAAACGTTTGCCTTTAGACAAATTAGTGTGTACAAGAAGGGATACAAGCTGTAGCTAGTGTTAGTCCCGTAGACTTGTGAAAACATAGAAGAAAACTCTAGTCCTTTACGTCGAGTCCTTTCTCATCTTACATTTGCTTACCATAATTTTCTTTGATTTATAAGGTATTTAGAATGGCACAATGTAAATGTGACAACTTTGTTTATATATGTGATGTTGCAACACAAAATTATACAGATTCAAAGGGTTATTTGGTGGATGAAGATGGATTTGATTACATGAAGATATCTTTTCTGAAGGATATTAAAACCCAACAGAGAAGTTTAAGGTTTGTGATTTAAACTGAAACCTTTTAGTTTCTTCATTCTCTCTTTATTCATGAAGTGTCACGTGCAGAGACTATTCGAAGACTTATGCTCGCTCAAAGTATTATGATGAAGCGAAGCCTTGGAATGAGAGGTGTGATGTTGCATTCCCTTGTGCTTCACAAAATGAAATTGATCCTTCTGATGCCATTAATTTGGTCAATTCAGGTTGTCGTATACTTGTAGAAGGTAGTTTCTCAATAAATTGAGTCAGCTTTGTAGCCTTGGAATTTTCCATTTTCTTGTATAATTATATTATTATTATTATTATTTGTCTTCTTGTGGCTGCTAATTATGTCTCAATTCTGTTTAGGTTCAAACATGCCCTGCACCCCTGAAGCAGTTGATGTGCTGAGGAAGGCTAATGTTTTAATTGCTCCTTCCATGGCTGCTGGTGTAGGAGGGGTATCAATTTTTTTACCTTTTCTACCCTATGTCTAATATATGTGCTCTCAATCTGTTTAATGACGATGCAGTTAGTGGAACAGTTGTCAATAATCTCTTTTACATGGGTCAAACTTATTATGTTCAAAATCATTTTTCATTCATCATGTAACTATCGGCACTTCCAAAATATATGGACACTATGATGGAATCTATCCCCCATCTACTGATGACTTACAAAAATCTCCACTCGTGGGGTTTTATTATTTTTTTGGCTCTGATTAGTAATATCTTATTTTTCATGAGTTATGTGAGTACATCTTTGAGAATTCATAATACACGCATCAATAAATGGGATAAGACAATTCCTGGCAATGAGAAAAAGGGTCAAGACGAATCAAAAGGGAAGACTTCTTGGCATCAGAAAAAGTGGAGTGGTGGACAGTATAAGAAAGATATATCAAGGGGTTTTTTTTTGGGTTGGGGGGGGGGAGGGGTGTACAAGGGCCTGTTTGTTTCAGCTTATTGTTTTTTTTTCAGTTGTTTCTTAATTGGTAATTGAGTTTGGGCTTTTCTAAGTTTTATAGGGAAAATTCAAGTGATTATGACCAAAAAGCAATAATCAGGCTAGAGGGCCGCTCTAATCTGTTTTGACTATTTTGCCCTAAGAAATCAATTGCAATACTAAGAGTACCCTTAAATAAGAAACAGTTTTAGGAATTGATTTATACTACTTCATCAATTATTTTCAGCTTATACAAACATACCTTCCTGAGTTCCGAATTGGTTCAACAATCACTTGTAATCAAATTATAATCAGAACTCACATTTTCAGCTGTTATTTATAGCTGAAACAAAAAATCACAATATATAAGTTTGGGAGTTAGGGGCAATAAATTTGATTACAACACAACTGAAAACATCAATTATTGGCAATATATGCATCAAGTGATTAAACAGGATCCCAAAGAAAAGGAAGTATATGCATATATATATATATATATATAGAAAACTGATCAGGTCCGGGAGTCCGGACCTGATCAAAATCCGGAACCCAATTTTTTTTTTTGTAGAACTAAAAAAAAAAATTATGGAACTAAATTTTTTTCATAATACAGTGTTTTAGGTGTGTTTTAAATACCTACACCAACCAATGTATGTACAGTCTGCCCAGACTGTACAGAAATGTTTTGTTATAGGCATCCAAATCACGCCAAAAAACACTGTATTATGTAAAAAATTTAGTTCCATAATTTTTTTTAATTTTTTTTTAGTTGTTTCAAAAAAAAAAGCAAAAAAAAAAAAAAGGTCCGGATTTTAATAGAGTCCGGGATCCCGGACTGGATCCGGACTCTATATATATATATATAAAAAACTTAAATTGTTGCGCTTCCATGTTAATCTTTAAAGTTAATTATATATTCTCAGTTGTTTATGTTTATGCTGTTCTTGCTTGGTTTTCCATCCACTGTCCTCCCAAACTGTATGCCAGCTAAATTTATGATCACTGAAATGCAGGTTGTTGCTGGGGAATACGAATTAAAAGAGACCAATGTAAATTGGTCCCCTGAAGACTTTGAATCTAAACTACAGGTGACAACCCATTTATTCAAATTTCATGTTAATGGTGTTGGTTATCTATAAGTGCAACTAGCTGCTGCATTTGTCAGGGCTTCGAATTGGGACTTCTTTATTATATTTGGTTGGACCTTGGAACCAAGTATTTTTTTGGATAAAGAATAGATTGTTATTCACCTTAATTTTCCATGTTGAATCTATTAACATACAGTTGTTGGGATTTTGTAGCTTCATAATTATGTATACGGAATTTACTTTGATACTGTTAATGAAGTACTGTTGTTAAAATCATATCTTAAATTGACCACTGTTTATATTATAACTTATCTTATGCCTTAATTATAACTTGAAAACATTGAATAAATATATGGTGCAATTTTATTGCACCTTTTCCTTGGAATTGCTTCCTGCATTTTCTCAATGTGCACAAGTTTCATAAACAAATATTTTATAGAATGTGTTAAATCCATGGTTGTTGCTGCAGTAGCAACAATCAGCTCAAGAAGAGATGAGTGTAATTGACTTGCACTTTTTAAGTTTGTGATTTCTGTCGGATTTAATTTGATTTGTCTTGAATTACTACGTCTGATTCCTGGCTGTGCAGTTTCTGTGTAGAATTCACGTGCAAAGTTAGGTTTGGACTTTGAATTCTATGTCACTGTCAAATTGGCTATTTTCAGTCCCACGATGCAGACAATATATAGTAATAATGATCAAGTCCACATACCTGCTAGAAATAATGTAAACGAAATTCAGATGTAGAGAGTAATCCTTTTGGTAAAATTTAAAGTCGTTATGAATATTTGCTGACCACTAAGCTTTATATTAAGCCATATTTCCTTTTATCTTTTCTTTTTCTTGGCTTACTGACCACCATCATCTATTACTTGTGCACTACTAGGCTTCAACTTAATCCAGTACTCAATTTCTAGGCTTTTTCTTGCACATTCTTCAACCCAATCTTGGGATAGGAAGAGATGCAATGAAGATAGCTGTGTACTGAAATACTATAAGGGTCATCCATCTCCTCTTTTCTCCTTGGATTTTCCCACTTTTATTAATTACAGTTAGAATATACAGTTAATCATTGCTGTTTATCTACTTCTTGTATGGGCTTTAAGTTCTCTCTCTGACAAAGTTATGTTACAAATCATTTGATGAGAATATTGTTTTACTGAATGTGCTATATGCAAATGTGTCGGCAGATCCTGGGTCTCTTGGATGCTCTCACATTTGCGTTATTCTTGTGGAATTCATTTGTAATTTTTCTTTTAGTGAAACCAATACAACCTTCATTTGGGGCAAAAGTGCTTTGTTAGTCATAAACTCCAGTACAGAGTTAGTTTGGCCGTTTTCTGTTTCTGATTCAAACACTTTTAGTTTTAGGTTATTCAATTATGGCTCATTGACTTTTCAATTTACTGGCAGGAATCAATGAAGCAGACATACCAGAGAGCTCTCAAAACAGCAACTGATTTTGGTTATCTGAAAGAGAGTCCAGAGTAAGATAACAGCATTATATGAATCTTAGGATTGTTAGTTCTATGCTATTTCTTTAGGAAAAAGTACATTGGGGTAGTGTGAAGCGCCTCCACTATGATTTTTTCATAGCTATTGGAGTGTGGAACCCACATGGGTCCTCTCAAATCACTGTGGACCTACTATGAATACTGCCTCCCTTTTTGATTTTGTCATATTCTTGTGTATCTTGTGTGATTGAAGTTACCAGAGGTGTAGAATTGTTCAATATATGAAGTATGTGTTAACCTGATAAGAACGTCACTCAGTTGGGAACAGGCAGCTAAGTTTCTGGACCAAGGATACATTATGTTATATCTTGCTGTTATTTAGGTGTAGTAGAAAGTTTGCATGTGGTCATGATGCCTGATTAAGGTTAAGTTTTGGCTTGTTTAATTATAGAGCGCTGACAAAGTCCTACTTTCAGTGTATATTTGGCTGATGGGGAAGATATTTCAGTAGGTTCACTCATATGTAGGTTCCTAGTGACCGACTGGAACATAGTTTATATGAATTGATATAGATTGTCATTTTACCGAGTTGCATATGGTTATAAAAATAAAAGTTACAGTAAAAACAAATGGTCCATTTGGTGATCTCCTTTATTAATTTACATGTACTGGCATACCTTATCATTGCAACTTGTTTCTGTTTAATTTTGGAAAAAGTAACCCTTGTTTTCTTTTACTTTGTCTTCTAGTGATTTCAAGAAATAAGTGAAAGTTTTGACTAAATGAACTGTTAATTGTCTAATTCTTTAATCTTCTTCTTCTCTGTGCTGCCCAGGGCTTTGGTTCATGGAGCGCTCATCTCTGCGTTTCTGACAGTTGGTAACAGTATGTCGGATCAAGGATGTGTATAATTAGGGATTCAGCAGCATATTTTATACGCTACCAAGAGCTGCTTGCTTAAAAAGCTGTACCTAGAATGTGGATGACATTTGCATTTTTTGGTGCAAAACTGAAGTAGTAGTACCAGCTGACCCCCTTGAGCTTTTTCATACAGATTTCTGTTGCTGATGCTACTGTGGTTGGGAAATGATGGGTTCTCTCTGTAAAATAGATGTAATGTTATATTGCTGAGGGTTGAGTGTAGTATTTTATTTGATTGGGGAGATACATGTGATGTAACATTAAGATAAATGCAGTTTTAGTGAATACGGGTCAGGAACAGTGACTGTATACTGAAAATATTTAAATTTTTGCCCCAGCTAGGATATTGCAGTCTTGTGGAATTCCAGATAAAAATTAGATGGAATAAAGTATCTTGATTCAAAGTCGGGATAAAGTTTCATAATTTTCTAACATGCTTGACAGTATTTGTTCTTTTGCTTATTATTTTTCCTGGTTTGGCTCTCCTATCTAATTTCATTAATATTATATGCTACTAATAATTTTAATTTTGTTAGTAATGATCAAAACATGTTAATAAATGATTTGATAATTCAAAATATTTTTATCGTTAAAATTTTATAAAATAGTGTGGTATTATTTTCATTTTTAAAATATTACAAGTCAATTGACCAGTTTTTATTTCAATTATTGCTTTTCCGGTTGCTTTTTGGATTTTGCCAAAATATTAAACATTGAAGTCTGCCTTGTAAGAAGGAAGTATATACAAGCAAATCCATCTTCTTCGTGCCATCTCACCAAACCATGAACATAGTCATGCTAGATCTGGCAAAATATGGTTATAGGTTGATTTTGGTTTTCAAAATATAGTTAACCAACTATTTAAAAACTAAAATCATATTAACCATTTTTAATATGGATAATGTGGGTTGGAACCATATGGTTATAATTAAAAACCATATTAACCATTTTAAGATGTTTTGACTTTTAAACAAAATTTTTTAAAAATAAAATTAATATATACTATAGATAGAGAGACGGATATAAGGGGTGGGCAGGGGTAGGGGTAGAGGGTGGGAGGTATATACATAATCGCTTAATATTAATTTTTTTGGGAAGTGGTGGGGGTGGGGGTGGGGGTGGGGGTAGGGTGGGGTGTGTGGAGGGTAAGGGTGGGGTAGGGGTGCAGTAGGGTGTGGAGTAGGGGGTAGGGGTGGGTGGGGTGGAGTGTATACCTAATCACATAATATTATTTTTTTGGAGGTGAGGGTGAGGTGGAGGTGGGGTAGGTGGTGGGTGGGGTGGGATGGAGTGGAGTGGGAGTAAGGGGTGTATACATAATCACATAATATTTTTTTGGTGGGGGTGGGTGGGTGGGTGGGGTAAGGGTTGGGTTGGGTGAGGTGGGTGGAGTAGGGGTGTACATAATCACATAATATTTTTTTGTGGGTTGGGCGGGTGGGGGTGAGGGTGGTAAGGGGTGTATACATAATCACATAATATTTTTTTTTGTGGGGTGGGGGTGGGGGTAGTGGTTGGGTAGGGATGGGTGGGGGTGGGGGTAGGGGTGTATACATAATCATATAATATTTTTTGTGGGGGTGAGGGGTGGGGGGTGGGGGTGGGTGGGGTGGGGTGGGTGGGCGTGGGGATGAGTGCCCTGGGAACATTCTAAATTATGATGATGCAAAATTGCAAATTAAAAATGAGTTTATGTGATGTTTAAGATTTAAAATTCAATTATTATCTTTGTGAGCCTAACTTTTGATTTGGAACAAAATATGAGTCGAAAAATGGTTAATCGGATTGGAACCATAAGCAACCTGAATAAATATGGTTCTAAACTTTAACCAACCTGAATAAATAAAAATGATTAACCAACCCATTTGGTTCCAATTAATATGGGTTGACCCGACAGTTAACCAACTATATTGCCAAGTCTAGTCATGGCAGCCTTTTCCAAATTCAGTTCAATCAAATAGCGAGCGACCATGTCTACTAGATTTTCTCAGTCTTGATTATGAAAATATCATTCCCCCCTGCCTGATACAGGAGGAATTAGTCCAAGATAGCATGGATAAAAATTCCACGGAGCTACAATCAGCTCAACTTTCCAGTGATATTGTTTAGCCAGATAAGGACAATAGATAAGTCATTTAATGGTTAATGTCATTAATAGTCGATATAATAATAATAATTAACTGAGGGAGATTGTAGAACAATGTTTTCAGAGAAAGGGAAATAAAGTCAAAACAATCAACTTGATCATGTTTATACATAAGGATATTAAGGTAATGATTGGTTGCCCCCAAGCGCCGTTTGGTTATACATGGGTTGTTTTGGGCCCAGGTAAGATCCTGAAGGATAAAACTGGAAAGATCTTGTAGAATAAATGACACTTTAGGAAGAGAAAAAAAACACAAACAAAATTAGAAGCTTTTGTTCAATTCGGTACCAGATAAAACCGTTTCCATGTTTAGTAAATCTTCTGTCCACCGCAGTACTTTTAATTGGCTCTCCTCCAAGAATGGTTCGATGAGTCTGATTTCTCAGCCAGGTAGTGCTCAAGCATATCTTCTTCTTCATCATCTGCCACCAGAAGTCATCGATTTTCATATATTGTGCTTAATTCAGGGAGAAAAAAATTGAAAATAAAATCACCCAGGGAAATCACCTTCGAAGTCATCATCATCAAAGTCAATGTCTTCATCATCCTCTTCGTCAGAACCTTCAGTGATTGCTGTTGCACCTTTCTGCAGATAAAATATAGCAAACTGGAATTAGCTTTAAAGCCTAAAGTGCTTCGAGGCGAATCTGTTTCATAAAACCCCTCATCTGCCAGGACTTAAAACCTCTTGATAATTATATACATCTAGATTCTAGACTTGTATTCCTGTGAGTTTGAATTCCTAATAACATGTGAAAACATCACAATAAGGAATCATAATCATTCACAGAAAAGAGGAATACCAAAAAACTGCAGTTGTTTGGTGGCCTAAAGAAGTTATAGATATCTGTAATGGTCAGACTCGAGATATAATTAACCTTGTTAGAAAATTCAAACTATAAATTTGATGTTAAATATTAACTCTAGAATTTCCAAGTTACCGCTGTTTAATCATATTATGTTGACTAAATTTTTAGACGATCTTTTACTAGAACAATTCAAATTATACTAGATAGCCTTCCACAAATTCTACTAGATCGACTGTCAACTAGTTTCCACAAATATTCTTCCTTGATGGCCAAATTATTTTACTGCTTGCAAACTAAAATTGGAAAAAAACAATCTAAATATTAATATTGTCAAAACCAAGTGCAAATTTCCTGATCATTAATCTATGAAACCTATGATGAGAGGGTAAATATAATATTGTAATCCAAAATAGAACAAATCAATGGATACCGTAGTAGCTCTTCCACTTTCAAACCACTGTCTGCCTGTTAGCTTCTTTTCCTTGGGTGCCGAAAGTGCTGCCTCGGGCATTAACCTGAAACAGTACACTGTTCGTTTAGATGAAAACAGAGGTTGAAAACAAATTTATAAGACAAAAAAACAACAGACGATTATGAATCAAGCACACTGATTATATCAAATACAACATGAATTGTAAGGTTGAAATGTAATTTATTTGTATTTTTAGTAAATAGCATAGCGTTAGGATGTCTTTCTCTTTTCTTTTTTTTTTTTGTGCTAAAATATAAGGTTAGGATGTCAATGAATACAAAAAGAAACATCAATGCAAGAGGCCAAGGTGAATGTCTAGATTTGGAGTTCTGAATTTGTACAACTGAAAACATCAAATAATCTTTTCCTGAATTTCTCTGTAACCGTGAAGCTAATCATAATTGTTGCTCTACATATATAGATTCTAATGCGCTTCTTTCTTTCCGTCTCTCACTGGCCATGTAAATCCAGGATGTATTCAAGAATGCAATACTCAATACAATCAATAACATATTAACATTTAACATCAATTCAAACTGATTTCATATCTGTTTCTTCGATAACATTGACAGATACTTTAGACTTTCATAGACTTTGCAAGACAATGGCCAACACACTACTTTTGCAGGGAGTGGGAGCGGAGCGGGGCGGGGCCAGGGGAGATAACCGCCAAAAAAGAAATACAATATAGCCGCTACTTATGAAAACTTACTTGGCTTTTTCTAAGGCTAATTCTGCTTCAAATCTTTCTCTCCATGCCAAAAATGTATCAACAGTTACTGGTTCTCCATGTGGTACAATTATCTGAAGTAAAAAATGATGCATCTCCTCAAAATAAGTAAAATGTAAACATGTGCAATAATTAAGTTGGAAGAATAAGGCATACATTAAAAATGGACAGAAGAATATAATTAATGTTTTTGGATGGTGCCAGGTGGTGAAGTATTCATCATAACTTCAATCTGTATTCCCATTTCTGCAAAGGTTAGCGGCTAGCATGCCTTGCCTTATTCAGGACAAGTTCAATTTATATACCCTGATAATTTAAAAATACATAAAAAGGACAGATATACCACTAGAAAGCCTTTCATTTGATATCCACTGATGCAACAAGCTTCAAATTTTAGTCGGTAACAAGAAGTTCAGGTGGGACCAGAAGCAACAACATAGGAATCACAAACCCCACAAGTCAGAAAATATGTGCTTCTCGGACCAAACTTCATATAATTGCATTTAAGTAAGGATTCTATTTTTTAAAATAAGTCCACAGGAGATTAGTTGGTTCAAGATTAATGTCTCCACTTTTGCATTATTTTCATTTACTTCTAGAAGTACAAACTCTACTCAGACATGTTCCTTTGATCCCTTTCCGATTGAGATGCATACATGATCGTGAAACCCAGACTGGACCCGCGGTTGAACCAGTTAAAACCGAAACTAGTCGGCACTCCGGTCCGGATTTTACCAATTACCCCGTTTTGGTCAAAATCCGAATTGAATTGATTGACCACCGGTCGAATCGGTGATTCAACCGGTTAAGTTGACCCAATGAACCGGTTTTAATTATTTTTTATTTTTTTTTGTAGCAAAAAATTTTTATTACTAAAATAAGTAGCTTTTAGTAATATTGTAACTCAACTTTATTATGTTTTAGTTCATAAAAAAAGAAATTTTTTTAAATTTTGTTAATTATTAATAATATGTTTTTATATATTTATGACGTCATCGGTTCAGTAACGTTCAATCACTGGTTGATGGTTGAACCCATCCACCCTATAATTTTTTCGGTTCGATGATCAGCCCGGGTCTGAAAACATTGGATGTTTAGATCCCTAATGGTGACCAAATGTAATGCCCAGTCCATGGATAACAAAAATGTTCAAAAGCTCTATATGTCTGCTATAGTAATTGCTTCCGTAATATACCATGCCCAACATACGAAAGTTGAGAGACTGTTATTTTGGAGAAGTAACGATACCTACACCCCATGGAGGTGAACCATGTTAGCCTTAGGGCATAGAAGACATAATTATTGATTGGTCGAACGACAAAAGCCTAGCAGTCTTAACTACTTCAAGAGTAACAATGCATGCTTGAGTGTGTGCGCTAAGCCGCAAATAATACCTGATATCAGTATGACATCTCAAAACGTTCTTTTTGGCCATCTCATATTTATTTGACGTCCATAACTCAGACCATATCAAGTTACTCAATAGTGCATTCATCTTATTTTTCATTTAAACCCAAGCTTTTATTCAAGATACTCTCTTTTTATTAAATTGCTGCCAGTACATCTATCTTCTCACACCTACATTCATTTCTGAATCAAGTAACCCACCTTGCCATACCCCATATCTACACACAACCACATCTAACCTGCTTATGACATAAATGTCCATTTTAGCTTCTAACAGGGCCTTCATTTTAATTTTGTTGTCTTGTTACTCAACAACTTGAACATATAAGATTCAAAGATATGTTTTAATATTTTCACAGTAAAAGTTTCCTCTATTTACGGATGCTTGTAGATTCAGATATTTGGTTATCCCCTATTCCTCCATTCACTGAGTCAAACACAAGGGGAATGTACTATGTAACAATGACTTTCAACAGAACTGTAAATATAGAATGAGAGAAGATCAAATCAAATAATGAAGTTCACTACTACAAGTAGAGTCGTACGTCCATGAACGCTTTGCATAAAACGCTATTCAACCCAACTACACTGCAAGGATCTAATGACCGAACCGTCTGTAATAACAAAAATGAAGTGTTGCACATTACCAAACACTTAACGCTCTGAAGCAAAAGATTCAACGAACAACACAAATTCGGCTAAAGCTTTGACACGGAACATAATCTCACAAACAGAACTGTAAACCAATATCACACAGAACTAAATCTTAGAATCCAGTGGCTTTCTCTCAAGATGTAGTTCTCTACTGTTTTCTTCCTCCTCACAAACTTCATCCGAAGCTACTATTTTATTATCAACACAATTCAAAGGTTATTATTAATAGAGGAAATCAAAGGTATCCAGACCTGATGAAAGAAAAAGTATATTAGTGGACCTACAATCACAGGTTCATAACCATCAACTCATATTTAGCTATTTAGAACACTAAATAATATGTCTAATGAGATCTTTTATAAACACACACCGTTCTAATATATATCATCAAGTCTAATCTGCATAATCCATAGTTTGGTCTAGTTTTAGGCTTACTAGGGAGTGTTTGAAACTATCTTAAGTTTTAATAGTAGTTCATTAAGAGAACTAATTTCCCAAAAAGATTAATGCAAAAACTGTAACCATCGTTGTCATGTCGTCGCCATGGCATCGCTTAAGCGTCCAGGCGATGGAGAAAACTGTCACGACGACTTGAGGTGGAGCTGCTAAGGTGTGCGCCTTGGCAGCTCTGGCCCAACTTAAATGTTTAACCCATTGACCCGTGGGCATTAACCCATCACTCATGAACATTATCTCATGCCCCATCGATTAAAAAAGCAGGAGAAAAGCAATAAAACCCTTATCTGAATACTGCAATCGAGATTTGCAGCATCTCCAAAGTTTGGACTTGATCGTGACTTCTTTGACCCATCACAGCTCCATCGCAGCTCAACCACTATCGCAGCCCATCGGAACCATCATAGCAAGTGAGTCCATAGTTGGCAGCGACTGTGACTGGCAGAAACTGAGTCGACCCAGCTTTATCTCACATAGGTTCTTATTCTTCTTGCTTTGTTTTGCTTTGACCTTCTCTCACACAGCCTTGACCCAGCCGTAACCTTCTCTCTGTTTCACTGTTTCTATGTTACTCTATTTCTCTATTTGACTTTTTCTTTTGTCAGAAGGTTTGAACAAATAATGGAACTTCATCTTTAAAAATATATCTTTCTCTGATATTTGTCATGCATATACGTATGCCAAGTGCCAACTAAAATTTTCATATATATACAGCTAATTAATGTACCCTAGACAGGGGCGGATCCACTTGAGGGCAGTGGGGGCAATTGACCCCACATAATTTTCAGGGAGTTAATTTGTCCTCCTCGGAAAATGAATGTTCCAAAAAAAATGAATGTTCTAATCTATCAATTTTCAGGTCGGATTGTCAAACAAGTGAATTTTATTCTCAAACCAACCCGCTTTGAAGCATGGTGGTTGCTAACCTCGGACTGTGGAGATTATGAAGATTAATTAGGATAGGAATGTAGTGGGCTCACACTTTTACGGGGTTAAGAGAAGAAATCAAATGATGGTAAAAGAACCCTCGGCTCTCACCCTGTTTATAATTTACCTAAAAAATTAATGAATGTCTCAAATTTGTACCCAGTGTTATTTCTTTTTTAATTATCTAGGCACAATGTTAACTCATCAAAGAAAAATTCTTTAAAACATATTGTAATTTTTCTTTTTTATAACTTCACAAATTTAGTAATTGTTTGTGAATTTTTACAATTGTTTAAAATGAGGCTATCATGATATTTTTACAACGTCGAGCCATAAAAAAATAAAAATTTAAAGATTAATGGATGAATGATTGATTAGTAACTTATATTATTGAACATGATATTTTTGTAACTATTGATAATGAGACTATCATGCAACAATTTCAAGTTATGGAGTTCGAAAAATGTTATTGTAAACAATATATGAACATTATTTAATTTTGTGATTTATTATATTATATTTTTATTTTTTATTGAAATTTTTTCTTCAAATATGACCACACTGAACCAAGGGGCTGGATCCGCCCCTGACCCTAGATTATGCCAAGCTGATGTATTTATTGCAATGAATGTGTAAAACAATACTTAATCCCAAGTTGAACATTAGGACATAATTTTTTTAAGACTTAATGACTTAGGATTTAGGAATATATTTTATCCTTGCTAATACATAAAGCTTAATTAAATATATAGAGAGAACAGCTAGCCACTTAGGTTAGTACATTTAATGTGTTTTGTGAATTGTGATAATACTTTAAAGTTTAAACAATACAAAATTATGTGAGAGGTGATTCAACTTTTTAACAAGTTATATTTATTGTTTACTTCTTTTTTTGGTACAATTTACAAAGTGTAAACACTATCTATCAAAGTGTTGAGTGTAAATGGTTACTATTTACTAAACTAGTAATATACTAATACATTCACAAGTAAAAATAAAAATATGTCAATTGTCTCTTATATTTTTTGTTTGATTGTATTGTGTAGAAACTAGAAAGCAAAATGGAGGAAAGTTTGGGAGCCGATGGTTATGATATAACCAAAGACCCGAAAAGAAAGGCCAAACCAAACGATTTGGGTTGGAAATATGGTTATAGCCGTATATAAGTAACAAGGATATAGTGCATCCTTTGCGAAAAGCAATGTCCATCGGAAATCAAAAGGCTAAAGCAACATCTAGCAGGAAATTTTGGAGATGTAGCAAAGTGCCCTAAAACATCCACCGAAATTAGGAAGGAGATGCAATTGGCTTTGAATAGTAAAAAGAGGAACAAGCCAATTGAGTTGGATGATGATGTAGTAGAATTGCAAGAACAACAATCATCTGCTCCTCCAAACATGACTTCCAATGCTTCATCTAACAGTATCCCACGTTCTGGGACAACTTCCAAAAGAAAGAAAGTTGCCTTTCAATTTCAAAAGTTACAACCAAAAGCTCCAAGAAAGAAAGTTGCCTTTTAATTTGGTCATTTGCTTTTCTTTTAGAATTTGGTTATTGTTTCACATAATTGTTCATTTTCAAAATCATGTGATGGTTTCGCCTTTACATTAATACTTAGAACTTGTGTTTGTACTCTTTGATCTAGTGTATCATGTTTAGTATTTATTTCGATCGTCGTAGAAAAGTACATGTTAATATATTTTGCAAAATTGTGTTGATGATTCGTTTCGATTTAACATGTATGTATTAGAACCCCTTTTGTATTGATATTGAATCGCATGTGTTGTGACTTGGTATTTTTGTTAGAATATATCGTAGGGTATACTTGAGCTATAACTACATATGGGGTACCATAGACATGTCATTTTGGCACCGAGACATTGCACCTTCCGTGACGGTGTGATCAGTCAACGTCTTCATTTTGTGCTCCGGTGGGAGTTGGCCATTTGGTGATTTTGTTCTATTTTGCAGATTGATGATGTTTGTGCCAAACATGCCATCTAATTTTGCATGCGTCTGGATCCAACCGGTCCGATGTATGTTATGCATGTGTGACATTATTTTGACTTGTCTGTGTGACAAGGTATATTTCTGTTTTGTTCTAAGCTCGGTATGAAATAACACCCAACCATTTAATTCAACCAATTATTTTGTTGTGTTAGTTTTATTCGTTTCAGTTCGGTTCATTCGATTGAATTAGCTATTTTAGTTCATTATTCTTGTACTCTATATAGGACTAAGCAAAAAACGGGTAAAACCGAATAACCGAACATAAACGAAATTTTTTAACAGAATTATTTCGATTATTCGGTTATTTTTTATAATTCGGTTATAACCGTTTTACTATTCGGTTTTTCGGGTTTGGATATGGTTATTAAAATTGTGATATTCGGTTACCCGAATAACCGAATATGCATTTTAATAAAAAAAAATTAAAGACTTATCTTAACTAGACTTGCTCTTCTCTTGCCTCTCTCAGACTCACTCTCTAGCTTGATAGCTTTTGCTGACTGCCTAGCCCTAACCCAAATCCCAAATTTCCAATTCCGCCTCTTCATAGCCACAGCTTCACTTCGCAAATCGTATCCCCCAGTTATTAGGTGTTTTTCTCATTAACAATTCCAAGAGCACCACTCCAAAGCTGTACACGTCGGGGTTATTAGGTGTTTTGGCCTCGACACTACTCTACTACATCAATCAAGGGGTTAACATCAATTGGAGGCCATCATTCCACCCAATCTGCATAATCAAATTCATCATCTCTATCCCAGTACAAGGTATTTTTGTCAATTTTGAATATTTGAAAGATTAGGCTGAAATTGGGTGTTCTTTGCTTTAGATTTCTATTGGGTATTACTGTTTCTTGTGTGGTGGATTGATTGCATTCTCGTTTGGGATCCATCTTCTTGCTAAACGGATTTTAAACTTTAAGGATTTTGGATTGTCCACCAAGTGTTTGACAAATTGACTGAGTAAACTCTACACAGGTTCGATTATTAACAATTCGGTAATTCGATATTCAGTAATTCGGTTATTTCTAAAATTCAGTTAGTTTTTCGGATATTGAAATTATGATTATTTCGATATTCAGTTATAACTGAATAGCCTATTCGGTTCGGTTATAACCGAATGATAAGTCCTAACTCTATATCCGAACTAGGCATTTGATTCATACTGTGTTTTTCCTTCCGACAGGTAATCAAGGAGATCAAGGGCAAGTGTGATGAGAGCTCCTCAACTCCCTTCTTTCCAATGGTTTAGATATATTATGTTTAGGCTGTGATACATTAGTTTATTTGAAGTTGTAATAATTATCTTACATTGTGGTTAAAACCGGTTTCGCATATATTATGGTTTGTCTTGTGACATTTAATGGTTATGAGACTTTTTTTATGGCTTAGAGTTTTATTCTAAATTCATCAGTTATATTGTGTAACCTCTTTCTATTTCAGAAAGGGGGTGTTACATAAGGATTGTTGATTGTGATGAAAAGTCTGCTATGCCAGAAATTTTCACTACGATGCAATGTGCGAAGAAAAAAATCGAAGATTCATTTGACAACAAACAAATACTCTACAAGGTGATTGACATTTTTTAGCGGCAATGAGAAAGCTAAATAGAGCAAAAATTATATGGGGCTACGTTGTTTCTAATCCGGGCAAGTACTTTGATATCAAAGAGGAACGTTCGGTGTTAGTTGGTACTTTACAAGAAGACTTCAATGACATTCTTGCAAAGATGGTTCCTGAGCTATTTGCTAGACAAGTCTCGAGATACTTTTGCAAGAGAAATGACGATTAGACAATGGATATTTAAGAATCCTCGTAAGTATATTGAAATATATATATAAAGATATAAAAGATAAATTATAATTATATACATTCTTTCTTTCCTCCTTTTAAAAATATTTATATTCTTTTAAATGTTTGCTAGTTAATTGGTAGAACGATTTTGGAGGGTGGGCTATTGACCTTACAAAGTTTGCAAAAAGATTTCTAAGCCTTTGTTTTTCTTCTTCTGGTTGAGAGTGCAATTTGAATACATTTGAGTTTGTAAGTACTTTCTATTGTTGGTTCAAAAGTAACAAGTCCTTCGCTACTAATACTTACTATTTTTTATATAATTAAAATTTTATCATTAATATTATTATTTTTTGTTTTATTTATTTAGATTCATACGAAGAAGAGGTATAGATTGGAACACAAACGGTTGAGTGACTTGGTATATGTTCAATACAATCGAAAGATTGTTTCAAGGTTCCAAAAGAGGCCTGAACTTGAAAAAAAAATTGATCCATTAGCCATTGATGACTTTGAATGGGGTAATGAATGGATCAATAATGAAGCCGATGTTGTTCATCCTGGGGAGGATCTTACATAAAATGATGTACATCGAGCAACTGATGCATCCAATACTTTTGAGGGTAGCAATTCTTCAATGAGGGCTAGTGCTAATACTAGTGATAATGTCACTACGTACTCTCGACGTAGTGGTGGTTCAACTTAAAGGGAATCAAGGTTGATGGATTCCGACTCCGATGATGAAGTTAATGAAGAAAAGAGAATTACAAATGATGATGAAGATGTGAAAAAAGATTTTGGAGAAAGACCACCTACGCTTTTGAATGAGAGTAGTTCTCGTGGAGGAGATGGAGATGACCTTTTCCTTAATGAGTTTGCTTGAACGATATTTAGAGACTAGCGCTGAGAGACTGACATTATTTTGGCTTGCTATGTGATGTTTTATTAGTTATTAGACTAGTAATATGTGATGGTTGATTGAAACTTTATTTTCTTTGTGGTGTTTGTTGAATTCTTCATTTCTTTTACCAATTTTTCATATCAAGTGTTTTATTGTTGGATTGTTATTGACTTATTGCTAAATATTTACATAATTGTGCTTTTAATGTTATTCCATGGTGTTATATTTTGGGTTTTAATGTATATAAAATTTTATTGCTAATATACTTGTTAAGTAAATAAATAATATATAAATTGCACATTGTAAACGACTTGTCGCCATACGAACGCCATGGCGATCGCCTAAGCATCCTGGCGACGGCTACCGACTCGTCGTGGCGCCGTGACAACTACGAGTCTAACGACAATATTTTTATGCAATTTATTTCATAGTTGGGTGAGCTGAAAAGGTGCAATGCGCGGCTCAGTATCTTCAAAATTCACAAATCACTTGAGGATGAAAATTAAAACATGAACATCCAAGGTAGTGGGCAATAGCTTAAAATTAGGAATATCTTGAGGGCATGAGACAGCATAAGTGCTAAGCAATACTAACTATCCACACATTCTAAAGTTGAAAACATAACAAAGGTAGGACAAATAATCATACTTCATCTTTTGCATTCTCATCTTCTTCGGTGTTCTCAACATCATCATCTTGAGCAAACCTTTCAGAAAGCCAGTCCTTAGCTGAAGTAACTAGTGTGTAGACCATAGACATACCAAGATTCTCAAATGCCTGCAGTGAATAAGTTAAAGATTGAATTAAAAACTTCATGAGTTGATAACCATTTATTAATTATAGATACTAAAACAAGGTATAGGCTTCTAAAGCATACTCCCTCCGTCACCAAAGGATGACTCAAGGTTCAGATTTTTTTATTCCCAAAAGGATAAGATAACATACATAAAGTGAGGGTTAACAGTTAATTAAGTCATTTAATGGGGTCCATTAATATAAAAAAAAGTACATCACTTTATATAATCTTGTGGGACCACTAGGAATAAATTTGAAACTTTTTTACTCTCTTTCCTCTACTTTTACTTTTCATGTGTTCAAATTGTACTTTGCTTATTCTTTTGGGGACGGAGTCATAAAGAACCACTCAAACCAAATGAGTTTAGAAAAGTGGAGATGGGAATGAAAGGTAGAAGAAGCCATGGAAACAAAGCTCATGGTAATATGTCACTATCACCAGATATCTACATCTAATTCCAATTCTTGTGATTCTTTTTTTTTTTGCTAAATAATTCTTGAGATTCAAGTTGTTGTCATCTCTTTTTTCAATTTATCTCCAAGCATTTGTTTATAAATCTTCATTTTTATTTTCCTTCCTCTTACCCCCTTTCCCAAGAGATGTTACTTTTTACTTCCATATAATTCCAATAATGTCAATAAATAGTAGTTATTATGAAAATTAATGAGTTAAACCTCGTGAGCTTATACAAAGTAAAGTATATTCAAAAGTATTTATTGATTCTTAGTACACCAAAGAACAATTGCAAAAAGAATCAAGGATTGCTTAAGAATATACCTCCTGTTCGAGTTTGTCTTTCAAAATCTTAAGGTCTCCCATCTGAATTCCTCTTAAACTGAAGAAAAAATGAAAGGGACAGGGGTTTACACCATAGAGTATAACATTTAAGTAAAAACATATACATGAATTAGCAGATCAGGTATAAAAGAAAAGGTCATTAAATAAAAGTTCATAGTGTTAGGTGTACAAAAATGTGAATTGAAACACAAAAGCAGGAACCTGCTTGCCAAATTTAAATATAGCAATATGGTAGGTGAACAAAAAACTGTAGTTTTTGGTAAGGAATAATCTTGTGGGATTCAAGCAGTTCACTTAGAAGTGGAGACAATCATACTGAGAGGTACCAAAAAGATGAATATGGGTTGTTATAATAAGAGTGGAATAGTAGAGAGGGAAATACAAAAAACGGTGACTACTCAATCCAAATAACACCAGATGTAGACAGTTACCTCGTCACGTTCAGAAGTGGTGGTTCATCTGGATATTTTTCTGTGTGCGAGAAAATCAAACCCAACTGAACTGCAAGCAAAAAAGTATCGTAATCAAGGGACCTAAAGTGTACTGAACTAGGACACAAACAAACAGAGGACAAGTGAAAACAATAGTGGTATATAAAATCCAAAACCTGGAGTAGTTGTTGAATTATCAGCCTCATCATCCTGTTGAACATAAACAAAGACATAAATATATATTGAAGAACATACAACAAATATCATAAGACGATGCCATACAGAGAATCTCATTCCCCAAAAATATACAATATATACTCGCTTAAAAAATATATTTCTAATAACTGTCAGAACTTTTCCTCTTCCCTAAGGATAATATGTACCTGTGGAGATAATGTAATTTGAAAGCAACGATTTGAAGTGTTCAGCCCACTTTCACTGGGGTGAATTTCTGGAAAATTATCACATGGAAAATGATGTTTATTGCATGGTTTTGAACAGGGAATAGAAAGCAACAACTTGTTATCAAGTTATAAACACAAGTACGAAGGCATGCACCCTACATACCTTTAAACTCATCCATAAGTATGGCTTCTAGTGCTTCAATTTCCATCTCCTGATCCTGCAAATAATCTGTCTTGAGGTTCAGTACACTTTTTTTTTACTTCTCAATTTTTTTAATGAAGTCCAACAAATCAATGTTCGAAATAGCGCTCAAGGCGTACGCCTCGAGGCGCGCCTCGTGGCGAAGCGTCGAAAGGCTAAGGCGAGGCATACACGATTTTGGGCTTCAACGAACTTTATGCCTTCTTCGGCCGAGGCGTTGCGCCTCGAGGCGTACGCGAGGCGAGAGCTTTGGTTTGGCTTTAAAAAACTTAAAACGAACTCGTTTCATAAATTCGCTAACCTAAAATCGTGTTAGCCTCTGTCACGTCAGCCTCTTTCGCGTCCACCTCTCCTTCTTCTTCCTTCGTCTGGTCTGGTCGTCTTCTTCGTCTGGTCGTCTTCTTCGTCTGGTCTTGGTTCGTCTTCTTCGTCTGGTCTGGGTCGGCTTCTTTGTCTTTTTCGTCTGATCTTGGATCGTCGGCTCATCCACGTGGGTTCCAGGCTTCCAGTCTTAAATTCTTGTGAGATAGTAAGGTTTTGTTAATTTATGTTAATGTAATTTTAATTTCTGTTAAGGTTTATTTAATTTCTGTTAAACTTTTTTAATTTCTGTTAAGATTTTTTAATTTTTGTTAAAAAAAATTTAATTTCTGTTAAAAAAATTTAATTTTTGTTAAGGTTTTTTTAACTTATTACCATATATTTGTTATATATTAACATATATGATATATTAACATATATAATTTATATATGTTGTGATTAACATATATTGTATTCTTATATTTGGTTTTTTTATTACACGCTTACAGTGAATTAAGATTATGGGTAAGAAAGATCCTGCATGGAAATATGGCACCGCAACCCCTGGAGTTAATAAAGTTCATTTATATGTAAAATGCAATTTTTGTAAGAAAATTTGCAAAGAAGGGATTACAAAATCATCTTGTGGGTAATCATTGTAACGTCGAGGCATGCAAAAAAGTACCAAGCAAAGTGAAGGAAGAGCCGGCTTCATATATGAAGAAAAATATGGACTCCAAGGAGAAAAGACAAAGAGATGAAGCTGAAAAAATACAAAGTGGGTCTTATTATGGTGGTCATCCATCCTTGGGAATGGGAGGTTCAAGTGTGGGTAGTGCCTCCGAGAGGGGAGTTCGGGGACCCATGGACAGATTTGTTGTGGATATTGATGTTGGTGATGATGATGCTACTACAAGGTGTACCGTATTTTCAAAGGAGACTCGTAATGCAGTCTGTCTTGATATAGGTAAATTCTTCTTTGAAAACAGGATTCCTTTCAATGTTGCAGATAGTCCTTCATTTATAAATATATGTCGGTCTATTGGGAACTATAGTCGTGCTTTGAAACCCCCTACCCCATACGAGCTTAGCTCTTGGATATTGAAGGAGGAAGAGAAGACTACAAAGCATTTATTGAGGAGGTAAAGAAGACTTGGGCGCATACGGGTGTGTCAATCTTGTCGAATGGTTGGAAAGATATTAGGGGAAGACAGCTAATAAACTTTCTTGTAAACAACCCATGTATTTTTGAAATCTGTTGATGCATCTTAGCACTGACAGCAATGAAAATGAGGAGGATGACAGAGCTATTAGATACGATGATGATTCCATGGAGGATCCTCTTAGTGATGATAGTGATGATGATGATGGTGATGGGGATGATGATGATCTAGGATTTGATCCATTATTCAAGTCGCTAGATACAAATGATGCAATACTTGCATAGTGATGGATGATCACTATATAAGTACTTGATGATATTATGTTGTTTTGATGTTTTGTAATGATACATTACTGTGACGTTGGTTATTTATGTCTTCTATGACCTTGATTGTAATGATGAAATATTTTATGGTTTTATTAGTATTTTTTCATGATTTTTTGGGGACTTTTAGGTCTTTAAATCAAGGCTTCCGCCTCGCTCCGCCTCGAGGCTTACGCCCAGAGAAACGCGTCGTACCGATTTTAGTTTTTTCGAACATTGCTACAAATGCCACCAAACTGTAAATGCAAGTATGTTTAAAGTCAAGCATAGGTCCAATGCATCCACAACTCTTTCTTTAGATTATAATTAAAAGCATCGCAAAGTAACCAATTATAAAGCATGAATGTAATAAAAGTTCAAATCCGTATTCTTGAATTGACTTCAATGAGTTTCAATAAACTAAAAATATGACTTTAGTACACAGCCCGAGGTCACACAATAATAAAACCTTTTGAATCCAACACAAACATGCCATTCATGCTTATGGGTATTTGTGATTTTGGCCACAGGTAAAGGGAACAAAAAAATTAAAAATTTGTCAATATACTGAGTAGGTTCTTTATACCAGACGTTCATACTATAAAAGAAGGGCAAAAATCAAAACTGAGTAATCATCACAAGTGGGATACGAATTACACCAAATGTAAATATCTTCAAAAAAGAAACAACATACTCATCGTGATCAAATTATAAACTGGAATTGAGTCAAATCTCCAAGTAATCCGAGTTAAAAATCGCATCTTTAAAGAAATTACCCGTCATGACTGTAACTCTTTTGTCTTAAAGCCTTCTCTCTCGCCTCCCAGCTTTTACAGTGTCGAAACCCTAGAGAGAGCCACCGATAGACTACAGAACTAGCTTTTGCTAAAAGTATGCACTAGCAGCGAAAATACAGTAGAAATCAGACAATTGATTAACGAGTGTGTATTCAATAAACACTTTTAAAGGTTTTCTTTAAGTAACATACTAGTATAGTTTGTGAATTTCAACAATTTTTAAAGACTTTGTAAAAGTCTCAATTTAATCACTTACTAATTTTTATAAATAATATAAAAGTTGTAATTGAATATCAATAAATTTTTATAAACTATTTAAATATCTTGATTAAATATAACCAAACTTTAAAAATCTTTAAAAGTCTTAATTGAATACTCTCTCATAAATTCACATCAACACGACTATTGGCTAAGATATAAATAATTACCCTAAACTATTAACATTTTTTCGGTTCAATAATACCTTTCAATTTTTTCAATCACATCATTAAACTTTTAATTTTTTTACTCTTTTGTACAATTGAACTTGTCACGTCATAAATTAATGACGTGATCCTTTTGACTAAACTAATCAATGCCCACGTATAATTAAAAATTAGGTTTAAATATAAATTATTACCCTGATTGTTGACTTTTTTCTATTTTGGTGATCGATTTTTCAATTTTTTCCACTTTAGTTCAATTAAAGTTAAAGATGGTGGGTTCAAATAGACAAAATGATGGGAGTCATTTACTTTTTAATTAGTAGTTTTTAATTGGTTTTCTCCATTAACTAATAATTCAAGTACATGAAAAGTGATTACGTGCAAATTATGTTTTAATAATTTAATATCATTTTTTATTTTGTGGAAAATAAATAATTATTTATAGTTGTAAGTAAGGTGGTATCTAATAATTTGTTATAGATAGTTTTTTTTTCCTTTTGATTTATTTGAAATTTTTATGTTAATGATAATGATGAGTAATATTTTTTGTAAAACCTCAATTTTTATAAATAAAGATTAATTTTTCTCAAAATATTATTTTTAAATATTAAGAAGTGAATTTGTTATAATGCTATAGTTGTGGGTAATATTTATAAATTTTGTAAAGTACGCAAGTTGTTATAAAATATTCGTTTGGTCGGGGAATATTCGTTTTAACAAGGAATATTCATACGACAGCACAATCATTAGTAAAGCCCGCAACGGAATTATTTTCGGAGTTAGAAAACGACATAAATATCTTTTTATGAAAATAACGACGAAAGTTTTACCGTTAACTGTTGAAATACCCAGTGATGAAAAATACAGTAATACGCGTGGTTTCATAATAGCACACGGTATTTATTATTGATGCTTACATGATAAGTCACTCAGTTTTATTCAATTATTGCTATAGTAGTTGTTGCATAGTATCTCACGTTATTTGATTCAATTATTGTTATAATATTTTATATTATTAAATCAATAATTGAGATGACAAGTTATTCATATTATTATTTGCTTAATTAATAATGTCTAAAAAGTTGTGTCGAGGAAAGGGGTTTGGTCACCTAATTGCGCGTCAATAGGAATAAATCCTTATTGAAAAGTCATCTCTTTTCTGGGAACGATTTGGTTGTTAATATTGTGAGTTATAATAATGATGAATAAATGTTGTTAAAAATATTGAGTGGATTTTTTTGAAGTATTTGTTATAAATTTTGTTTATTATACGAAACTTCACTTACTAATTTTTCAAAATAATCGGTATAAAGTTATTCAGTATATATATATATATATATATATATATATATATATATATTAATTGTGTGTGGGGTGTGTGTGTAAAAAGTGTGTGCTGGTGTGTGTTTATACATATATATATGTCATGTCGCGGTGGTGTAGTGACTGATATATATATATATATATATATATATATATATATATATATATATATATATATATATATATATATATTATAATAATATTTATATTTTTATAAAAAATAGAATATATTATATTTTATTATGTATAGTGTTTGCATAGTAAATCATGTGAATTCAATTTTTACCCGTGAAATTCGTCTGAATTCTTAACTGTTGGTCCGTGAAATTTTTTCTAAATAGTATCATTCAATTCTCCTTTAAATAGGATGATTAGTTAGAATTGAAAATCACACAATAATCAAAAGTTTTCTTTTTCTATAATATCGAGTGTATTTTTGTGAGTATTTAGATACTTTGAGAGCTGATAAGCAGTGCAAGTTTTCTTCAGCGTTATATCCGATATTTCAATCAAATGTATATTTTTCTTTTCAGGTAAGGGATGTTATTTTCTTTGTAAATGATGTTATTTTTTTCAATATCATTATACCAAAATATTAGTATGAATTTTATTATGAAATTTTTACCTTTTCATGTTGAAATTATTATTCATGTATACGGCACTATTCACGTATACAACACTATTTATGAATATGATACTATTCACGAACTATGATTTGTCTTGTGAAATTTTTACCTTTTCGTGTTGGGTAATATTCACATATACGGCACTATTCACTTTCACGATACTATTCACGAATACAACACTATTCACAAAAAATAAAAACTAAAAAAATTGTCCAAGTTATCTATTATGGTTACTATCTTTGATTGTATCCATGTTTTGATCTTCATTCCTGAATTTTGCTCCACAATTGATTATTATAGAGTATTTTTGAATTTAGATAAACCAAAGTACGAATCCCTAATCTTTGTTCTTTTATCTCGCTGAATTCATTTTCTTTAAGATATTTTTCATCATCCTCAGTCCTAAATGATGCTATAACTGCATATTTTTGGTCTGTAGTGCAAAGATAAATGATTACCTGATGAATATCTTTGGTCGTGGTGCAAAGATGGACATGTGTTCAGATGATCATGACCAACTGGTGATACAAATAAATATCTTTGGCCTGTGAAGCAAATATAAACATTTGGTTCAAGATGTATATTGATTGACGTTACCGGGATAAATTATCGATGATAGACTTTTAAATCATAGAAGATAGTAGACTTCATTTTCTACTTAACTCTTCTAAGGAATTGTTATTTCCGCTGCGAATATTGATCTAAAACTTGTTGTATATTATATCTTATATGATTTATCGAAGGTTAACGATAATTTGTTTTACATTATCCTAGTCATAATATTATTTACTGGGCTAGTTGAGCTTACCATTTTCCTCTTTTGTTCTATTTTTCTTCTCAGGAGGCGAGAATATAGCAGGAACTAGTCGGGGGTGTGGAGTGATGTTTCAAGTCAATTGTTTTAGCAGTTCTCACTGCTTTTATAAAATAATGTATCAATTATTGTAATGAGGACTTATTTGAGTTTGGATATTGGATAGAAGACAATATTTGTATTTAAACTCACAACATATGTGTTGTCGTATTTTGCACGATAATTATAATAATGAAGTTGTAGTTATTTTCTGTATCACGTATTTGGCGACTCAGAATGGATTGTGTGGGCCTATTTTGGGGGCATCACATTTTTCATAATTATGGCTTGGTTCTTTTTTCGAATAAAAACGAACATCTTAAATAGATGTTTCATTTTTAAATTATTTTTTAATCTTTTATTGTTAAATTATAATATAATATTACATTTATGCCTATTTAGTTTTTATAAAATGGTTTAAACTAATTACATAATTAGTATTGTTTTAACACATCATTAATCACATCTTAAGTGTTAAAGTCACGGTCATCAATTTATAACGTGACAACTTCAATTGAACCAAAATAAATAAAAAATTAATAATTTGATCATGTGATTGAAAAAAATGAAAGATTGATCCCCCAAAGTGAAAAAATTTTAATACTTCAAAGTAGTAATTTATATTTAATTACACGTAGGCATTGATTAGTCTACTTAGCGGAGTCATGCCATCATTACATGGCAAATTCAATTGAACGAAAGTGAAAAAAATAATAATAAATTAATGACCAACTTAAAAAAATTAAAAAGTTTGTCATCAAAGTAGAAAAAAATCAATAGCTTAGGGTAAATATCTATATTTAAGCCTATTTAAAAAAGAAGAAGAAGTTAAATACACTTTGTATCTCTCAAGTTTATTTTACAAATTGCATTTTATACTTCAAAATGTGACACTTTATATCCCATGTTTTTAGCAAATTGACACATAAACACCTTTCAACCCATAAATTGTCGCTGAAAGTGCAAAATTCATCGCTTCTAAACAGTAGCCCAACACTTTTAGTTACGAATTTTTGGTCGAAGAGTTTATGTACACGTTCACCAAAAGTACATGTAAGACCCCGAATTTTATGAAATAAAAGTATTTAATTTTTTTTGTAAATATTATTCTAAATAGTAATGTTATAAATGATATAGTCATGGGTGATATGTGCAAATTTTATAAAGTAAACAAGTTGTCATAAAATATCCGTTGTGTCGGGGAATATTCGTACAATGTCACAATCATTGGTGGACCCCACAACGGAATAATTGTCGGATATAAAAAGTGACAAAAATAATATTTTTATAAAAAATAACGGCAAGACTTTTACCGTTAAACTATTGAAATACTCAGTGATAAAATGTATAGTAATACGAGTTTTTGCACAATAGCACACAGTATTGCATAATATCTCTGATTATTGATATTTACGTAAGAAGTTACTCAGTATTTCATTCAATAATTGTCATAGTAGTTGTTGCATAGTATCTCATATTATCGATTCAATTATTATCATAGTAACATCTACACAATATTTTATATTACGAAAACAATAATTGTCACGACACAGTAACTCATAATTGAAATGATATTATTAGATAATCATTATTAACAATGTGTAGAAAATTATATCGAGAAAACGAGTTAGGTTATCTAATTGTGCGCCAATAAGGAGAAATTTTTATCGGAAAGCCCTATTTTTCTTGGGAACGATCTAGTTGTCAATATTGAACGCTATAATATTAATGATGAATAATTATTGAAAAGATATATTAAAGATTTTGTTGATTAAAGATAAGTGAATTACAAAAGTTAAAGGAGAATAACGCGAACTTAAAAAACTTTAGGGGTGCCAAAATGTAATAAGGCGACCAATCCATGTGAACTCGAATCAACCAATTAGAAAATAAATGATGCAAACATGATGTAAGGATGACATCATCCTTAAATAAACACAAAGATGATGGCATCATGATGATGTTACATGGACTAAGGTTCAATTAACAAGGTACTAAACTGTAAGACCCCAACTTTTATGAATAAAGATGAATTTTCTATAATTATCATTTTTGAATGAATTTTATATAATGTTATAGTTGTGGGTAATATTTATAAATTTTGCAAAGTACGCAAGTTGTCATATAATATTCGATTGGTCGGGGAATATTCGTACGACGGCACAATCATTGGTGGACCACACAACGGAATTATTATCGAATTAAGAAAATGACAAAAAATATTTTATGAAAATAATGATGATAGTTTTACCGTTAACTATTGAAACATCCAGTGTTAAAAGTACAGGAATACGCGTAGTTGCATAGTAGCACACGGTATTGATTATTGATGCTTACGTGAGAAGTCATTCAGTTTTATTCAATTATTGTCCATATTTTATATATTATTAAATCAATAATTGAGCTGACAAAGTTATTAATATTATTATTTACATTATTAACGATGTTTAGAAGTTCTGCCAAGGAGAGGTTTGGTCACCTTATTGGAAAGACCCCCTTTTCTTGAGAACAACCTGGTCGATTAATAGTGTGAATAATAATAATGATGATGAAGTTTTGTTTTATTAGTATTATTAATGTAATAAAACAGAAAAGCTTTTTATATAAAACAGAATACTTTTATAAAGTTATTCGTTTTATTAGGCTAATAGTAAATTTTTTTATATAAAACAGAATACTTTTATAAAGTTATCTGTTTTATTAGACAATAATTAGAATATATTATATTTTATTATGCATAGTATTTGCATAGTGCCTGCATAGTAAAATCTTTTTAAAAGTTATTCGTTTTATTATATTATAAATAGAATATATTATATTTTATTGTAAACCAATCTGGATCGTCCGTTTAAAGTAAATCGATCTGGACCGTTCATGGATTGGTTACTATTCAGTTCATTCTTCTATAAATAGAAGCTCATTCCTTCATTATTTCTTACGAATTCACTGAAACTCTAGAGAGAAAAACTGTAGAGAGAATTATTATTCTATCTCGAGCGTATTTCTTTACGTTTAAGAAAGTTTTGAGCGTAGTGCAAGTTTCTTCGAGTATATCCCCGCCCTACCATCGAAGTACTCTTCTTTATAAGGTAAGGGGTATTTTTTTAATATTCATGAAGAGAACTTCTGTTATTCCAGTCTTTATTATTCTGTTGGAATAACCTGTATACGCGGGCTACCCTATACTTGATGAAATTCTTCTGTTATTCCATTATTTATTATTATACTGGAATAACCTGTCTATGCGAAGTACCGCATACATGGTGAAATTCTGTTATTATTCCATTCTTTATTATTCTGTTGGAACATCCCGTCTGTGCGTTTTACGCCGGACCTGGTTCCGTCTTTATTATTTTGTTAGAATATCATGTCTGTGCGTTTTACGCCGGACCTGATTCCGTTATTTCTTATTCTGTTTGAATAACATATCTATGCGAAGTACCGCATGCATGGTGATTTCTGTTGTTATTCCATTCTTTATTATTTTGTTGGAATATCCTGTCGGTGCGTATTACGCCTGACCTGGTTCTGTTATTTATTATTCTGTTGGAATAACCTGTCTATGCGAAGTACCGCATGCAGTTAAATGATAAACTTGACTCTTTTAATGGATTGCATGTTTCGCTACAGTTAAACTTGATGTCTATTGTATTTTATCAGTTTAACACTGTTGAAGACTAATGATAATTTATTTTGCATTATCTTAGTCATAATATTTCTTACTGGGCTAGTTGATCTCACCTTTTCTTTCAGTGTTATCTTCAGTAAATGAGAACGTAGCCGGGACTAGTCGGGGAACGGAGTGACGGTCTAGATGATAGTATTAGTAGTCCTCACTATTCTGTTAAATAGTGTGACAATAAATGTAATGAGTACTTATTCTGAGAGTGAATATTGTCTAGAAGACAATAGTTGTATTAAAACTCATAGCTCTCTTGTTGTATATTAAATATTGTATTTGTATTCTGTACCATGTATTTGGCGACTCAGAATATGTGATTTATACCTATTTTGGGGGTGTCACATAAACTGTAATAAGTCGAGCCCCTAACGTGCAATTATCAAAACTATGTTTTCTTATAAATAAAGAGTTAAGTTCATTAGTTCTTCATGAATCCACTAAAACTATAAAGAGAAGATAAGAAATAAAAAAAAAGTATTCTGCTACTACACTATTGCATTATCCAATCTCCTACTAAGGTGAAGATAGGTGATGAAAGTTCTCATTGTCTTAGGTACAACAAATAACTGTTGATGAGTATTACAGGAATAAAATATTAATAATAGACTTTTATTTTGGAAGAAATAATAGACATTATGTTATAATTGACTCTTCTAATGGATTGTTGATTACGCTACAATTATGATAATTAAAGTGTAACTGGGTCGAGCGGAGATAACAAGGGAATAGAGTGATGGGTGAGTTGAACCCGACTTTGAAAGCGTAAAAAATGCACCCCATTAAAATGAGGATGACATAGTTGTACAAAGAGCTTAAAGGGTGTGTTGCCACTATCATACATGATTTTAACCAAATACAAATTCGTGTTATCATAAGATATGGCAAGAAGATACATACAATTAGAATAAACAAAATAGTAATCTTCTTATTCTTCTTTTGGGTCTATTGAGTCAACCAAGATTAATTCTCAAGTCCTATGACATCTATTATAACTTAGATGCATGACCTCCCTTGTATAAAGGTTTCCTTCAGCATTTTTCAAATATTTTAATTCTTAAAACAGTTATCGACTTTACTTTTATGTAAATTATCATTGGTTTGGAGTGTGAGTACTGTTATTTATATTGAAACTCACAGCTTATGTGTTATCGTATTTTTCACGACAGTTTAATAGTTATAAATAGGAATATTTATATTTGAATTTAATAGTGTGTATTTGACGACCCAAAATGAATTGCGTGAACCTATTTTGGGGACGTCACAGTACAGGATGCAAAGTATTATGTTTTAAAGTATAAGAATCAGATAAATTTGGGATGTACAAAATACATTTAATCCATGTACCATTTTTACAGGTCATTTGCAAATTTTAATAAATCATTTTAGTTACTTAATTTTTTTTATACTTCTTCCATTTTTAAAATATAAGGTCACCGTTGACTTGTTGAAATCAAGTTTCAAACTAAAAATTGACATAATTTTCTTTAATTTTAGTCGATATAATAATGAATATCATAAACTATTTAACAAATATTATTCATTGTAAATTTATTATTTCATAATTTTAATAAATTATTTAAATTTTAAGTTTGAAAATGTCTTATTTTGATTTTTAAAAGTCAATAACAAGCCTATAATTTGGAACGAAAGGAGTATTATTTTTAAACACTAGATACATAATTTATTTTTCTTTCACTATTTTAACTATTAATTATGGCATACACTATATGTGTAGTTAAAATAAATAAATATATTATAAATTAAAACTATAAATATGTCTAAGAAAATATATGAAATATTGTAGAGATAAAATGTAAGGAAAAAAAATCACACCTTTATAAAATTTTAATCATTACAAATAAAATAGATAGAAAAATAAATTTAATATTACCTTTATTTTGAAGGCGTTTCATATATCTAATAAAAACAACATTGCACATATATGTAAATAAATAAATACGAAAAACAAAATGTAAATAAACCAGGGCAGTTTTGTCATTCAAGTCAATAGGATATGAGCGTAATTCAAAGAAATCAGATGTGCAATTTTAGTAACGTGGGTAAATGTCTATATGCTACCTAGGGTTTCAAAAGCAGTATATAATGTAAATATCGATATCCGTCCACTCCATAATCTCTCCCTAGTGAAGGCCGTCGAATAAAACCCTAGAAAGCCTTCATCTGCTCCTGGTAATCTACTTTTCTATCTCGACTAGATGATTATCTCTTCGGAGCTGTATACGTATATGTCTATATATATATATATATAGATTTTAATATAAATCTAAATGTGTGAGTACAGTAAAATGACGACGGTACCAGGGCAGCTGATATGGGAGATTGTGAAGAAGAACAATTCTTTTCTTGTGAAGGAGTTCGGCAACGGAACTGCCAGTGTCCAGTTTAGCAAAGAGCCCAACAATCTCTACAATCTCAACTCTTACAAGCATTCTGGTAATTTTTAACTGTTAAGGTTTTGTCATTTTAATCTAGTAAATTTTAATTTATATGTTATTGGTTATTGTAGTTTGAGAACCTGAAGTATAAGACTACCGAACAAGTGTTGGGTTGCCTTTATATATCTTATCGTTCAGTTTTGTATGATTTATTAAATAATGAGAACTATATGTGTTGAATTTGATTCATTTTTATGTTTTCCCTTGTTTTCAATGAAATGAATAGATCATTTATGTTTAGGGATTCTGTTTTGGTGGGATTCGGATCAAATCAAACTTTGGCCTTTTGATTGTATTTTAAGGGTTATTTTATTGGGTTTGACTTTTAGGTTTAGCCAACAAGAAAACCGTGACCATCCAGCCAGCTGGTAAAGATCTGGGTGTGTTGCTCGCAACAACGAGGACTAAGAAACAGAGCAAGCCTGCAAGTTTGTTCAACAAGTCTGTTATGAAGAAGGAGTTCAACCGTATGGCCAAGGCTGTTTCAAACCAGGTACTGCCAATATTTTTGGTAGCCTCATTTATTGTATTTGTTGTGAAACCACACCGTGTTATCTGTTATTGTATTTCTAATGGTAATTGTAGCAAAGAGTGATAACTGTTTTGAACTCTAGTTGATTAGATTTCCGTATTGTTTTCCGAAATGATGATGCCAAAAAAAAGAGTGTAACTAGTAAATTTAGGAGGCTTTTTCTAAGGGTTTAAAGGATCTGAACTTATAACATAGACTTCTATGTCTTTAACTATCTGATGGAACATTCTTTTTTGTGACTGGCATTGGCACCCAATATACTGTTGAGATTGGCGGAAAACCATTCCTTGCTGCAGTCATCTATTAATAATGTTGAAACTTGTACATCGCCCGGTAAATCTTGTTCTACATAATTTATAATCAGTTTTTGTTGGCCTTTGGGACTGGCATTGGAGATAATTGTGAGTATAGTGGACCATTTATTGGAGTTGGTAGGAAGTTTACAACAGTATCTCTTTCTATATTTACCATTTCCCTTGTTAACCTATCTCAAGTTTGTTTATTTATTTAATATAACTATTGAATGTTACTCCCTCTGTGCAATAACAAGAGTCCTATTTGCAAAACTTGCAAACTTTAAGGATGTTGTCTTGTTCAGTATTTACCCCTTGATAAATTAGTGTATAGTTTTGTAGTGAGGACAAGATAATGAAAATGTTGTGGTAAATTTGAGGACATAATGCCATTTGGTTATCCGATGACCAAAAAAACTTTTTGTGAAAGGAGTATTTGCTTTTCCAGTTATTGATTTCCCTAACCTTTTGGAAGTTCTCTCTTTTATTTGTAATGCTCGTCTTCAAGACCAAAATATGAAATAAAGAAGTTCGTCTTCCAGAACATGAGTTGTTGATTCTACTCGTTATTCCTTTCAGGTGGCTGAGAATTTCTACAGGCCAGATTTGAAGAAGGCAGCCCTTGCAAGGTTGAGTGCTGTCAACAGAAGCCTCAAGGTTGCTAAGTCTGGTGTCAAGAAGAGGAACAGGCAGGCATTTAAGGTCCCTGGCAGGAAGTGAAGTTAGATGACTTGTCGCAGTCTGTCCCGTCACCATAAATGAGTTAATTTTTCCCTTGTTCAAACCCCTCTTTTGGAATGGTAATAGATTTAGTTTGTGGACCAATTTTTTTAGTTTATTGTTTTGCATGGCTATTATGTATTAGTACTGGTACTTAATTAAATCTATGATTTTGAATGAATGGATGGAGTTTTGTGAAAACCAAACCAATGCTGAAGAGGCCTGAATTTTGTAACATGGAAATGCTGCAAATATCCATGGCATCTTAACGGTTGAAATCAAGCAGATGAATGAAGCAACAAGTCAGAATGTTTAGTGGGTTTGGATATTGTTTTTGTTGTCATTAGGCTTCGAAAGTTTGAGTCTCGTTGCCCTGTTTTTGTTGTGAAGTAATTTAATCTTGAAGGATACCTTTGCAGTAGCTTCATTTACTTCCGACTGCAACTCATTCGTATGCTTGACTTGGCTAACAAGTTAGAACCCAGATTCTGCCTCAACCAAGAACTATCATAAATCCAAACGTGTACAAGACATAGTTGTTGAGAGTCAAAAGTGGGATATTTTAGTAGATGGGACTTGTTGACTTATATTAATTTTTAGGTCGTACGCGCTTCTGACAAAGTTAATTTATAAATGTACTTATCCGATTTTAGTTTTTAAAAATTTTAATATAAAAATAAAAATAAAACATTAAGAAAATCTTAATATTTGATATATATGTATATTTTATTTTTAGTAATGAGTTGATAAGAATACAAGTGCAAGTTATAGGAAAATAAAAAAGCTCGAATGCGAAAATAAAGTTCAAAAAATTTATTAGTAGCCTTTTCTAGTCATCCTTGTAACCACAATTCAAAAATAAGGAGAATGCGTGTTATGGCCATATGCAGTGGACAAGTTTCATTATCAGAATAAATTGGTATATTTTTAATTGGAATCCTCACCTTCTGATTCCCTGTGGCTGTTAAGTAAATTGTGTATATGAATAGTTTAAATTGTGTTATGGCGTATGTTAAATGAAGTCTTCAATGTTTATCCAAAAAAAACTTTGATGTATTCTTAAACCTGGGGTTGGGTTTTGCTGAAAAGTCCAAGTCAAATTAAGGAGTTGATAGGTAGACGGGCTAGAAAACAATACGACACTGTTTTTGTAATGGAATATTCTTGTGGTATTAGTTAATTTCTTCCTAACTTTATAAATTAGAGAGCTTGTTTGGAGAAAAGATGAACCTATCTTGGTTTTTTGTTTGCTTCAAATGGAAGAGAGCTCCATTGCTGCAAGTTCTACCAATCATCATGGCGAAATTGTTAAAAGAAAAGAAACTGTAAAGAGTTGGCGCTCAGACAGTTGCTTCTCCTTTATGGAGATTTCAATAGATCCAGGGATTAAATCATTGAAACACCTCGATTCAAACAAGTTCAAAATTCAGATCAAGAAATGGGCTAAAAAAGTTGTAACTTATGCCAGACAGGTCAGTGATCACTTCAGCCGCTGATGAAGAATATCAAGCCTTTCTTTTGTGCTTAAATCATGATGTATGTATTGATGACAAATAAATGTACATACTGAGGAGAGAAAATTGTTCCGAATGTGAAGATCAGCACATTCATTATTCCTGTTGGAGGAGAAAAAAACTGCAGGTTAAGTCCTTTTGTGTCCATATGATTGCTATGATTTGTGTTAATATTATAATTATATCATAATTAAGGAATTTGTGTTCTAACTATGTAAGTTCTCCATCTCTTTTGAGCATCAAAATAAACATGCATAATTTCATTTCCTTTTTTTTCTTGATGATAACACTTTCTTATTAACAAAGCTTGTTTCTCAGTTTCAGCATCTTGTTTTGTACCTGCCCAGCATGCAAAATTGATGACATACTATCCCAAAGTTATCATACATGTTATGATGATTTAAAGCAACCTGTCTATATTTCAAAACATAACATAATCCTACTTCAAAATGCATTGTAATCCTTACAAAAATTACATTTTTTTTTGTTTTGAGATACCGAAAGAACAGATTAAAAGTTATCTGTTAAACAACTGTATATTCATACAGAAAGAAATATCAGGATACATAATTACAAACAACACTGCACAACCATTACAAAACATTGCTCATGTCAATCTTAAACAAATGGTTCCAACATCAGCCTCAATTCTTGTTTCCGTGTCCTCTGTGGTGCCGTCAAAAAGAAGTGCACAAGGCACTACATTGAACGCTTTTGTCAGTCATCCTTTATTAATTCACCAGACATTTTTTCATTGCCAGAAATTCTCCTTAAAAGCTGCTTAGAGTACATGTTTTGTGCTTGAGTTGCATTCTTCATGCGGTTAGCTTTTACCCAGTTGGGCTCCTATCAGAGAGTAAAAAAAATGCATTATGTTCCATGCTTTCTCAAAAAATAATTATGTTTAACAATTATTTGAAAATAAATCCCCTCACTAGAGGAATGAATGAATTATATGCATGAGAAGAATGAGAGAAGGTAACCTCAGGAACCATGCGAGAGAATCCAAATTTAAATAGTAGGAGTACATGTTCCATGATTAGAATTGCTGCAAGGCCAGGGGAGATGTTCCACTTCCCTTCCTGATCATTTAAGCATACTAAAAGCACGCAGTTGGTGCATATTGACATTACTATCAGAAACTGAAAATTCAAATATAACCCCATCTCAGATTCTCATGATATATTGGTTAAAGATATTGCAGTGCTCATCACAAATAATCAAATTCTTAAATTAATTTCTGAGCTAGTTAGTGTCTGAGGATAGTTACCTGAATTTAATGCTTAGTGTCACAATTTACTGCTTTGCATCATAGATAATTTTTCATATAAACAATTTTTTGAAAGAGTTAGAAGCTAAAGATAAGGTGTGCCTAGATACACGATAACTAATGATTTAACGCGATGTTTCATGTTAGAATTGAAAGGTCTCAACGGGTGAAATTCAGACACTTTCCATGGTTTCATGACATAAAAGCTGCTACTCCTGCCCATCAAACTTTGGTTAACCCAATAACCAATGTTTGCCAGCAGTGTCGGTCGCGGGGGGGGGGGGGGGGGGGGGGGTGATACTGACCATTTACAATTATATACTCAACTTCTTGCCAATTCACTACAATACCTTCCACCAACTCCCATACCAGAATAAAAATAAAGAAAATTTGTTCAACCACCTTCAGTATTCCAAAATGGGATACCATCAACATCATAATTGGGTAAAGTGAAAAAAAATTCAGTACCTGAAATATGTTTAGCCAAGCTCCAATTGTTGCAGCGGGACGAGGAATAGGCCTTCTCAACATAACCAGCAGTTTTACTGCATCTGCTCTTATTTCTGTAATGTTATTCTGCAAAACAGAACCATATAGAGTTTATAACTTCTTTTACCTCATAAGTTGAAGCAACTCAGAGCATGCCAACTACTGCAAGAGAACGTCCGCTCATTAATTACCAATGCAGCAAAGGCAAATGCAGGAGGGTACACACAAGCAAACATCATGATCATTCCAAACTGCAACGCCATTTCCAGTAAGTCTGCATGTGGTTCGGAATGCTATCAGCTGAAGAACTGGAAAATGTTTTGAAACCTTCATAGCTTAATCAAAACTACATGAAACTGAAATATCTCAAATATCATATACAAAGTAACAAGTTCGTTGGTCAATATACAATTATTAACAGCCCATTTGACTGTTGATGCTACAGTGAACTTCAGCTGAATAAATTAAGCCTCAAAACTCGGTGCAATTGTTGGGCCACACCCACATACAAAATGAATTTGTTTAAAGTAAGGGTGAAAATACCTCAATTAGTTTCAGAAGCAAAATGAGATCCTATCACTATCATATACTCCCTTTGTTCCAAAATTAGAGATACATTTATTAAACGACGACGTTTAAGGATAATTTTATGTTCTCAAATATAGCCTTAGTAGTAGTTATAAATTCAATTGTGGTGGTTTGACATCGAAAATGATAGTAAAAAGTAATGGAAAATTAGGGACATCATGTCACTTTATAGTAAATAGAAATGTATCTTTAGAAACGGACTAAAAAGAAAAATATATCTCTAATTTTGGAACAAAGGGAGTATATTTTCCTTTCTTTTTGTTACAATCTTATTTTTATAGCTGTATGAATGTGTGTTACCGTCAAAAAGTCCATCTTCAAGTTCCTCGCCCACACTTGCAGAATAAGCAGGTTTAAGATACTCTTTCTCTACCCTTGATATGAATTGGGTCTTCTCTGCTGATGATCCTTCGTCATGTTCTCTCTTGTTTCTTCACGCTTCTCAAGACAGAGTTAACAAGCTATAGTATACACTTTAAGTTGCTGAGAATAGAGGAAATGATAACAAATAATGCTTACCGTATAGCTCTATGTTTTCTATAACTGTACTTCAGGTAAGGTAAAGAATTTTCCATCAGATTTTGCAGAACCTGGATAACATTTTCCATAAAAGAAGCAAATAAATCGGAGAGGAAAAGGTAGGAATGTAAAATATCATCAATAACAATTCCTATCTCAGATACAATTAAGCGCTGAATCAAAACTTGGGGGCGGTGCAAAAGAGCATGATAGAAAATTCCTACATATGACTGCATAAAATATAGACCAAACACCTGCCAGAGAAAGTGCAATTTTAAAGTACTTAAAATTCCCAGATACACAAGAAGGGCTTCGACTGTTTACCTTGTAAACTAAGCTGTCAGCTCTATATTCTTTGTTTTCATTCTTTTCATGCCGAATGAGTTTCACTGATATCTTACCCCCAAATTTTGTGAAATATTGAATGACAAAAAGGTAAGCTACTGTCAGCCCAAACCTGGAAAAATAATTTTTTTGCAACATTGTTACAACATTAACCTATTAGAAAATTCATTAAACATAGCTCAAAATTAAATGTTTAGTCCAAAATGACACGCAAGACCCTTGACCAAAGTTTTTTGCTCCATCCACTTTGATGCCAATTATAAAACAGGAAATATAAAACTTCGGTAAAAAGAGGTATTATCCCACTATGGTTATCATATTTTCAGCATTTGATCACTGAACTTTAAAAATATGCAATCAACCCATTGAACTAATTAAAATTTTAAAATTAGACATTCCGTCCAATTAATTGAACGGAATTCTAATTATTATCCACGTGTCTATGCAAATAAAATAAAAAATTAAATTATTGCCTATATGGATAAAAAAAGTTAAAAAAACGCTCAAAGAAATCTCAAATTAAAACTTTTTTTTCTCTCTCTCTCTCTTCTCGTCTTCATCTTTTCTTCTTCCTCTTCAATCTTTCTATTTATTATCTTCATAACTTTAGATCTAACGTCCCACCAGAGGTGGCACCACTAAATCTAACTGCGGATAATCCAAGCCACTTTAAATTTTACAATCGTTTTCAATGAAAGTAGTTCGAGATGAAATTGGGGCTTTTATGAGTTTTCATTTTTTTCATTTGTCAGAGATGAAATTGGGGCTTTTCTAGGTCTATATGCTTGTATTATGAAATTGCTCTTTGCTTCTTCTCTTCTTCTCCAATGAAACTAAGGGATTCCTCTAATAATCTTCACTCACCAGAGAGTTCAGTCGTCGAACCTAGTTGAGATTCGCTCGAAAAGGTTGTCGAAGAAGCTCCGGCTTCCACATCTAACAAATCTGGACTGTGAAACCTTGCGATATGAAACTAGGTCTGGACTTTCATTTTCTTCCACCACCACGAACTCCTTTAATTCTCTCTCTTGATCTCTGCTGCGAGAAAGAACAAACGTTTGCAGATGATGATGATGGGAAGCAAATGTCTTTCACTTCGGGAAAATCTTTGGTAGTGGGGTGCTTAGATAAGTGAAGAAATGACCAAAATATTCGCTTATGGGGACTTAAATCGTCAATTTCATTAGTTTCCATGAAATGTACACCACGTCTAGGTGTAACAAAGGATTTGCTTATCTTTGAAAATGATATTATTGGTGTGATCTGAAGCTGGATTTTTCTTCTTCTTTTGGGTTAGGAAAAAAGGAATTTTCGACTTTCTAAAGTGATTATAATGGCGATTTTAATTGTGGCCATCACCATAATCATCTTGAAGCCCTTCCATCACCATTTTTTATTATCAAATCAACTCAAAATATAATACCCTGAAAAAAAATATTAGCTTGTTATGTAGATGATTTGGATTAACCATTGAATGCTGCTACGTTGAATCAAATGCCTGTAGAGGAGAGAGGAGGGAGGAGAGAGGATGAATTAAAGGGTCAAAGAGGGGTTTTAAATTCTTACATAGTTGGCAAATATCAGTAAATATTTTGTTCTATTTTTCTCTTGCTGTCACATGTAAATATGCAATTCAATTTAACACCCGTCCAATTTCTTGGATGGAATGGTCCAATTAATAATTTTTAAAAAGTTCAGTGTGCCAATTCCATTTTTTAAAAGTTTAGTAGGTAATGCTTAAACTCGGACAACCACAATGGGGTATTACCCCTTTTTGCCATAAAACTTCAAATGACAATGACATCTGAAAAGAGCTTATGTAGACAGGACTTAGAATTGCATGAGATAACATAGCATGTCAAAAGCAAGTGGGAATATACTCAACAAGTGGCTCGTGAAATATATCCAAAAGTAGCATATAAAGACTGCATTTTTAATTCTTACCAATTACCAAGCATAAATTACGAAATTAGACTAGTGTTTAGTAAGATGGGCCAGAGAACTACGAATTTTTGCTAAACCAGAGGGATAATTTTACAAATAAAAGCAACATAAATCAGATGCTTACTTCGCAACATCAGATCCAATAACCTCGTAGAGATGAGCATAAGCCAATTCAAATGGCAGCTGGAGACATATGATACTCAAGATAATGACGGCATCATTTCTGAATCTCATCATACGTCCAAGCCATTCCTCCCTTTGTAATACTTCTTTTTCTTTTGGTCTGTCAGTCCCCCATTTCTTTATAAGTTCCACAGGGGATTGAAAGGAACTCCACTCCATTTCCAGAAACTTACTTCTGGAGTCTGGTCCAACAGAATAATTAATCTGCCACCTTCAAACCCACACAAGTAACAAAGAAAAAAATGAAATAAACTGTAAAACAAAATAAGAATGTCGATACTTGGCGAAAAAAATAAGAATGTGGATAAACAACAAGTAAATCAAAATGCCTTGCTACACCATAAGTTTAGTACGACAATATTATACAAAAGTACCTGGCTAACATGGCAGCATTTTTTCGTTTCCAGAATTGAGAAAATAATACCGCCCATGATATTATGCTTATAAAGAAAACAGGGAGGACCAGCAACTGCAATGCTCTGAAACACAACAGAAAACATTAAGCTAGATAACGAAAAACTGAAAAACACATCAACAAAAAAGTTAACTAGCATGCAAAGGCGAAGGTAAGATGACCTACCCAAAATCAACCAATTTCAAAATAAGGCCAAATGCCGCAGGATATAACAGCCACCGCGTGTACATTCCAAGGAAAGAAAAATAGGTTGCAATCTACAGTGTACATATAACAATCAAATTTGTACCTAAACAAGAATTGCATTTGTATTTTGTAGGTAAAAACTTGGATGCCAATATAGATTAAGTTCCAATGACTTCTATAATATGAGCATTTACCTTCATCCCAAAATATGAATAGATCTCATCAATAGGCTGATTTGTGATGTACCACCAGTTCAGTGCCCAACTTTTAATAAGTTGCTTCCTCTTAGTTTCATCTATAAACAAATATAATCATTTTTGGGAATCTGCAAAATTATGAGTAATATTTAGACATGGAAATTGATATACCATGCAAAGGGAAGACTTCTTTAACAATGCCCCCTGATTCCAACTTCTGTAGTAGAGGTTCCCTCAACTCCCAGCGGATTTCTTTTGATTCAGATAGTAGGACTATGCCCGACTCACTCTTGTTCACCTGTGAAATTCACTCTCCAAGTTATTTGAAAAACATATGCAAGTTGATATCACCAGGAAACCACAACCTGAAAGACACTAATCTTATAATGTATGAGTAATATCATTTCGAAACTTCATTTACTACACACGTGCATAGATTAAAGTACTGAAATTGTTATGTACAATTTGTGCATCAAATAACTAAAAAGAGTTGAAGTCATTCCTCAGCATCATAGTGAAATTATTACCAAGACCAAAACGAAAAGACAAATGTATAAAAGCTACTTTACATTGAGTTGTCATGTCATTTTGCAGTATCCTATAGGATATATGTACTTAGATTGTCTAAATAATACAAACTTGGTTTTTAGTTAAATGAAACCGAGAGGGCAAGAAATTCTAACAGAAGAGTATATGATAACTCACAATCACATATATTATGTAATGGTAGCAACAGAAAAGCTCGCACCAACTGAACAATGAACCATCGGGCTGTCTGATAAAAGCTTCAACTTCCTCCCACTCAAATTGTATATCCACTCATTAACCTCTTGCATCAGATGCTATATCAACCAGAAACATAAATCAGACTACAAATCTCCAAGACACTATCTTGTGCTGCCCAAGTGCCCAGGGAATTAAATTTTAGGCAATCATTATATGAAACCACCATGAAGAATTCCCTTTGGAACAAATGCAGCTACTTATTTGAAGATTTATGGAACCCGTCCTTAGCCTCCCAAATTTCTTCTTATTTCAACAAGTCAATCAATTGATTGTATGATTACATTATTTCAAACAACCAAACCAAGTTACCTAGTCTAATTGAATACACACCGTTCAACAATGCAGCAATAGTAGTACAACATAAACTTGGAACACCAGCAATGGATAAGGGAAGCAAAAAATAATTCAAAGGTAAGTAACTATTCTTAATTATAAAGCTGCACCAAAAAGCAATGTGTCAATAAGTAAACATAAGTTAAACACCTCAGTAAATAGAACAGACATATTTATAAAACATGAATAGAAAGGAATCATCGGATCAGTAATATCCATGAGAGCCGAAAGGGTAAAGATTGGACCTTGATAAATTCATATTGCATACCAATAACTCGGTCGACTATTAACCCGACCATATTGAACTCATTTACAAGAACCTCAACACAGTCATAACACTCGTCACCTGGCTTCACAACCCTCTTTGGAACCACCACCCCTATTTCAAAGGCAGTTTGTTCTTCGTCTGCTTGTTGCCCTTTCATTTCCCAAGAGAAACAGAAGGAGGAAAAAAGAAAACCAATAGGACTTCCAAAACTAAAACAACCAAAAAGGCATTTAATCAACCCAAAGGGTCAATTTCTCGGAAATAGTGACAACATGGGTTGACAGCCTAGTAGAATTAAGTTCTGCAAAATTGGCCATTTGGGTCTTCATTTTTTGTTGATAAAAATCGAATTGTAGAAGCTATAGACAAAAACAGGACAGAAGCTACAGTCGGAATTTGGATTTTGAAAAGGCACAAGAGCCAATGCGTCATCGGTGTCTGTGACAAATCAAATGGGGGATCCACTTCCTTCTCTCTCATGTCTGCAATTTGCAAGTTGCAGATGAAGGTTGCGGACTGATTAATCTTCCGATGAATAATGAAACACAATTTCATTTGGCAGCTTTCTTTTAAATTCTTTATATTCCTTCTTTCCTTTGCAGGTTGTTAATAATTTCTCGTTCCGGACCTACAAAAAAGAAAGAACTAATTTCTTTTTTGAATTTTGGCTGGTAATCAAACAAGTGTCATCTTTAGCCCAGAAAAAATGTATAAAAAAAATATAAAATTACTTTTCTGGTTCTGTAAAAAAGATTTCTACTAAGATAGTATACTATACTCCCTCCTATTCAGATTAAATAACGTTTTAAAGAGTTTAATTTTATTTTATATAAATATCGTTTTGAAATCTTTATGCAATATTGTACTCCCTCTGTTCCTAAAAGATTGTCATTTAAGGTTAATTCACACAGATTAAAAAATATAATTAATACCTAACAAAAATACTATATTGCCCTTATTAATTGTCTCAACCAATTATTTCTCTTCCGGTGTTTCTTATTCAATTCAACCAAATACTTCTCATTCAACCAATTACTACTTGGATTATTGCATTAAATTAAATAAGAATTATTGGGAAAGGAAGAAAACTTTAAATAGAAAAAAGCTTTAAATAAGGGTAAAGTAAGAAAAAAATAACTAATGTGTATTGATAAACTCAAAACGATAATCTTTTTAAAATAAAAATTACTTCCTAAAACGACAATCTTTTAAGAACGGATGGAGTACCATTTTTTCCTAATTTACCCCTCTATTTAATATGTTTAGTAAATGTAATTGTGACGAGAGAAATAATTAATTAGGGACAATTGTGGAGAATGAGAAGAAAAAATTGTGGAGAGGGAAATAATTAATTAGGGACATAAAAAATATTTTGTGTTATTTCTTAATAAGTGTGTTTAACTCTAAAATATCATTTAATCTGAATATGAGGGAGTAGTATTTTGGTTTCAAAATTACACTTAAAGATAATAATAATAATAAATTATTAGCCATCATGTAATTTTAATATTTAAAATTATTAATGCATTATGTTAGAACAAAATTGGGAATATTTGAAAAAAATTATTTAGACATAAAAATTAAATCGAGTGTTTTATAATTTCACTTATATGAGATCGAAATATTTCGCTTGACTCGTTAATATTAGAAGGGTGTATTTAATTAAGATTTTTAAAAACTTTAAAAATTTGATTGTATTCAATCAAGACATTTAAAAAGTGTATAAAACTTTACTGATATTCAATTACAATTTTTATAATATCTTTAAAAGTTATGTGGTATTGAATTGAAATTTTTACAAATTCTATCAAAATATTTTGGTATTCAAGTCATACTTTTTTCAAAATTCTATCAAATGGTAGAATTTGATAGACTATGAAAGAAGATATAATCGTATCTAAAATCTTATCTCATCTCTAAAAACTTTCAAAAACTTCTAAATATTTGAGAAAGGGAGAAGATGAATATAGAAGAAAGAGAGACATAGAACATATCAAACAAATAAAAGAAAATAATATACTATATATATATATATGGGAAAAATATATGTACACAGCTGTGTATTACACAGTAGGCTATTACGACGATTTTTTAGGCTATAGCGACGATTTCACATGTCGTCATATCTATTCTGGACTATGGCGACAGTTTATCGTCGCTATAACCCAAAAATTCTCTCGCCAAAGCCTTACTGTGTAATACACAGCTGTATATATACATATAGCCCTATATATATATATATAAACCCCAAAAGAAAATAGTTATTATAGCATATGAAGAGAGAGAAAAGGATAATGGGTTAAAAAGAAGGAATAACTTTAAGGGTTATAAATAGAACCAATGATATAAATAGAGATGACAAATATTTTAATATAATTTTATATTTATTATCTCCCATAAAAAAATATCATTTGTTATATTTGTAAGTATTAAGGAGGTATTTTGTTTTATGTTTATTTTTAAAAGTAATAAATTTGTTAATTTTGTTATTTGTTAAAAATTATAAATTGTTAGTTCAGTAATAATGACTTGATAGGAAAACAACAATGAACAATTTTAAAATTAAAATTGTTATTTTATATTACTGTTGGTAAAAAATAACTTTTTTTTATGAAATATAAAAATTATGAAATAAGACATTTTCTTATAATAAACTGGGTATGATCTAATAATTCAACTTTAACAATGTCTTTTATTTCAAATTAGGTTGTGACATGGTTAAAATATTGTAATATTATTTAATATCGTACACATTTCATTTAAAATATAAAATATTTGTTGTCTTTTTAACAATTAATATATGATGCAACATCTATTAGAAGTATACAAAAATTTATCAAAATCTTAGTAAAAAGTCTATAAAATTTTGTCATTTATTTTATGAAGTCTTTAAAAGTAATTTTAAAAAGTCATTAAAACTCATAAATTCTACAAAAATTTATAACTTAAAAAATATATTTAAAAATCTTTATAAAATTAATACATTTCCCTTTTTCATTTTAAATAAAAACGCGTATTGTTGAAGCAATTAAATTTCAGACCAAGGAGTCAATGGTGGAACCACATCTAACAAAAGCGGAGAATATTTATATAACCCACAAGATCCCCAATTCAAAGAAATATATCAGAAAGAAACCCTTAAATTCCTCGATCATCAGCTGTCCCTGACCTAGAAATCAAAATCAAAGTAAATGGGGAACACGGAGAAGCTGATGAACCAGATTATGGAGCTCAAGTTCACAGCCAAGAGCCTCCAACGCCAAGCAAGAAAGTGCGAGAAAGATGAGAAATCCGAGAAATTGAAGGTCAAAAAAGCCATCGAGAAAGGCAACATGGACGGCGCTCGCATCTATGCCGAGAACGCCATCCGGAAGCGCAACGAGCAGATGAATTACCTCCGATTAGCCTCTCGTCTCGACGCCGTCGTTGCCAGGCTCGACACCCAAGCCAAGATGACCACCATCAGTAAATCCATGTCCAACATCGTCAAATCGCTCGAGTCCACGCTCGCCACGGGGAACCTGCAGAAGATGTCCGAGACTATGGACAGTTTCGAGCGCCAATTTGTAAATATGGAGGTTCAGGCCGAGTTTATGGAGAGTTCGATGGCGGGAAGCACTTCTCTTTCGACTCCCGAGGGTGAAGTCAACAGCTTGATGCAGCAAGTGGCTGATGATTACGGCCTTGAGGTCTCAGTTGGCTTGCCACAACCGGCGGCCCATGCGGTGCCCCTGAAGACTACGGAGAAGGTCGACGAGGATGATCTCTCTAGGCGCCTTGCTGAGCTCAAGGCCCGTGGCTAATGAATGACATGGTATTTGACTTGAGTTTTATTATATGTGATATATATTGTCTGGATTTCTATTTGATCTCACTGGAACTTGATTTGTAAATTAATTGAAGTGTGAATTTGGATTTACTTTTTGAGCTTATTTTGTTCGTTTAAATGCTGAAGTTTATATGTGATGGTAACTAAATCTAATGAACAGTCGTATGGGATGGTAGTAACTATATAGAATGAACAGATAGACTGTTTAGGAGATTACTTGTGTTTTGGGTGGTTGAGTCCTGTCTGCAGACCAACGTCACATAGTAGAATTAGAGGTATCTTGGATTATATCTCATATTTCAGGTACTTAATTTTACTGATTTGTGAATTTGACTAAATACTATTGAATGTTCACTTGCTTGTTATTGCCATAACTGCTTTTGACCCTAATTTGGTTGTAGTGTTTTGTACTAGCATGTGTTGAATTTTTGATTTTCATGGGATTTTTTGGGTATTATATTTAATAAGTTGTGAATATGTTATGGTTATGTTGATTAGGCATGCATAAATGTGCAACTGGATTTATATGTTGAGTTTTAGAGAATCACCCGCAGACACCCCTAGCTTAAGCAAGGACTGACTATATGGGATTCATGTGTACTTATACTTTCCTTATGCCCCTATTACTACATTGATTAATTTTTTTCTGAGTGGATACAAGTGAAAGCTTGTGCTGTTGTAGTGAAAGACAAGCAAGTCTTGTAAGATACATCGGACCCTTTTTTGGAATAAAACCGAGTTTTTGTAAGAGAAACTATCAAATAGGCTAAAACCTGCATACCGCTATTATCAAAGTGATAAGACAGTTACTATTGGTAATAGTAATATGTAACAAAATATTGTGAAGATGGCTATTGCCACCACATGTAAGTTTATGATATTACTAGTAAGTTTGAACTAATTTGTCTATTTTGAGAAAATTCAATTCAAGTTGGTCTATTCTAATAAAAAATCTCTGATGATACCTTTGAGAATAATGAACTTGCATACTAATATGCAATAAACGTAAAACAGATATATACATTCTTCTATAAATATAGTTTATATTTGGTTTTCTTTTTGACATTGAACAAATTTTACTTGTACATTTGGATCTGACTTGACTCTGATTGATATGCTCATTAGTTCCTGATATTTATTCCTTTTAAGTCTATTACTCCTTTAATGAAGTCTTTTGAATATATGTTGTGTCAGTTTTGGAATTGAATGAGCTTGTCTGTGTAAGATTATTTGTTAGAGAATGATTTTTAATATGTTAAATGTGGCCACATATTTTTCGGACATGGGTAAAGAGATTCACATAGCGTAACGGATCATGTATAATCCATGCTTTCTAGTGGATTTGGAATTTTGATCACCTATCAGCTTACAATTTGAATTAGTATCGGTGACAATTCCAATTCGACTCTAATTTATATTTGATTTGTTCTTCATATTGATCATATTTGCATCTAATTTACTACTTGGTTGTTCAGTTTATCTTCTGTGGACTATATATAGGTTTATATTGAATAACCGTTGTTGTGTAATCGCTATAGTTCAATCTTCAGTGTTTTGTTGACAGAGGAGCATGATCAATCTCTTCGGGTAGATATTGCAGCAAAATTAGCCAAAAAATTGAACTGATGTGGAGTGTGGTAACTGGTAAGAAGACTAATTGTAGAGTAGTCTACCCTTGTTCTCACATACTCTAGTAGTGGAGCACTCAGTTGCCTCATAAAAGTAGCTCAAATCACTGAGGGTTACAAAAGAAGAATGTTTTTGTGTAATCACTGAGGGTTACAAAATAAAAAAACGTGTGAAATTTAGGTTGGATTCTTATGTGAATTTGTTCCAATATTGTGCTGAGTGCAACCTGCATCACGGTGACATACTACTACTAGTTTACACTGTTATTTGGTATATTTGTAGCTCTGATGGAGCCTCATTTAACAACTGTTTGGGCTTAGTATTACAGGAGGAAAATATATATCTACGTTTTGAATTGGTTGGGTGGGGATCGGGATCTTGTTATAGGTGAGGAGTTCAGCTGATAATATGTTGCATACTTTTTTTATTTTTATTTTTGCTCTATTTGTATTTACTTTTGCAATAGTGAATTTCTTTACCCCTGAATTGTAATGAAATTCATCTTGAATCTGCTGGAGTTGTATTTTCGTCTACTATTAGATGAATTTAGCTGGGTTAAATCTCTTATTTACTAGATTTGATAAGCACTGCGCTCTATTATCAGTGTAAATAATAGAGTTCTACTAGTATGAAAAGGAATTTATTTATTTTTATCTGTTAAAAGTCTTGCAGAAAGGTGATTTTGTGGACTACTAACAAACAAATTTTTAATTAGAAGACCGACCCCCCGGCCCCCACCATTTCTCTGATAAAGAACAAATTAAACACACACCTTTCTCTGATAAAACATAACGTTTCACCTTTCTTTTCCAGTAGAAATGATAGCAAGCAAGGATCTCTTTATTAAAATTTACACTCATTTCATTAAAATCTACTTTCGTATTAAAGTTTATTTATTTATTTATTTTTCACTAGTTTGTTTATCAAATGTTAAGCTCAACGTTAATGGGAGATTTATTTAGTTTTAATTGATGAAATAACTAATATTGTAAATTACTTAAAAGTATTAAGAAGTATTCTATGCGTTTTAAAATATAAGATTATTATTAATTATTGGTTTTTATGCTCGAGTTGCTTCTAAAGAAAGAAGAACATGTTAGGATTTAATATAACCTTTGCATTTTTGCATTGATAGAATGAAATAGAAAAATAAATTAAATAAAAATAATGTATTTAATGATCATTTTAGAGGATAAATTATGTTAATGAAATAAAAATTTATTTTATTATTTTGTTTTTTTTCATGTGGAGGATGTTAAATAAAATTTATTCCAATTGAATTGATATATGTGATAATTTTGGCATTACAACATCTACCACCATCAACAACCAAATATTTACTTAAAATACTTTAAAATCGTTTCATCTTATCTTTCATTCCATTTCTTCAAGCCAAACATAACATAAGACAATGCAACCCACATAATAAAATAAAGTCAATGCAAACCACATACTTAATAAAATAAAGAGAGACGAAACAAGATGATATTTAGGAAAAATCATTGGTCAAACTACGAATATATATTATATCAACATAATGGGATTACAATAATACCTTTTATGTCTTAAAACTTGAGATTCCACATTACGACTTTTTGCATGGACTAAAAAATTGCAAAAAACCTATCCCTCACACAAATACAAAATTCAATCACATTTAAGATGTTACGTGACTTTTGATTGTTATACACTTTAACAATTAAACATAATATTTTATTTATAGAGTACATACGGTCTCATCTTCCTATTTAAAATAGGACATTTCAAAAATAATACTCTTACTAAAAATAAGATTCGTTCTCATAATAAGACACCTTCCTTTTCATAAGAGTAATTCATCCTTTTTTTTAATAGAATTTGAAGAGTAATCCAACAATTTCGAATTTTCAAATACTTCAACTTCATAATTAAATAAGTTTGGATAAATATCTCAACATAATAAGTCTTAGCCGATAGGTTATCTTGTAAAATGTTCATTTTTTATTAGTGGCACGAGGCTGTAACAAGCTTTAACAACCTTCTTTTTAAGATTCAATGTGTAATCTCTCTAATATTTTATTAAATAATATTATGTGCGCAAATTATATATAAAAAGTTGCACGTAAAGATCTAATTTCTCCCTCGATTCGAATTCCTAAATATTTTAACTTTATTTTTGAATAAGATTTAATGAATATCCAACAGAACGAGTCTTAGCCGACATGTTAGTCTTGTAAAATGTTCAGCTTTTTATTAGTTGTTAGACACTCTAATAGCCTTAACACCTATCTTTCTAAGATTCAATGTGTAACCTCTCTAATATTTGTTTAAATAATACTATATCTATTATGACGTCCCTAAAATATGTCCATACAACTCATTTTGAGTCGTTAGAAATATACACTACAAAATTTAAATACAAATTTTCCTATTCCAACTATTACTCTGTCATACAAAATATGACAACGCATAAACTGTGAGTTTCAATACAAATATTATAACAACAGTATTCACACTCCAAACCAATAACAATTTACATAAAGGTACAGTTAATAACTGTTTTAAAAATTAAAATTTTTGAAAAAATGCTTAAAGAAACCTTCGTACATGGGAGGTCATACTTCTAAGTTATAATAGATATTACAGTATTTTAGAATTAATTCTGTTTGACCCAATAAACCCCAAAGAAAAACGAGAAAATTACTATCCTGTTCATTCTAATGGTATGTATCTTCTTGCCACATAATTATCTTTATTGTCTCAAACTGAGAATTATATACCAACCATACTCCAAGATTATATAGATAATGCTCATAGATATAGTCACCAAGTGGATAAGCACAACTATGTCTTATGATAACACAAATTCGTATGTGGTTAGACATTTTGTATGACAGTGGCAACACACTCTTCTAAAGTCGGGTTCTCATAACCCTATTATTTTTCACCAAAATTAATTATTAAATGACGTATAAAATACGACACACACATTTTATGTCCTCAATACAATTATTACCATACTGATTTATGGGAAACTTCAACAGTCATAAACCGTCACTCTATTATCTTGTTATCCCCGCTCGACCCAGCTATATTTTTATTACCTTATGAGACTAGATCTGACTGTTATGAAAGAGGTTATTCGAAGAGATTCTGACACTACTTAGAGTATCTCTATGCTTAAACAAAATAATCACAATACTATAGAAGAAGAATACTCTGATTCTTGTGTGAAAAATTAGCACGTCTCCCTATAAAATAATAAGTCAAACTTAAAAAAACGCCTCCTGACAAATCCCTCAATTTATATCAAAAGTTAATAAATATTTATCACAATTCACTTATATTTAATCAACACATTTTTACTCTTTCAATAATTATTCGTCATTAGTATTATAATTCACAATATTGACAATCAGATCGTTCTCAGGAAAAAATGGGCTTTCCGATAAGAATTTTTTCTTATTGGCGCGCAATTAAATAACCTAACTCTTTTCCTAGACAAAACTTTATAGACATTGTCAATAATGTAAATAATAATATAAATAACTGTGTCGTGTCAGTTATTAATTTAATAATATAAAATATTGTGCAAATGTTACTGTAACTATTATTGAATCAATAATCAATAATATGAGATACTATGCAGCAACTAATATGACAATTATTGAATTTTGAGTATTTTTTATGTAAAAATTAATAATCAAATATACTGTGCAATAGCGTGTATTACTATGCAACAACACGAATTACTGTACTTTTATTATCGGATATTTCAACAGTTTAACGATAAAAGTTTTGCTGTTATTTTTATAAAAAAATTATTTCTGTCGCTTTCTATATCCGGCAGTTATTCCATTGTGGGGTTCACTAATAATTGTGTTGTCGTACAAATATTCACAGACAAAAAAAATATTCCTCGACGAAACGAATATTACCCGATACAACGAATATTTTATGACAATTTGCTTTCTTTGTAAAATTTACATATATCACTTTAACTTTAACCTTTTATCAATTTAACCATTTATTGAATAGAATAATAATTATAAAAAAAATTGAATATTTTTATTTTATAAAATTCAGGGTCTTACATGTATAGACTGTACATAAAAAGTTGCACATAAAATATAGCATCCGTGTATTGCTTATCAATAAAAATATATAAAATATCTAATTGAAGATCATGCCTTCTATTTTTTTCTCTTTTTTTTTCATAATTTTTCGTGCATAATTTGTATCTATAACGTTACTATATTTTATTATTAGTAGTCATTTAAATAATAGTTGGCCTTTAAATGTCTATATCAACCCATTCCCTTTTCATTAGGAAAAAAGTACGCAAATTAAACTCCTTTTCACCAATAACAAAGTTGTTTGATAACATTAAATGCTAAATGTACGATTGTAAACAAGATCATTCTATTTTTTTTCAAGAAAAATATGATTCTCACTCTAGGATGGAGCATGTTTATTTCAAATTTGTTTTTTGATTATTTAATTTTCAATCAATGTAAAAATAATTTGGAAACCTTCAAATTAGGCTTAAGTCAATTTGTTAACTATTGATCATTTTATTTTTAAAAAAAATCCATTATAAGCTTAAATAAATAATTAGGAATTAATTCTTGTTTAGAAAAGAGTATTACTTTTTTTTATATTAAATTATTTTGTATTACATTTTAGATATTTACAATAATTAAAATCAAAATAATTTATATTAATTCAAAATTTAAATTTAAAAAATCAAAAATTAAAGGAATGAAAAGAGTAACTTATAACCGCTTAGTGATTAAATAATCTTTTTACCTTTGAAAAAGAAAAAAAAAGAAAGAAAATAGAAGAAGTAAAAATATTCATGTCTCTGTCTAATTCATTTTCACCACATTAGTCACGATAAGCACGTGATAATTTCATTAAGCACGTGGAGTCGGCGTTCCTAAATGGACGGAAGTTTTAACTAAGCACGTCTTATATTTATGGTATTTATTACTGTCCTCATTTTTAAACTACTCAGTTCAAGACATATCAATTATACAAGTCAACCAACAGTCCTTCTCTCTCTTGCTGATCTCTGGAATCAACAAATCAAAGATTAGCTGCAGAGATAGAAAAACATGAATTTCTTGATATGGGTTTTGTTGATTTTCCATCTTATATCGTTTGGTGTAATACCCATTTTATCAGATGCTTCTTTAAGCTCAAAAGGGATCTCAGAAATTCCCAGAGAATTTCTCAATTTTGCTCGGAAACCAGAAATTTTTGATTGGATGGTGAGTATCAGGAGAAAGATACACGAGCATCCAGAACTGGGATATGAGGAATTTGAGACCAGTAAGCTTATCAGAGCAGAACTGGATAAATTGGGAATTCCATACAAACACCCAATTGCAGTTACTGGTGTTGTTGGCTTCATCGGTTCCGGCGGACCTCCTTTTGTTGCCTTACGGGCGGACATGGATGCTCTTTCCATGCAGGTTTCTTTCAAGTTTTACCCTTTTTCCATTTTATTTTATTGTATTTTATTTTTTGGAAATCATATGGAGATTAGTTTTAGGGCATGTGAATTGCTAGTGTAATTTTGATGAACCGGTGATCTAGATATTGATGCTGAGTTTGTATTATGAGGAATAATTTATATAAACTTGCGAATGTTTGTACATGATGTTATATTAATGCAATGAAGGATTAATTATATTCATATTAGGAAATGGTGGAGTGGGAGCACAAGAGCAAAATTCCTGGTAAGATGCACGCTTGTGGTCATGATGCACATGTTGCCATGCTGCTTGGTGCTGCCAAGATTCTTCAAACACATCGTGAATTTTTAAAGGTTGGTTTGTTGATGTTCATGACCATACATTCTACTATTATTTGCTTTTTGCATGATTTCGGGTGTTTGCACAATCTGTACTTAATCTAGAGATATTAGCAGTATTTGTGGCCAATAAGCAGAACAGTGAGGCTATGATGTGTGGGAAGGAGTTAGAAAATGGTCGTGAATGATTAAAAGATCAATTTTGAAAGGTTGAATGCTTCTGGGTGTGTACCTGCTTGCATATGTATTTAAAGGTAAATGTAGTTGAATGATAGGTAGCAAGGCTTTCAATTGCAGACTGCCTAGGTTGTGTTTGGGAGCTTTGGTAACCACTAGTCCTATCATGTGGTGCAAGGTAATTGTCTTTTGCCTTACTTTGAGGGATTGTGTTACGCACCTTGACCTTATTGCAGCTAAAAGGTGCATTGGATATATTAGTATTAAAATAGTTAGTAAAAAAATGAATGACTAAGATTAGAAATTGAATGAAAGGCTAGGATTTATTTGCTATGTAAAGTATTAGTTATGCCTATAAGATGCTTGGTTCTGTATTGAGATGGATTATCAATGAAAATGAATTAAAACTTCTTCCCCAGTCTATCTTGCTCTCTATTCCTCCTTCAATTCTATTCAAAGTCTATCCGAGACTATAAATCGGTGACAATGGTGCTCTCATTGAGAGAATCAATAGCGGAATCAAATGGTGAACAATTGAAAGAAGCCAGTGATGTCTTGGACCATTTGCGAAGCTTTGAGAAAGACAATCGACAGGTAATCACAGCCATAGATATTCAAAAATTGGAGATGGAGCACAAGGAATTTGTGATGAATTACTTTATGTATCATCAACAAACTAACTCAGTCGTTGAGATGCAAATTCTTTTTTGGAGCTTAAGCGTTGGGCAGAAGTTTGGAATGAAGAGAAATTTGATGAAAATTGGGTTGTGAGCATCTTCATTAAAGGGATACATGAAGAAATCCAGGAATATGTAAATTGTGGTCTCCAAATTCCTTGCAGCGAGCCATTATTTTGGCAAAATGGCAAGAGTTATGCCTTGCAGATATGGTGTTTGAAAGAAGTCTTGACCAAAATTTGGTTTCTAATAGGCACCAAATCAAGGAAGTAACTAACTCAGAAAATAGAAAGGAAGCCACATACCATGAGGCAACTGAACAAAAGTCAATAACCCAAGTTGATTTCACTTGCCCTCTTTCACTCATTTACTCTTGTCATCCATATGTCTGTTCTATTCCTTTTATCTCCTCTGCACTAGTTATTAATTGACGTGAGTGTTGTAACTTTGCTTTGTAGTAAGATATAGAACAATAAAAATTCCCGCCTGAATCGAATGGTTGACCACTCTTTCCTTAAGACTATATTCGCTCCTTACTTTTGCTACACAAGGTTACTGCGAATTAGTCTCCCAAGATAAGACATGCTCAGATTTTATTCTGTACTAGAATTTGTTGTGTAGGAACAAATCTAGTGCTAAACTATAAATGAAAGAAGAAAATTATAACAAGAAAAATATTTAGAATACTTGAAAAGAATTGAATGATTTTCAGTAAATATTTTGGGTGGATTTGTAACTTATTTATAGGTTTTCAAACACCCATTTGAAGAGTTATGTTGATATCCAAACATGGCATCCGTTTTGTAATTTTTGGTCCCAACTCAATTTTGGCCCAATTCCGATGTCGGCATACCAATTGCGGCAATTGAAATATTACCGTTGGCCTTTTATAATTTTATTAAAAAAAATATTATAAGAATGTTGTTGCCATGACTTGAACCCAAGCCCTTTCTTAATATCAAACACATCTCTCTTATCCAACTGAATCAATATTAATTGTTAGTTGCATCGATAACTTATAATATATTTATTATATACTTTTAGATAATGAAAATATTCAACAATCCTCCCTTATTTTTATAATCTTCCAATCCTTTTCCTTTGACATTCTTCTTTCTCTTATTAAATATAGTATACATAAGTAATAGGCGTCTTTCGACTTGAACCTTTACATAGTTTATTTCACAAAATATCTTGATTTTTAGTAGCGTTAGCTTTGAACTAAAAAAATCTTACAGTGATATCTTGCTCTATAGACATATACTATATCTCTTGTAGTTTAAGGAAACCCAACACATTTATGGCCTTGTGTTTATCTCTTGGGTTTCGTAAGTGACTTAGAGATAAGTCTTATGTCTCGCACAAGCGGCCCACTTCCTTCACTTACATAGGTGAATCTAATTAGATGCACTTGTATGACCTGCATTCTCCAAATCGGACATAGATTCATTAAAGGTTTACCCTACCCTCTTTGTTCTCCATACAAGCATACACTATCTTTGAGATGGTTTTGAAGAATTTCTTCTTTATACTTGTCTAGTGTATAACTGGTTATTATTTCCATTGAACTAATTTACCAGATGTTACTCTAGTATTTAGTTGGGTTTCACTTATAGATTATCTCTCATTTAAAAGGCTTTAAATCCATCTCCCTGGAAGTCTTACATATTACATCCTTGCCTAGGCCTTTTGTAAAAGGATCTGCCAAATTTCCCTTTGACTTGACATAGTTAAAGGTAACAACCCCTTTATTGATTTGCTCCCTTACATAACTATGTCTTAAGCTTATATGTCTAGACTTCCTGTTATAAACCTTGTTATAAGACCGTGATAATGCTGCCTCATTATCACAATATATTGAGATAGCTGTCACTGGTTTGGGCCAATAATAAATCCTTAATCCATTCAGCTTCTTTTACAGCAGTTGATAATGCAATAAACTCAAATTCCATAGTTGAATGTGTTATCAAGGTTTGTTTCTTGGAACACCAAGAAATTACTCCTCCTAAAGTGAATATCCATCCACTTGTAGACTTTATGTTATCCGAATTCGTTATCCAGTTTGCATCCGTGTACCCTTCTACCACAGTTGGGTATCCTGTATAGCATAATGCATAGTTCATTCTGCTTTTAAGATATTTAAGTATCCTTGATACTGCATCCCAATGAACCTGACCTGGATTATGAGTAAACCTACTCAATACTCCTACTACAAATGCTATATCAGGTCTAGTACACTGCATTGCATACATTAGACTACCAATTACACTTGCATACTCTAATTGAGATATGTTATTTCCTTTATTTGGAAATAACTTAACATAATGATCATATGGGATAGATGCTATCTTACAATTCTCGTGATTAAACTTCTTTAACAATTTCTCAATATAATGAGACTGAGTTAAAGAAATGGTATCTTGAGACCGCACAATTTTAATACCTAAAATTACATCAACCTCCTCCATATCTTTCATATCAAAAATAGCAGACAAAAATGCTTTAGTTTCTAATACTACCTTTCACTAGTACCAAAAATAAGCATATCATCAACATATAAACAAATTATAACACCAAAACCTTTACTAAACTTAGAATAAACACATTTATCAGATTCATTTGTTTTAAATCCATTTGAAACAATCATTTGGTCAAAATTTTCATGCCACTGCTTATGTGCTTGTTTTAGGCCATATAAAGATTTAATAAGTTTATAGACTTTTCTTTCTTGACCTTTCAAAACAAACTCTTCAGGTTGTTCCATATAAACTTCCTCTTCTAAGTCACCATTTAGAAAAGCAGTTTTAACATCCATTTGGTGTATAACAAGTTTATGAATTGATGCTAATGCAATTAATAACCTAATGGTACTAATTCTTGCTACTGGAGCTTATGTATCAAAATAATCAATTCCTTCCTTTTGCTTAAAGCCTTTGGCTACCAGTCTAGCTTTATACTTATCAATGGATTCATTTGATTTTTTTTTCTTTTAAAGATCCATTTACAGCCAATGGGTTTACAACCAGGAGGTAAATCCACCAAGACCAAAGTCTTGTTACCCATGATAGAATTCATTTCATCATTAATGGATTCTTGCCAAAAACTTGAATCTTGAGAGGACATAACTTCTCAAAAAGTCAATGGATATCTATCACTAGAACCATGCTCTGTCACAAAAACACTAGAAGAAACAATATCATCCATGTTTACTTCTACTAGGTACATGTAGAAATCAGGGCCATAGGATTTTTCTATTCTTGCTCTTTTTTACTTCTTCTTGGTTCTATTTCTTCAGTAGATGTAGTAAGTTCCATTTCATCATTTGTTCCATGATGAACTGTTTCTTGATCCTCTTTATCAGTGTCTTCTCTTGACATTTCTAAAGAAAGAATTCTCAAAGAACTCAATATCTCTAGACTCCAAAATTATATTTTGGCTAACAGAATCTGTGGATTCCATGGTCAAGAATTTATAGGCTTTGCTATTTTTTGCATAGCCTATAAAAGCACACTCGATTGCTTTAGCACCAAGTTTATGCATTTTAGGTACATTCCCACACTGTTAAATGGTCAAGAGAATGTTTTCTTTTTCCATAATTCATAAGGTGTAATATGAGTTTTCTTATGGGATATACGATTAAGTATATAACAAGCAATCATTAATGCTTCCCCCCATAAATTTTTAGGCAAATCAGAATTAAGGAGTAATGTATTAATTATTTCTTCAAGTGTCCTATTTTTTCGTTCTGCCACTCCATTTTGTTGAGGACTATTAGGGGCTGTAGTTTGATGAATTATACCATAATTCTCACAAAAATCATTATAAGAGAAGTATTTCCCTCCTCTATCTAATATAAGATTTTTTATTCTTCGATCTAATTGATTTTCAACTTCAGCCTTGTAGATTTTAAATTTTTCTAAAGCTTCATCTTTAGTCCTTAACAAATAAACTTTAGTGTATTTAGAGCAATCATCTATAAATGTTATAAAATATCTTTTACCTCCCTTAGTTAATATACCCTCAAATTCACAAATATCAGAATGAATTAATTCTAATAATTGTGAATTTCTTTCTACTTTTTTAAAATGCTTTTTGGCAATTTTAGATTTAACCATATAACACATTTTTCTAAATCAAAAAAATTAATCTTAGGAATCAAACTAAGATTACTCATGCTACATATACTTTTATAATTTACATGTCCTAATCTAGCATGCCCAAACATTAAAAGTAGAAATCATATAAGCAAAAAATGAATTTTCATTAATAACATTTAGTTTGTACATGCCATTAGAATCATATCCTTTTCCGACATACATACCACCCTTAGACAATACAATACAATTAGCGTCAAACAAGACTTTTAAGCCATGTTTGTTTAAAAGACTAACAAATACAAGGTTTTTCTTAATTTCTGGAACATGAAGAACATCATTAAGAGTGATTGTCTTCCCGGATGATAACTTGAGAACCACCTTGCCTTTGCCCATCACTTTTGCAGTTGATGAATTTCCCATGAATAGTTCTTGATTATCCTTCATAGGTTCATTGGCTTTAAATATTGTTTTATTCTTAACAATATGCTTGGTTGCTCCAGAATCGATCCACCATTCCATGTATTTTTCAATTATGTTAGTCTCCATGATCATAACAGCAATATCCTCATTGTCTACCATATTTGCTTGGTCATTCTTTTGTTGCATTTGTTTCAAGTACAAAATACATTGTTTCTTGAAATGTCCCGACTTACCACACTTCAAACAAGTACCGATGTGTATAGTGAAGCTAGCAATGGTGAGACACCAATGTGTACAATTCCAGGATTTAGTTTTGATCCAGGGGGAATGTTGCTAATCAATCTTGGAAACAAAACCCCTGCATTGCATAGAAGCAAGTGGGTTAACATAGACAACTTTCAGCGCCACCTTGAGTACAAGGTGGTTTTTGAAGGGTGGCTTATTGTCATCACATGTGTTGCAACGATACTCCTCTACCCATTTTTTGGGCCCTGCTCTATCTAATCTTGTGCATCAACATACAAGTCACATTTTCATTATTTGTGGAAGCTTAGTTGAAGCAACCTATGCACTTGCTCTTGAGAAGGAATTTTTTTTTGGCTAATGGACATCTTGTATACCATGCCATAGATGGAAATCAAGCAGATTTTACAGCTTGGTATGTTGTGGAAAATTGTTTCTCATATTGGTTTAATAAGAGCTCATGGGTAGAAGGCTTGGGTGTTGACTATTTTAAAATGCAGCAAGGAAATAATTTTTGTGCAATTTCTACGTGTGCATATCTTGAAGTTCTAAAGCAGGTGGTTCAGGAAGCAAAGAAGTACAAGTCCGAGGAGGAAGCAAAGAGTATGATGTTGACATCATTGGAGATCATGTTTTTGATTAGCCTGTTCGCTTCTATTGCTTGGTACCTTACCATTGCATGCAACATTTGGACTATTATTTCACAAGGGCAACAAGATTCCCACCATTAGGACAAGGTAGTTTTTGGAGAGCGGAGTAGTGTTACGCACCTTGACCCTATTGCAGCTAAAAGGTGCATTGGATAAATTAGTATTAAAATACTTATTAAAAAAATGAATGGCTAAGATGAGAAATAGAATGAAAGGTTAGGATTTATTTGCTATGCAAGGTATTAGTTATGCTTATAAGATGCTTGGTTTTGTACTGAGATGGATTATCAATGAAAATGAATTAAAACTTCTTCCCCAATCTATCTTTCTCTCTCTATTCCTCCTAAAATTCTATTCAAAGTCTATCCGACACTATAAATCGGTAACAGACTGGAGGTTGAAAGGTGGTTGGCTATTCACAAATTTGGTGACTTCTAAGAATGGGTAGGCCACAAATGTGAAGTATTTATATAGAAATTTTCTTAGATAAAAGGGAATGGGTTCCCATGGAAGGAGATCTGTGAAAGCGAGTTTCGTATAATTTAGTTTCTATGTTGCATCATGCATGCATGGCCTCCGGAAGATCCTTGGTATTGAGAAATGCACACTTCAGATGGAGTGATACAGTAATAATAGTTATATATCTCGTGGTGGGAAAACCTTGACTTAAATACCTTATTTTTTAATTTAATGTCAGGAAGAAAGAGACACTAGACCATCTTAGTGGCTGTTGAATTATGAACTCTTAACATCTTTTGAATGAAGGAGCTTATGATTTGGTGTGGAAAATCATTTTTCTGGCTGCCTAAATAAGAACAATGGAATGAAATTTAAATTTTAAGGTGAGATTTCTGTTGTTTGAAGGTTAAGGATTTAGAGTGATATTAGGTTTGGATGGATTTGAGACAATAAGTATACCATTTTCAGATCCCTTTTAAAATGGTTGGATTTAGAAGCAACCGGATATCATTGAATATATCTCTTTCATTTTACTATTCTATCCCTAGTATTTTAATAAGATCGTAGCAGTTTTAAGAATTTCCGTTTATCTAGAAGTTAATCTGATGTCAACAAGATTACTGATGTGACAAGACATCGTCACTTGTTAAATTATTTTTCTACCTCCTTACAAAAATTGTATGTGTATGCTTATCATTACAATCTACAACCTAATTTTTAGGCTTCCTTTTACGCTAGGTGTAGGTTCGAGACCTGTGACAGCCTTGTAAGCCTTATTTTTTACTCTTAACTCCAGAAAATTGATTTAATAACTGTAGTGCCCTGTGTATGTGTGCATTCTGAAATCCCCTATTCCTTATTCTTTTTATTGTTAATTGAGTTATCTCATTTGATTGGTTTCGACAGGGAACGGTTGTTCTTGTTTTCCAGCCTGCAGAGGAAGGAGGTGGAGGGGCAAAGAAAATGGTAGATGCAGGAATTCTACAGAATGTCAAAGCCATTTTTGGTCTGCATGTTTCACATGAATTACCAATAGCTAAAGTGTCCTCCAGGCCTGGTTCTCTTTTGGCTGGGAGCGGTTTTTTTGAAGCTGTAATAAGTGGGAAGGGGGGTCATGCTGCTATTCCTCAACACTCAATAGACCCGATATTAGCAGCTTCAAATGTAATTGTCAGTTTACAGCATCTTGTTTCACGAGAAGCAGATCCTCTTGACTCTCAGGTATATTTTGTTTTCTAACTCTCTTTTATGTATAACGTCTCTTATTTTTTTGTTGTCAAAAGTTGGAAATCTTGCTACGTTATCACTCTTTCTGTCCGTTTTTTAGTTTCATTTCTTTATTAGTAACTCTTTCTAGGATAATCAAATCCCTTATTTGGGTTTCATACAAGGAATAGTTGCCTTATTATTCAGAGATGGATGCAATTTTCAATCACAGGACACCTGATCAGAGTACAGTTGTGTGGTGATGGAGGTGTGTTGGAAAATACACTATTTGATGGTTTATCAATCCGATGGCAGAGGAGTCGGTGCCTTATGCTGTGGCACTAAGTATATAGTTTGGGATGTGGCAATAAATTTTTGAGAAACCAACTACATATTGGCCTGTTTACTTTGGGAAGATTGCAATATGCAGAGATATACTTAGCATGACAAAAAAATTTGTATTTTGTATGTGAAGGTCATTTAAATACTGAATAGGGCATTTACTTGCAAATAAAATAAAATGAAAAACATTGCAAGAATCAACACAATATTAACAGGCTGTTTTGATTTTATTTTTTCTTTTTTGTGGGGGAAGGAAGGGTGGAACTTTCCTTCCATGTTTTGGAAGGCAGGCTCTAACTTTCCATTCCCATCCCTTTCCTCATCCCTCATCCTTCAAAAAAAAACTCACAAACAAAAGCCCTTAGGAAGGCTAACTGCAAACCAAATATTTCATTTTGTTGGCATATCTTTCCTCATTATGGAAACTTCACATTTGAAAGTACACGAACTCTGAACAGAGAAATATTAGTTCTTCATGGTACTACATAGGAATTAATATTATCAATTGTAGGAGGATGAGAGATAGGTAAGCAAATAGGATCCATTAAAGCAAAAGATGTTGGATCCTCATCAATAGGCTTAGGTATGCTCATGGAAGTCTCTGCTGCGAAGGTTTTAACTACTTCCTCCATCTCAAAATGAGCGTCCACTTTTAAAAGTCAGTTATTTAGAAAACTTTGAGCTACATCATTGGTGGCTAGAAAGTCTGAAATCGCAACTTACTTAAATATAATGAAATTTGGTACATTGATTTTGAAAGTGGACTCTCATTTCGGGAGTAAGAAAGTTTAAGATAGTTCTCCTTAATGAAATATCTAGTTTTAAAGTGTAGACTTACATACTTAGTGTGCCTCTTTAAAGGGTGATAAATGTAATGGGGCTAGTTTCCTGTCCTTCAAGAACATTGCAATTTGCATGATAGACAGTTCCATCTACCAGTACACTAGATACTACAGTTCGACTTCTCATAAATGAATAATCTGTTTTATTTTCATTAATATTCCTACGGTCCATTTAACATTTACTGTGTGCTTATAGGTAGTTACAGTTGCAAAATTCCAAGGAGGTGGTGCGTTCAATGTTATTCCAGATTCTGTTTCCATTGGTGGCACATTTCGATCCTTCTCAAAAGAAACATTTATGCAACTCAGGCAGCGAATTGAGGAGGTAATATTCATGTGATGCACAGTCTCAATTATGATTAAAAAGAAGCAGCTTTTTGATCTCTATAATTTTTGGCAGAATTTTAATCTATTTGATATTGTGATGATCCACATTTTTGGTAACACAGTCTAGTCTATTACTCATTTTTCTATTAATGCATGCATGGAAGTTGATTCTCTTCATTGACAGGTTATTGTAGGACAAGCAGCTGTACAAAGGTGTAATGCAACTGTTGATTTCCTAGCAGATAAGAAACCCTTTTTCCCTCCTACCGTAAACGATAAATCCTTGCACCAGTACTTTCAAAATGTTGCAGGAGATTTGCTCGACATTTCTAATGTTAAAGACATGCAACCATTGATGGGTTCCGAGGATTTTGCATTTTACCAAGAGGAGATACCAGGTTACTTTTATTTCCTTGGAATGAAAAATGAAACAAAGGGAAAGCTTGCATCACCGCACTCTCCCCATTTTCAAATCAATGAAGATGCATTACCTTTTGGTGCTGCACTTCATGCGTTACTAGCTGCAAGATATCTTCATGAAATTCAACCAGAAACTCCTTTGCTGAATGGAGAACGTCACGACGAATTGTAAGGTGCTTCTTTATAAATTATATGAACCCAAAATTGGTCCAAATACCTCTGGTATTTGATGGGGGCTTAGACCACATACAGAGACGTTATAAATATCCAATTCAGCCAACTCCCTAGTGCTAAAGAGCAAGAAATCTCAGTATAAGGGTGACCATTTACCAAAACTGATGCTGTTGAGCATCTGCTCATGTAAATTAGCCTTAATTGCAGGCAGATTTTATAGGTAGGAGCACTATAAACTATGTCTAAGCATGCTGTTTGAATCTACAATTACATTATTCATTTCTTGCTTGAACAGTATCAATTTACTAGTGAAAGTGTTTTTATGGTAATTATATTGAATAGTAATGTTGAATTCAATATGACAATTATTGCTATGTGAATTAATTTGATAGTTGCATAAACTCCTACTCACATAAATAGTAAGTGGGGTTGACTTTCATGTGAGAGACTGTCTTGTGGAATGTGAAAATATCAATTCTCTGTTGCTGTTGCTATTTGTAGTCTTAGTCAATGTATTTATTAAGAATGGATTAATACCCCCTTTCTCTGGGCCCGGGGAAAAAAATTATGAAAAAGAAAGGGTTAAATACACTTTTTCCTATTTTATTAGGGGTCGGTTTACAAATGGTTTACAAATGCATCACTGAACTGATTTTTTTTACGGTCAACTTATTGAACTATACATTATTTATAAAAAATGATTTTGTCGTCTATGTCTATTAACTATTTAACAGAAGAATGACGTGACTATACGTGGCAATTAATTAAATCTATGTGTCAATGTTGACAAGGAGAGTGAAAGTAAACTAAATAATTAATTAAATTAAATTATTTTATAATTACCCAGCAAGACATTTCTCTCGTGTTCGTCCTAGTTTCCACATAGAGAGAAAAATGTAGTCCTTTAGCTCAGAGACCCACATGACCACCACGCTGTGATGATAGTCCTCAAACTCTCTTCGCCATGATCCATCAAACTATCCACCTCATCAATCTATCTACCGATCTATGTTTGCAAAGTCTGGGACTGTAGATCGTGGGAGCTTAGATTGTACAGATTAGAAGGGGTATGGGCTTGGTTTCATGTGTGTTCAGATTTGTGGTGGTTGTTGATCCGCTAGGCGACGGCGGGGAGGACATCGACGATTCCGAGCTGTCGGTGAGCTTCTGCGATTTGCTTGCATATTCTTCCATTTTTTAAGTTTTTTTGAGTTTTTGTGTGGGAGTTGTCTGAGTGAATGAAGCGTTAAATTGGGGAACGGGATGTATCCTTCTCTTTTCTTTCTTTGGACAATTTTTAGTCCAATTTTATTGTTATTATATTGAACTCTTTGATGAGTGAGTAAAAAGATGGACCAAATTAGAATGTTTTCATGGTGTTTCAGTTAATATTGGTCTTGATTCACCTGATTCATTCTATTTTGATTGGAATGATTTTTCGGTTTGGTTTGATACGTACAAATTTTGGGTTTTGGTTTGATGGGAATGAATGAATTTTGGATTTGGTTTGATCTGTACAAATTTTGAGTTATTCTTGATATTAACGAAATGGGTTCCCTTAGATGTAAAAGGCGGAGGAGGAAGATGAAGATGAAGATGAAGATGAAGATGACTGATTCTATTTTAATTGATTTATTTTTCAAGGATTTTTTTTTGGTTTAGTTGGAGATTAACAAGGATGACTGATTCCATGTATATGAATATTTCTAATAGATATGAATATATTACATTAATGAGTTTTAGAAGAAAAAAAAATAGCAAAAAAAAGAAAGAAATAATTCTGGATTATTTTTCTCTCTCTTCATAACTAATGGTTTGGGATTTAAAAAAAATTGATGTTTGAAGTGTTTTAATATTTTTTTATTGTATATTTAAATTTAAATTTAATAATTTCACAATATAAACAATAATTATATAAATTTTCAAAAATATAAATAATAATTAATTTTCAAAATTTAGTTATATTTTTGAAGTTTGAATTTATTTTTATGAATTTTAATTTTAAATTTGTGCTTATTATGAGAATATTTAATTACTTATGAATAATTTTAAAGACATTACTCAAATTTAAAATTTATTCAAATTTTTCTTATTTTAATAACATATGTAATATATTTGAATATAATAAAAAGACAAAATTGTCAAAGAAAAAAATATTAATAATTTTTATTATTAATGTTGAGGGTATTATGACAAAATTAGTAATATGACATGTTAGACATTTATATGTTATATTATTAATTTTAGTTTTATCTGAAGAGAGGTTAATAAAATTAATGAATTTAATGAATTATTTAAATTAAAAGAAACATATTTATGTGTAATTTATAGAATTTATTTAAAATTGCACCCTACTGAAAAAAGAAGATTTTTTTTGTTTGCTATACTATCAAAGTTTTATCATACCAAACAAATATTAATGATTAAAATAAATTTTAAAAAATTTATTTTTATTGTACTTTTATTTTGAATCGATTATTTTATTTATTTGATTTTGATTAATTTAGCATTAAATTTATACAAGTTTCCATCTAAGCATGCCAGAAAGAAAAAGGTCTGACGTGTAAATTTTCTCTCTCTCACGTGGCAGCCTATGTACTTTTTCTGTCCAAATCAAACAATTTAACAGAATTTGTAACCGTTTGTAAAAAAATTGTAGTTCAATGAGTCGAATGGAAAAAAAATTCAGTTCAATAATATATTTATAAACCGACCCCTAATACAGTAGAAAATGTGTATTTAACCCGAAAAAGAAAATGGCACTCTTTCCAAACAGAGCGAGTATATTTCGTATTCAAAAATTAATTTCACGGAAATGATATATAAGTGATCTATTTTGAATTTGATGTTAAAAATTTGTATATATACTCAAATTTGAATAGGTATGCAAAAAGCTACAACTTGATTTAAATTAAGTAACCTAATAAACTACTCCCTCCGTTCCAAATTAACTGTTCAGTTTTGACTTTTTTTAAGTCAAATTGACTATTCTTAGAATTAATAATTAAGCATATATAAATATATTTCTAAAATTATAAAAATTAAGATTAGTAATAAATTGTATATACTTTCTTTTGGTTATAGTCTCTTCACCTATATTTTAGCAAAAAAAGTAAAAAGATTAGTTTTAAAAATGTTCAATTTGACTTTAAAAAGTCAAAATTGAGCAATTAATTTGGGACGGAGGTAGTATAAAGAAATAATTAGATTAATACAAACATATGTATTTAAGAAGGGTTGTATAGTTGATTATAATGACTCATTACATGTTTACATATACAGTAAAACCTCTATTTAGAAAAAAACTTGAGACCAAACTATTTGTATTCTAATTGAGAGGTTACTAAATAGAGGTATTGGTACAAAATATTTTCTGAACACCCAAAAATATCTACTTTAACAAAAATATAGATTTTATAACAAAAATTAAAGAAAATTTAAATTATTTAGATTTTCAAACTAGGAAAATGTAGTCTTTTATAGAAAATGTAGTCTTTTATACGAAAATGTGGTCTTTAATAGGAAATGTAGTCTTTTATTGAAAAATGTAGTTTTTTTTATAAGAAATGTATTCTTTTATAGAAAATATAGTCTTTTAAAATTAATACTGTCTCTCTCATATATATATATATATGAAATTATTACTATATAGAGGTATAATTTCTTAATACGGGACTTAAAAAGTATATAACATATTACAATTTAGATGTTATTCTTATTTATAACTGACCCAAATTGGGACCAATTTTTTTTATAATATTATAGAGGTTATTCTTATATAAAATATTCTTAAATAGGTTTTACTGTTATTTGGACAACAAAATGGTCTGGCTCCGTAATGGTAAGCCAGGTTTCCATCTATTCCTTTACAAAATGCTTTTTCACATAACGAAGAAGTCAATCTAATGCAATTTGATAGTATAAAGGAGGCGTAGTATCACGTTCCATTTTCAAGCATATTTCTCTAAAAAAATTGCATGGACATGAAATCTTGTCAGTAGCCGAAAAAATCAGATGAATGTTCTAATAATGAATTTAAAGCACTCGGTGCAAACTTTCTTGCGAAATGGATACAAAGGGTAGATGGCTGGTTATTGTAAATGCATGTTTGACCTTGGATGATTTTCTTGAAAAATTCCTGCGTCATATCTGCTTTCCCAAATGTAGCAGGATGAGCACCACCACGAGACCAGTCCACCCAGGTAATGCTCCTATTTGCCAAGAGATGAAGAGATCGGATGCTCAGCGTTGTTTGGAAATAGTGCTCGTTCACATAACATGCTGGTCTGCAGAACTGCTCAAACTTTGGGTAACAAGTATCATCTTCAACAATGTCAATTGCCAGTATTCGATTAATTTCAAACCTTTGCGCCAATTGGTGAGGTTTACCCATAAAGCTGAATCAAGATCTTGATATGTAATGGTAAACGATGCTGAAGTTGTGAAGAGGAATGCATGCCTCGGACAAGAGAACGAACCATTCGTTGGATATATCAAGCAATGCATTAGCAAGGAGTCTTCTCTCAGCATCACACATGCTCATCCTTCCCCACTCTGCAACCTACATAAAAGTACGTCTCAAGATTAAGAAAAATGACAATATCCAACCCCAATCAATTACCATAATATTGCTAAATCATGTACTTCACGTCATGATCAAAACCACTAGATTATAATGTTAATCCAGACAAGGACAAACATGCCCCAACCAGTAGCCCAAATCATCTTCTTAAACTCTCCTACTTCTCATCACTGACTACTGCCAAGTACTACCAATTAGTGGTTGTAATAACCATGTTAGCCACCTTACTTGCAAAAAGATAGGAACCAAACATTGTCCCAAAAGTAAGCACTTGATTACTAACAGGCTTAGTTCACTATATTGATGGACAAAATGTTGGACGTTAATTCAAACTCCACCAGATTTTCTGTTCCTAGCTAGTTTTCAGTTGTTAGTTATTTCTGAATAAAATCCTTTTATCTGAAGGATATAATTAAATCAGTTTAGTTTTAATTTTGAATCAGCCTTATCATGTTGTTAGGCTTATCCTTTATTCTAATGCCTATATAAAGGCCATCTTGCTATCATATGTAAGTACCACAGATAAATAAAAGTTCAGTTCTTCTCCTTCCTTTAAATATTATTGCTGCTGCGTTAACAAAGTTTGGTATCAAAGCAGGTTAAATAACTGGGCAGAAAATTACAACTCCATCAGAGGCAAGGTCAAAGTAAGTATGGCTGCATCAGGTAACAACTCTCAACCACATGTTCCAATTTTTAAAGGTGAAAAATATCAGTTTTGGAGTATTAAGATGAAAACCATGTTTGTTTCTCTTGACTTATGGGAACTTGTTGAGAATGGTTATACAGATATGAAGGAGAGGGAATCACTGTTGCCCAAATGAAAGAGATGAAAGAAAATAACAAGAAAGATGCAAAAGCATTGTTCTATATACAACAAGGGTTGGATGATACAATCTTTCCTAGCATCATGGGTGCAAAAACATCAAAGGAAGCATGGGAGTTGCTGCGAAATGAATATGAAGGTTCAATGCAGGTAATTACTCTTAAATTGCAAACTCTTCGTCGAGACTTTGAAACGTTGTTGATGAAAAGTTCTGAGACAATACATGATTTTTCTATAAGAGTTAATTCTATTGTTAATCAAGCAAAGTCTCTTGGTGAAAACATGTCTGATCAAAAAATTGTTGAAAAAGTTTTGAGGAGTTTAACTCCAAAGTATAATTTTGTTGTGGTTGCAATTGAGGAATCCAAAGATTTGTCTACTTTATCATTTACTCAATTAATGGGTTCGTTGAAAACACATGAGGAAAGATTGAGCAGGGTTGTTGAAAATCAAGTTGAACAAGTTTTCCAGTCAAAGATTGACTTGAAGACAGGTGCGAGCTCACACTCCCATGGGTGGAAGAATCATTCAAAAGATAAACGTGGAAGTGCTCGAGGCGGAGGAAAAAGTTGGAACCAGACTCAAAAACATTATAACAGAGGTAATGGTGAGAAGTCCTGGAGCAGGAATAACGGTAAGCACTTTAACAAAGCTAGTGCTCAAAAGCACTTCAACGGTCGCAATGGTGAGAAACACAACTCAGGTAATTATGAGCTTCCCATCTGTTATAATTGCAGTAAGAAGGATCATATTGAGAAAGATTGTTGGTATAAAAACAAGGATCCAAATATTCCTATTTGCTCTATTTGTGGAAAATATGGACATACTCAAGATAATTGTTGGTATACCAAGAAAAATGAAGCAAAATTTCATGAAGAAAAATGTGATAATAATGAGGAGTCGTTGTTTCTGTGTTGTTTAACTGAAACTGTAGAGCATGTTTGGTATCTAGATAGTGACTGCAGTAATCACATGTCCGGTGATAAGTCTATCTTTGTCGAAATTGACGAATCCGTAAAGTCTCAGGTCAGCTTAGGAAATAATGAGCAAGTTCGGGTTTATGGAAAAGGAGTTGTCTCCATTGATACTAAGTTTGGAAAGAAACTTATCTCAGATGTAATGTATGTTCCATAGTTGGGTCAAAATCTTATTAGTGTGGGTCAACTACTTAAGAAAGGATACTACGCTGTTTTTGATGATGATTGTTGCATGATTTACAATAAGGAGGATAAGAAATTATTATTTTCTGTAAAAATGACTGAAAATAAGATGTTTCCCCTTCAATTTTCTGAGCTTAATTGTAATGCATTTAGTGTTATTGATGACTCCTGGCTATGGCACAAAAGATATGGGCATTTGAATTTTGATGGCCTAAGGTTGATGCAAAGAAAGACAATGGTGAATGGGTTGCCTCCAGTATCTAAAAATCAGGAAGTATGTGAAGCTTGTGTTTATGGTAAACAACATCGTGTTCCATTTCAAGTGGGGAAGTCTTGGAGAGCAAAAGCACCGTTGATGCTAGTACATGCTGATTTATGTGGCCCTATGCGTACAACCTCATTAGCTGGGAACAAGTACTGTTTGGTATTTGTAGATGATTTTTCTCGACTAGCGTGGGTTTATTTTATCAAACAGAAATCTGAAGCATTTTTAAGATTCTTGGAATTCAAAGTATATGCTGAGAAACAATGCGGACATTCCTTGAAAACACTAAGAACAGATCGTGGTGGTGAATTCACATTTGAGGAGTTCTTTTTTTTGTAAAAGTGCAGGAATTCGAAGAGAACTTACTGCAAGTTATACTCCGCAGCAAAATGGGGTTGTCGAACGAAAGAACAGAAGCATAATTGAAGCTGCGAGATGTATGTTGAAAGAAAGAAGACTACCAAAGAAGTTTTGGGCTGAAGCAGTGTCAAGTGCAGTGTATTTAATAAATCGGGCTGTTCAAGGCAAAACTCCTTACGAAGCTTGGTATGGGAGAAGGCCAAATGTGAATCACCTAAAGGTATTTGGTTCTATAGCTTATGCTCACATTCCGTATCAAAAAAGAGGGAAATTAGATGATAAAAGTAAAAAATGTATCTTTATTGGTTATAGTGAGGAGACAAAGGGCTATAGACTTTATGATCCCTCTAATGACCAATTACTTGTTAGTCGTGATGTTGTTTTTAATGAACATGATTATTGGAATTGGGAAAGAGATACTGAAAATTTTTCTGAGATGTCAAAGGTGATAGGGGAAGAAGAGTCCGTTGAAGAACCAATAACTTTTGAAGAAGAGTCTGAGTTGCCACCAAAGAAGTTACGGAGTCTAGCGGACATATATCAATCTTGTGATTTTTCTTTTGCAACATTTGAACCAGTTTCATTTGAAGAAACAAAAGAAAGTGCTGAATGGAGGGATGCAATGAAAGAGGAAATTGATGCCATTGAAAGAAATAGTACATGGAACCTAGTCAATCTACCTAAAGGAAAGGAAGCTATTGGACTGAAGTGGATTTACAAGTGCAAGTGTAATTGTGAAGGTACACTTCAAAGGCACAAAGCACGGTTGGAAGCGAAGGGATATTCTCAAGTACCTGAAATCGATTATTCTGAAACATTTTCTCCCGTGGCAAGGATTGACACCATCAGGACTGTCCTCGCATTAGCACCGCAAAAGAAATGACAAGTTTATCAATTTGATGTGAAGTCGGCATTCCTTAATGGAGAGTTAGAAGATGTATATGTTGAGCAACCGAAAGGATTTGAAGTCAAAGGGATGGAAAACAAAGTCTACAAATTGCAGAAAGCTCTGTATGGACTTAAACAAGCTCCTAGAGCTTGGTACGGGAAAATTGACAAGTATTTTATCCAGCACAACTTTGAGAGTGAGCCAACCTTGTACGTAAAAACTCAAGGTATTGATTTCTTAATTGTTTGTCTCTATGTTGATGATATGATATATACTGGTAACTCACAAAGATTGATTGAAGAATTTAAGAAAAGTATGATGTCTAAGTTTAAGATGACAGATTTGGGACTACTACATTACTTCTTGGGTATGAAGATTGTTCAGGATTTTTATGGAATTTTCTCGTGTCAAGAAAAATATGCTACTGATCTGTTGAAGAAGTTTAAACTGACAAGTTGTAATCCTGCAAAAAGCCCAATGAACACCAATGAAAAACTGGTGTTAGATGACGGAGCTAAAAGATGTGATTTGAAAGAGTATCGAAGTTTAGTCGGAGGATTGATTTATCTCACTCATTCGAGGCCAGATATAATGTTTGCTGTTAGTTTGTTATCGCGTTTTATGCAGAATCCAAGCAAAGTTCATTATGGTGCAGCAAAGAGAGTTTTGAGATATGTTCGTGGCACGATTAACTATGGGATCAGGTATCATAATGTTGATAATTTTAAGTTAATCGCCTATACTGATAGTGATTGGGCAGGTTGCGCAGATGATCGAAAAAGTACTTTCGGTTTTGCCTTTGGTCTTGGTTCTGGAATGATTATCTTGGGGAACAAATAAGCAACACTCAGTTGCTTTATCAAGTTCTGAAGCTGAATATGTAGCTGCTACAAAAACCGCATGTCAAGTTGTGTGGTTGAGGAGGTTATTATGTGATTTAAAGGAGAAGCAAGAGAGGCCAACAACTATATTCTGTGATAACAAGTCCAGCATCGCGATGACTCAAAATCCAGTTTTTCATGGAAGAACTAAACATATTGAGCTTCGTCATCACTTCATCCGAGAGCTCGTATCAAAAGGTGAAGTAAAACTAGAATTTTGCAGCACAAAGGACCAAATTGCAGATGTGTTCACAAAAGCGTTGTCCATAGAAAAGTTTTACAAGTTCAGGAGCTTACTTGGATGTTGTGGTCGTTCGAATTAAGGAAGGATATGTTGGATGTTAATTCAAACTCCACCAAATTTTCTGTTCCTAGCTAGTTTTTAGCTGTTAGTTATTTTTGAATAAAATCCTTTTATTTGAAGGATATAATTAAATCAGTTTAGTTTTAATTTTGAATCAGCCTTATCATGTTGTTAGACTTATCCTTTATTCTAATGCCTATATAAAGGCCATCTTGCTATCATATGTAAGTACCACAGATAAATAAAAGTTCAGTTCTTCTCCTTCCTTTAAATATTCTTGCTGCTGCGTTAACACAAAAAAAGTTCACTCACTATATGGTGACTTCCATTACATGAAAAATCAGTCTTAAGATTTTAGAGATTTTCCAAACATAATATTGCAAGGCAAAGGTAGAACTGTTCAATATAACAAGCACGACAATTATAAATAGAAAGCCACAAACAACCTTATAAAAAGAAAAACTAAAATATATATGGCAAATATGCGAGCTTGTGATAAAAGTTGAGAAAATAGAGTGATGGCTGATACCTGACTGGGAATTTGCCTCCGATAGATAACCGAGGAAGGAGGGTAAGTTGCATTATACGATGGCAGCGCATGTATATAAATGGAATGCAGTCCGTCATGCCCTTTAAAAAACTTGGAGCCATAGGCAAAGGTCCCCTTGTCAAGAACATGAAGGCGATCTTGGGGACTCTCTTTTATTTAAGGAGCAAAAGAAGCCCGCCAAAACAGGTGAGAATCATTCATGGAATGCAACAGGCTAGATGGGGGCCTAATCCAATTTCGAAAGCTACTTGGTTGTTGAAAACAGGGGTGGAATCTAGTATCTGTATTTGTTACTGGGATTCTTACATTTACATTCTCGAAGCTGACATATCGGATCTTAAACATACCAAGACTAGTAAAAGCAATGCCCAGACCCAGAAATAGCAAGAGAAACTGCACAATAATAATAAAGCAGTGATCCGCACGGCCGTAACCGCCGGGAGAATATCAGTACAAGCATTTTTAGGCATTAACAATATGCAAGGGACATTGAATTTTAGAGAATGAGAAAGCTCAATCAAACCTCTTCTGTATCCTAACCTTTGTTCCATATATATATACTAGCCGTACTAGTACGAAGGGAGGAAAGATTGCCGGCGGGAGAGAATGGAAGAGGCAGAGTGCCAGCTCGGGCTTAGTGCGGACAACCTTGGGCCTTTGCCCGGCGCTTGGATTTGTATTCTAGCCTGTGACATCATAGTATTTCCATACTAGTAAAATCGTTATTATACTCTCCACGCATATTTTGATGGCCCACGTCATTAAAATATGGATCCGATTAGCATGAAATTATTTTTTTAGTAAATTGGTCAGTTGACCAATAGAATATTGACACACATACAACCTCGCATGCGTGTTACTATTCTATTGGTCAATTGACCCACTTATCCGAAAATAAACTTTATACTAACCAGTTCCTTACAATATGCATGTGAGTAGGGGTGGGCATAATTTTCGGTTTTTCCAATTTTTTGGATCGGACCAAACTGGTTGATTCAATACAAAAATAATCGGTCCGATTTCGGTACAAAAAATTGGTATATATTAGTTTTTCGGTACAAAGTTTTTATGGTTCGGTATTACAGAACCGTACCGGTATATATCGGTTTTCCAATTTTTCATATTAATTAATAATAATAATAATAAAATAATAATTCTAATAATAATAATAATAATAATAATAATAATAAAATCGGTCCAATCGATACCGTCGGAATTTGGCTAATTTAAATACGGTCTAGTTCGGCAATTGGGGGGGCGTCCGGTGCTTATTGACCGGTGCTAACGTCCGGTTCCTTTGTTTTGGTTTTTTTTTTTTTTTTTTTTTGGTTTTTTTTTTAACGACAATTATAAAAATAAAGAATAAAAAATAATAGAGCAAGTTTTAACAAAAAATTGTAAAAGAAAGTATATTTTTTATTAAAAAAACACTGTAAAGAAAACCAAAAAAAAAAAAAAAAAAACCAAAACAAAGGAACCGGACGTTAGCACCGGTCAATAAGCACCGGACGCCCCCCAACCCCTAGTTCGGGCCTATATTTATCGGTTACACACTCTTATATACACTGTATGCCAGCGATTTTACGTGAGACATCGTAATATTTCAATAAATATAACCGGAGGCCCTATTTATTACTTATTCATTCAAGAAAAGAATGCGGTAATTGAGGGGTATGACTGAGCAGGGACTGGGAGTAAGAAGAATACAAGAGTGTAAGTTCTAAAAACTTCCTTAAATGTTAAGAATAATTGATTTTGACATGAGAAATTGTTAAAAATAATTGCATTGACAGACAAAGGTTTGTGTTTTTGTTTTAGAAAAAAGGTTTTGATCAAATGGCGTTTGCCACTTCTCCCCACCAGACATGCATTCCTCTTCCTGCTTCCTCAGGTAAATAGTATTGCTTTTCTTTTTTCGTTTGTTGTTTAGCTTTGTTTCGTTTAGGTACTAAATTTTGGTTTATTTTGAAACATTGTACTTTTCTCGGGTTTGACAAGTCTGTTTCTATAAGTTGGTTTTAATCTTTTTAAGGTTTTTCTTCTGGGTTTTGGTCATTCCTTTTTATAATTAAAATTTTCCTTACATTGTTAAAATGTCTTTATCTTTATGGGTTTTGATCATTTATAGCTACTGGTGATGGGTTTTTATTTCAGCTCTTTTTTTTTCCGTTCTCTTTTCTATAGTTTTTAATGTTTTTTTGGGGGTTGGGGGATTTTGGGTTTTGTTGTTTTTGTGGAGATTTATCCTTTCCCCCATGTATTCGTAATGTCAGCTTATAATTGCATGAAATTTGAGCTTAAAGTTGTAAGTTCCTTAACAAGTGTATGCATGTGTCTGATCAATTGCATTAATTGGAAAGTTAAGGTATTAATCTATATTTATGCCTTATAGAAAAGATTATTGGTACCATTTGTTTACTTCAATTAGAGCTACGTGTGTAATGCCCAGGAATGGATTTATTCGTTTACTTATTCAACCAAAGATAGACTCATTGTTCTGACAAGTATTACATTTTGGTACTGTTCTATTGCTTAATCAGTTGGTATTTTTCAAGTAAAATAAACATATTATATTCCGAGAATTGGGTTATCACGTGGTTGCGCCTATTCTTTATAGTTTATGATAAAAGGAAAGACTGGAACTCAAATTGGGGAGGAAATGATAGGAGTGTGGCTGGCCCCTAAAGAGTTTGTGATCAGAATTCTTTCTACTTGCTCTCTTGTGTCAATTGATTGATGACACCTTTTAGCATGAGCTGAATTAGTGATTAATTGGACATGTTACACGTTTAAGGCAGACCAATGCCAAGAAAAAAAATCAAATAGTAGTTCACTAAAATGGGAGAGCAGTTCATCCCGTGGCTTATCCTTTTTTGTTTGTTCTGTACTAGCTCTACCTATCCCGGAATTCAAGATGTAGCTCCTTCTGTATTTCATATGTTTGCTGAATGTTCTCAAATGTTTACAGGTGGCAAACCCCCTGAAGCACTTCTATCTCCGGCATCGATTCATATAGTCACCCATGAATCTCAACTCCCTTCTGAATTTCTGTATCCCTCACCTGAAAAGCAATTTATCATTGGCTTTGATTGTGAGGGTGTTGACCTCTGTCGATGTGGAACTCTTTGCATCATGCAAGTCTTTCTGCTTTCTTACATTATTTCAAGATACACACCTAACTTTCATGTCATATGCTGGATGATTCCTTAGTTTCATTTCATAAAGGTTGTTACGTCACCAATCTGACATGCACACACAAACTGAGAAAATATACAAAACTCCTTCAACAATGTGAAAGATCATAAAATTACTTTCTTGTTTGTTGTAGTATAAAGTTTTCCTCAAAGTTGGAAGTAAAATCATATAACCTTTTGTTAGCATTATGGTAGTATTAATATTAGTATTCACGTGTGTAATCTTCTAAATCCAAAACACCTAACAATGCAAAGCTAAAAACAAAGGCGAGACATTAAAACTTGTAAGCACTAGCTTAGTATGAATGTACTACTGAATAGATAATTTAGGCTCATATGTGCGACCCCATATCGTGAAGGAAATATTGTGTGTAGCATGTATCTCATAATTGTCATTGAGGCCAGGGAATTGTGTCCTTTCTACTGCAAACAGAGGTATAACTTAATTAGGATCTCAAGAACTACTAGATGCTATTTTATACGGTTTAAACTTTCAAAGCATAGAATCTGGGTATCATAAAAATTTTGATTTCTTAAACTTTTGAACAAAAAAAAGTAACATTTGTTATTGATTGTTACAGTTCATACATGCGATTCTGTTAGGAGTTAATTAAGATTTATTAGGAGGCAATTTAATTGATGCAAGTCTCGCAGCTTGCTTTTCCAGATTCTATATACCTAATTGATGCTATTCAAGGTGGAAACATGCTAATGAAAGCCTGTAAGGCTGCTCTTGAGTCTAGTTACATCACAAAAGTTATTAATGACTGCAAACGGGACAGTGAGGTCTTAAGAAAATTATGTAATCCTACTATACTTACTCATCATTCATTCCATTATTTTTCCATCTGACTATTATGCTTAATGCAGGCATTGTACTTCCAATTTGGTATCAGGCTGCACAATGTTGTGGATACCCAGGTACAAGTCTCTTTCTGGTAATGCTTCTGTACTATTCTCTTGGAGGTTTATTTTTGACAGAAAAACTAAAGTAACGTATTAGCCTATACTCGTCAAACCCAATTGGTGTAGGTTGTTAAGTTTTACTCACCTTCTAGACAACATGGTCTGATTCTTGTATAGCTGATGCTAAATAAATAAAATAATGATGGACACTTTCATTTAAAATTTTACAATATTATACTTTGAATATACTATATTAAGCTACCTGGTTCTGCATTTTGGTTTTCCAGTTCTCCACTCTCTGTATTCTTCATCCTTGATGTAACAGCTCCTTTCTCAAAGGGAAAGGGATGTCACGCACAAACATAATAAATACAATCCTCTAACAAACCTCAAAATGTTTCCAATTAGATTGAGTACCAATTGTCACATACGCCAATTTAAATAGAAGGAACTCCACATTAACATAGTCTCTACTTTTAAACATAAAAGCCAAAATTGCCCAAACATCCATCTACAACATATTAGAAAAATCCAAGTCTAATAATAGTCTCAAACCAATCTACTTATTTGGATCAAAGGTAGCTCTCTTCACATGAAATCCTAAATCGCCCCTGCAAATCTGTCGGAATAAAAACACAGTACGGGCCAAATACCCAGTACGGATATAAAGATGTACATATATAAAACAATATATGTGTACCAAAAGAGCTTAATGAACAACCAATACAAACTACAAACAAATACAAACTACTAACCAATTATGAATATATCTAAATCCGTGAGACAATGTATAAATGATTATCATCGTCGAACGGACAACTATAATCAAAAGGATTTCAAACAAAATAAGGATGAGTCAAATGTTTATAAGGTAACAATTCATACTGAGCTCAAATATAAATAGCCAAAGGCTAAGAAAATACATCGGTAGCATGATGTATGCAAATCAAAATGGATAGTATGCACGACACATACATCATTAATCCGCCAAACAAATCAAATCAAATATTGGGTCAGCCCATACGTATCTTGAACAAATATATCAAATGGCCAAAGCTCACACCCAAAGCTCACACCCAGAGCATACAAAAGGATACGCCGTGGACTGATCACAACGCCACAGAAGGTGTCATGTCCTTGTGTCAAGAGGACATGCCCGTGGTACCTCCACAGGTGGTTAACTCAAGTATACCCTAAGGATCAAACTACAAAATGTAAGGCAAAAGGGGTTCAAATCACAAGGCTTGCATGACTATCTCCAAATGACATCGAATTATCAAATACGAACATACTTGATTATCAGAAGGTATCAATGATCAAAACAACTCCCGAATGTGAACGAAAATATATGAAGAATGATTCAAACAAATGAAGTCTCAAAAACACAAATTTCCAAATGACAAAATGTTACATAACTGATATAGGGAATAGAAGCACTATCAAGAAACGAAGTACAGAATCTATACCTAAATAGAATACCAAAATAATTCACCAACTCAAATATCACACCCCTAGATCTTCTCAATCCGATGTATATATTATCAAAATAATATAAGACCATTAATTAAATTACTAAATTATAAATTTTTATATTTAATTTTTATAACTTTAACAGTTTTAATATTAGTTTAGACACCTTATGAAATTAGGGATACATTTCCTATATTCTATAATGTATAGATACTATTTTAATCTAATATACTCAATGATGAAAATATAATATAATTTTATTAATTCCTTAGAACATTCGTACCTTATTACTAAGTTACTATTCTAACATGCAAACATCCTGTTCCTTACTAACTGATTATAATCTTCACGATAAAATATACATGTATAATCACAACTTAGCTTAAAAGTATATTATACTCCCTCCGTCCCAGGATTAAAGTCTTTATTATTATCCCATGTTAAATGTCCACTTTCTTTTAATAACCAAACTTTTACACAATTTTTCCTTATACCCTTAGTATTAAATATTTTAAATTGAAAAGCTAAAAAGTTAATCTTTCACCTACATTGGAAATCTCTCATGCACTTAATTTGTTTCATTGATTTTTTATTCCTACCACATTGCGCCAGATTTTAGTGGAGCATATTCCATGCAAGCTTTATGAAAAATATGATTACATTGAGTGTGGATAGATTCAATTTGGTTTTTCAGTAAAAAATTGTCCGCCAAATTCTATTTGTATTCATGCACAGATTATTAGAAGTAGTTTTATGATAATTGAATGTGCAGTTTCTCTATGGAAAATTAATTATGCCAACTTTTTATGGAAACACAACAATATTTATCGAGTATTATTTAATAATTAATGATATAGTATTATGAGCAATTTTGTCATTTCATTCTTCTTCTTAATATGCGTGAAAAGTCCACCAGGACTTTTATCCCGGGACGGAGGGAGTAATAATTAATTAAATCATTTGAATAATCCATTGACTACAAAGATCAGATGGTTTCTTTCGTAAAATAATGCCGTCAATATGACATTGAACCTTATACCTATATATATATATTATTTACACATCAACCTGTAATTGCCATTAATTTCCTTATCTCATATATCATATATCCCAATCACAAATCAAAATTATATTAACAAATTTGATTAATCAAGCCGCAAAATAAAATTCTTAAAACAGACTATAATCACACTAATGAAATTAACTATGTTATATTCAAAAATAAATCTAATGAATACCTTTTGGAGATACGATTATGTTGATTATTCTCTCACAATATTGTTCCCAAACTTTCTTTTTGTTTCACAACCTTTCTTCTTCCTCTTCTTCCTCTTTGTTTTTCGTTGCGTCAAAACCCTCTCTAGTCGATTATGTCAGTACATGAAATTGGGCTCAAATAGTTAATCAAGTCCAAACTTAAATACTTAGAAATTAGTTTGACCCAATTAATTTTATTTGTATTATCTTATTATTATTATTTTATTTATTTATTTATTATTATTATTATTTTATTTTATTTATTTATTTTTCGAATATTACACTTGAGGTGATCATAGGTACGTATCAAGGTTCAATCCACTGTCTTAATATTTCCTTGGACCCACCACAAGCTTACCTAAAAGATTATGACCGAAGACTGAAGGTATTATTGATAGTTATATACATGTCAAATTATCTCATATATTTCGATGTAGCACTTGGGTATTACAAACTCCGCCACTTAAAGTCTTAAAATCCCCGTGCCTTTGTGAGACAATACTAGCGGCATTCGTGTCCCCACCTCTGAACGTCTCTCCATTGCGGGATAATACTAACTGCCTTTGTGTCCCCACCTCCGAAAACCTGACTTGAGCTTTTGATAGTTCTTTCTGATACCATATAGAACAACTCGGGTCAAATCTTGAATCCTAATCAAATCATAACGTACCAAGTTTCAAATAGTGAAAAAATAATGCACTTTTTTTTACAGCATTACAGATTTCTATTGTCACGGTGGGTTGCTCATCTCTCTCTCTCTTACAGGTTGCCTATTATCTGATAGAGAAACAACTTGGACGAAAAAAATTGCTGGATAACTATATTTCTTTTGTTGGCCTCCTTGCAGATCCACGCTATTGTGGTATCACATCTATACTGAATTCTCTTTTTCTTTTCATAGTGACTATGATTGTTTTCTGCCTGCTTCACATGTATGTTACATCTGCTTCTCTAAACTATGTACATAATTGTTTTTCCTTTTTGCAAATGCAAATTCTGTTTTGGCATTGGAGCCAGTTGGTTTGGATGTCCCGGTGAAGACTTTTTGGGATACATTTACCCCTCTAAAAGTGACCTGTCATGTTTCTTTTCTCGTTGTGGCTAAGACGTTCAATCCTGATAAATCTTGAGAGTTAATCAATTAATGACTTGGGTACTGAAATTTTTTAGTTCATTTTTGCATGTGGGCAAGGGATCATGAATGAAATATTACTCAGCTTCCCTCTCCATGTGTGGTGTGAGTTTAGGATAACAGCTGGGTAGTGCATTTTAAAATGTTCTCTTCTAATTTCTTTTTGTTAATTGTTATAAACATTTGGTGCTGCTATGCTTATGCCATGTAATAAATTGGAAGCGCTGTATGATGTTTTTGAGGGGGAGCTTTCTGCTTGCAGGCCAATCTGGGCATACTAAAGATTCTATATGCACTTTGCTGAAATATGTTATGTAACTGGCCTAAATTTAATGTATAACTTTTTAAAACCTCGGCTTTGTGTTCTTCTACAAGATTTGCTATTATGCCCTTCAACCCCCCAAAAAAGAATTCCCCACTTTAAAGTCAAAATTATTAATGAAAAGCTTGTGTGTTCTCGTTAATTGTAACTTGTAAGTATGATGAAAGGGAATGTGTACATCTTGCTTTAGAAAGAGTAATACCGAGGGTTAGTTGGGATATTTTAAGACTTGGTATTTTTAAATTTTCAGAAGGGACTGTTATTTAGGGAAAGGAAAGGATTGTTAAGGTGGGATGAATGGAGTATAAAAATAAATTTCGATGGATTCAGTACAGAACCTTACTATGATGAGGGAACATTTACAATTTTAATCTAATTAGCAATTTGATCATGGAAACTTTTGCATTCTGTATGCTGTTTAACTCATAGCAATGCAATTTAGTACTTTCTATTTCCATTTCTATCTTAATTAGATTGAAATGGTGCATAGAATTGTGTAACTTTGTTTATAAATAAACTTGTACATAAGGAAGTGTGGGAAATTGATGATCTAATGTTTTCTAAATAGAAGTAAGAAGAGATGCTGAGTTATACATTCTATTGGCATCCTTTAAGTTGATGCCTACCATCTAATCCTTCAAGTATTGTAGGAAATATCGTGCAGCAACAGTATATGCCCTGCAACTTATACCGTTAAATAGCAGCAGATGTGTTTAGTTAGTTGATATTTGCACATCTGTCATTGAAGCACCTAACACATCTGTCACTTCCCTTCCATATAAAATTATGTACTAGTGATTCTCTTTTCATGTTTCTGGGTTAGTATTCGTTACCAAAATATGACGCACAGAATTGTGGCTGCTGTAGGTATATCATATGTTGAAAAGAAAGAGGTCCGCACCCTTCTAAGAGAGGTCAGTAAAAGGCATTTTATGAAACTCTTTCCATGGCATCTTTTGATGGTTCTTTAATTTTCCTTGTGTCTGATAATTTCAAATCCATGGGTTTTGCTATTTCCCTGTGTTAAATGAGGGTAAATATTCACTTATGTGGCTATATGATTGCATCAGGCTGTAAGACATAATTGAGCATATCTCTTTTATCATTAGTAAATAATTAGTTTTCACGAAGGTCATGGAATATCTTCAACTTTCTCCATTCATAAAATGTGTTTTCTTCCCCAACCATAACTCTCCCCCTTCCATTTTCTTCAAACCAAATGCAGCAAAGCTAAAATGAAATACCACACTGGATATCATTAAGAAATTCACTAATTCAGTGACACAAAAAATGAGAATGACCCTCATGTAAGCACTAACATCGGCTATTTTTTATATACGCTGGTTTGTTTTATTAATTAATTTATTTTTCTTTCTTTCATTCTATCATATATTATTAGTTGTTATCTATTTGTATTTTATTCTTTGTTATTTTACCTGTTTTATCTTCTAGTTTTTCTTCTTGTCTTCCTACTTTTTTGCTTTCTTATGGGATTCATTTTCAGCTTACCCTAACTTGTTTCGGATAAAAGATTATGAGTTGAGATTTTGTCCTTTTAAAGTCTTTTGTTGTTGGCTGTAGATGGTTGCATGTACAGGTAGTAATTGTGGTCACGTTATTGTGCATATCCGTTAGCTGTTTATTCAAGTATTTTTATGGTCAAATTGACATATATGTACCTTCATTCCTCAGGATCCTAAGTTTTGGATGTACAGACCTTTGTCTGAACTGATGGTTCGAGCAGCTGCAGATGATGTTCGCTTTCTTCCTTATATTTATCACAAGATGATGGAGCAGTTGAATGAACAATCCTTACTTGCTGTTCGTGGGGATCTTTATTGTCGATATTTCTGCGTCAATGATAATGAATATGCAGATTGGCCATCTATTCCAGGTGTCCTTCCTGTCATGCACTGAGTTATGCATATATCTTAACATGTAGGGAATCATTATCTGTCATTTTATGTATGTGTGTGCTAATGGGGGAAGGAGTGGACCTCTTGAAGGGTGCAACCATGGTAGTGAGATATCGGGGCAAGCATCAGATTTGTCTAAACTAAATAACTTGCACTACTGTATCCCATATAAATTTCTTGTCTAAACTAAAAAACTTCACTTAACAAAACCAAAGGGGTTGGTTTGGCTGCTGAACTTTACTAAATAAATGCAGACGTCAGCTGATGAATTTTGCCAACTCCTAAAGGCCACTGACATAGACTTGGGTTTGGAATAACTGGGCTATGTTATGGTGGGGCTGGGGTGGATCATGTGCCCAATGTGTGTCCAAGGAATTAGTTGGATGTTTTAGGAGATCGAGACTGTCCATTCTCCTATAAAAGGTGAAAAGAAACTCCACATAATAACTGTGTGGAATTAAATCTTTCTATCAAATCAATCTCAAGCCAGTTTGAGAGATAACATCTTAAATTAACAATCAACTACTTTAAATGTTTAAACTATTACTGTGCTGGTCTAAAAAACTCTTGCTTATGTGAGTCCTGGCTCCCCTAAATGGCTACTCAATCAATCAACTCAATTTGATTGGTTGTCAAGGCAGATCTTCCTCTAAATAACATGTTAGGGATAGACTGTTCTGAAAGCTTGCGTTAATAGAGGACAAGAAAAAAAGGAAGGTAAATATATTCCCAGCTTCGGTATCTTTGATATGGTGAAAAATATCTCGACACCAAATATGCCCATGTCCCTTGGAAAAAGTTGCAGTGCAGCAATAATCGGCTTTGATGGAGGTCTAGGTATTTTGTAGTTATGTAGTAATAATAATACTCCCTCCATTCCATATAGCGAGTCCCATTTGCAATTTTTTTTGTTCCACCAAAAGGTCCTCTTTTCATTGATAGTAGTAACAGTGATATAGTATCTTCTTGCTATCATAATTTTATTATCATGTCATCACTTATAAACTAACAACTTATTATTTTTAGGGATAAGCATGGAACAAAAATACATCCTTAGTACTTGTAAAATTTGCAAATGGGACTCTTTTTGTGGTAAGGAGCGAGTATATTTTCAATGTTTTAATTATAGTAGGCAGTAATTACTAATTAGAAGTTCTTTTTTTATTTTTATTTTTTAATCTTGAAGTTAATTTCCTTGATGAATTAGGTTTCCTATTTATACTAGCATAGGGTTTTGTATTTCCTATAAAGTTATGTAATCCCACATCGTCGAATATTAGAGTTGAATATTAATTTTGAAAAGACTACAATTTTTGGCTTTCGGGAATGGTTCTTCTTCCTCTTCTCCCTTCTTTCTATCTCCTTTTTCCTAATCCCTACTAAACATTGTTCTGCATCAACCTTGCACCTAAATTGCGTGATTATTTCTCTCTGCATTTTTTTGTGTTTAGTTTCCATTGGCAGGTTGTTTTTAGAAGGTCCAAAGTTAGTACGGCATAAACCTCTCAATGAATTATGATGCATAATATAGGAATAGGAGGCGAGGGAGGTGATTATATGCATTCTGAAACTATCAAAGAGATAGGGAATTGTTATGTCCATGAGTAAATTTGTTAGTTCACAAGGTTTCTTCCTCTTACATGTGTGAGGACCCCTTGTGTAATTAACAGCTTTACTCGTGGAAATAACAGTCCCTAAGAGATATTGGATAAGAGTCCAAGTGTAATTTAATTAGAACCTGACTTTAGAAATAGTATAGCCTTTAATATGGGAGGATCAAAACCATATACATTTCATAGATACCTTATCTGGGATGCAACGAGAATAGAAGGTCCGTACATGGTATACCCTGATTTACGTATACATCCGTTGTTTATGTGCTTCATAAAAGCAACTGGCATGATTTCATGAAAATAAATTCGTGTCCTGCAATTTTTTAATTAAGCAGTTGTTAAGAAACTCTTTGGGGCTAGGGTAATGCTAAGGTTTGATTATTCTTGCAGCTAACCTTATTGCAGAAGGGAATGCTCCGGAAGAGGAAATCCTATTGGTGCTTAATATTCCTCCTGGAAGTATGGGATATGTCATCGGTAGAAAGGGGTCCTCAATCTGTTAATCAAGGAATCTTGCGAGTCTCTCTCTCTCTCTCTCATTCTATAATTTAAAGATTCTAAACTACATTTATCTAAAAAGAGAAAAAGATTCTAAACTATGACTTCGATTGCACTGCAGTGCTGAAATTCTAATTGGAGAGCAAAGGGGCCACCCGACAAGGTTGGTTTATAAAAAGAAAATCCATCATTGAATCTTTGGTAATAGGTTACCTCTGGATTAACCAAATTTAGAGGTCCTATCCATGTGCGTGCAATTAGTACGTCTTGTGTATATTGGTGGTCTCCTTTGGGTAAGAAAGGTTATCATACAATTCTTGTCCCACCAATGACCCTGTCCTATATTATTGGGTCTTTCTGAATTGTAAGGCCAATATTTAGCGATTGCCCGACCAGTATGGTTTTGCAAGGGTTGAAGGTATGGACCTCGCCTTTGGGCTTTTGCATTTGGACTAAAGAATCCTTGGGCTCAGAGCACCCGTCCACATAACATATGAATTGAAGTACCGAATCTTAGTATGCATGCCACAAGACGCAATTCCATGGACTACTGGTTGCTTCTTCTCCAGCAATAGTGATTCCAGTGCATTTATCTTTTATAGGTATTCATTGTAGGACCTGTAAAACAGGTCAGGAAAGCAGAAGCCATCCTGAGAGGGAGGATAAATTCGTTCTAAACCTGCTGCTGCACAGGAGCAGACAGATAGCAAAGCACACATTATGGTCTACCACTGCTTTGATATGATTGTTTGCTTTTTCAATCAAACTTGAAGGCCCTATTCGCCAATCCTCTTGAAAAGCAGTTGGTTAAAATGAAACATCTTTTATGGTACAAGAGGTTATTTTGGGTACAATGTTCATAAAAACTAATATACTTCTGTTCTTGCAGCAACATCTAATTGTAACGGTGTAATATATTTCACTAGTCGTACTCCTATGTAGGGAAAATTGTTTGTTCTACTCAGGAGGCAGGCGTCTCTTGTTTATGTTGGTAGTTAAGAGTATTGATTAAACCGCATTGAAAAAATCAATGCATTTGTGGATCGTAGTCTTGAAGGTCACTGTCAAGACCATGAGTAGCCAGCCAGCCAACCAGCCAGCTAGGTTTGGGAATTCTAGGATTACTACTGGAGATTGGAGATGGACTGGTAGTGGTAGTGGTAGTTCTAGAAAATGTTGGGGAAAGTGACTTATCATTCTGAAAGAGATGAGAGGAGCCCCAGCCCCTCATCCTACCCACAGGCTTTTTGGTCGCTTTGTGTTTGTTAAGCCAAGGACACCGAATAAAATACCCAGCTTTGGTTCCTTGTTCATGCATTCAGCACTAAAACCTTGCCATCACTGTTGAAGCCTGTAACATGTTCTTTATTAATTGATGGATTTTTGCATATGTCATCTTTATCAGGGCCGACATGCTGTTCCCACATTTCTCCAAAGACCTGGCTTTCTGGCATTGGAGGTTAATGTCCCATCCCGTGATTCATTTGCACAGAAATGCATGTGCACGGAAAATAACGATATAGGTTGTAGCAATTCTTTGTTTTTGTCAAACGATTTTATTTATTTACAAGGTCTGGATAAGCAGCATTTTAGGGAATAATAGAAATAGCGGTCCCATTGTTATAAGATCCTTTTGTTTTGTCAGACGAAAACATAGTTCGTGTAGTGTTAGTGTGTGTATATATACCCATCCATAGCAACCGGTTGCCACGGATACTATTCAACAACTATGATCTTAACTCTAGCACTCTGCTAAAGGCTTTAGCGGCAGTAACAGTCCTTAAATTGGCACGACAAATTACCAAAAAAGCCCCTACTGTCACCGTGAGAGCCACACTGTCACCACAGCTTGTAGCGGCAGACAATGTTTTAGTGTTGAATGCGTGAACATGTTGCATGCATTTTTGTGCAAATGAAATAATATGGGTGAGACTCTCACCCATATTATTTCAGATAAGGCTATTATGATTCGGTTCATTTGGTAAAGTATGATCACGTGTAACTTTTTTTTTTTTATCTCAATATGAGATTATTAACTTTTTTTGAAGTTTAAAATGTATATGAATTCATCAAATTTACAATTCAATTATGAAAATTATAAATTATTTGAATTTTTTTAATTAAATCATAAATTTATATTTTTAAAAAATTAAAAATAAATTATATGAATTTTAAATCTAAAAATAATTTATATATATTTTATAATTCAAACTTATCTTATTTTTGGGATAGAGGGTGTATCCATGTATACATAATATAAAAATATGACAAGTTTGAATACATGGGTATAATAAAATAAATTTATCTTTTATAATAAAATAAACGTATCTTTTGTAAGACCTCAACTTTCATGAATAAAAATGAATTTTCTATAAATATTATTTTTGAATATTATGAAATAAATTTGATATAATGTTATAGTTGTGAGTAATATTTATAAATTTTACAAAGTACGCAAGTTGTTATATAATATTCGATTGGTCAGGGAATATTCGTACGACGACATAATTAATGGTGGACTCCACAATAGAATTATTGTCGGATTGAGAAAACGACAAAAATATTTTTATGAAAATAACGGCGGAAGTTTTACTGTTGATACTGTTGAACTACTCGGAAGTAAAAGTACAGTAATACGCGTGGTTTAATAGTAGCACACGGTATTGATTATTAATGCTTATGTGAGAAGTCACTCAGTTTGATTCAATTATTGTCGATATTTTATATGTTATTAAATCAATAATTGAGATGACGAAGTTGTTAATATTATTATTTGCATTATTAACGATATCTAGAAGTTCTGTCAAGGAGAGGTTTGATCACCTAATTGCGCGCCAATATGGAGAAATCCTTATTGGAAAGCCCCCTCTTTCCTGGGAACGACATGATCGATTAATAGTGTGAATAATAATAATGATGATGACGTTTTGTTTTATTCGTATTATTAACGTAATAAAACAGAAAAACTTTTTATATAAAACAGAATACTTTTATAAAGTTATTCGTATTATTAGGCTAATAGTAAAATCTTTTTATCTAAAACAGAATACTTTTATAAAGTTATCTGTTTTATTAGACAATAATTAAAATATATTATATTTTATTATGCATAGTATTTGCATAGTGCTTGCATATTGTTTGCATAGTAAAATCTTTTAAAAAATTATTCGTTTTATTAGATTATAAATAGAATATATTATATTTTATTTAAAAGATTTTGCTTTAAATGTGGACCGTCCGATTAAAGTAAATCAATCTGGACCGTTCATGGATTGGTTACTATTCATTCCATTTTTCTATAAATAGAAGCTCATTTCTTCATTATTTCTTATGAATTCACTGAAACTCTAGAGAGAGAAACTATAGAGAGAAAGAAGAAAAATATTCTGCTACTTCACTATTCCGATATCAAATTTCTTTTACGGTAAGGGGTATTATTTTTTTTGTATTAATGAAGAGAACTTCTATTATTCCATCTTTATTATTCTGTTGGAATAACCTGTATACGCGGGCTACCCTATACTTGGTGAAATTCTTCTGTATTCAATTCTTTATTATTCTGTTGGAATATCATGTCTGTGCTTTACGCCGGACCTGGTTCCGTCTTTATTATTTTGTTGGAATATCCTGTCCGTGCTTTACGCCGGACCTGGTTTCGTCTTTATTATTATGTTGGAACATCCCGTTGGTATGAATTTTACCTGACCTGGTTCCGTCATTTAGTATTCTGTTAGAATAACCTGTCTATGCGAAGTACCGCATGCATGGTAATTTCTGTTGTATTCCATTCTTTATTATTCTGTTGGAATATCCTGTCGGTGCGTATTACGCCTGACCTGGTTCCGTTATTTATTATTCTGATGGAATAACCTGTCTATGCGAAGTACTGCTTGCATGGTGATTTCTTTTGTTATTCCATTCTTTATTATACTTAGTTGGTTAAAGTTTTGACTTCTACACTTCATGAAATTAGTGGAATATTTTTGATATTTGCGCTTCATCCAGTATCTTTTTATGGAAATATTCTTCTGAGCATCTTGAATTTTACTTTACAAAGAAGTATCATGTTGATAATTTGGACGTTATTAGTTCCTGAATAAATTAATTCTTGAACTTGTTTTATTGAATTCTTATATCATTGTCATCATCCTCATGTTTATATTATTTTTGAAAGATCTGTGGCCTGTAGTGCATAAATGAATTTGGTATAATTATGACCAGGAATTATTCGGTGTAATCATGACCGTAATGTTACAAATGATGTGGTAAAAGTCCTTATTGGCCCAAAGTGCATTGATGGACAGTTGTTGGCATAATCATGACCATTGATGAATACACAAATATCCTTGGCCCGTAGTGCATGGATAATTTGTGGTCGTGACCCTAATGAACATCCTTGGCCGTAGTGCAGGGATGATATGAATTATTTATTAAGCTGAGTCTCAGCGATAAAAGTGATGAAACACCTTTTTAAATCATAAAAGATAGTAGATTTTATTATCTACTTGACTCTTTTAATGTATTACATGTTCTGTTGCAGTTAAACTTGATGTCTATTGTATTTTATCAGTTTAACACTGTTGAGGACTAATGATAATTTATTCTGCATTATCTTAGTCATAATATTTTTTACTGTGCTAGTTGAGCTCACCCTTTCTTTCACTGTTCTCTTCAGGAAATGAGAACGTAGCCGGGATTAGTCGGGGAACGGAGTGATGGTCCGAGATGGTGTCTTAGTAGTCCTCACTATTCTATTATATAGTGTGATAATAAATGTAATGATGACTAAATTGAGTGTGGATATTGTCTAGATAACAATATTTGTATTAAAACTCACAACATATATTTTATCGTATTTTATACGACTGTTGTATAATCAAGTTGTATTTGAATTTAGTACCATGTATTTGACAACTCAAGATAGGTGATGTATACCTATTTTGGGGGCGTCACATCTTTTATTCAAATTTATCTTATTTTTTTATCTTATCTTATTTATATAAATTTTATTTTTTATATAAATTCATTTTTTATTATGGATAAAAAATAAATTTATCTTATTTTTTATCTTATCTTATTTATATAAATTTTATTTTTTATATAATTTATTTTTTATTATTTATACATAAAAAAATTTATTTTTTATATATAAAAATAAGATAAGTTTGAATAAAAGATAAAATTATTTTATTATAAAAGATAAATTTATTTTATTATATTCATACTTATCTTATTTTTATATTTTATTACATGTATACATAATGTAAAAATAAGATAAGTTTGAATAAAAGATAAATTTATTTTTATATTATGTATTTATGGGTACATCCTCTATCCCAAAACTAAGATAAGTTTGAATTATAAAATTTATATAAATTATTTTTAGATTTAAAATTCATGTAATTTATTTTTAATTTTTAAAAATATAAATTTATGATTTAATTAATATTTTTCATAATAATTTATAATTTTCATAATTGAATGGTAAATTTGATGAATTCATATACATTTGAAACTTTAAAAAAAAATTTAATAATCTTAAATTGAGATAAAAAATAAGAAGAAGAAGTCACATGTGATCATACTTTACCAAATGAACCAGATCCTAGCCTTAATTGTTTGAAATAATATGGGTGAGAGTCACACTGTCGTCACAACTTGTAGAGGCAGGCCGACAGTGTGGTAGAAGGGGCTTTTTTGGTAACTTGTCATGCCAATTTAAGGAATGTTACTGTCGCTAGAGCCTCTAGCGGTAGAGAGAAATTGTGATTAAATTGAGCTATTCAATATCGAAATTAATAGTTAAGATCATGGTTGCTGAATAGTATTTGTGGCAATAGTATATATATATTAGAAAGGATCAAGAATAGAATTCTTAAATAGCAGAATGCCTTAAAGAATAGAATTTTATCAAAACGACGTAGTTTTGATAAGACGCGGTGGCATTTTTGTAAATACGCGGTGGCATGGTATTTACAAAAATGCTACCGCGGCTTATCAAAATTACGTCGTTTTGATAAAATTCTATTATTTAAGAGAGTTCTACTACTTAAGAGGTATACTCTTGATCCTGTCTGATATATATATATACGGAAATCTTCAAGAGCATAATTCTTAAATAACATAATGCCTTAAATAGCATAATTTTATCAAAACGACGTAGTTTTGTAAGGACGCGGTGACATTTTTGTAAATACCATGCCACCGCGTATTTACAAAAATGCCACCGCGTCCTTACAAAACTACGTCGTTTTGATAAAATTATACTATTTAAGACATTATACTATTTAAGAATTATGCTCTTGAAACTTCCCGTATATATATATATATATATATATACACACACTTTTTCCTATCAATAATTGTTACTTTTTACAATTGTATAATGTAGCATTTGCGATAGAAAAAGACCATTTGTGTTAGAAATATTATGATATCCATCTATCAATCTATCTATCTATTGCCAGTTCTTCTACCAGTCATGTTGAGCCACGTGGAAATAAGAGTATTGAGTTCACGTGTGAGCCCAAAGGGACCATTTAAGCTGGATGGGATGAGCCGATCCGTGATCAGTTCGTCAGCCAGCCAGCCAGCGTCTTATTTTGCTAATTGGGGGGAGGTGGTGAACCGGACCGCGTCCGGTACAATGTTATTATTATTTTTTTAATTACAATTATTAAAATAAAAAATAAAAAATAAATGAATAAATTTGAACAAAAAATTATAAAAAATATTATAAACTGTTTACTGTATTTTTTAAATAAAATATATATTTTTTTATAATTTTTTATTCTCTATTATTTTTTATTTTTTATTCTGATAATTTTAATTAAAAAAATAAAAAATAAAAAATAAAATAACATGTATACCGGACGCCCCCTCAACCCCTAAATCTAATAAATAACGCAACGCAACGTGGCTATACTTATTCATAGAATAACAAGTAAATATGAAAATACATTACAGACAAAAGAAGCATTTAAGTTTTGATATCGACCCTTCTGTACATGTTATTTTTGTTTTTATAATATATATTAATTTGAATGGTATTATATAATAGAGTATTATTAAAGGATAATATTAGAAAAACTTTAAATTTAAGAATTTGAGGAATAAATTCTCATATCAAATTGGAAGTACTCACATATTTTACTGGTTGGTTGGATTGACAGGAGTATTAATTGATTCATTAAATTCTAAAACTTCTTTTAATTTGTAAAATAACAATTTTTATTTAATATTATTTTTTAAATAATTAATAATTATTGCATTGTTCAAAATTAAATAAGTTTACATATTATTATTAAATGAAACTATATATTCCCCTTTTATGGGACAGGAGTATCTGACTCGCTTGGTGTCCGTATCGTGTTTGTATACTGCTGGTTGGGTTTCAAGTGCGTGCGTGTATATATATATAAGGGATCGATCGGTATCCATAACAGACGTTGTAATAAAGAGTTTAGTCTTATAACACATCGCGACACTCTGTCCGAAGAAAGAGCAAATTTATAGAGACTCCGCCGCGGTTTAATTTTCAGTATTTCGCAGTACTTTAATTAAAACAATGTCATTTGAAGACATCTATGATTTAAATGACGTTGTACAGTATCAACACTTTGAAGTACTGAAAGTTAAATCGCGGACGGAATCTCTACAAAACCGCTCTATCTTCAGATAGAGGGTCGTTATGTATTATAAGACTAGACTTTTTTTTACAACATTTACTATGGATAGATCTCCAAGCATTTTTTCAATATATATTTATATATATATATATATATGCGTGGTGTGTGTGTGCGCGTGTGTACGTTTAAGTTGTTAACAAGCTAATTATCCGACCGACTAACTTACGTTTTGTAGCCGTTGCATATACGTTTTGTAGTCGTTGCATATATAATACTCTGTATAGATTGATCAAAACAGTTGGGTTATATCTTCTGGAATCAGTTAGTAACTCTGGTATGTGGTCCGTCAAATATTAATTACGATTTGGAGTTTTATTCAGAATAATGAATTAAATTAACTTCTTTTTAAAAATACTGGTATATTATATTATATTTAGCAAATTATTTATATTTTTTAAAAAATTTAATTACTGAGGGAGGGAGGGAGGGAGGGAGGGAGGAACAGTTGACAAAAAGAGAAGAGGCGATGCGATGGGAACTGGGAAGTGGTTAGCATACCGTTTATTTTTGAGTAAGTTAGTCAATTAATCAATAGAGTGTTGACAGGCAAGCGTTGCTCTATGTGTATTAATATTCTACTAACCACTTGATCAACTTATTTAAAATTGAAATTTATGCTAACCGGATCGCGGAAGTGAAGAGAAATAAAAGAAGAGGAAATTAATATTGGTGCAACCGCAAACGCACGCTAGCTATGGGAATCCATTAATTTTCAGTCAGCTAGCCTAGCTGTATGTATTGATATGGGGCGCATGTGGGCAAGTAAGATTGATCATCTCAAACACTACTCACACTGAAAAAAAAAATATATACACATCTGTGTAGTATATAATTAAATATGATAATGATTTTTTAAATTATGGTGATGGATAAAATCATCGGTGATAGCTATTGTTGTGGGCGATAACGTATCTATATATTATGATCTCTCTCTCTTCTGATCAGTAAAGAAAATAAAAAAGCAAATTGTAGCAAGGTAGATTATAATTTGGTAGAATATTAATTAATTTGATTAAAATGGATAGATAGCAAAAGGAAATATATATATATATATATATATATATATATATATATATATATATATATATATATATATATATATATGGGTCTTCATCCACAGCAACCGGTTGTTGGGGAGCAACCCCTTTTATCCAGCCGGTACAAGCTGTACCGGCCTTAGAATTTTTTTTATAAGCCGGTACAGCTTGTACCGGCTGGATAAAAGGGGTTGCTTCCCAACAACCGGTTGCAATGGATGGAGACCCTATATATATATATATATATATATATATATATATATATATGAAAATGATCCATGAAAAAACGTTAGTTCTGGGCACTGTTTCAACTAACTATTATCCAGCCGTCCAAAATTAGAGTGAATGACTGAGGGAGTAACTATTATCTCTAGCGGCCAACATAAAAGAATTTGGGTGACCGCTAGAGGGAGTAGCGGCTGGGCCCTCATCTCAGCCATTCACTCTAATTTTGGATAGCTGAATAATAATTAGTTGAAACAGTGCCCAAAACTAACGTTTTTTGATGGATCATTTCACATATATATATATATATATATATCTAATAAAATACAAATGATTTTGAATTTCCCGCTCATTCAATAAATCATCTGGGCCGTCCAAAGTTTGGGATAGATCTCACCATCCATCTATCTAATAAAATACAATATATCTAATTCTATCTATCTATATCTATATTCTATATATCTAATTATATCTAATAAAATACAAATAATTTTGAATTTTTCGCTCACTCAATAAATCATCTAGGACGTCCAAAGTTTGGGATAAATTCCACCATCCATCTATCTAATAAAATACAAATGATTTTGAATTTCTCGCTATCTCAATAAATCATTTGGGTCGTCCAAAATTTGGAATAAATCCCAACGTTCATAGTACCGGAGGCACGGGACTGTTGCTAGTATATATATATAGAGGAATGAATTCATAAAATAATAGTTAGAAGACAAAATGCATGTCCTAGCTAGATAGCTAGCTAAGCTACCGCATTGCAAATTGCATGCTTGTGCTATACATATGAATTTGAGTCCATCTCTTTAATTCTCTGACTCTTTTGCTAGCCTAGTTGCCTGCCAACATCTATTATTATATTACATGTATCTTTCTTTTAGATTCCCACACTTGCCACTTCCACAACTAGATACAAGTAAGTAAGAAATACCCAATCCCACTTTGGACAGTAAATATATAGAGAAAGGACTATTTATTATCACATTAATTTTTTTAAATATAAAATCTATCCTATTTCACAATCAAAGGAGGGTATATTTAATTTGTATGCTGCACAGTGAATAGAGAAATCTTTAACTATCATTTTTGATCTACCCCGGGAGAGTTTAGGAATATATATATTAACCACAATAATTTTTCTTTTATTTATGAAATCTACCTAATTTTGGCAATAAAAAGATCGAGTGTATATTTGTATGTATATGTGGTACTATATTATATGTATGTAGGGGTAAACAATATATCTTTCGGCAGCATCTATATATAGTAGCTAGCTAAAAAAGGAGTAGTAGTAAAAAGTCTAAAGTGGAAAAGTTAAAAAGAATATATATTAGTAATTGGTTACGATTAAAACCATGATTAATGGAAATCTTTTAGAAGGAGCTAGCTAGTTAGCTAAGGTATATACAGTGGCGAAGCCACGAACGTATAGTAGTGGGGTTAAAATTATTAGTAAGTTATAAAAAATTTGGCGGGGGTTAGGGGGCAGCGTCCCCGAGCCAATTTTTTTAATATTTTATACTTTCGGGTTAGACAAATACATCCAAATATCCAATTTAATAATACTAATAAAAGGGAAAAATCACAATTGATTTTTGAAAATAAAACTGAGGTTGGAGAAATTGAAGAAAGAGTAATTTATGTTAGCTGCAAAGGCACAAAGCTGCAAGAGAGTCACAGTAGAATAGAGTCGCACTCTATTCTCCACCCTCGCGGCTCACCAGTCACCAGTACCCAATTCGACCACTTGCAAAAGTCTTTGATGGTTCACGGTTTGGCTTTTGCCTTTGGCGATTTGGCTTTGACCCATCTCTCTCTATTTTGTGGCTTGACCAATTAAAAAAAAAAAAATCGGAGTGGGGTCAAAAATTGAGTGGAGATCAAAAATTGAGTGGGGTAAAAAATTTTTTATAAGTGATTTTAAAAATTGAGTGGGGTCAATTGACCCCACAAATTTACCATAGCTTCGCCCCTGGGTATATATATATATATATATATATATATATATATATATATATATATACTGCAGGTGCACTGCAAAACATACATGCTCATAATTCTCATTCTCACTACTGCAGTTTTCTGAAACTTTACAGGGCGTTGCGCATGGAATATATAGCATGAGCAACCAAAAGGAGCTAGGCCAGTCACAGCTTAATTTCCCCACTCAAATTAAATTAGTGTTCTTATATAGTCAGAGGAATTAATGCATACTAATTATTTACGTCTTAAAATTATAAAATAAAATAAAATAAAATGAAATGGATTAATTAATAAACTAATGAATATATGCTTCTAGCTCTGAGATCTCATGCTCCCCATATGCAAAAATACATCGAGTCTTACAGCCCCACCAAACTAATATAAACATTAAAACACTGCCCAAATAAGTATTCAAAAAATATTTTTATTTCAAGATCAACACACTAGAAAACTCCTAACCGGAAGTTTCTCTTCCCCATAACATTTACATATTTAGGTACCAGCATAAGTTAATTAGCTACACTTCCGTTTGATCTCTCTTCTATATATTCTCTCTCTCTCTCTCTCTCTATATATATATATATATATATATATATAGTTATATCCTTCAAGCTAGTTTCAACAAACAAATACTCTTAACAAACAATCAAGGTAAGTCCTCATTGGCAGCTATATATGACATACTCATATATACATATATATGTATATGTATATATATTTGTTGTTTTAATCTATATATATATATGACGAGTTTGGGAATTGATAAAAATTCAAAATTTAGTTGCTGAAGCTGACGTTAGCAATGGTGGTTTTTCTTGATGATCACAGGTTTGAAGATACAAGTTAAAGATGGTGGTTAGACTTTGGTACTGGATTGTACACTAGTTGATTACATCCATCCTTTTATTCTTTTCATTATTTTCGTCAAAAGAAGCCGCCCAAAAGCTTTCTTGCAGTCCGTATAGGTGCCTTATCTGAATTAAATCTATCGGTACGTCTCAATTACTCTATGTTCCTTTGGCACACCTTACTTTCTTGATGAGCTTGATTGATTAAGTTTCTTTTTGGGTTTCATAATAGAATCTGACATATAATACTAATTCTGCATGATTTATCTTAATTTCTTCTTATAGGAAAAGTGCAGTTGATTTCGAAATTAATATATATACATGGATAATTTGGGTTGGGAATGCTCACCAGTTGTGACGAACGTAGAGTCCTCATGGAGCAATCAGCAACAACAAATCGCAGAAAGATTTATCGCAACCGACTCAAACTGCAGTGGTTTTGGTACTGGTGTCAAGATCTTCATTCCAATTCAAAGGCTTCATAAGATTATTGATCATGAGCCATCTGATCATGTCGATCATTCAAATTCCAAAAAAGAAAGCCAAATGGTCCGGCACTTGGTGCCACCACTGGATTCGATAAAAGTTGCTACAACCTTGAATATTTTGCAGCACCAAGAAGCCACGAGATTAGCTGCTAATACGATGCTAGCCAAATCAGGAGCCGGTACAAGTTGGGGAGAAGCCTTAAGAAGGCCTCACATGATGGTTGACCCGTTGAGCGGCCTAATGGCTGATTTTGGTATGCCACAAGATGGCAACAAGGCGGCTGCAGTTTCTACTACCAGTGCCTCTTTGGAATCCCTTGATTGCTTGTTATCGGCAACTAATAGCAACACGGATACATCAGTGGAAGATGACGGGATTAATTCCATACTTTTTTCTGATCATTCCAAAAACTTATGGAATAACTTAGGCTCCAATAATATATCCTCAGGAGACTCTGGGATGAATAACAACAGTTCAAGAATTAAATATCATAATCAGTACTGCAGCCGCTGGATGAACGAAATCGACAAATCCGTCCCTAATTCTACTACCAAGAGAAGGAATGAAGGAGATTCTTGGAATAAAGGTGGTGGTTTCCAGCTCATTTCTGAGAATCCACCACAAATAATTAAGAAAGCCAGATTGGAGAAGCGGCCGAGTTCATCAAACATCAGCTTTCAGCAGCCGAGTAATTCATCGATAACTAATGCTTGTGTGGAGGAACCGGATTCGGAGGCAATTGCACAGATGAAAGATATGATATATAGGGCAGCAGCCTTCAGGCCGGTGAATTTGGGGGAGGAGGCGGTGGAGAAGCCCAAGCGGAAGAATGTAAGAATATCAAGTGATCCACAAACAGTGGCAGCAAGGCAGAGAAGGGAAAGAATAAGCGAGAAAATTAGGGTTTTGCAGAGGATGGTTCCTGGTGGAAACAAGATGGATACGGCGTCAATGCTGGATGAGGCTGCAAATTATCTAAAGTTCTTAAGGTCACAAGTTAAAGCGTTGGAATCCCTAGGCCACAAGCTTGACTTTGTGAATTGTCCCATCAATACTCCTCTAAACCCAAACCATCCTTTTCCTAATTCTGTAATCCCATTCAACCACTCAATATTTCCCATGCAAACCACCCATTTCTCTCTTCCTAAACCCTAACCCAATCCACCTCCACAAATCTTTAAAGACATGATATTTTGTTTCTTTTTACTCCTCTGTTCAATTTCATCAAAACCCATATAAAGTAAATTACTCATTATCATCATCATCATTAATAAATTATGATCAACACACCATGCAATTAAACTCCAATATTATTGCCTAAAAAGTTTTGTTTTTCATCATATCCTCATCATTACATCTTGTCTGATGTATCATCAAGAGTTTCGAGTACGTAGTAATTGATTGACATGTGTTAATTAATTATGATCATCATGATGAAACCCACTATCCTATCAGTACTATTTCAAGGGCTCTTTTCCTTCTTCCAAGAGAATTAATGAATTAATGTGCATGTAGCTACTAGCTATATACTACCAGCAATGATTTCACCAATCAAGAAAGCAGGGATAGCAGAGGTATAGCAATGATTTCACCAATCAAGAAAGCAGGGAGCCATCAACAAGGTTGGACACGATGAGAGCGGATTCTCTGTCCCCATTTTTTGTCTTTTTGTGTTCCTCCACTTAAATTTTGACATCTGGTCTTTTATTTAATTTTAGAGTTAATTGGTGTTAAGTAAGAGTTTAGGTGTCAAAAATTTAAGTGAAAGGACACAAGGAAGACATGAAAAATGGAGACAAAGGATCTGCTCTCGGACACGATATATATATATATATATACTTAAATCAGCCTTTTTGATGTGGGAAAAAGTCTTTTAATTATTTGTAATTATAACACCTTAAGATCAAGGGCCGGGTAGAAAGTCATTACTCATTACTATCTCCATTCCATAATAATTGTATTTTTAGAAGAAAAAATGTGTTCCAATTTATTTGTCATTTACAACTTTCTAGGAGAATAAATTATTTATTTTCTTATATCACCCCTAACTTCTCTCATTGTCCCAAAAAATTTTCTCTCTTGTATTAATAATTTTCAACTTCAAAGGGGTAGTGATGAAATTTTCTATAAATTTTAATTCTTAAATGATAGTATTAAACGAGTTTCTGAATTCATGTGCATGAAGCTAAAAAGACTATTATTATGGAATGGAGGTAGTACCATTTTACCTTATATATGTAGTTCGTACGTAATTAATTGAAAAGCAAATACTCGGAGATTTTCAGTACTTTTTAATAATTAATTAATGTAGAGAATATTGTGTTGTGAGTTAACCAAGGCAAGAGGAGACATTCTCTTATCAAAAAGTCTAGGCAGACAAAAAAATAGGACATGAATATTGGAAATAAATATATTTAATTTTTATCTATTTATATTTTGACTCTCAATAGAATAAAAATATAAATAAAAGAAAGTTAAATACACCTCCAATCCAATATCTTATCCCATATTTTAAGAACTCAGAAGTGTAATGCTGTGGTAGTGAGTGCCGAGTGGCCCTCCTGTTTCCTTGATTCAATCCAAAGCGTGCGTAACCCTCGAAAATCTCCACACATATATATATATATATATATATATATATATATATATATATATATATGAGTCCGGATCAGGTCCGGACTCCCGGATTTTGTTAAAATCCGGACTTTTTTTTTTTTTTTTTTTTGCTTTTTTTTTTTTGAAACAACTAAAAAAAAAAAAAAAAATTTATGGAACTGAAATTTTTCAATAATACAGTGTTTTGGGTGTGATTTGGATGCCTATAACAAAACATGTCTGTACAGTCTGGGCAGACTGTACATACATTGGTTGGTGTAGGTGTTAAAAACACACCCAAAACACTGTATTATTGAAAAATTTCAGTTCCATAAATTTTTTTTTTTTTTTTAGTTGATCTACCAAAAAAAAAAAAAAAAAAAAAAAAAATCAGGTCCGGATTTTACTCCCGTCCGGGAGTCCGGACCTGATCTTGTTCATATATATATATATATATATATATATATATATATATATACTTCTCTGCTTACTATTGCTCGGCACATGTTCTGCTTTACCTTTATTCTTCTTATTTATCTTTTCCTTTTGGATACCATTAATTAATCAATTAAACCACGCATGTATGTATATGATGCATGATCTTTAATTGTTTTTGACATTAGGGATATATATATATATTTTGGGTGTGTCAAGAGCTTCCTAAAACTCAGAATTGTTACTATAGCTCTAACCCCGATTCATACTCTATGGAGACGGTTTTGATCGTCGCTATTGTAGGTAGTAATGGATTGAGGAAATCAGTTTGTTTGATTGGATTAATTGTAGGGAGTGAGTGAGTAAAAGTTTGCTAAATATAGAAATTTCTGTTGGAAAAAGAATCCCAGATCGATCTCTCCGTTGATCTTATTAATTTCCTTCAAGTTGACAAATGGGGGCCGGTGGGTCTCATCTCTAGATAAGTATATAGGATAGATAACCAATAATTGAGCAGTGTCCATATATATATATATATATATATATATTCATATTTGGTTACTCTCACACGTACAAGATTTTGACTTTTGCTGTTACACGCTGGTGATGATATGCATAAGCTTTTGAGGACAAGTAGGAAGGAGTATCTGGTAATGGCTCAATATTATTGCAAGTGTTTCATGATTATGAGAACTACCCTATATAGTCATTATCCTCCCTCCCCTCCCATCCAAAAAAATATAGTATTCCATCGAATCCAGATTTCTCAATTAGAAATAATAATAATAATAATAATAAAAGAGGGGAAAAAATTCAGACATTTTAAATTGAGCGTGATGTTGTTAGCCAGCTCAGGCACAGAATTGACCAATAGGAAATAGATAAACTGAGAAAGGTTCGGGTCCGTTATACGGTCCAGCCATTCCCAAGTATTATAATTAAGCAAATGGGCATAGGCTCAAGACAAGGCCAAGTTTGGTCTTTACTATACAAAATAGATATGGGGTTGGTAATATAAATTAGGTCTTTACTAGGAGGAGAGATGCAGGGAAAACAAAAACTTTTGGCGTTTGTTGTGAGCAAAGTCTCCTTGGAGAGTTTACATATAAAAAATGGAGTGAAATTTCCCATTGCAATTCTGAATTTAAAGGACTTGCCCAAAACAAAATATTTATTATTATTATTATTTATGACTCTGAAGAATACAATCAAATGATCACCACGCCACACACTTTGACAAATTAAATCCATCCTCTCTAATGGAAAATTGACAAGCTGGAAATATATATATATATATATATATAGAAGGAACATAGTACACAAGAATTAATTAACACGTGGACTTTTTATTCATTTATTGTAGTAATTAATTACCTTGCCACGGGACCCATACCACTCTCCATATTCATAGAAACCACGCCGTATGATTTCTTTGAATCTTGGTCACGGCTAGCAGCTATCTCTGTGGCCAAACATTCTGTCAATTCCATCACCACCAAATTCATAGTTGGCCTTTTTGCTGAATTGCGAGAAGCACAAGTCATTGCTAATTCCACAACTTTCCACATAGAGTTGACATCAAAATCTCCTCCATACCTTGTTAGCAACTAAACCAAATATATTCTAGATTATTCAAGAAATATCTTAATTAATATTAATACATGAATTTGTGATATCTAAGTACATGATACATATACATGAATGTATTTGAAATGTCTTGAAACATGTAATGGTTAGGTTCATGTACATGAATGTGGTCATGTAGTAATTATTAGTGTGGATCTAGAAGTGTCCTATGAGTCCTATAAATAGTCTTGTACTTAGATCATTTTAATCAATTGAAATGAAAGTATTCTCAAGTGTTCTATAAATTTATATTTCACTTCTTCTATAATTTATCATCTTCCATAAATTTTCAACAAGTGGTATCAAAGCCAAGAAAGGTGACTTAGTGCTATCAAAGTGTTTCGTTGGGCGAGTGCAAAGTGTGCGCGTTATAGCTCCGAATTGCAATCAAGCAAATGTGCTAGTTGAGAAAATTTTTGAAGTTTGTGAGTTGAAGCACGTCACAAAAGTTGTCATATTGATAACATTTTTGGTGAGGTAAATTATAAAAAAAAATGATGTTTCCTAGGTTTGGTGCCAAATTAGTGTTCACAAATTATAATGTTTGGAGTATAAGGATTCGAGTATTTCTTGGAGAATGCAATTTATGGCAAGATGTCATTGCAAATCTAGAAAAGTGTATTTCAGAAAAAGTTCGAGAAATGAAAGAAAAAAGAACAAGGAAGATTTTGCAAGGAGTAATGCATGAAGAAGTCTGGATGCGTGTTGCGAGTTTTGATTCTCTATTTCAGTTATGGAATGAGCTTGAATTGATTTGCAAGAATTATAAAGGTTCATCGTTACCTAAAGAGTCTTGGTTTTTGGAAGAGGATGAGAAACTTGTAGAAGAAATTGATGAAGTTGAAGAACAAGAAGAATAAAAGAAAAATGAAGACTTTGAAGACATATGTTGGGAAGCAAAAGAAATAGATCATGTCGAAAATAAAGAATTTGAATACACAATAATTAAAGCATCTTTTGAGAAAAAAGAACCTGAAAGTGAAGTTATGGATCAAGAAGAGAATGAGACAAATTTGAATAATGAGCTGGAGGATAAGGATGTTGAAGAAAAGAGTGCACACTCAGAAGTTACTAGTCAATTGGATGTCACATCATCTAATCCTGTTGCTGTCAGAACTTTTACAAGGAAGAAGGTTGCCAAAAAGGTTCAAGTCACAAAAACTGCTAAAGAAACATCATATAATGCCAAAATGCCAAAAATGTGAAATGAATTAAATATACCTGAGAGTTGCTCATCTAAGTTACCATTTGCCATATACTCGTAAATGATTCCTATATTGGTGCCCTCATTACAGTACCCGACAAGAGAACTTAAATTCTTATGGTCAACACTCATTAGAAGACTTGTGTAAGACCCCAAATTATTAATAAATGAAATTTAAATTTCTCTATTTATTATTTTGAAATAGTAAGGGTTGATTTGATTAATGTGGTTAGTTATGGGTAAAATGCGCAAATATTTTAAATAAGCAGGTGGTTATAAAATATTCATTGTTGTCGGGAAATATTCGTTTGGACGTGAAATATTCTTGTTGTCGGGGAATATTCGTACGACGACGCAGTCTTTTGTGGGCCCCAAAACGGAAAGCGATTGGATGAAGAAAACGACAAGTATAAGTTGTTTATAAATAACGGCACAGTTGTTACCGTTAATACTGTTGGAATACCCGGTGGTTAAAGCACAGTAATACGCGTTGTTGCACAGTAGCACACAGTATTGCACCAATTATTGATTCTTACGTAAGAAGACACTACTCAATAATTATTACAGTAGTTAATATTCAGTATTTTATTTTATTAATTCAATAATTGCTGCGTTGATATTTTATATTACTGTTGTTTCAATAATTGCCACTACACAGTATTTTCCATTATCGAAGCAATAATTCATATTATCTGAATAATATTATTAGAAAATATTATTGGCAATGTCTAGAAAGTTCTGTCTAAGGAGAGGTTTGGTCACCTAATTGCGCGCCAGTAAGGAGAAATTCTTATTGGAAAGCCCCCTCTTTTCTGGGAACGGCCTGGTTGCCACTACTGTGATTTTGTAATATTATTTGTGAATAATTAATTATTGATTTATATGATGATGAAAATATTGATTTTATGTGGATATAGAGGAAGAAAATTTTTAAGGTGACAATTGTTAAAAATTGATATTTTATCTTTTCTGATAAAATAATATTTTATTATATTATTATAATATAATAATGATGATATTCTTACAATGAATGTTGGATATATAAGTATATGAGGAGGAAGAGTATTTTTGTTACAAAAATTGTTTAACACATGTTTTGTGTGTCGGTGGACCCCATTTTCTTGACTGAAATTTGATTTTAGCTTGTAAAATCGTCCATTTATGGATTTCGGTCAATTTCTGTTTAGAATTTGGAAAAACTTTCTTCTGCAAAGTTGTATAGAATTGAATTTTTTATAAAAAACGCGAGATTCGAATTTTCTGACAAAAAAGCTATTTATTATGAATTATTGAAGTTCTGAAGCTCCGAAATAATTGATTTTTGGAAGTTTAAAATAATTTAAATAAGAAAAACGTTTTTTGTGTTTGCTGGGCATCTTTAACACATGCTTAGTTGCTGAATTCAGATGATTCTAAGTGGACGTAGACAAATTAATATATATATTAATATTTTATTAAATTTTCTGCTTTGGTGTTCTAAATATTTTCCTATAAATAGGGTGCTTAGGTTAGAATTAAAAATCACACCAGAAATTGAAATTTTCTCTCTCTTTCTCTCTCTATAACATCGAGCGTATTTGTGAGTATTTTAGTACTTTGAGTATTGCTATACGGTGCAAGTTCTTTCAGCACTATATCCAGTATTCCAGTCAGAAGTAATATTCTTTCTGAGGTAAGGGATGTTATTTTATTCGAAAATGATATTATTTCTTCAATATCATTATGCCAAAATATTGGTTAGAAATTTTTATCAAATTTGGAACTTTTTCATGTCGGAGTTACTATTCACGAGTTACTCTTCACGAGTTACTCTTCACGAAGCATGATGATGTTTTTTTTGTGAAATTTCTATCTTTTGGTATCAGAGTTACTATTCACGTATACGACACTATTCACGTATACGGCACTATTCACGAATACGACACTATTCACAAAAAAATTAAATTTTCTTTTATGTGTCCAAGATTGTCTGAGATAGTTCCTATCTTTGATTGGATCTATGTTTTGATCTTCATTCTTGAATTTTACTCCACTCTGGTTAATTATGAAGTATTTTTGAACTTGGATTGTTTAAAGTACGAATCCTTAATATTTGTTCTTTTGTTTCACTGGATTCATTTTTTTTAAAATATTTTTCATCATCCTCAGTCCTAAATGATGATATTACTGAATATCTTTGGCCTGTAGTGCAAAGATGAATGATTTTCTGATGAATATCTTTGGCCCGTAGTGCAAAGATGAACAGGTGTTGAGATGAACATGACCAACTGATGAATATCTTTGGCCGTAGTGTAAAGATGACTATTTGATTCAAAATGTATATTGATTGATGTTACAGGGATAAAATATCGTTGATGGACTTTTAAATTCATAGATGATAGTAGATTTCATTCTCTACTTAACTCTTCTAATGAATTGTTGTTTCCGCTGCAGTTGTTGATCTAAAACTTGTTGTCTATTGTATTCTATCAGATTTTTCCCCGTTGAAGACTAAGGATAATTTGTTGTACATTATCTTAGTCATAATATTCTTTACTAGGCTAGTTGAGCTCACCCTTTTCTTTTTTGTTCTATTTTTCTTCTCAGGAGACGAGAATATAGCCGCGGGAACTAGTCGGGGTGTGGAGTAATGGTTTAAGACAGTTGTTTTAGTTGTCCTCACTATTTTGTAAAATAGTGTATCAATACTTGTAATGAGGACTTATTTGAGTGTGGATATTTTCTAGAAGATAATATTTGTATTTAAACTCAAAGTTTATGTGTTGTCGTATTTTGCACGACAATTGTATTAATGAAGTTGTAGTTGTTTCTGTATCATGTATTTTGACGACTCAGAATGAGTGTTGTATACCTGTTTTGGGGGCGTCACCACTTGCCTGTAATTGGAAGGAAACATAGAGTTATTAGCTTATTTAATAGAAAATATATGAATGGTCTAACAAATAATTAGTTATTAGCTTATTTATTTAAATTATTGATCATTAATTGTACATCTGTACGTAGATGGATAAGATGTTCAATCCGTAACTATCTAGATTTATTACCTCGGCTTAGAATTCTTTGTAGCCTTGAGTTGATGATGGGGAGAGCATCTTGACAGCAACTTGGGTGTCACCTACATAGCCATGGTAGACTGTGCCAAATCCTCCTTTTCCAAGAACCCTTTGGAAATTATTAGTGATATTCAGGACCTCAGAGTATGCAAATTGTCTATCCTTTCTCTCTATTTCACCTTCCTTTTTGGTTGATTCTGGATCCACCTTGGTGATATTTACTGATCGATCCACATCATATAAAAATTCAATAAAATGAATAAAATCACAAGTATATCAATACGTGTAGAAAACCTCAACAGGTGTATTGTACCAACAACATTGAAAACATGATTAATTCTTTTGAATTATATATATTGGAGTAATAATTAAATGAGGATTTGATCTATTATTATTATTATTTTAAATTTCAGGTGCGTACCTTGTTGTTTTCTTCGTCTGATCATCCATATGCCAAACGATATTGCAGCCAAGAGCACGATTGTCGCAACTATTGATATTACAATCGGAAGAACAGATTTGCTCTTTTTCTTTTTGCACGGTGTAGACTGACAAGGATTTGTTTTTGTGTTGTTGTCCAGACCATCGAAACTGTTTAATTATATATATGTTACATATATTACTTGAAACGTTATGCTTTTTCTAAAGCATTCTGTTGATATATATATATATATATATATATATATATATATATATAATTATATATATACACACACACACTCACAGGTGAATGGATGCATGAAAATTCTGATAATACGTAATCAAATAATTAACCTCAATGATAGCAATCCATTATTTGACTTTTCGAGGAGTTGGGCTGGAACTGGTCCTGTGAAGTTGTTTCCCTTTAAGTTTCTGCATAATTAACAACTGTAAACAAACAATATGACTCCGGTCTAGCTAATTATTCATGCACGGACATGAAAATTAAAGTTGTTCTAGGCTTAATTATAATTAAGTAACTACTTACAGGACACTCAAGGAAGTCAACTGAGATAGAAAATCAGGCACTTGTCCAGTTAATTTATTGTTCGACAAATCTCTGAAGAATATTTAGGAACCAAAATAAAATTTCAGCTTATGATCATTATATATGTAGTTTAATTATTAATTTGATTGGCATCTTTTATTAGTTCATATATATATATATATATATATATATATATATATATGATGCTGAAATAATACTTACAAAGACGTTAACTTTGTGAGATTTGATATAGAAGGAGCTATTACCCCGGTCAATCCACTATTGGACAGGTCCCTAAAAAGAGTTGATCAAAGTTTTATCAAGAATAAACACTGGTAACAAATAAAAATTAGTATGAATTAACGTTGGATTAAAAAGAGTACTTACAAAGATATGATTCGAGCGGGTTCTATATCATTGTAGCTGCAGTTTAGGCCTTCCAAGACAAAAGCTTCTGGTGCGCATGGATCTCCTTGCCAGTCTCTTGTTACCTCATAAATGGACTTGATGCTTATGATAGCGTCAACTGCATATATATAAATTTCTAAATTATGCATAATTAAGAAAAAAAGAGCTAGCTAGCTAGAAGAAAACATTAAAACAAAAGTCTATATTAATTAATTGTTGATAATTATGGACACACGTACGTACGTACCATCATTTTCATTTGTTTCCAAGTTAGAAAATTGCTTCACATTGTAAATCTCAAGGGCATTGATGATGGGCGGAAGGGTTGATTTTTCAGTTTTATTGAGTGAAAATTCATATTTGGAAAAACCAGTCTTTGGCTTCACACTGTAATATGTGTTTTCTAGTAGATAATCTGGAACAACTGATCCATCGTCACTCCAGAGATCCTCGTTGAGGTAGATGTTAAATTCTCTTAATTCGGTGCTGCTTAGGACTTGAACTTCAGCAAAATGCATGGCAATATAAAACTGATCAGTCAAATTGTCAGCATTCCAATAAAATAGATGGAATCGTTCACGTTGTCTGGCATGTTGGCTGTCTTCATGACAGCAGATAATTGAAAATTGTTCTGTTCAACGTCTAACGTAGTACTTATGGTCGTGATGTTACCCAATGTAAACGGTCTCCGTATCCGATCAAATTCATCATCATTGTACCTAATTCGATCAGTTAATTATATACCAAGTCAGTAGGAATTTTTCTTTAAATTAAAAAATAATCTAGAATTACTTACTCTTTTTATATATAAGTACATGCATACCTGATTGATTTGGTGGTTGTAGACGAATCAAAATTTACACGTGAAAAAAGTACCAGTGATCCATTGTCAGTTTTATACATGACACTGGTGCTGTTCAAAGGCCTCAACTCTAGAGCTGATATGAAGGGTGTTCCGAGGCCAGTTTTTATAAGACAAACGTGTATATAGTCCGACGAGGGAGTGTGTACGATCTCTGTTGAAAATGGGGTGGATGCGTCTGCCAATGAGATTGTGTCCCATGTATCGACTCCTCCGATATTTATGTTAAATTTTGGGAGTTGATTCCTGTTGTCATAGTTTCCATACATGAACCTTGCCCTTATCAAGTACTTGGAACCCTTTCCCTGTGAAGTTTTAAGGGTGTAGCAGTTTCTGGTTCCTTGAGGAAAGCTTCGAACCGTAGAGAATGGTTTCTGTTGGGAGTTACTTAATATCCTCTTGCTTTCGCCGCTGGTGATGAAGCCTGCGTCTGAGATGTAGTTTATTCCGGTGGCATCATCAGTGTAATCAGAACCTTCAGGTAATCCACAATCTATGCTTATGAAGCCTGATGATGAGAAAAATTAATTTAAAGAAAGAGAGAGATTCATTAATTAATGATCAGAAATTAGTATTAATTAATTGCATGTGTTAATTTAGTAGTAGTACATGATATATATATATATATATATATATATATATATATATATATATATATATATATATATATAATGGATATTAATTGGGGATCAAAACCTGATTGATCACCCTGTGCATGAACATTAACAACTACAGCTGCAAGTGAATAAGCAAGAAAAAATGTAAAGAGGAAACATTTGAACTTCTTCATGACTCGCTCGCTCGCTCTTAATATATTCTTCAAGATGATCGATCAATTGAAGATGAAATGTCCTGTGGAGTTTCATCCTCTTTATACGTGCATATCCTGCTACATAACTAATGGCTTAAAAAGTCGCATGTTACCAACTTGCAATATTAATATTAATTGCATTATTAATTACTACATTATATACATAGTTTAGTTTTGTAAATATTTATTCTTTTTTGAAACTTTTGTGCGACTAAGTCAATAATTATTCTTCCATATGTATAAAGAAGACAACTCCCTCGCCATATATAACCAGATTATATATTTAATTAGCAAAAAATGGTTGAATTAACTTGTACAATTTTATTAGGAAAGGCAGGCATGCATGATCATTAACATGAGTTGGTTGCCTTAAATTAATTAAGTTTAGTGTTGAACAAGTAGAACGAGTTCACTGAACATCAAGTATATGTGTTGAAAAATCTGTTTTACTTTACAAAACATTCATTCATTATAGTATGGACAGCCTCTTAAACTCTAAATTTATAGAATTTTATAAATTACAAAATATATTCTGAAAATGAGATTATTTCTTCTTCCAAATCATCCGTTGATATGTGAATTTGGTACCTAATAAATCTAAACATATTTTTTCTCAGTAAATTTTTATACATTGAACTTTAATTAAAATAATACCAATTTTTGACAAAAATGGAAAAAGTAAAAAGGACTTCTCTCTTCTGCAGGGGGTTGAAGTTTTATTAGTCAACTTGCATGGAATGGTATGAGAGTGTGGAAGAGTAAATTCGGAAATTAAGATTTTCTCCGTTTCGGAGAATTTTTATTTTATAGTTCAGATTTAAAATATATATTAATATATATTAGAATATGACACATGAGAGAAATGATGATTGGAATGTACAAATAATGGAGAGCTAATGAATTAAGACACTTTATTTTAAATTAAATAAAAAAATTTCTATTTTATAATTTAAATTTAAAATATATTAAAATATAACATATGAGAGAGATGATGACGAAAAAAATAAATAATCATCATCTTTCTGTTGGCTGACTTCCAAAGAACCAACCTTTCTTTATTAAGGTCAATTCTATATCGTCGTACTATATATGATTACTAGCTGGGTCCCGTGCCTCCGGTACTGTATGGACAATATGATTTATCTCAAATTTTGAACGACCAAAATAATTTATTGAGTGAGCGGGAAATTTAAAGTCATTTGTATTTTATTAAATTATTATTAGATTATTAGATATATAGATGTATTTTATTAGATAGATGTATGAACGGTGGGATCTATCTCAAACTTTGGACGGCCCAGATGATTTATTGAGTGAGCGGGAAATTCAAAATCATTTGTATTTTATTAGATAGATATATATAGATATAGAATATCTTATGTCATTTGTTGGGATTTCTCTAACGTATTAATTTTTTTGAATTGATATTTTCAGAAATAGTTTCACCTAATCATTAACACACAAATAGTAAATAAGTTATACATTTATGTGAAAGATTTTATCAAAATATTAATTTTTATTTAATCCGCCAAAAGAGTTTTATTTATTAAATTTCAAAACTTAAATCACTACAAGAATTTGGGTCATAGGCGACAGAGGTAATGGCGACAGCTATATTCCCGTCGAGAATGACATCAATGGCAACGGCCAAACCGTCGTCCATGAGTCCCGTCGATAATAACCTTTTCCGACCTTAAATTTGGTGGGCTTTTTTTCGCGGAAGTGGGAAAGTAATAGGTGACGGCTTAAAATTATAAAGGCGACGGCTGTGCCATCGTAAGTGAGTTACTAACGACGGGACCAATATCGACAGCTATGCCGTCGAGAATGAGTCTGTTAAAAAAAGCCCTACTCACGGCGAAAACGGCTACTGTATTTTCCCTCCCTCTTCCTCTCTTCCTCTGCTCTGTTACGCTACTAATATTTGATTCTCATACCTCCCATACGCCATTAATTGAAGAAAAAAGCTTCAAGGTCGGCCTCCCCTCCTCCCATATCGCCTGCGCCGGCGACCTCCCCCTCCTGCCATACTCCGACCACCATATACGGCGCTCCACCTCTCCTTCTTTCTTCTTTACTCGTGGTTTCGCTCAACTTGCAATAGGTATGATTCTATTTGTTCTATTATATGTTCTGAGCTAAGTACTTAAATTCGCACAACTGTTTACTTTGATTTGTACTCGAGTTCTGAGCTAAGTATTTTTTTCTTCTTTAATGTATATGTTGTAAGGCTAAGTAATGGACCATTTTTGTTTGGTTATTTTTAATTTTTATGCCAATGTATGAAATTAATTAGGCTTTTTCATTCTGAATTCAAAATGTGGTTTGTTTAGTCGGTTATTGAAGAGATGCAGTTTGGGGCATTGTTTTTCACTGTAATTTTTTCATCTATTTCAATCTAATCGCTTGTTTATTTTGAACCCATTTTCTATGGTCATTGAAGAAATGTGGTTTGGGGCATGTTTGCTTTAATCTAATTGTGTTAGTAGCTAATTAATCTAATTGTTTTCTTTAATTGTTTGTTTTAGTATAGGAAAGTTTTGATGGGATATTGATATGTTAATGCACTTGAATTGCTTTCCAGTCACTAATCTCATTTTTGGGTTTATAATATTTTGAGACATGATTCTAAATGAACTCTGTTTATTGTCTGTCTCTTGTTATATGCATCAACATTATCACCTAAATATCCTTTGTTGATCAAAAATACTTAAAGTCATTAGTGTATATGTATATTATTGGAAATAGATACCCACACCATATTCTTTTCAAGTATATATGTACCAAGTAACAAATGTTGTAATTTCTGTTTTGTGATAGTAGTTGAAATCTTTTCTTAATGTTTTTATAACTGGATTCTTGTATATTCTAGATTTTCCAAATTCATTTAGCAACTGTACTTCTTGAAGGTAGTTCAAAAGCTTATATGTAATTATAACTCTTGTTCTAGCTCAACTATTAGATGTTGAAACTTCTGGTCTGGTTTCTCCGAGCTATTGAAGGGGAAAAACTGAAACATTCGAACCTCTATAGTTATAAACCTAGGTTCAGTCTAGACTGTAGACCTGGGATCAATGTATAGAGGCTGCATTATATAATTATGTCCTTGAGCTCTGTATTTGTCTCGACCAATAGTTTGGGACTTAGTTTGTATATATATGGGGGAGATTTGGGGGAAATTAAAGGGTCTTTTGGAATTTGGATAGCCTTTTTAAATCTGTTTTCAAAAACTAGTTGGCATTAAAAACATCAAAACAAATTAACATTGAAAACACAATACATTGAAAAACTGTAAAACATTTGTTTATAGTTGTCAATGTTTTTGAGTATGTTGCTAATTAAATATGAGTAAGAGTAAAATATGTAGGAACACATTCGTTTATAGTTGGCATTGTCAATTTTTTTACAATTATAAAATGACATAATCTTCTTAATTTATCATTACTTTTCAGTGAATACTTCAATGACTTGACATGTGCATATTTTCATATAGTTTAGGAAGCTTAGAAACCCGTTTGAGATTCACTTAGTAGGAGTGAATATCAAATAGTCCCCGTTTTGGGACTATTCTTGTATGTTTCAATCTCACTTAGGTCGGTGTTAACGACTTGAGCACGTCTTTATATTTTTTGAATTTTTGGTCAATATATATCTCTATATATTCTTCGGGTGCATATTTAGACTACAATGTGTTAGTCTATTTCGTGTATTTGAAGACAATGGGGAGGTGCTGCCGAAATTTCTGAAAAATTTAAATATGTGTTCAAGTTGTTGGCATCAGTGAAGCGACACATCTTGAGATGAATTGGCACAAGTGGGTCTACGACTGGAAGAAGAAGGCCCAGACCAAGATGACTGATGGACAGACACTTAGAGATGTCCGGCCAGATTTTATTGGTGCTGCGGTGTGGGGGAAGATGTGCGATATCTGGGAGGGCGGGGCGTTCAATAAGATGTCGACACAACGTACAGCTGCCCGACAACAGAGTCGTCTCCCACACTGCACTGGGAGTCAGTCGTACGACCTCTACAGGGAGAGACTCAAGGCGAGTCTAAAGCACCAACCTTCCGGCCTCGAGTTTTGGTGGTACGCTCACCAGAAAAAAGGTGACGGTGGTTATATCTCACCTGAGGCAGAGCGCATTGCGGTAAGTAATTTAATTATTTCATTTAGTATGTATTTGATGGCTCTGAACTTCTTTTGAATATTTTTGTGTAATACTTGCTTTTCACCTATTTCTGTGTTTTTTCAGACACAAGGACCTTTCTGTGGCCCGGAGCACCCAGAGAGGTGATACTCCAGTGGCTGATGCTGAGGGTGAGGACGAGGAGATGGTGGACTGGCTGGAGGCTACAGGGGGGCCGAAGAAGGGTAAAGTTATGGGCATCCTCCGTGTCTCAGCCTACACTATAGTCCCTGCAGCGAGATCTCGACGTTGCCCAACCACCGGAGGTAGTGGTACGAGTGGATCAGGCGCCGGCCCTTCATTATCTAACGACTTCTTCAGACGGATCATAGAGGGGTGCATGGCAAGCAGTGTCATGCAGTTAGGCACACCATCACGCGAGCGGATCTACCAGCTTGCTCAGGAGGTTGTCCACAGCTCCATAGACCCGCATAGGCAATAGACATGCGTTATAACTGACTGGACTTGATTCCGATATACGGAGCCCGAGTTCGAGTCTCGTCTGCCTAACTTGAAGAACACAAACTAAACACAAGTAAACTCCAGTACATGGCGATGACCGTCGAGTTGACGAGCAGCCTCCTCCAGTACATGGTGATGATCGTCGACTAGATGACACGGAGACAGGCGACGGGTTGTAGTTAGTTTAGTTTATGTTATATTCTGAGTTTTATGTATGTATTTGTACAGTTTTTGAGTTGTACCGACGACCATTATATTTTGTATCTATATATTTAATTTGGGTTACTAGTTTATAACAGGTATAGTTGTGATTTGATGGTTGTTATTAGTTTATAACAGGTGTATATTTGTAAATGAACAGGGAAATTTTGAAATGTAAAAAAAATATTCAAAATTTATGAAGTCATTGTCGACGGGGGTAAGGCCGACGGCTATGCGAGTAATGAGTTTTTTCCTCAAAAAAAGCTATTGGGTCATTGTCGACGGCCTTGCCGTCGGTATAGCCGTCAGTAGTGACATTATGCCATCGCCAATGACCCCCGTCGGTAATGACAATGATGCCGACGACTGGCGATGGGAACCAGGGGCGACGACCTGTGGGGCGACGACAAGGCTCGTTGGCAGTGCCCGTCGCCAATGACTCAATGCCGACGACACTGTGGTCATAGACGATGGCAGTGACTGATTTTCTTGTAGTGAATTAATGTAAATTTATTTAGTTTTGTTTAATGAAATAGTTAGTATTAGAAATTATTATCAAATACAGTAGAATTAATGAGTTATGGAAACTATTTGAGAAATGGAGGGAATATAAAAGAATTATGAGACTTCTATATATCAAACTAAAACAAAATTAATTTTATGAACTAACTAATTAATCAATTAATCATTTTATATTAATGTGGGCCATGATATTTAGACTTATTGGGCTATTTTTATTCTGAACTTTTGGAGTATTGGGCCGGATCATTGGGCCAGACCATTAGATGAATAATAGTTTTACTTTGGGCTTTGACCGGTAATAATGAGGGGGATAAACTTTGATTGTCATTCCTGCATTTCATTAATGAGGATGGGACATAGTCGGCCGGCGGTGAAAAATGGTGATGGGAAGAGCAGGTAAGCTGCCTTTAGTGGGACGGTGTCAGGGCAGGTCGGCTACATGCAGGATGAGTATTGGAGTAAATGAGGATAATAGAGTTAACTAATATTTTATCTTACGAAAAACACTAGAGCTTATACTCTCTATTGTTATCCTTGTATCGGCATGTATTGACTCTCACGCCGGAGTTATCTCCCGACGGTCCAAGCCGTCAAACTTCTGGTATTTACGTGTTTATTGTGCAGGATTGGACGCGCTTTTACGTGATTGAGGCACGTGAAAAGATCTTGGCGTTAATAATTAATAAAATTATATTGTCTTAATTAATTATGTCATTAATTTTGTACTAACTAAGCTAAGAGAATTAGACGTGTTAGATGGTTACTTGTCATAGAAAATTTTGCTCTTTCTATTTTAAAGAAAGGAAAAGGAAAAAAAAAAGAGAAGAAGTATTCCCACTTGAATGACAATAATTAAGTAACAACTTTTTAAAAAATTTATTAGCTGGTGCCTGGTGGTAACAAGAATGAGTATTTTAAACATTCTAGAATATTTAAAACTGAAATCAAGTACTAAAAGTAGGGAAAAATTTTAAAATATATATATATATATATATATATATATATATATATATATATATATATATATATATCGGTCCGGATCTTAAGCTCACCCCTTATCTAACTCACCCGAGCTCACCCTCCATTTAGCGACGGACCCGACGATGGTTCGGTCATACAACCGTCGTCTATACTTTTAGCGACGGACAACATATAGTGTCGCTATAAGTATAGACGACGGTTGTATGATCGAACCGTCGTCGTGTCCGTCGCTAAAAGGGGGTGAGCTCGGGTGAGTTGAATAAGGGGTGAGCTTAAGATATATTCCCTATATATATATATATAATATACAGCAGGTCAATAAAATTTTGCCAGCCTTAATCTCAAATTGTTAATTAACTAATCCACAACCCTTTTTTTGGGTGGTTTGAGTACGGATTGCTGTTCTTAAAAAAGTACTATCGTGCATAACCTCAACTTAATTAATTAATCATTCATCAACCAATCCCGTTTGAGTCAAGCTCTCAAATAGAATTAAGTTAAACTGAGGAACATTTACATACCCAACTACCAAAATAATTTATATGTCCAAGTTTTATTTTATTTTTAATTTAAAGATACAGTGCAATTACACTGAATTCTCATAATTAATTAATTTACTTCACAATTGCAACTGTTATGTAAAAGAAGAAACAAACTATAAACAAGTAAACTGTTTTTGTTTGTGACATAGTGAATAATACTTTGAAATTGTAAACAATTAAGAAATCACTAAGATTTTCTTATTACTCTATAATCCATATATAAGAAGGAAAGTTTAGTGTTTCTCCATAATTATTTTCTAAATCATTCTTTTAATATAGTTACAAATTAATTATCAAATTAAGTAGATTTTGGTTTCAAAGAATTTTAGTTGTACTATAAAAATCATGGTAGCGCAAACTATTCTAGACATTAACTTCATGAAAACTAATAAATTCATAACAGAAAATGATATTTTCACATGAAAACCGTCGCTATAGGCAGGGGGATCTAACCCCTTAGTTCAGTGTGATCAATTTTTTTAAAACAAAAATTTATAAAAAAAGAAAAATACAATAAAATAAAGGCAAAAAAGGATGTGAGGAACATTGCGAGTAATTGTGTGAGCAATAATATAATACCAATGTAGTTTTATGTAATTAAATACACTTCTTCCCATATTATGTACAAAATGATATTTTATAAATTTTTAAAATATTATAATATTGTTATTATAAGAGACACCTCGCGCGCAAGAACGTAAGGTGTCCTCTAAAATAAATAATATTGATAAAATATTATTTATAAAAATATTTTTGGAGACTTCATTGCTTTAAAACTATTGCAATGATAGCCTCATTTCAATAGATGTAAAATTATTATGTTCAATATAAGTTACTAAACAATATAAAAGAGTGGAGTGTTGGTGTTATTTTCATTAAATATTTTATAAAATTAAAAAATTGACTCTTCAAAATATCAAAAGTGTCCATTAGTTCACCTCCTCTTAGTGGTAGTGATTCGTAGTGTTTTACACAATGTGGATGTGTAATGCATGTTGACATAATTTTCTTAAGAGTACTTTAGTATATTTTCTTAAGTTAAAATTTCATACGAATATACAACTACTGTTAAGATTATATACATCATTAATAAAATACTAATATTGAATGGAATTATTCTTATTTTAATAACATTTCATGATCTCAACATTGTTGTGTATAAATTGTCGTTTGTATCAAATTTAAACTGATCATTTATTATTTCCTTCAAATTTAATCCCCTTTATTGTGCAAGTCTATTACGTTATTTTTGAAGTTTCATGAAGAGCTCAAACTTTAACATTAGTGGCAATTATTTCCAATGTTGCTAGTTATATTACTTGGAGTTCCAAGGAATTATATTAATATACTCGATCCCTAATCTTTTAGGAATTGTTATTACTTTATTTTTATTTTCCTATTTAACTAAAAAATTATTTCAACTATTAAAAAATTATATAATTTATCCATTTTAATTTTGTTCGAGTCAAATAATAAATTAAAGCTTCAAATCAATATAAATTTATTTAATCTTAAACAGTATTACTGTATTAGTGCTAATTACTTGCCAAGATGAGCGGATCCAGCCCCGAAGTTCAGTGGGGTCAAATTTGAAAAAAAAACTCTTAAAAATAAAAATTTAATTAAATGAATTATAAAATTAAATAATACTCAAATATTATATACAATAATATTTTTCGAGATTTCATTGTTTAAAATTGTTGCATCTTATTTTTAATAATTACTAGGCCTGACAAAATATGGTTATCGGTTGATTTTGGTTTTCAAAATATGGTTATGATTCCATTTAAGAACTAAAACCAAATTAACTGAAACAACGCGGGTCAAATCCCGAGTCCGAAACAAATCTTGGGTCAAATCCCAAGTCCGAATCAAATCAAATCCATCCAAATAAGGCCTCAAACCACTGGCCCAATAGTATCTTCTTGGGTTATCTAGCCCACCACAGGCTCCCAAAAGGTCATGACTTGAAGGTACTATTGGTAATTACTTAATTCCTTATATGCACACAAATTTTTCCCCTATCTTTCGATGTGGGACTGGGGTGTTACAAACTCCCCCACTTAAATTTTTGACGTCCCTGTCAGAACCGATCACACACACGGCCCAAAGATCTTTGCCTCTCTAGCCATTGTGGGATAATACCGGCTGACTTCGTGTCCCCACCTCCGGACCTCCATCTCTCCATTGTGGGATAATACCACCAGCCTTCGTGTCCCCACCTCCGGCAACTCGATCGGATGACCCGACCCGAGCTTTCGAGAGTCGGCTCTGATACCATATGAAACAACCCGGGTCAAATCCCGAGTCCGGAACAAATCTTGGGTCAAATCCCAAGTCCGAATCAAATCAAATCCATCCAAATAAGGCCTTAAACCACTGGCCCAATAGTATCTTCTTGGGTTATCTAGCCCACCACAGGCTCCCAAAAGGTCATGACTTGAAGGTACTATTGGTAGTTACTTAATTCCTTATATGCACACAAATTTTTCTCCTATCTTTCGATGTGGGACTGGGGTGTTACATTAACCATTTTTAATATGGATAATGTGGGTTGGAACCATATGGTTATGGTTAAAAACCATATTAACCATATTAATCTTTTTAATATTGACAATAATATTATGTGATTATGTATATACCCCTTAACCCCCACCCCACCCCACCCCACCCCCACCCCAACCCCGACCCCAACCCCAACCCCAACCCCAACCCAACCCAACCCAACCCAACCCAACCCCAATCCAACCAAAAATAATAATATTATGTGATTATGTAAATACCCCTTACCCCCCACCTCTACCTCTACCCCCACTCCCACCCCGCACCCCACCCCGCACTCCACCCCCACCCCCACCCACCCACGCACCCCCACTCCACCTACCTACCCACCCACCCACCCAACATTCCCTCTCAAAAAATGATATTAAGCGATTATGTATACCCCACCCCAACCCACCCCCACCCCACCCACCCCCACCCCCACCCCCACCCCCACCCAAAAAAATAATGTGTACAACACCCACCCCATCCCCACCCCAACCCCACCCTACCCCACCCCACCCCACCCCACCCCACCCCACCCCACCACTCTCTCCTAAAATAAATTAATATTAAGCGATTATGTATACACCACCCACCCTCTACCCCCACCCACCCACCCACCCACCCAACCAAAAAAAAATAACCGTGTTTGGTGAGGTTACTGAGAGAGAGAAAGGAGTGCAATTGAATAGAATATGGGTTGAAAAATAGTTAACCAGTTAATTAACTATATTTGTTTTAAAAATATGATTTCAAACTTTAACCAACCTGAATAAATAAAAATAGTTAATCGACCCATTTGATTCCAGTTAATATGGTTTGACCCAACAGTTAACTACTTATATTGCTAGGTCTAATAATTACAAAAATATCACGTTAAATATAAGTTACTAATGTACCATTTTATAAGTTTTATTGGGGTTGGATTTTGACCCAAAGCTTCACTAGGATCATGGACCTATGTATGTGGACTATATACACATGAGATATTATGGCCTAGTGAAATAGGATTGGGTTGGTTGCTCCCTTTGGAAAAGATTACACCAAAAATTGTAATTGACTTTTCAACAAAATCTATTACATAAGCCCAACTTAATACTGTTATGTTTACATCTATTCTTTTATTTGGACATGGGGGATGACAAGGCTTGGTTGATAAGTTGGGTTCTTTGGAGCATTGGATCTACTTGACTACTTCATTCCTCTAGTTCATTATTACATGTATTTATTATACTTTTTGCAAATACAAAAACGTCCCATTTTAATATCAGTCACTCACTTATTAAATACTGACAGACATAAGCTCATAAAATTTCAATGTGGGCAGATGACCCCCCTGCCCCTAACCTGGGTCCGCCCCTGGGTGGCACATACCCAACTGGATATGCATTTGACGAATCGAGTGTTCATCACAAGGTTTCCATACGTTGATTTGATGAGCATCATAGCGTCAACTACATGCATATATATATATATATATATATATATATATATATATATATATATATATATATATAATTTCCATAAAATAAAATAAAGAAATAAATAGAAACATATATGTGTACTTAAGTTGTTCAAACCGTTTAGTAATAATGACATAATAATAAAATTGTGATAATATCGTATAGGACTCTTATGTGAAATAAATAAATATTTTTAATAAATACGATATATGATATTTTTTGTGAAACATGCATGGACGGTATAGTATAAATTAAGCAAAGTAGTATAAGTGGAGTAGATGAGAGGTTGATCAGTTTTTAAGCTAGCTAGCTCGTAAATCTCCAAAGCATTGAGAATCGGTGGACGTGTAGAATGATCAGGTGTACGTAGGGGTGATCATTCGGTTATAACCGAACCGAATAAGCTATTCGGTTATAACCGAAAACCGAAATAATGTTGATTTTACTATCCGAACTAATAACCGAAATTTAACAATAACCGAATTACCGAATACCGAATTACCGAATTGTAATTTCGGTAATTCGGGAAAAAACCGAATTACTGTTATTATTATTATTATTATTATTATTATTATTACTATTATTATTATTACTATTATTATTACTGTTATTATTATTATTATTATTATTATTATTATTACTACTATTATTATTATTATTACTGTTATTATTATTATTATTATTATTACTAGACTAAAAGACAATGTGCACTCTAAACTTTACACCGTTGTTGACTTTTGCACCCTAAACTGAAAAAGGTGTCTAAGTACACCCCAAACTTCAATTAAACGTAACAAAAAGCACACTTTGGTCAATTAACCGGTCAAAAGTGACCGGCTAATGCTGTAATCTGAATCTGGAAGGGTATTTTAGTATTTTCCTTTTTATCTTCTCTCCATCTACTGTCTTTCACTTCTCTCTCCTCCATAACCAATTTTATCTCTCTTCTCTCTCTCCTCCATAACTAATTTTTTCTCTCTCTCCTCCATAACCAACTTTCTCTCTCTTAAACAAACACTCAATTTTCTCCCTCTCAATGAACAGCGACTACTTGCGAGGCTTTCCCCTTTGAACTACACCTTCCAAAACACTTGAGCTCATCTTTCTTCCTGTGTCCTCACAAATACCCAATGAACAGCTATGATTTAATCCATTCCTACTATAAATTCTTAGTGGGCATACTTGGTCATCGAAAAGAATCAATCTTCTTAAGAGTTGCCAGAATCAATCTTCTTGAGAAAAGAATTTCAAAAATTGCCAAAACCTCCTAATTTTTTTGGGTTTCCAGATTTTACTCCTCAAAACACCAAGCAAATAAGGATTTCAAAAATTGATTATGCTTATGAATTTGGAAGGATTTACTATATGTTTGATCCCAGGAGGGATGTTCAGTTCTACAATTACTCTGTTTGGAATGTTGTAGGAGTAAGCTTGATTAATGAATCAAAAGTCTTCTTCACTAAATATGGAAAATCAAAATGCAAAATAAGGAAAGAAAAGGTTGTTTTCAAGAACTATAATGCTATGTGGTTTGAAGTTTGTGAGAGATTTTATGGGAAACACTGCACTATGAAATTTTATGCTCACAAATTGGATACTACGGACTTGTGTATCTTTATTGCTCATATTAAAAAGGGAAATTGTATGGGAGTTTCAATCCCAATTTGCTAAAGTTTATAAACATTTTGTCATGTTCAAAAGGCTTTTACCAAGGACAAAGCTGAGCTACACCACTGCGTTGGCTTGTCTTCTTCATCATCCACGTCTTCTCTCAAAAGACATCGCAGATTACAAAGTTAGAAATTTGAGTGAACATATCCGTGTTCAGATTTTTGACAAGATATAGACAGTTTCAGTGTAGTAGCAGGAGCTTTAAATATTTGCTCTGCTTTTGTAACATATTTCAATGGAGCAAACAGCTTGTTTGACAGACATGAATCAATATGAGTTTTGTTTTACACTGTTAAATACAAAATTTGGCCCCATACAAAATTTGCAAAGCAATCTGTTAAATACAAGGAAATTATAATTGAAAAACATTAGCAACAAATATAAACACAATCAATATGTTCCCCTGGATAGGCGAAAAACCCATGAACCTTGTTGCAAAAAAAATAAGAAAAAATTGATGCCCACCTTCACCACAATTGAGCTTAACACTCTTGAATCGAGTATGAGAACGCAAGAATTCAAGTAAAGTAGTAGATGGGTGTGCACAAAATACCTCAAAGCTCTCTCCATTAATGGCAATGGTACTGAAGTTGCCTCAATAATGTGTATGCTCTGCTAGAACAACAGTTCCTTTTGCAACAAAGCTATGAGGATTCATCTCTTAATTACAATTCCAAAGTCAAGACCCACAATCTTCTTTCTCCGCACGAGTCCCTCTAGTAAATTTGGGATAACACATGAATAAATTAAATCTGGGTCGCCAAACACTAATTATGACTAGGTATATACCTACCAATCAAGATACATGCTTATACACCAATTGTTTTAACAGTGTATTACTTCAAATTGCTCAGTAGTAGTCGGCGTGTAACAAATAGAAAATATCCAGATCTAACAAGAATGGTGGTGGCGGGTGGCGGGTGGCGGGTGGCTGGGGGCGGGGGCGATAGAGTTTGAGTTAGCGATGGCGGCCATTTTCGGTTTGTGAGAGGGGAAGGAGAGGAGAGAAATAGAGAAGAGAGAGAAAGTTGGTTATGGAGGAGAGAGAAGTGAAAGACAGTAGATGGGGAGAAGATAAAATGGAAAATACTAAAATATCCTTCCAGATCCAGATTACAGCATTAGCCGGTCACTTTTGACCGGTTAATTGACGAAAGTGTGCTTTTTGTTACTTTTAATTGAAGTTTGGGGTGTACTTAGACACCTTTTTCAGTTTGGGGTGCAAAAGTCAACAACGGTGTAAAGTTTAGGGTGCACATTGTCTTTTAGTCTTATTACTATTATTATTATTACTACTATTATTATTATTATTATTACTATTATTATTATTATTATTATTATTATATTATAAAATTAATTTTTTAATAAGTAATGTTCGGTTATTCGGATACCCGAATAACCTGTTTTTCCAAACCGAAACCGTAACCGAATAGTGAATAATAATTCGGATATAACCAAAATTGTAAAAAAAACCGAAAAACCGAAATAATTCGGTTAAAAAAATTCGGTTCGGTTCGGTTTTTCGGTTTTAACCGATTCGTGCTCACTCCTAGGTGTACGCGTGGTAGAGTGACAAGTGAAGTGAAACCAACCTTTACTAGCATAGTATATATGCTCTTGTACTAAACACCGTACGTCTCCGGGTCCAGGTATATATTCTGAATGAATTAATTTCATTTGGATATATATATATAGTAGGGTTCATCATTTAGAGAACTATTGAATTCTCTTTTTTGGTTGGACTTAATCTCCTCTACTTCCGCAAAGTACGTACATGTAAATTAAAATAGTAACGTTAATTTACTAGGAGGATCTGGAGGTTTGTACGTAGTAGTAGTCCAAGCTCCCGTTGGTATATAGGTCTAACAGCAGTCCTCATCACTGCATGCATATGGAGCTTTATTTATATATATCTGCATGTGCCTCGGAGATCAGTGGCCTGAAACGTTGATTGATATATTCCATATTACCCGTCTTACCAGCTGGTGTCGTAAACATCATCTTTGTACCTGATCATGAATCAATCAAGTGTGTGTGTGTGTGTGTGTCTATATATATATATATATATATATATATATATATATATATATATATATATATATATATTACTAACACCTACAATTACCAAAGTCTGATTACATATATTATAAGTTGACTTCAAACCCATAAGTTGGTCAAATCTATTTTTAAGTTATTTTTTTACTATCCTAGTGTTTGGCAATGACTTAATTTTTAACATATAAATTGATTTATAAGTTATTTTTGAGAAATAACAATTTTTTACTTCTCAAAAATTGACTTAGAAGTCATTTTAAAATAAGTAGGCTTGACCAAATGTGAAGACTCTTTGCCTTTATTTTATTAATTTTTATAAGTACTTGTTTAATTAGCTAATAAGTCATTTCAGCCAAATACATTCACAACTTATTTTACCGTAATTTCTAACTTATAAGTAAAAATAGTGTCAAAGCTTATTTATAAGTTACAATTTATAACGACTTACAAGTTACAACTTGAAATTACTTGTAAGTGGAGTATTTTAAATTTGAATTTATAGGTTAGTTTAACGCAAGTCATTCCCGAGCATGCCTTAATATATGGTAAATTAATTAATTACCTATATAGGGTATATTTCGGTTGTTGAACCGAAATCTAGTCGGCGGTGAATTAATTAAGGACTAATGAGCCGGAGTGCATGGTCTGATATATGTATATATGGAATTGTCCAATCATCTCAGCTCCAACGCCAATATATACGAAGGGCGTCCCAGACTCGGTGTTGACTAGACAAACATGAATGTACGTAATCCGACATTGGCATGTGTAATTAATACTACTATTATCTCTTTGGTCACGACAATCGACGCATTAATTCTCAAGTTTCACCCTATCCCATTATTTATTTATTGGCATATACTCTATCAAGGTAGAGTTGGAATGAATTCTGGGGGTTGATTCTTGGAGTCGTAGTTTCCATACATAAAAATTAAAAATAGCTCGGATCAGGTACTTGTTGTCTTTGACTGCTGCTACTTGTGCCGGTTTGAAGGTGTAACAATTGTTGATTCCTTGTGGAAAACTTGGTACAGTTGAGAGATGAACTTGGAAGAGATCAAATTGGACATGAAATATTTGCATTCAATTTGTCCTTGAACTACAAGAACTGTGAAAGCTAGAGTACAACATAAAAGCAAGTACACTAGCATCTTGATTGCCATTGGTTGCCGGCCTGGATCTCCTCCTCAGATTCTTCTTTCTATCAATCTAGGTGAAATTAAACTAATTATAAAAAGCCATCACATGAAACTTTGCTCGTAATATATAGACATATACTACTACTACTACTACCTAGCTTTTGTTTAGTAGAAATTTAAACAAGGAATTTATTCATAATTAAGACGACTATAGAATTAATGTCTCAACTAACTGCCAAGTCAATGAAAACCTCAAAAGTCGAGGATAGGAGGAATTAATTGCCCGTCAGTGCCACCATGCATGCGGGTTGGGGGACGGTAATTCTATTATTTTTAATTTATTATTTTCATAATTGTGATTAAAAAATATATATATACCGGACGTTACCGATTTAACGAGAGAATATTTTCCTTCACTAATTATAAATTGAGAATCTTTCTTCAAATTAGTGAGAAAAATTCCTTCACAAATTATAAATTTTTAAATAAAAAATTAATTGCTAAATAATCAAAATTCATTAAAAATTATAATTAATTTTTAAATCATTGATTTCATATTTATTATTATTAATCTCTATAAGAAATATTTAATTTATTTTTCAAGTAAATATAAATATTGTCATACTTTTTTCAAACTAATTGATAAGCTAATGCATAAAGAGCTAATAAAATCAAAACTTTTCATATAAATAGATCATAATACTCGAGTCATAATAACTATAAAATTTGTTATTGTATCTTGGTCTCACAAGAACCATGGTACCTACAAAATTTATTAACTAACATAAGAAAACTGAAAGAATAACAATGAACTAGAAGGAATAAAGTGTAACATGTTAGATCCACTTCATCGTCATTTTCTTAAAGAAAATCAAGGTTGGACATGTAAACTTCATGCTGCAATAGAAACACCAAAATTTAATTTCAATAAGACGAGGAATAAGAAAAGATGAAACTAGTGAACTTAAATTAAAAAAGAAAAGAAAATAAAAACTTCTTTTGGCAACAAACAATGATCCTAAACTAGTACAGAGAACTCACAAGACAACTTTGTGAAAATATCTCAGAATCTCGCTTACAAGACAACTTTGTGAAAATAGCTCATCAGGAAGCACAACAATAATAGACTTCAGAAAAACAAAGACCTGAGCATACAACATATGGAAACAAGAAATGAGACCTGAAAATTATTTAATTCCGCATCGTTGAGGGCACCGTCCTTGTCATGATCACATATAATGAATATTATTTTTAAAGCCCTAATGCATCGTGGCTTCAGAATTTGTGCTTTCTAGTCAAATAGTGGAGTCGTGGGGTGAAACACTGCTTTCTGGGAATAGTAGAAAACCTCAGGGATCTGCAAACAAAGAATTTTGAAAGCTCTCATTACAGTCCTAGTTGCAATTTTTCTTTTAGGACCCTGCTAATGTTATAATCAATGGTGTCACCTTTATATTATGTTACTTCCATCTGTCACATGGCATTCACAGTACCTATAGCAAACAACAAAGTTACAGTCACACCACTTGGTAGTTCTGTGGAAAGTTGTGTTCTCTGAGAAAACTTGGGAGGGGTTCCACCTTTCAATGGTAATATATTGAGAACCTACAAAAAATAAACAAATAAAGTACATCCAATTTATGCACACAAACCACAATATAGATCTGGCGCAAGAGTGCAAAGCAGACAATAATAAGCACATGATGATAATTACTACATTTGGACACATTACTAATTTTTAAAAATCATGGTAATTATGTTGGCGAGACTAGAACCTAAGTTTCATACAAGTAGATATACAACAAGTTACAAGAAATTCCCACCCTAAGCATATACCCTTCCGAAAAGCATCTTAACTATTTGACGCACATAATAATATTCATGCCTTTTATTTAAATACTTCTAAATCTCCTAGAATCATGCATATGCGTAACCTCATTTTCGCTTAATCTTGCCAAACGTAGTGTGTGCAGCAAATGAGATTAAAGATGCTTAAGCCAACTTCAACAGTCTAGAAAGGAATAAACGAGACAAAACCAGTCATCGCAAGAAAGTTGGGAGTTAAAAAATTACAATTGAGGAAAGAGTTTACTTCTATGCTACAAATGGGATCAAGTTCCAATCAGAAGCATTACCCCACCCAAGCTAGCGCTCCTATAGCATTTAATTTGAACATTGTATCATTTTAGCACCTTTTTTCCATTAAAAACACCACTCTTTAAATTCTATATATGTGTGTGTATACAATACAGGTCACCATCAAGTTTTTTATAGTAGAATCTAGATGCATGTAATGGAGGAAAAAAGAGAAAAACTAATAATAGGAGTATATATCATACAAGCCACATGTATGCAAGTAATGTTACACAAAATATAACAATGAGTAATAGTGTTTATCTGCTTATTACTAAATCCATACTATAGACACTATAGGTGCACACGCTACAATACCTCTATCAGAATATTGATAAAAAATATATTATGAATCATTGAGAGTAATAGGATAAGTGAACCTTTAAGTCACTGAAAGTACTTGTAGCAGTAAAGCGCACAGAAATTGGGAAAAAGGCTGAAGAATCTGCTGGAGGAACAACAAACTCCATTGATCCACTGCCCAGTGTTTCAACAAAACCATAAACCAGATCAGCATCTTCATTCAGATTACATGAAAGCTTACTAAGATTACTATAAAAGACAATTCATATAAACTTACCTGCGGTTTGAATTATCTATGAGAAGTATGGACCACTCCAAAACAGAATTTCTCGAGTCATACCTGCAATTAAAGAAAAGGTAAAGATGCAAACCCACATACACTAAAAGTGCATATGATTGCAGGTGCAATACAATTGTACATATAAGATATCATGATACATGATCTTAATACGCAGTTAGAAAATCTTGTTTCCTATAGTATCAAAATATTGATAAGTTTCTGTAAAAGCCATTTAAGACTTTTCAAATAGGGCAAAAGATATATGAAAGGTATCACTACCGCCCACTACAAATAACAACAGTAACTCAGTAAGTCGGTAAATCTTTTAAATTTTTGAGAATAAGCTAAAAATTAATACAGAAAACTCTAACGGACTAGTATTTATGGTTAAAAAACATGAAAATGTAGACTTGATACTTAACATAACGCGAAGCACAACATGATTACTCAACTAACAAATCCATTAATTATATTATGCTTGCAGTTTGCAGGTATCATTGTCAGAGATGACTGTAAAATTATCCAAAAGAATTGACAATTTTCCAAGTAACTGAAGTTTCATAGTGGATGTCTTACCGTGGTAGCTTGAATTCCGAATAAGCCAGTATTATTATAAATGGTGTTGAACGCAAAAAATGACTGAATTTGTGGGTACTCGTTCAAGACGCGAAGATCTGTCCAGCATATCAGCAAAAATTTATTAATGCAAAAGTTGAAAACAAGAAGAATTTAATTGTAGAAAACTATCTGCACAAGGATATTGTATCAAAACAAGAAGGGAAGAATCGTTATCAGTAAAATATCATGTAACATATGATAACGATGCTAAACAAGTAATTACAGATTCATCTGGTATGTCATATTCCGGGTAAGTGTGTAGACTGCTACTTGCATTTGTAATTCCAAAGATAAATAAGGATTCAATGGATACTAATGTTTATACATACATAGTCGTGAGTACATCCCTTTCCCTGGACCCCCAGCTGAGAAAGATCCACCACCTCCCATCAACATCTACAAACGAATTAGATTAATCATTCCTCCCAAAATTGACATTTCATCAAGAAGCATAAGAAAACTAACGTCATGCAACAAGGAATTAAAGATAAGAAAGCTATCTACATACTGAGAACAACTGTATAAACACATGCAAAATACTTCTATTTATATTTGGATACAACACCTGAAGAACTGAGTCATAGCTTCCTAGGCTCTTTTCCCTTCATCTTGGTGGTGTTCATACGCGTAATCACTATTGTATGTATGTATACTCGGTATTCTTGATCTCTTTGCCGGTCGATTTAGTGGTTCAAAAACAGGTGCGTTATATGTAGCAGAGTACCCTGGCACACCAAGTTGTAAGTCTTTATTCTCGTCAGGACCTATCCATGCTAAGGGATTCACTGCAATAGATGTAAACATTATATTTTGTCCAAAGAGTAAGGTATGATTCAACTCATTTATAGACGTTAAAAAGTTCACTACCAACGGCTACGTTTGAGACCTCTACTATCTAACACAGTAGCATACATCCCCCACACACACACCCCCCCGCCGCCCCGCCCAGCCCAAAAAAACCTCTTCTAAGCATACGTTACATGATTTGGACTAATGGCTCAATACATGTTACAAGACATCTTGTATGTTACATATTACACGTATTTTACACACCTTCAGAAGGTTCAAAATCTCCTAGCATCTGCAGCGAAGCACTCCCATCAAGTGAAGCTGAATGAGCAGAGATGTGACGCCACCAAAATATGTATACATCACCCATCTTGAGTCGCCAAATACATGGTACAAAAATACAACTTAATAATACAACTGTCATATAACATACGACAAAACAAAAGCTGAGAGTTTAAACAAGAATATTGCCTTCTAGACAATATCCACTCTCAATGGAGTCTCCATTACATTTATTGTCACACTGTTTATCAGAATAGTGAGGACTACTAATGCTATCATCTGGATCGTCACTCCTTTACCCGACTGGTCCCAGCTATATTCTCATTTTCTGAAGAGAACAGTGAAAGAAAGGGTGAGTTTAACTAGCCCAACAAGAAATATTCTGACTATGATAATGCAGAATAATACAATAGACATCAAGTTTAACTGCAGCGGAACAAGCAATCCATTAGAAAAGTCAAGTAGAGAATAAAATCTATTATCTTCTATGATTTAAAATGTTTTCATCAATTTTTATCGCTGAAACTCAGCTTAATAAATAAACCACATCATCGAATCATCCATGCACTACGGGCCAAGGATATTCTTTAAATCATCAATGGTCATGACTATACCGAATAATCCCTTGTCATAATCATACCAAGTCCATCTCTGTACGTAAGCCAAAGATATATAATTCAATAAACAATAGTCCATCTTCGCACGTAAGCCAAATATAACTTTCATCACCATATAAGCATGAAGATGATGACAATGATATAAGTATTAATCAAACGAAAACAAGGATAATTATTAAAGACTTTAAATTTATCCAAATATTATCAACCACTCATAATCTAATATTATTAATATCATAACAATATTTTAATCACTTCTTAAACTTATAAACAATTTATTTTAATTGTTTACACTTTACCAAATAATGCATTTAATCATTCAAAAATGTCATACTCATAAGATTTCATCACCAATGATCAAATCCCTTATAAAAAAATCTGCATATACCTTATATAGGATTTTCAAGCCATAAAATCCTATTTTCCAACTTTGTTACTTCACATAACATATTTAACTCACATGTTCGTAACTAAACAATTTTCATAAAAAATACTAAATCAGTCCCAAAAATATTTCTTTTCTGGGATTTAGCAGAATATAGTCCCATAATGAACATATATTTTTCTCGGCGTAAACGCACAGATAGGATATTCCGACAGAATAATAAATACGGAATAATAAATAATGGAACCAGGTCCGGCGTAAACGCACAGACAGGATATTCCGGCAGAATAATAAATAACGGAACCAGGTTAGGCGAAATTCGCACCGACAGGATATTCTAACAGAATAATTAAGAATGGAATAATAGAAGAATTTCATCATGTATGCGGTATTTCGCATAAACAGGTTATTCCAACATAATAATAAGGAATGGAATAATAGAAGAATTTCACCATGTATGTAGTACTTCACATAGACAGGTTATTCTAACATAATAATAAGGAATGGAATAATAGAAGAATTTCACCATGTATGCAGTATTTCGCATAGACAGGTTATTCCAATATAATAATAAGGAATTGAATAACAGAAGAATTTCACCAAGTATAGGGGAGTCCGCGTATACAGGTTATTCCAACAGAATAATAAAGAATGGAATAATAGAAGTTCTCTTCATGAATACGAAAGAAATAATATCCCTTACCTTAGAATAAAACTGGATACTGGAATAGTGAGGTAGCAGACTTCTCTTCTTCTTTCTCTCTATAGATTTTCTCTCTATAATTTATCTCTATAATTTCTCTCTCTAGAGTTTCAGTGAATTCGTAAGAAATAATGAAGGAATGAGCTTCTATTTATAGGAGAATTGACTGAATAGTAACTAATTCAAGAACGGTCCAAATTTATTTACTTTTAAACGGACGGCCCATATTGATTTACTATTAAAACTTTAAACCAACGGTCCATTCCCTATTAAACTTTAAACCAATGGTCCATACTGATACACTATTAAACTTTAAACTAACGATCCATATTGATTTACTAATATAATTTCAACCAATGATCTGAAAAATTAGCACATCTCCTCATGAAATAATATTGTTCCCAAAAATGATTTGGACCGAAAAGAAATATATTTTGTTTGGGTGAATAGTATCCCGTGAATAGTAACTCCGACACGAAAAGTGCCCCGAATACCCGATTGAACAATATAACATCCAGACATCAATTATTATCGAAATAAATGTTGACTTCCACTAACACTAATAATTTCAACACAATAGAACTATCAATTTCATCTTTAATCAACACGAGCTTATTCATCATTAATATTATAACTCATAATATTTAACAATCAGGTCGTTCTCAGGAAAAATGGGGCTTTCCGATAAGGATTTCTTCCTATTAGCGCGCAATTAGGTGACCAAACCTCTCATTGACAGAACTTCTAGACATTATAAATATTACAATTTAAAAATATGAATAACTTTGTCGTCTCAATTATTGATTTAATAATATAACATATTGTGCAGATGATACTGTGACAATAATCGAATCAATAATATGAGAGATATGATGCAGCAATTACTGAAGCAATAATTGAGTGTAATTGAGTGACTTCACACGTAAGCATCAATAATCAATACCGTGTGCTACTATGCAACCACGCGTATTACTGTACTTTTACTACCGAGTAGTTCAACAGTTTTAACGGTAAAACTTCCGTCGTTATTTTCATAAAAATAATTCTGTCGTTTTATTACTACGACAATACTTCCGTTGTGGGTTCACCAATGATTGTGCTATCGTATGGATATTCCCCGACAAAAAGAATATTTTCCGACCAATCGAATATTATACAACAACTTGCATACTTTGCAAAATTTATAAATATTACCCACAACTATAATATTATATCAAATCCACACCATAATATTAAAAAAATATTTTGGGAAATTTAAATTATTATTCATAAAATTTGGGGTCTCACAGTTGATGACCACCATTCATGCCTATTTTTAAATTGCCCATAGACATGTTCAAACCCTAGCCTTAATTCGCGAAACGAAGAACAAACAACCAAAACAATTGACGTACCAATAGTCAGTGGAACAAAGGCAAAGACGCAGAGAGGCCGGAGGTGGAGACACAATTGGGCGGGCAGAGAGTGATGCGATTTGGGGTTTCGGCACTGCAGAGAATGAGACTGGGAGTATCGATTGAATGATTTGGTTCGCCTTTGTACTGTTTTAACTTTTAAACTGCTCAATTAATTTTCTGATTCATTTATTCTGTCCATGATTAAAACACCTGTGCATGAACATCTCTAATTGAAACATTTGTAAATGAATTTTTGGCTAAGGTGGAGAGGAGAAACCTAAATTGGTGTTTGTGAACTCTATTTCAAAAAAGAGTTTAATTTTAATTTGTAAAATTATTATTTCAAAAACTTAAATAAATTTTAATTTTAATTTTAAAATGTCGTAAATTAGTTAATAATAAACTAAAACATAACTTTTTTGTGGAACGAAAAAGTAATTATTAGTTAATTTAACACATCTGTTCCACAAAAATAGTCTTAATTATTATAATTTTTTATTACCTATTTATAATATTTTACAATTTTTATTCACCATAATTAATTATAAAAAAAATATTTAGAATAAAATAGCGACCTATTTTATCTCTCGCAAAAAACTTCTGAACAATAATATAGTAAGTAATAATTTCTTCACTAAATAGATTTTTTCCTCGCAAATTTTCATCATAAATTGGCTCCAAAAATCTTTCTATCGCCCCAATTTTGCGAGGAAAAAAATATAAATTGTGAATGATGTTTCTTTTCGCTAATAACTATATTGTCACTATACTTTTTTCCTTCATTGTTCCTTCGCTAAACAACTTCTCATGTGAAGGAATAAATTCCTTCACAAAAATTCCTTCGCTATAGGCTATTTTTGGTGTAGTGTTCTGTCCTTAAAGATTTTATCGCTTCCATCACTATTGGTTTACTAAGTGTTGTAAACGATATACTTTCAGGATATATATCAAGCGTTTGGTGAATTATCTATGATAGCAATTCACTGAATAACTCGAATAAAACACTTGTTTTGTAATAGTTATTTGTTTACAGAAAAATTGGAGAAGATATACAAAAAAGAGAAAATACATGTACAAAATAATAATTTTTTGAAATATCATATATAGAGTACGTAATGTGGCTCAAAAATGTGAAACAAATACCATTCAATTCAAACCAATTACACTTTTGATTGTAGCTATATAATATTTGGTTTAATTACATAAAGCGAAGACGAAAATATGAGGAGGACTTGAACTCGATCGTACAACTTAACATTGTTTATTAATTGCCTATATTGATACAGTGTGAGTAACTGCAGTACAGCTCACTTGCCACACTTTGAAATGGAAACAACATACATATCACACTTGAACCCAACTCTTACGTACGTAGAATATATATATATATATATATATATATATATATATATATATCAGTACTTAAAATATTTAATTGTTGAAGAAATGGTAGCTAGCTGTTATTTGAGAATGAATGCATGGGTCTATCGATGAGTCGGCGACTTAATTGTTTCCAGATTGTGTGACGAAACAGGCACAATAGCAGCCTGGGGGTGGCGGTGTAGGTTGGCAACATACGCAAGGAGGAACATGAGGCTTCTGATAAACTTCTGCATCAGCCATGTTTGCACCAAATTAAATAACTAACTTCAGATTACATACATATATACATATATATATATATATATATACACACAGGAGTGATAATTATTTAACCAGCATATATGTATGTTGAGAAATTTGAGTTGAAATGAAGTAATTACCTCGAGAACTCATTAATCCAGCTGCTGCTGCTGCATCACACGATAGCAACAACGGAGATGCCACAATCATGAAGGCCACCATGATTGTCATGGCCAGTTTCAAGCTTGAAATTTTACTTGCCATAGTTAACTAACTAGCTGATATCAATTACGATTACTATTTGGTACTGACGATATATATGTATGGATCGGATCGGATATGATAATATATCAAACACAATTATATATATGTGGACTACGTATTTATAACAAAAACTAATTTATGTTAGGTTTGATTTGGTCTTTGCATCCTTGCCGTGATTTAGACTACTTATATACTCATGTTTAATTGGAATGGGAATGACAGGGAAGATTCTTGATCAACACTTGCTTCGCTTGACCCAGTCATACATAAATATTTTGGAGTATTACATACGTCCGTGTAATTAAAAAAGTAAGGAATTTCTTGCTGGCAGCCAGGAAATTTCATTTTCTATAACGAGGAAATTAATGGGATGCCCGAAAATTTATCTTTAATTTGTGTAAGAAGAGAGTTCATTATATATATTTATCATGCAAATAAAACAATTTGAACAAATTAAAGAAAAGAAAATTTAATAATTACCTAATGTGAAAGCAATCGACTAATGTAGAAATTAAGACCGTACACACGCATGCATATTGCGGGCCCCACATGTCAAACGAGAGTTTACAATATGCATGTTTGTGTATGTGAGCATTATGTGACCTTTTTTATGTGATAGTAATATTATTAAATATAAATAAATAAAATTCAAATACACACATATTTAATTTTTATGTCCACCTAAAAATACTCGTCAACAATATATATTAAACAAAATTTCATTCCCGGTCAACACGTCCATCCATTGAATTCAACATTCCTAATCGAAAGAACGAGGTAATGTTATAACGCCTTCTCGCAACCTTTATAAATATATATATATAAACACATTAATAATTCTATATGGACTAAATTATATGGATTAATACCATGAAGTTTAAAAAAAATTCCACTTTGGTATTATCTTCTCAATTTTTTTTAATTAAGAGAATAAATTTTTAAATTTTTTATTACATTTATTTGATAGTGTCACATCAGAAAATTGATTATATGGTCGAGTAGCGAGACGTGACTAAAAAATACTTATGTGTAATATTAAATCTCAGTTTAACATTTATTCAATTAATTTTTTTATAGAAAAAAGGGTAAATATAAGAGTATTATTAATTTTTTAAAGTAAATTTAATGACAATTTTACCCTTTTTGGTATAAAAAATTAATTATATTGATTATTGATGATTATAAAATAAACTTAAAATTTAGGGTATTAATCTATATTTAGGCCTTAATTTTTTATACCAAAAAGAGTAAAATTGTCATTATATATATTGATTATTATGAAATAACAAGATTTTATTTGATAGTACATTTATACATTTCAAAATATTTATCATTATATTAATTATTGATAATTTTTTAAGCTGAGTTTGTAATGTATTAAATTTACTTTTAAAAAAATAATAATGGTCTTATATTTATCCTTTTTGTATAAATAATTAATGGAATAATATTAAACTGAGACTCAATATTACACAAGCATTTTTTAGACTCAATTTCTAACGTGGTACTATCAATAATTAGACGTAATCAGAAAAAATTAAATATATAATCCCCTAAGGTAGAAGAAAGAAACTTCATGAGGTGTGTGATTTTATTAATTAATTTTTGTTAGTCCATATACCTTATTTTGTATAAGTTATTGTTATCCATCAATTTTTTGCATTGTTGATGTATATGAAAATCTATTATACCAAATATAAATCTGTTAATGGATTTACTAATATTTTACATTCTTTTCATCGGAAGCAGACCTTATAGCAATTTGTTAGATATTTTTGTGAGGATTTGAAAATGATATCTTCATCAGTGAAACATGAATAAAATTTGGAACAATTCATTCTTATAAAGGGATGAGACACTCTGTAAGCTTAAAGTAAAATCAGTTATGAGATTAGGTTCAATGAAAACTGAATGATTACAAAATTTATTATCAGTGGGACCTGATAGCATTTCAGGTTATGCTAGATACAGTGAGACCTGAATCGCAGGTTGTTAATTAAATTGAGAGGTCTATTTCGCTTTAAGCAAATTTTGATTACATTCACAATTTGATTACTTTTATTGTACAAATTATATGGATTTATTGATATTAATACTAATCTGACCAACGACAATTGTTACATGATCAAAACAATAAAAAAAATCAGACGTAAAAATGAGTACTTCATCTTATTTATTTGGTGTGTATGTGGATTAGTAAGCAATTCTCTTAATTTGTACATAGAATGTAGATGATTTCAAGGTGTACTCCAAGTCTTGGGATTGAATGCATATATAAGAATACATGATATTTCTTGTTTACACTTTTTGCTTTAATTTGTTTTGGGAAAGAAGATGTGGCCGGGTAATGTTAGAAACTACATTCTCAATTGTAAAGATTTGATAATCGGGTTTACTTACAAGTTACACATTCACTTTGCTTGCATTCATATTATGTATCGTTTATTTCATTTAGCTTTATAGATATGATATGAATATTTGATAAATTATACATTCAGTTTGAAAATTAGGTTGTGCAATCACGGGCTATCAACTAATATATAATAATTGGGATGAGTCCTATATTTTGCAACAAAAACATGTTAATTTAAGTGCAAGTAAACATGCATGATGATATATATGGTCTATAAATTAATATAATATATGAGTAATTGATTAATGTGTTTATATGCAATATACATTTAAATGAATAAGACTATTTCATTTATAATATAAAAAAATGACAGTTGAGATTATTTATTTTTTATAGAATGAAGGGAGTTGAAATGTTGAATAGTAATCACACCCAAAATGATGTGTGGCGAACAAAGTAAGAGTACAACAAATTAATATAAGGTGAGCGAACATGAATAATATTAATGTTATATATATATATATATATATATAGGAGTACGTGCGTAGTTACGTACTAACATGATAAGGCAAAATAAAGAGCTTAATTAGCTGTAAAAATTAAATAAATATTACTTATGAACTACGAGAGTGTTTGATAAAAATTGAATGAATTTGAATCTGAATAAGCTGAATCTGAATCTGAATGAAAAAATCAGTTTGATAATTGACATGTCTAAAACATCTGAATGACAAAACATTATTATTTTACCCTTCTGAAAAAATTCAAAATTATTGTAAATTTATTTAATATTACTTAATATAATAGTTAATATATTCTTTTAATTTTTTTACTTCATTCAGACATTCAGCTAAAAAAATCTGACTTAGTCATTCAACTCGTCCATCTTACTAATTCAACCATTCAGACCAAAACAAACGCACTGACCGATTCAGCCATTCAGATTCAGCTCCATTCAGCTCTAAACAAACAATGTACAACTAATTATTTTAATTTTGTTTAAAACAAGAGTACTTGAACAATTCCATAATTAATTAATTAATTTCCCCCTTAATGCCATATATAATTCTTCTTCAAAGCTCGCTCAAAACAGACTTGATATGTACTATACCAATTAAATTCGAATGGATTTATTAACTTTCATTGTCGGTATTTATCATTTTCAATAGCAACATTTTAAAGGGGATCACACTAGCTCACCGCTCATGCATTCTATATATGCATGGAAATATGGAATTCTTGATCAGCTGAATTTTTTTCCGATTTAGACAAAAATTAATTAATTAAAATAGAACAACAGAATTCAGTAGTTGGTGACCTAGAAATCAATTCAGGGAAATTGTACTCCTCAGCTCCTATATAGGCCAGGTGGTCCTGCAGGCGGCTAGCTCCAATCCCATATTGAACAAATACATAAATAAAATAGGTCAACCTTTAGTTAATTTTTGTTTGCAAACTAAACATTCAAAACTGATCAGCTGGTGTAGGATTCAGAAATTAATATTGCTTGTTCATCCAATACTCTATGACCATTATATACGCCGCCATTGGGGAAACAAGATCAGATTAAACTAGAGATGTATTTGAATTGACCTGGGTACGTACGTACTGCATGCCTTTCTTTCTCAAATTTATTAATTAGCAATGCAAGTAGAAAGGATGTACGTATTTTTTTGCTAAACGTGTTTTAATATAAAGGAACCAAATATACAATGGCAAGGGGATCCCTCAAAAGATGAGCAAACTATACATGGAATGTAAACATACAATAGTCAACTACAATAGTATATATGACTATGCGTAAAAAGTAGTGACCCTAACAAAAGATTTACATGTTGAGAGTCTAGAGTTGATAATATTTATGACATCTAATGCAAGCCTAGAAGGGGGCCGAATGAGGATATTTCTATGTATCCTTGAATTTCTAGCTTTCCATATTTTGTAGAATGTGCTTCATATTTGTCACTGAATATAATAAATTGCTAATTACGATTACAAATTTAAAAATATTGTGTCATTTTGTATTAGCATCGAGAAAAAAAAACAATAAATAAATAAAAACTCATAGAATAGAAACTAGCTAGCTTTGATATGTATGTGCATGTGACGAATTAGGATTCTCTCCCATTTCAAATGAAATGGAGACTCTTTATTTTAGGGTTTAAATTTAAAATGTGTTGAAATGTGATGTCATGATGATTGAAGAGAGAAATGATAATGAAAAATATATAAAAAATAGAATCTTTATTTTGTTTTATGACGCGGCATATATATCCTTCCTTATGTTTTAGTCTAAAATGAACAATTTACGTGCGAGATTGATGTGATTACTTGTTATACCAACCAACATGCATCAAAGTCGATCCTAAAGTAAACACTTCAATCCCCCCTTAAAATTAAATGGATGGGAGCACGATCGATCTAGTCATCATTTGACTATATATATATACTAGTAATTGCCCGTGCCTGAAGGCACGACGTAACAAAAAATTAGATTAAAATTCAAAAAATATTACATTATCTAAAGACTTTTTGCAACCTAAAATAACTTACAATCACACATAATAATTATCATAATTCACCACACCACCACAATAATTAATTTTTCTTTAAAAATAGATATATCCAGAAAAATCTAAATTTGTCTACAAAATTTACAAATAATCAATAACAATTTTCATAATTCACCACACTATCATAATAACAATTATTATTATTATTTTTATTATTATTATTATAATTATTATTATTATTATTGTTGTTGTTGTTGTTATTTTTATTATTATTGTTATTATTTTTATTATTGTTATTATTATTAATATTACTATTATAGTTATAATAATAATTATTATTATTATCACATCTAGTATTTTAACTTTAAATATCACATCATGCCAACAATTAACCAATTTTTTAATTTGTTAATATTTTTTCTATTTGATAAAGAAAAAGAAAAGAATCTATTTAATTTTTTGATTTTGTAATTGCTTTTTTATAAGTAAATTATGATCTTGTTTTTAATTTTGTTTTCTTACCATTAATATTTTTTATGTATTATACATTTTAAATGTAAGCATACTCCAAAAAATTAATATAGTTTAAAATAAAATATTAAAATATCAATTATTGTAGAGAGAAAGATGAGAAGAGAGAAAAAGAAAAGGAGGAGAGAGAAAGAGAGAAGGCATAGGAAGTAAGAGAGGAGAGAGAAGGAGAAGAGGAGAGAGAGAGAATAAGGAGAAAATTTGGGTGGAATTTTGTGTGTGTGAGATGAAATGTGAGCCTTTAGATTAAGTTAGATTGAATCTGAGTCGTTGTTGTGCTTTCTCAAATTCTAAAATTCAAATTGGGTTCTGTTTTATTATATAGATATATATATATATATATATATCCTCGAGTTCATATGATTCAACTACTCTGGCTAGGCTGGCTGGCGTCATGATCACCCTAGCCCCAATAGCTTAAGGGGCTTAACTATATATTATACTCGGGTAAAATGCAAATGTGACCACTGAACTTTAGGGGTTTTTTTCTATTTAAAAATTTGGACTTCGAGCCCCTGTTGCCAGATATGCGTTGAATTTGGACTTCGAGTCCCTGTTGCCAGATATACGTTGACTTGCTGACGTGTCGCCTGCCCCTGTTGCCAGATATGCGTTGACTTGCTGACGTGTCGCCTACGTGGCACACGTGGCATATTTGACGTGGATTTTGTTTTATTTTTATTTTGCACGTGGCATATATGACGTGGCAAATATTGGACTTGAACTAAAAATTTTGTTGCTGCTCATATTTGATCTCAAGACCTCCCACTTGAAACTTCAAATCAGTTACCACCCGAGCAACACAGGCTAGGTGATTTTTATTTGCAAGGATTATTATTTATAACATCCAGTCCAATTTCCCCAAATTAAAACAAAACTCATATACTTTTTCTCCACGCCATTTTTCCCATTACTATTATTCTCGCTGCTATTGTTATTAACTTATTATTGATGCTGTTTTTGTTCTTGTTTTTCTTTACACTTTTAGAAAACTAATAAAACAATAATAATAATAATAATAATAATAATAATAATAACAATGATAATAATAATAATAATGATAATAATAATGATGATAATAATAATAATGATAATGATAATAATGATGATAATAATAATAATAATGATAATAATAACAACAATAATAATAAAAATAACAATAATAATAACAATAATAATAACAATAACAATAATAATAATAACAATAATAATAACAATAATAATAAAAATAACAATAATAATAACAATAATAATAATAATAATAATAATAACAATAATAACAACAATAATAACAATGATAATAATAATAATAATAATAATAATCACAATAATAATAAAATAAAATTAAATTTTTTTAAAAAAAAGATTTTTTAAAAAAACAGGTCTTTTTTAAAAAAACAGATGTTTAAAAAAACAGTTTTTTTTAAAAAATTGATTTTTCAAAAAAAGAGATATTTTTTTAAAAACAGTTTTTTTTATAAAAAATCATATTTTTTTAAATAAAACAGATTTATTTTAGAAAAACATATTTTTTTAAAATGCAGATTTTTTAAAAAAAAACTTTTTTTAAAACACATATTTTTTTAAAAAAATAGTTTTTTTTAAAAAAAATCTGTTTTAAAAAAAATTATCTTTTTTTTTAATCTGTTTTTAAAATATGTTTATTATTGTTATTTTTATTATTATTGTTATTATTATTGTTATTTTTATTATTATTGTTGTTATTATTATCATTATTATTATTATTATCATCATTATTATCATTATCATTATCATTATTATTATCATTATTATTATCATTGTTATTATTATTATTATTATTATTATTATTATTATTATTATTGTTTTATTAGTTTTCTAAAAGTGTAAAGAAAAACAAGAACAAAAACAGCATCAATAATAAGTTAATAACAATAGCAGCGAGAATAATAGTAATGGGAAAAATGGCGTGGAGAAAAAGTAAATGAGTTTTGTTTTAATTTGGGGAAATTGGACTGGATGTTATAAATAATAATCCTTGCAAAAAAAAATCACCTAGCCCGTGTTGCTCGGGTGGTAACTGATTTGAAGTTTCAAGTGGGAGGTCTTGAGATCGAATATGAGCAGCAACAAAATTTTTAGTTCAAGTCCAATATTTGCCACGTCATATATGTCACGTGTAAAATAAAAATAAAAAAAATCCACGTCAAATACCCAAAAACTCCTAAAGTTCAGTGGTCACATTTGCATTTTACCCTATTATACTCATCCCGTAAAAAATTAGAGATAATTAAAATTTAAAATGAAGGTTTATAAATGATTTTATATTTCTCTATACACCACTAATTAATATTGGCAAACAATTTAGTAGTGATGGTGTGCGTTAGAATAAATTTTACTAACAAACACAGAAATTAACAACAAAATTTACGTGAAAACTTCAAATCAAAAAGAATCATGCATGCATGCATGCACGAGAGACAAAAAATTATTACTATATCAAAATATAAAGAACACACATTATAAGTCTCTTTTTGAAACAAGCTAGTTAGAAATATATTATATTTTGCCATTTATATTCTTAAATAGAGTACAAATTGTTTTTCCTTTTCAAACCACAATTAAAGTCGCAAGTTTTGAAAAATCCAATTAGGGCACGTACATGGTCTAGTCAAGCACAAGAAAATAGAAAATTAATTCAAGCAAAGCTGCTTGCATGTGGTTTTGTGTATAAGCGCCATAATTTTCTGGACCCAAATACCCTTATCGGAAGCACCTATATAAACATGCTTGATCGATCGAGAGACACATGCATAGATCTCAATTATATAATTTTATTAGCCAAGACTAAGAGACATATAAATTTTATTTAGTTATAGCAATCAAACAATGGCAAGTTTGGCAACACCTAGGTCCATTGTGCTCGCACTTTTCCTCCTCGCAATAGTTTTCTCCCCAACAATACCAATACCATGTGAGGCAACTCGACTGCCTCAGCGAGGTGCGTAAATTAACTATAAATGCATTAATTAAATGTAATTAATTAGTCAATTAATATATTAGTAATTAAGTTTTTTTGATTTGTACGTGTGTTTTTAATTAATTAATGAAATAGTTGTTGATTTGAATTAAATATACATGCGCATGTACAGAGCTACTTCAGAGACGTCCTGATCCCCCCATATGTCCTGCTTGTGTGTGTTGTGCACCTCGGCCAGACCCATACTCTTGTTGTCCTTGCTTTTGTGATAATCGAACCACTTCTCAGTCTCAGATTGATAATGCTTCACCATGAGAGATCGAGATCGAGATCGAGATCGATGCTGCCGCTGCTGTCAGCTTCCATCTCAACCTAAACCTAGCTAATATAGTACTACTATATAATAATAATAATAATGTGCACTTAATTTCACATAATTAATTGCACTTTAGTTTACACCATTAAATAATAATGGACCTACCTGTGTCATATTATTGGGTCTTAATTACTACTACTGTTAGCTTGATATGTGATTAATTGATAAAAAGTTTATTATCTAAACTTTTGTCTGTTTTATTGTATCTTTAATGTACGTACCTACGAAATTAATTAATAAATATAAATAAAATCATATATTGTGTGTGTTGTTATAACTTTCCTTTCCTTTACTTACTCCTTTAGTTTCCATATCATATTACTCCCTTCTTTTACCCTCCTGCTAAATTCACAAATACGATTAAAAATAAAAAAAATTGATATTTTTACAAATATATTTGATAATACAAATTGATATTTGATATTTGATAAGGACCGACTCGCCCTGCCCTCCGTAAACATCAAACGTCAAAGTTCGCACACTTGAATATTAGACCGCAATCCTTTCTCCTAGTCCAATTGAAAAGAAAATTGTCATATGCTTACACCAACTAATTTCCACAAGTTAATTTAATATTTTTATAAGTGAGTATCATTTTTAATTAAACCAACTCTTTGTGCAGTAAACTAACTATAGGATTTAATTCATATGTTCAAATTATCCTCACTTGATAAATAACTAAACATTTAATTGCTTAACTTTATTTGATTATTAGCTAGTGTTAATCAATTGAAAGATAACTTATATTTATTTAATTATTATGATAGTAATAATAATTCGAAAATAGTTAGGAAATAAGTGAGAAAAATTATTTACACATAAAAATTAGGATCTAAGGCTTTCTCCCATCAGAAAAAAAATTATTTTCAAAATTTCTATTATCATATTATATTACTAAATTAATATTTTTATGAAACAAATTATACTTCAAATGTGTAAAATTTATAATAAGACTGTAAAAATTAATCTTATAAGACTGTAAAAATTTATTTTAGTTTGACATTGGAACTGCTCATCTGAATTAATCTTTTAAAAATTGATGTAATAAGATAAAATAGAAATTTCAAATTGTTTATTTGTTCGGAGTCTTCAGATGAGCGGTTCCAATATCAAACTTAATTAAATTAATTTTTACACAGTCTTATTATAAACAAAATGGAACACAAAACTTAAGAATTGCAAATTTGGCTAATTATTTGAAATTTCATTAAAATGGAACACAAAATTCTAACAAACCAAGTCTGGATAGATGGATCATGGATATGTCTGTATACAGTCGTTTTAAAAAGAATATTACTTAATTCATTCTCACACCTGCAACCAAGCATATATGGACTCTCAATTAAAATTTTATGCACACAAAAATGATATTAATGCATATATTAATATATATAAGACTAATTTTGTCTAATATAAATACTTTATTAATGTTGTGTCATAATATTATCAACTATGAAAATTTGATTATCAGAGAGTTCCGCATAGTTTTTTACTTTTTTTTCATGTATATTAATGCTAATCATACGAACGATCTGGATTTTAAACTTACTTCTTATCTAACATACCTTAACTCACACTCGTTTAGCGACGGACTGAGCAACGATTTGGTCCGTCGTTATATATTGTCCGTCACTAAAAGTTAAGACTACAGTTCTATATATAGCGACGGACCGAATCGTCGCCCGGTCCGTCGCTAAAGTTCGGTCCGTCGCTAAAGAGAGGTGAACAAGGTATGTTAAATAAGGGGTGAGCTTAAAATCCGGACCGATCATACAAATATTTGGATATGGATTTTTTGACAATGTCTTTAAATCTTACTATAAATTTATAATATTTAAAAAAAAAGTCGTAGATAGTAAAAAAAAACAAGAATAGCTTTTTTCTGTGTTTGTTAATTCTTAATTTTATTATCACAAATTCATTATCTAGCCATTAGAATCAAAAGAAATTGTCAGTAAAGTTGAAGATAAGTATGAAATAAAAATTTAATATTTACAAATTTTGCATGGGACTTTTTCTAACTTATTTCTTAACTATTTTCTAATTGTTATTACTATTATTACTATCATAATAATTAAATAAATAAAAGTCATCTTCAATTGAGTAACGCTAATAATAAAATAAAGTTAAGCAACTATACATGTTTAGTTATTTTATCAAGTAAGTGAGGATAATTTGGACATAAAAACTAAATCATATACAGTTAGTTTATTGTATGGTTTAATTAAAAATGGGACCCATTTATAAAAATATCAAATTAACTTGTGAAAATATTAATTCCTTACATAAAATATTTCATTTTGTCAGGGCCAAAGTATCCTGTCAACCTTGATCATGTACGAGGTAACACCCTAATTATAGTAATTTCATATATATATTCCCCTGATTTTTCCTTATTAAAGCAAGTAAAATGAAATGAAATACGCATGGCTTAACCCATAAAATAAAATGAAATATATTGCTAGCAATGAATTTGTGGTTGTTAATGTCAAATTTTGTATGCCTGATGAACTCACCAAAATAGCAGGCCAAAATCGCGTCAATGGTTAATTGTATTGTTAAATACACTCACATAAGCATAAATAAAAGAATATAAAGTATAAACACAAGATTTACGTGAAAACCCAATTGAAAAAAAATCACGGAGAGAGAGTAATCCACTATAATAATATTGAGAGTACAATATGTGTATTTGTGTTGTATCTCCTGTGTATGTTGTGTCCCCTAAAACCCTAGCTTGTAGGGTATATATAGAAGCCACCTCCACCCGCATCCAATTAAGAGGACACTTTATCCCTCCAAATAAGAAAACACAATCCTATTTTAATAAGAACTCCCACTGTCACAATAAATTACATATGGGTCATCACCAGATCCGGACCATTAAATAGACTGGGTTGCACCATTGCTAGACCCAAATAATCACATCCCAACATTGCCCCAAGTCTCTTATTTATAAGGAACTTAAAATAAAATAGTATACAAATTTTGTCACACCCAAAGACCATACGCCAAACAGAAACTTTTGACTCTCAATATTTTCGCCCCACTTCTCAATTCATTTCTTAGATATACATAAAGATCCACAAGCCACGAACCACGACCCACGTGCCACGAGCCACGTACTTTGAGACACGAGCCACGTGCTTTGAGCTACGAACCACGAGCAACGAGCCAAGTGCTTCGAGCCAAGTACTTCGTGTTTTGAGCTACGAGCCACGTGCTTTGAGCCACGAGCCACGAGCAATGAGCCGGTGCTTCGAGCCATGAGCTTCATGCTTTGAGTCGCAAGCCACGTGCTTTTAGCCGCGAGCTACGTGCTTTGAGTCACATGACACGAGCCACGAGGGTTTAAAACATGTCTTGGCTAGATCTTCTCCGTTTCAATTTCCCTTTTTCTTCTTTTCTTAATTTCCCTTTTTCTTCTTTTCCTGGCCAAAAGCGTGACACTTTAGTTGCCCAAACAAATTCCTCCACATCTTTATTAAAAACATTATCTGTAATCTTCAAAGAATTTGCAGAGGTAATTGAGCCAGGATTTTAACGGTTATCACCAGACCATAAGTTTAATTGGTGCTCATGTCATCCACTCTCCAGCGACTGAAAAATATAATCCAATCTTGAAAAGGTGCTCTCTAAATTTGATAACGACAGCTGCAGGATCGGTGCAATAAGAACCCTTAGATTCTTTTGAATCGAACAAAATACTGAGGCTTGTTATTCTCCCGGTGATCGGTGATGATTCCAGGTATCTGTTTTATTTTGTTTAAGCATGGGGCTTTCAAGACTTTGGGTTTGCCGAAAGCAAAGTAGGCAGAATGGTCCTTGTCATAAGCACTGCATACCAAAACTTGTAAAAATTGGGGAATAGTTGAATTGTGGTCCCCTTATAGTTAAAGTATACAAGTCTTGTATATGTTGAACAATAAACTTGTATTAAAAAGTAATATTGATAAAGTTAAATAACAATAATAGTTCATGCTATATCGGCCAGCCATAAACATGAGACCAAATATTTCATGATGTGTATAATGCCTTCAAATAAATAAAGTAGGCTAGATATATATATATATATATATATATATATATATATATATATATATATATATATGTGTGTGTGTGTGTGTGTGTGTTTGTGTGAATAACCTGGATTACCGCGTAAATAGTACAGCGAAAGTTCTCAAACATTGTTATTCATAACTAGAGTTGAACACATAATACTAACTATCAAGAATTCTAATTGATGAATGAGTACTTGAAAGTCAGAACATGTTTGTCAAAAATAATTTATAAATAAAGGAAGAGATAAAAGACTTAGCTTTATATGTAGGCTCTCCTCTTTTTGGTAAATAGGTGATTTTAATTCAATATTAGAACAAGCTTTTCTACAGACGGCGCCAATGTTAACGTCAAATTTTGTACACCTGACGAAATCACCAAAACAGCATGCCAAAATCGCGCCAACGGTTGATTATATTATTAAATACACTCACATACGCATAAATAAAAAAATATAAAGTATGAACACAAGATTTACGTGGAAACCCAATTGGGACCACAGAGAGATGGAGAGTAAAAGTTGTGTATTTGTGTTGTATCTCTTGTGTTCTTTCTCCTTATTGTTGTATTTATAGATGCCATATCCACCTGAATCCAATTAAGAGTAAGAGTCCTTTATAGAATCACCTTATAACTGTTGAATCTAATTAGGAATAGAAGTCCTAATTAAACCTCCTTATCCCACCAAATAAGGACTCTCTCAATGTCAAAATAAATATATATTATGGGTCAACACCAAATCTAGCTCATTAAATAAATTGGATTACACATTGACTAGACCCAAATAATCACACTCCAACAATGGCCAAACCCAATAAGTGCCATCTGCAGATTTCTTTGAAAAATAAGAATAAAAGGCAATGGACATGTGATGCAACTCTGTTGGCATTTGTTGTAATTCTTCTATCCCCTGCCTGCATTGACATGTGAGGCAACTCCACTGCCTCTGCCTCTGCCTCTGCCTCTGCATCTGCATCTGCATCATCGAGGTATTAATATTACTATTAGTTATGTTATGTATACTACCTGACCTGATGGATCAATCTTTTCTTACATCTATATATATATATATATATATATATATATGTACATACTTATTGCCGATCATCATGACATGATGAATTAATTAAAATTTCATGTTTGTTCTTGTGTATATTAGAGCTACTTCAGAAAAAGCCAACCATATATATGCCCTGCTGCTTGTGTATGTTGTGAACATCCACAGCGCCCAGCCGGCTCCTGTTGTTCTGTTCCTACTATAACTACTCAATCTCAGGCTGCCTCCCCTCCCCATGAGCACCGCTAGCAGCTCAAACACTTGCTTCCAAGATCCAACCAACCTTATTTGAATTTATTTGTTCAGAGTATTACCTTTAATTGTTACTATTACTACTATTCAATGTAATGAAGTAAAATTATTACCAATTTTATCCCTGTATATTTATAATGTCTCATTCCTAGCTATATCAGAAAATGTGGGTTAGATTTCCTGGGGCAAAGGCATTGATGGACGATTTTTTTTTATTTTTGCTAATTTGGGAGAGGGGTTGAACCTAGACTGTTACTTTACTTGACAAGGAGTCTAGTACACCAACCGAGCCAAATGCCGTTGGTATTGATGGACGATTTTAGAGTAGAAAGATGTTAGTTCCTCATATTACTAGTAGTATTTTTGCTAATTCTAAATGTTCATTATGAGCAGAATTACCTAGCTAGTTTAAATCAAATTGAATTTAAAGTATTGAAATAAATGAGGGAGGTCTTTCAAGATTAAGACAATCCCCCCTCCCAGGCAGAGGCTCCCACAACTAATTCGGCTCATAATGTCCGGAAGATTTTTTTTAACAAATTCTCCATACCTATTAGTATTTTTGTGTTTTCTTTCTCTAAATTCAGTGATGCCTATGCCCTGTTGTTTGGACAAACTATAATTATGAGTGAACCTTGTGGGACTCCTCCATAACCATATATGGAATGCAAAATAGTTAATGAATACTCCTTGTTAGGAATTCCCCAGAAAGACCATCATCCATTTAATGTCGATCTAACCACTCTCTTTTTCTTTTTTCTCTTCTTCTTTTTCACCTTATCAGGTGCAAGACATACTCCACTGAAGTTTATATTCATTTTGCTCCTATATAAATTATCCAGAAAAAGAAGAGGTTAAGAAAGATTTGGGGAGAATTACTAAGAATACTTCATATGTATTCAAATGATCAATTGCCAATACTTCATATGTACTATTTCATATACATAGATGTCTGGGTTTCCATACAAAATGTTGTTGCCTTGACAGTATGCAACTGGAGGGCGAAATTTGCAGCCAGGAATAATAAAGGAAGTCACACGCCAACTTCCTGGTGGCCAAGACCCAATGGTGGGAGGCATCATTGATTATACTTATCTTCCCAACAAACTTAGTGGTTAGATCATAATTGTTCTTCTCCCCTATTACTATTATACATAAGAATCATATATTGGCTATAGCTATATAAGCATTACATGTGATTTCAGAAACAGCTAGCTTTACTTACTTATTTCTATTACTTGTGTAATAATTAGATAAAGAAAGTTGGTTATGGTTCATGTCACTTGTCTCTGCATTGCATTATAGAGGCTTTCAATGCTATTGAACCACTTTCGATACTCACTCTACATAAATTAATTTTCATCTAGCTAGCTAGCTAGCTAGCTACTCATCAACTTAATACTATTATTATTATTGTACTATTTCCCTTTCATTTGTCAACCTAGACTTCAATTCAATTCAATGCAATGCAATTGGGATGCATACAAGTCTGCTTAACTTTTTCTTATAAAGAAGTCTCTCTGCTCCAACCAAACCTCACTTAACTTGGCGTGTGTGTGTGTGTGTGTGTGTGTGTATATATATATATATAATATTCAGGAAAATGAAAATGGGGAGCGTCTTCTTCTTGATTTTGATCTTTTTTGCATTCGATGTACTTGTCAATGCTCAAGACTCCCCAAGTACCACTCTTGTTCCAGCAATCATAACCTTTGGGGACTCGGCAGTGGATATCGGGAATAATGACTATCTCCCTTATACCATCTTCAAGGCTAATTATCCACCATACGGCAGGGATTTCGCCAGCCATCAAGCTACGGGAAGGTTTTGCAATGGGAAATTAGCCACCGATATAACTGGTAAGTCATAGCCAGTTGGCTGTGGCAAATACACAACACGACTTAGTGTTGGTTGACAATGCATCAAATTGTTTAACAATTTGATACTCTTTAAGTAACCACCGTTGCTGAAAAACAATTCTTCTATGTTTATGCAGCTGATACTCTTGGGTTTACTACTTACCCACCGGCATATCTGAGCCCACAAGCATCCGGGAAGAATCTTCTTATTGGAGCCAACTTTGCTTCTGCTGCATCTGGCTATGATGAAAAAACAGCTCTTTTGAATGTAACATTTTATATATGCTCCCTAGTCTTAGAGACCATATAGCTCTTTTGTCAAAAGTGTCTTGATGACTAGTTTGAATTGGTTGCAGCATGCTATTCCATTGTCACAACAGCTAGAGTATTACAAGGAATACCAAGCTAAAGTAGCAGCAGTGGCAGGTAGTAGCAAAGCGGCATCCATCATCAAGGAAGCATTATATCTAGCAAGCTTTGGAAGCAGTGACTTCCTTCAGAATTACTATGTTAATCCTTACATCAACAAAATCTATACTCCTGATCAATACGGTTCTTACCTCGTTGGTATATATCAAAGCTTCATTAAGGTACACCTTATTCTCTCGAAAATTCTACTACTAAATAATTTTCCATTAGAATATGAAAACAGAGTTGGTTAAACCTTAATACAGGACTTGTATGGATTGGGAGCCAGGAGAATTGGGTTGACTTCCCTCCCACCGCTGGGATGTCTTCCTGCGGCTAGAACTTTGTTCGGATTCCACGAGAAAGGGTGTGTTTCTAGGATCAACACCGACGCCCAGGGCTTCAATAAGAAGATCAAATCAGCTACAACACAACTCCAGAAGCAATTTCCTGACCTTAAGATTGCAGTCTTTGACATTTTTAAGCCCCTCTATGATGTTGTTTCATCTCCGTCAACTAATGGTAAGTAGTCCTCCAGTCAAGAATTCAATTTTAAGAAACTAATTTTGAATCACATGCATGCAAAATTGTTTTATATCTTGTTTCTCTTTTATTAGGTTTTGTGGAGGCAACCAGAGGTTGCTGTGGAACAGGGAGAGTAGAGCTAACAACACTGTTGTGCAATCCAAAGTCGATAGGAACTTGCAGCAATGCGAGTCAGTATGTGTTTTGGGACAGTGTTCATCCTTCTGAGGCTGCTAATCAGATTCTTGCTGATTCATTGATCATCGAAGGCATCAACCTTATTAGCTGATGGATCCACCTTCTTCTATACATCTTCTTTATTTATACAATATACTACCTACTGCTGTTGTGTCTTTCTTTGTATTTTTCATTGAGAGGATATGCAAATGATTTCTCATGTACTGTTGTTGCTAAATCTGTTGCCTTAATAAATAAATGACCTTTACAAGACTCTAAAAGTTAACTGATAAGAGCCTGTAAGGAATGTGGCAACTTCTATCCATCACCCGCAATGGATTATACGGAACCAACAATTCATTCCAAGCGAGACGAACAACAATTTTCCAGATATGGTTAGTGTACCTCCATAACAAACTGTTAGACATACTGACATGAAATTGTGCCATACTAGATTTTGCCAAGATAACAGACTAGCAAATTTGGAGATTGTTGCATGGAAATTTTACTTGGAAGAAGAAAGTCTATGGTTCTGTCACACTTGAAAACAGAGTTTACCAAAGACAAATAATATATAAAAAAATAAAAAAATGGAGATGATAGTATGAAGCGGTGTTAGAAGTATTGTATGCTGCAGATCAGTATCGCAAGCAGCGGGCAGACTTGGCTTACCCAACACGACCATCTGCACCAGATAGAGAATAGACCTCCCTCACTTTATCAGCATTCCCAACTTGCACAGCCAAGGAGTTTGGTGACTTCAGAATATCAGATTTGATCATTTTGTTAGAAGTATTGTATGCTGCAGATCCGTATTGCAAGCAGCGGGCAGACTTGGCTTGCCCAACACGACCGGCATCTGCACCAGATAGAGAATAGACCTTCCTCACTTTAACCGCATTCCCAACTTGCACAGCCAAGGAGTTTGGTGACTTCAGTCTCTTCAGAATATCAGACTAGTTCATTTCCAAATGCACTCCAGTTACATTCGCAGCATTCCAAGGCTAGCATGAGAAGAAGGGTTAGTATGTCAGCAAGTAAACATTAGGATGGAGTGTGAAGAAAGATAAAGAGAAAACGAAGTTAAATTAGAGAAAGATCGATCAATGCATATAGAAATGATAACATTATGCAAGCATTAGAAAACTGTACAGATGTTGGAGTGAGTTGAGATAAACTCTTCATTTGCACTAAGTATGAAAAAGATGATAAATAAAAAATAACATACATGATGCTTGTAAATCCAACCCTTGATAGTACTGGTCCCCTGCTGTGATTGTCTCATTGGAAACTGCAATTATTTCCCAAGCCATGTATGTAAGTAGCAGAAACAGATACTACAATATGATAACAAGTAACAAGCAAAAAGCTAAGGTATATGATTTCCTTACATATGTGGAATAGTTTCCCTGGTAATTGTGTGCTCCTAAGTTATATGACGCTCCCTCATAATTACCCAAGTACTGGTTCGTGTTTGGCAGGCTTGACTTTATGTGTGAGGCAGGAATTGGAGTACGAAGAAGCGGAAAGAATGGAAGTGCAAGAACATCCCAATTGGAAGTATATAAAGATTGTGGCTGGTCCTGTGTCATCTGCAAATTCTTACTGCGTTCTTCTTTACTCTGAGCAACAGCCACATAGACAGACCTTCCGTCAACAACACTTCCTAACAAAACCAGACTCAAATTAGACAATTAAAAAAGCACCACTTGCTTACACATGGGTCAGAGGGAATTACAGGACATTTAGCTTACCATTAAGTGATTTGAGAGCCTTCTTTGCTTCTTCTGGATTACAGAAGCTTACAAAGCCAATTCCTTTGCTGAACCCATTATCATGGCGCATTATTTTGGCTGAAGTCACTTCTCCAAAAGCACTGAAAATTTCTTCTAATTTTTCGTCGTCAATGAATAAGTTGAGATTCTTCACATAAAGGTTTGAAGCGTTTAATTTCTGAGTATGGCTTTTGTGCATCTGCTCAAATGCATGTTTTAAGTGATCTGCCCTTTCAGCTTTCTTCTGAGCCAATCCTACATACAGCTTCTTTGACCCTGTTCAATAAAGAAAATAACATTTGAATTCAAACATATAATGTTTGTTCAGAACCTAAAAGGAATAAAAATAAATAGGGGACATACAACTTACCAATGAGTGCACCATTCAGGGCCTCCATGGCCTTCTTAGCCTCTTCATTTGACTCGAACTTGACAAACCCAAATCCATTTGATTTTCCCTCACTGTCCTTCATAATGGCAACACTACAGATATTCCCGTAATCTGAGAACTTAACCCAGAGGAGATCCTCTGTCACATCTTTGTCAAGATTTTTCACATACAAATTTTTTTAATTTTGGTCCTTCACAGTAATCCTCTCTCTCAATCTTCTTGACAAATTTGGACACATATCTGAATGGAGGCGGGATAAATGAATTTAACAAAAATAATACTTGATCTCAAAAACATGGCACGAAGTTCAGTTAGAAAATGTTGCAATGAAATATGAAATATCAATATTATTCTAGAAGTGACAATTATGAGAAACCATATGCTGACACAACTCACATTGCGAGTTGACAGGTATAAAAACTCTCCATCTAATGCAACTAAGCAGTAGTTAAAGCACCAATGAAAGTTAAGAATATATGGACCTTTATTAAATCATAAATCTAGAATCCAAAGATGACAAAAGATCTCAGTTTGTAAAGGATAAAAGGAAAGAAGAGAAGAAGGGAATGCAGTCCCTAGGCAGCACATAGTAGAGAAGTCTGGAACATAGAAACCTCAAACAACTAATAAGAACTACAAATTCATGAAGAAAAAAAAATACTTCATATCTTTCAATCAGAACTAAAACTACAAGCAATCAGAAACTTTGCACTATAGAAATATTTGTCAAGGAAATAAAGTCAAACAAAATGGAACAGAGATTACACAAGTTTATTTGGTTGTTACAAGTCATGTGACGCCACTTCCCAGCAGATGAGAAAACCATGAGTAAAAAGGGATAGACCGCAAAAAGAAAGAACGAATTATACGAAATTAAGATACATACAGCTAAGGGGGAAAGGAAAGATTAGATTACTAAGTTGGGGACAATTTGTAAGACCCCAACTTTTATGAATAAAGATGATTTTTCTATAATTATCTTTTTAAAATATTATGGAATGAATTTGTTATAATGTTATAGTTGTGGGTAGTATTTATAAATTCTGCAAAGTATACAAGTTGTTATATTATATTCGATTGGTCGAAAAATATTCGTACAATGGCGCAATCATTGTGGACCCCACAACAGAATTATTGTCGGATTGAGAAAACGACAAAAATATTTTTATGAAAATAACGACGGAAATTTTACCGTTAATACTGTTGAATTACTCGGTAATAAAAGTACAGTAATACACGTGGTTGCATAGTAGCACACGGTATTGATTATTGATGCTTACGTGAGAAGTCATTCAGTTATACTCAATTATTGCTACAGTAATTGTTGCATCATATCTCTCATATTATTTATTCGATTATTGTCACAGTATCATCTGCATTATATGATATATTATTATATCAATAATTGAGACGACAAAGTTATTCATATTATTAAATTGTAATATTTACAATGTCTAGAAGTTCTTTCATGGAGAGGTTTGGTCACCTAATTGCGCGCCAATAGGGAGAAATCCTTATTGGAAAGCCCCCTCTTTCCTGGGAATGACCTGGTTGTTAAATATTGTGAGTTATGATATTAATAATGAATAAGTTCGTGTTGATTAGAGATGAATTTGATAATTCCATTATGTTGGGATTATTGGTGTTAGTTGAAATCGACATCTATTCCAATGATAATTGATGTTTGGGGGTTATATTGATAAATCGGGTAATTTATCGGATAAATGAGCAATTAATTACTACTAATTCACATGCTTATATAACTATTTATTCACATGTGTGTACTATTGAGTCACATTCACTTACTATTAGGGGAGTTGGTGCAAGATTGATAATACTTGCATGACTAAGTTAAAAAGGGGGTATAGATGGAGGTACTATACTATATTTCATATTTTCACATGTTTATAACTATTAATTCACATGATTGAACTAATGATTCACATTATTTACTATTAGGGGAAGTGGTGCAAGTTTGATAATACTTGCAGGACTAAATTAAAAATGAAAGAAAAGTTGGAGGTATTGTACTGTAATTTTTCGAGCCCCAAAACGTGCAATTATCAAAACTATTTTTCTATAAATAGAAGCTCATTCTTCCTTCATTTCTCACCAATTCACCAAAGCTATAGAGCATTTATTATAGAAAGAAATTATAGAGAGAAAGAAGAAGAGAAGTTTGCTACCTTTCTATTCTAGTAGCTAGCTTTATTCTAAGATAAGGGGTATTATTTCTTTTGTATTCATGAAGAGAACTTATGTTATTCCATTCTTTATTATTCTATTGGAATAACCTGTATACGCGGGCTACCCTATACTTGGTGAAATTCTTCTGTTATTCCATTCTTTATTATTCTGTTGGAATATCATGTCTGTGCGTTTTACGCCGGACCTAGTTCCGTCTTTATTATTCTGTTGGAATATCCTGTCTGTGCATTTTACGCCAGACCTGGTTCCGTCTTTATTATTTTGTTGGAACATCCTGTCGGTGCGAATTTCGCCTGACCTGGTTCCGTTATTTATTATTCTGTTGGAATAACCTATCTATGCAAAGTACCGCATGCATGGTGATTTCTTTTGTTATTTCATTCTTTATTATACTCAGTTGATTAAAGTTTTGACTTCTATACTCCATGAAATTAGTGGAATATCATTGATATTTGCGCTTCATTCAGTATCTTTTCATGGAAATATTCTTCTGAGCATTCTTGAATTTTACTCTACAAAAAAGTATCATGTTGACAATTTGGACTTGTTAGTTCCTGAATAAATTAATTATTGAACTTGTTTTATTGTCATCATCCTCATATTTTTTGAAAGTCATCTGTGGCCTGTAGTGCATGGATGGACTTGGTATGATTATGACCAGAGATTATTCGGTGTAATCATGACCGTAATGTTACAAATGATGTGGTAAAAGTCCTCATTGGCCCGTAGTGCATTGATGGACAGTTGTTGACATGATCATGACCATTGATGAATACACGAATATCCTTGGCCCGTAGTGCATGGATAATTTGTGGTCGTGACCCTAATGAATATCCTTGGCCGTAGTGCAGGGATGATGTGGATTATTTATTAAGCTGAGTCTCAGCGATAAAAAGTGATAAAAAAAAACCTTTTTAAATCATAAAAGATAGTAGATTTTATTCTCTACTTGACTCTTTTAATGGATTGTTTGTTCCGCTGCAGTTAAACTTGATGTCTATTGTATTTTATCAGTTTAACATTGTTGAAGGCTAATAATAATTTATTCTGCATTATCTTAGTCATAATATTTCTTACTGGGCTAGTTGAGCTCACCCTTTCTTTCACTGTTCTCTTCAGTAAATGAGAACGTAGCCGGGACTAGTCGGGGAACGGATTGATGGTCCGAGATGGAGTATTAGTAGTTCTCACTATTCTATAAAATAGTGTGATAATAAATGTAATGAGGACTCTATTTGAGAGTGGATATTGTTTAGAAGGCAATATTTCTGTTTAAACTCTCATTTATATTTTGTTGTATATTACACGTTAGTTGTATAATTAAGTTTGTATTTGTATTTTGTACTATGTATTTGGCGACTCAAAATGGGTGATGTATACCTATTTTGGGGGCGTTATACAATTAAATAATGCAATTAACCCTAAATGAAATGAAACATCACCAAACAAGAGAATAAAGCATATACTAAAATAACACAAGGCAAGAAGAACCAAGGAACAAAAAGAAAATATGGTAGATGATCTTACAACTTCTTCCCCTCAAGAACAGAATCATGAAGAGCAGCAATGGCAGCAAAGGCCGACTCTTCCGATACAAATTGAACAAATCCAAAGCCCTTACTCTTCCCATTTTCCTCGGCCACCTTGCAAGAAAGTATTGCTCCAAATTTGGAGAAAATGGTCTGCAAGCGAGCACTGGTGACCGAGGAGTGCAGGTTCTTCACAAACAGATTGGCAATACCAGTCTTTCTAGTAAGAGGGTCTCGCTGACACCACATTATTCTCATGGATTTTCCCTTCAATTCGGTATGGTTTAGGAGAGCCAGAGCCTTAGAAGCTGATCAAGACACAGAAATATCAAATAAACAATTTATCAACTCAAACTGTTAAAACATCATCAATAATAAAAATTGGGGGGAAAAAAACAAAACAAAACAGACAAACGAACTAACTAAATCCACTTAAACTGAGCAGTACTATACATTCAAAGAAATCCAAACACGTGAAATTTCTATAATATTTATTAAAATCAATTAACCAACTTCCCATTCAACCACAATAAAAGGATTTTGGAGATATTATCATTCAAATTAGGGAAGGATTTACACGAGGATCATAGAAACCAAAGCTTAAAATGACATTTTATTTTTTTTTATTAAAAAAAAATCAAATGGCATAGTGGCATACAGAGAAAAAGAAAATTAACTATGACACCGATTAACCAGATAAGAGAAACAGAACCCATGTTTGAACAGACAATCAAACCGAAATACAATTCAGAATCAAGAAAACCCAAGAAAGTTTAAACCATATACTCGCCCACAGAATGAGAGCATATAAACATCACAATTTCAACGGACTCAGTCGTAGAAAAAAAGAAGAAACCCTATCCTCCTAACTATAAAATTAGAAATTAGGATATAAATCAATTAACAAAAAGTGCTCTTTATTTTCAATAAATCTAATTCTTGCGCATCAAGATGTGAAAAAAGACGAACAGAAACCTATTTAGAAATGTCTTCAAGAAACCGTGAAGTAACATATATAGAAACCAATAATATCAGAAATAAAATACAAAATAGATATTGAAAGAGAAAGAAAGAGTGTAAGGTTTAGTACCGTCAATAGGAGAGATGAAATTGATGTAAGCGTAACAAAGGGACTTGTAGGGAAAAACTCGGTCTCTACAGAGGCGAACAGAATCCAATGGACCGATTTCGGATAATAAGTGTGCCAGATCTAACAGCGTTACTTGTGGGTGCAGATCACCCACGTACAGCGATGCCTTCTTCACAACTACTGGTGCTGCTGCCGGTGGTAGCAGTGGCCGTGGTGGTGGTGGTGGTGGTGGAGAAGCCATCCATGCCGCCATCTTCTTTCTTCTTCAAAACCCAACAAAACAGAAAAACACCTATAGAGAGAAAAAATGACTGAAAAGATTTGTGAGCTCAGGAGACCGAATTGAGTGAGCCTGTTATATATTGCCCGCCATTCAGAGAGAGGGGGAGTTTGTTATAACTGTCATAACCGGGGGTGCCTTAATCGTACGGACTGTACTCGAATTATGTACGGCGGAATCTGTACTCGCTACATGTGGTAGACACCTGTTTCTACAATTCCAACTTTTTCTCCCTATTTTCTCTTTTTACCGTGTGGAATTCACAATAGTTTTATTAATAAACTAGTTGTCCCCAACTTTAAACAATATATTAAAAAATTATTATTCAATAATTTTTTCATCAGCGGAATTAATGGGGGCTAGGGGGTCATATGACTCTCTAACTCTAGAATTTGAAACATATTAATATTAATTAAATTTGATTTTTATTATGAAATAGTAATAATTTATTTATTTTTTCATGTCTTTCCACTTATAATAAATTAATAATATTATTATAAGATAAAATAATGTTAAATAAGTTTGATGATTAATTACTTAATATTGCACTCATTTGTCTAACTGAATTAATCATACCCTAATATCAATTTTTTATAAATAAGAATAACTTAACTCATTTTCTTACTTTGAGTGGCTTCTCTCAGTTGTCTCTAAAAAAGATGACCACAACTACAATATAAGATTCTGAATATATAATATTATAATTTATAAGTTATCTATAAAAGTAGTTAATCAGTTAACTAAAAAATTAAAAGTCTGATTAATAGTCACATAGTTCGGGAAAAATCAATATATATATATATATATAAAAAAAAAATTAGACTCACAACTCAAAAGTTGACAATAGTTAGAATAGAATGTTGTGAAATAATATAATTAGGCAAAATGAATTTGAAATAAGCACTTCTAGAGTCAATAAATAATTTTTTTTTATTGATATATTTTGACCCCCTCTAAAAATATTCTGGTTCCGCCACTGAATTTTTTTATCCTTACTTAACTCTCTATTTTAATCCCCAAGGCGAGTAGTCAAAAAACAGTTCTCTATATATATGCAAAATGACATATCACACCCTTATTTAAATGAACAACTCATCAATCATACACATGATAAAACTACTATTAATTATAAAATTTATTATTTTCAAAGATTAAATTAAATGAATCATATTAAATTTAAATTTAAAAATATCACAAAATAACTTTTAAAAAGCTAATATTGATTGATCTTATCTATATTTACAGTTACAATTCATTCAATACTCACTCCATAAATTACTTAAAATTTAAAATAAAATAAAAGTTATTTTACAATAGAATACAATTGCTAAATTATACTCTCTTTTATAAATTATAAGATTATTATTAATTTTTATAAGTCAATTTGATGGATCTAGATCCTCTATGAGGATCTTGTGAGGATTTTAATGTAGGGTTGATAACACATTAAAAAAGTGTTCCAATTACTCTTTTTTTTTGTCTGTGTATCAAAACAATGTCGTTTTGATAGTAATTTTTTTTATAAGTTAATAGAAAATTGAAAACCATCAAACGCCGTTTACTTTGTTTGTTTGCTAATTCTTGTTAGTTATATATGAGCAACATGACCTTTTTCATGATTGTAATGGATTGAGTGTTAATCTAGTTGGGACATTTTATTAATTATTTTTTTTGGTGCTTTGGAATCGATAGGCTAATAATATTATTCTTTGCTCTTTGTATCTTTGTATCTTTGTCAAGGGTTAATAATATTATTCTTTGCTCTTCAAAAAAATAAATTAAACGGACAATTTTTATCCTATTAAAAAAATTAATTTTCCATTGTGATTCCTTAAGCCAATTGAAAAAAGTTAAAGAAAAAAAATTAGAGTAAACAATCTGGGAAAATTTGAATAAAGGAAAAAAAAATAATTGAAATTTGACTAATCCTACACCTTGGTGTGCTCTAGGAAGAACAAGAAACGAAGCAAAGAAAGAAAGGAGAAGAAAAAAGTAACTTATTGTAACTTATAAAATACAATATATATTATTGTAATTTGTAACTTATTGTATCTTATATTGTAACTTATTTACAATATATATTGTAACTTATTTAGAAAAAAAAATACTATAACTTATAAAATTCACATACTTCAAAAAAAATTAATAAATTAATAGCGATTTTATAATTAAAAACAAGAGATTGTAGTATATTGCATTTATCATAAGTTTTAACGCATAAAACCAATACAAAGGTCAAATAATTACAACAGTCAAAATATGTTTTTAAAATTTAAAATTTTATTATTTAAGGAATCAATATATGGAACTTGTTGGATATATAATGAAAAAATTGCATCCTTATATTGCATAATGACCAAATGACATTTGTAGAGTGTGAATAGATATAAAGAAACTATTGTAAATGCTCTAACAGTCCTTCTACGGGGACCGAGAATTTCACCCGGTCCAGATTTTTTTTTAGCTTTCACTCCCAAAAAATGTATAGTATTTTTTCTAATTGAAATTTTTATAAAATTTAGTGATTTTAGTATAATTTGGATACATATAAAAATTAGTGTTGTACATACTGTGCAACACTACTTTTTATATGTATCCAAATTATATAAAAATTATTATATTTTGTAAAAATTTCAATTGAAAACAATATTATACATTTTTTTAGAGTGAAAATAAAAAAAATAAAAATTTAGACCAGTCGCCAGATCGATCGGAATTCCCCGATCGCCCAGGACTTATTGTGGACAATATCTAACCAAATTGAATTGCGTGAAAATTTGTATGATAAAATATATATATATATATAGAGGCCGGATCAGGTCCGGACTCTTGGACCTGATCAAAATCTGGACCCTTTTTTTTTGCTTTTTTTTTAAACAACTAAAAAAAATTATGGAACTAATTTTTTTTACATAATATAGTGTTTTTGGCGTGATTTGGATGCCTATACCAAAATATTTCTGTACAGTATGGGCAGACTGTACATACATTTGTTGGTGTAGGTATTAAAAATACACCCAAAATACTGTATTATGGAAAAATTTTAGTACCATAATTTTTTTTAGTTGTTCTACAAAAAAAAAAATTCGGTCCGGATTTTGATCAGGTCCGGACTCCCGGACCTGATCATTTTATATATATATATATATATATATATATATATATATATATATATATATACACGTCTTAATTATCATTGGGACGAAAAATTTTAACAACACGTGGGACTCTTTTACCATTACCATCCTAATATGATATCCCATTTAATTATTTTTTTCTGTTATGAAAAGTTTGTTTTCTCTTTATATGAGGCTTATTAATGAGTTTATTTTTTTCTCTTTCAATTATGTTGAATTGATTTTTGATATTGTAAAAGTGATGATATATTCGATTACGAAGAACATTGTATTCCCCAAAAAATGGAGCTTTTAAAAAAATAAAAAAATAAAAATTGTTGGCACTAAGTTCAAGAAATAGCGATTTATTTTTAAAATTTAATTTAAACTATTTCAAATTTAAAATTTATGTAATTCATTTAACTTTTAAAAAGAATAAATCCTATGATTTTATAGTACAATTTAAATAATTTGTAGTTTTCATAAAAATATTGTTTAAAATTAAAATAATTCATATTAATTTTATATTTGAAAATATCTCAAATATTTATAACTAAGTGGAATATATATATATATATATATATATATATATATATACAAAATAGGACTGATTTTGAAAAAAAAATTCCGCTCAAAGTCTATTAAGAGATTTAGACCATCGAAAGTTGGGATAAATCAAGCGGTTCAAATCAGCTCTACAGACAAAACTTATTTGACTTCCCTTTTTCCTTTGATTTCCCTCTTTCGTTCTCCTTTTCCCTCTTTCGTATTTCCCTCTTTCGTTCTCCCCCCCTTCGATTTCTTCAATATACCTCCTAAGAAGTAAAGGGCTTCGGGTTTGGTTTGGGTTCGACCGTCACACCATTATCACCAAGAGGTTTCTCCGATACTGGAAACTGATATTCCTCAGGCGAATTAATCCTCTACGGCGGTGTCCACGTAGATCTGGATATCACGAACTCATTTTCATCTTCGTGTCCGACTTTTTCTATGGTATTCACCACCACAGGCGTGATCACATCCAATGCCGAAGCTTCAATTCTTTTAATTACCTGCACCGGAGCAAACTCCAATGACAAATCTAATGGCGGCGGATGTTTGGCCTGAATTAACGGCTCAGAATTACTGAATTCGCCGTCGAGCTTTGGGTGGAAGAGAGATGAGGCTACGATGGTGATGATGATGGCGTTAATTACGAAATAGAGATATGGAGGTTTGAGCCACGAAAGAAGTGTGGACCAAATGAGGGGGATTTCATAAATTGCGAATTCCATGAGGTATGGAATGGATAATTTCAAAAACACAGCTATGGATACAACCCCAGTTGAAATCAATAGAGCTTTTAGAGAGTAACCTTTTCCTGGAGGATATGTACCTATCAAAAAATTAGAGAATATGACAATCTCCAACTGTCCAAGTGGTTGTATAACGTCAGATGCTTGGTGACTAGATGGTATTGAGATACCATACAAGTGAGTGCAAAGTTATTCATAGCAAGCAAGTGATTGATAGACACTAGTGAAAAAAATAGTAATAACGAAGGTGAAGGCAAACAAACTCAATTTTAGGTTTGATCGACCGAACAATAATGTTGATGAGTGGTGACGTGTCACCCATGCACTTTGTAAGGCTTGCGAGATGAGTGTTTTGTCAATCTCTTTGAATTGTGTCTATCCTTTAGGTTGACTATGGCAATATGACAATGCAATGGAGCACACCATAAAGGAAAATAAGATCAAATTAGTCCTTTATTGATGTCACTGGAATGTGATGTCATTGGAATTATCCCCGGGGATGATATTGATGCCTAATTTTGTAGAAAAATTAGTCCTTTATTCCGTTTTAAATTACTGTGTATGAATTTGATGGTGAAATTCAATACCAAGTCCTTTTTTGCTTTAAATTGTTTGTTATGCTGAAAGCTTGTGATATAAGCTGGTCTTTAGTTTTATGCACTTGCTCTATCATCTTTATAATATGTAGCTTATTCTTGAAATTATTAGGTGTTGGTTCAACTATTTATTAGGGAACTCATTCGTATTGAGGGGTGCTTTTCAGTTCTGCGCAACCTGTAAGTCAATGAAATTTTAACTATTACATATTCAATGAAATTTGAACTCATTCATGTTGGTTCAACTATTATATATATTCACTTTGCCCATATAGTTATTTATGGTTCGCTTTCAACTCAAATGTACAAGTATATAAATAATAATTATCTTACGGGAGGAATTCCTGCACAGCTTGCAAACTTGACAAATTCAAAAATTTTGTAAGTTCTGCATACACATATATAATGTTCTGGAATTATATTCGTAGCATATATTGATGGCAATAAAAAGAGGCACATAACATTGATTTTTTTAATTGCTAAAGTCTTCTGTGGAGTATCAAGGTACATTAAGAAGGCGTGGAAGATTATGCACAATTCACTAGAACAAATTAGTCATTGTAAATCATGGAAGATATGTGAATACCTGAATGTTAAATTTTTTAGGATTGATTGATATGAAATTTGGGGTTATAACATACTGAGATTGCTAATATACTGAACTTTTGAATTTAAGCCCTCTAATTATGTGAGTTAATGTTTAAAAGAAATTTACTGTCTAAACTTTTGGGGATTTGAGGATACATCTGTATGTATGTTACATATTGAGGTAGAATTGCTTCTAAAGTTTTGAATTGATAATATGATGATTTTATTAAATGATAAGTTGATTTCAAATGATTTTTAATGGTAAAAGTAACTGTTATTGTCTGATATAGGCCCAAGGAATTAGGTTGGTTGTGTGGGGTTATAAGGAGGCTAACATGAGTTTATAGCACAAGTAAATGGCTATGAAAAGGGTGAATTAAAACTGTGCACACCACATGTTTGTTAAAGTTCCAAGTGGACTGTTTTGGCTAAAAAGAGAATTCTAGAGGGAATTAAAGTTGGGGTTATATATGTACATCCTATATAATATGAGGAGAGGTGTTTTGACATATTAAATGGAAACGAAAACAAATTTTTTAAGCTAAAACCAAAAGAGGGATTTTGATATGTCAAGCAATCTTTGGCCACTGTTTTGAGTAGCCTAGAGAATCTGAAATAGAGTGGTTATACCTTCTAATTATGGTCTTACATATGTTATACAACATATATAAAGTTTGTTGCAATTTGGTATATGAACTAAATTAAACAAGACCTCAAAGTGACCACGCGGGAGGGGGGAAAGAGTTGTTGCCCAGTGGCAGCAGCGTGTACCAGCAGCAGCAATAGCAGTGGGATGAATGAGGTTGAGGGCTCTTTGAGCTCTCAGTCGGAAGGGTTAAAACTGTCCCAAATAAATTAGCAAATGCTTTTCTACAGTAGATGAATGTGTATTGTGAAAGTCTATTATTTAATATTAATTATTATTCCTTCTTTCACTTTCACAAGTAAATGATATTATTTAGTTTACTTCTCCGATTTCTCCCTTTTTCTGTTTCTAGGTAAATTACACCTAAAACACTATAGTTTATAAAAATTTCAATTGTGTATATTTTTTGAGAGTTACAAGCAATTTTTTGTTGTTGAAAATATTCAATATTCTGGTCCAGTAAACATGTCCATATAGAAGGACTAGCTTTAGATTGTTTGTGTGTTAGTGTTGGACAGTTGTTTGAGCTCTATAATTCATGACTATAGTATTAATTATCTGCTAACAAGGTTATCATGTCTAGTTGTATCCAAGACATTCTAAAAGCCAAGTTTAAACCAAGCACTTTCAGGAAAAGCATCCTGAGAATTTTTCTAATACAGCTATAACATAAATGTTTAATGTGAAGAATTGAATGTTTATAAATTGCTACAAACAAGAAGATAACAAAAACTCGATTGATCAGCCATACAATGATAATTTAGCATCATGAGCTCAAATGTTGTACTTCTTGGCTTTTTTTCTCTATATGTTTTCTTGGCTTTTTTCCTTTCTCTGTATTTACGTGTGTTTGTGTGTATATATATGTATATAATTTTATTGTACGAATTAAATTATGAAAATGGTAGTTTCTCAAAAAATTATTGGTGCCCCCTTTTTTGATTTCTTTTTCTGTTAGATATGTTTCTCTAAGTTGGTTGATTGACTGTATATTTCTTGAACATTTATAGGAAATCAAAATGGAGTAGTATGAGTCTCTTATAAGCAGTTTGATTAGGGTTCATTTCTTTAAAACCCTTCCCCCCTTTTTCTAATTAGGGGTTTTAAATTTTTGTTTCTCAATGTAATCAGTAATTCAGGATGTTTTGGGTTTTGATTGGGTGATTTTGCCTTGAAATTTCATGAATGACTTTTTATTTTATTTTTTGCCAACTGAGGGGTGTTTTTGTTTAGTATATCTAATTTTTTTGGGCTTCTTTGGGTCTTGAATAAGCAAAATATATTGTATCTGTTATTCCTGATATAAGGTAGTTCGTATGAAGGATGGGACAAAAGTATTGGGCTCTTGAGGTATAAAGCATAAACTTAAGAAATAAACATATGACTTTATGATATAATGTACCTTAGGGGCTGATCATAGCCTCATAAAAGAAAATGTATAATGGTAAAATGAATTGATTGGGCATAGCCTCATGGAGTTGATAGTGTATGTGTTTGATGTGTGATTATACATGCAGGTGACTTATTTAACACATTCTTCTTAGTGGTATACATGTAGTTGCACGTAACTGGTGATTTTTTCCAAATTGTATACGTGTAGCTCAACTTTGGACTAAGGTAAATACATATCCATAGACAAAGGCAAGTACAATGCTCCCCTTTCTTTCTCAAGTGAAAAATCTAATACAAAAAATTGTATTTCAAATCAGTTTTAGTTCCGAGCCTAGGTGTTTATCTAATAAATTTAGTTATATATCAATCCAAATGTCCAAAGAAAATAAAAAAAGAAAGAAACTAAACACAACTTAAACAGAACGAAGAATGAATAATTTGGTATGGGAATGCAAATAGTGGCATGATGAGTAAATATCTGGTAATCTTGGGTTCTTTTGTAGACTGCGGATGAATAATGAAGGGTAAAAAAATGATTTACACTGTTGATTATTAGGAAAACACTGAAAATTAAGATCTTATTATTAGTGCTCACAACTGACTATAGTAAAATAATAATGGTAGTAGTAATAGTAGTAGTATATATAGATGTGAAACCATTATGAAGTCATTTGCGTTAGTAAAAGTTACCTTCACTTATGACGCCCCCAAAATTAGGTAAACATCACCCATCTTGAGTCGTCAGATACATGGTACAGAATTCAAATACAACTTACTAATACCACTGTCGTGTATAATACGACAAAATACAACTGTGAGTTTGAATACAATAAATATCCACTAGAGATCATACAAACTCAAAAGGAGTCCTCAATACAATTATTGTCACACTATTTAACAGAATAGTGAGGACTACTAATACTATTCTCTGGTCCATCACTCCGTTCCCCGACTCGTCCCAGCTATATTCTCATTTCCTAAAGAGAACAGTGAAAGAAAGGGTGAGCTCAACTAGCCCAGTAAGAAATATTATGACTAAGATAATGCAGAATAAATTATCATTAGCCTTCAACAGTGTTAAACTGATAAAATACAATAACCATCAAGTTTAACTGCAGCGGAACCAGCAATCCATTAAAAGAGTCAAGTAGAAAATAAAAACTACTATCTTTTATGATTTTTAAGGTTTTTCATCATCGTTATAGCTGAGACTCAGCTTAATAAATATTCCACATCATCGAATCACCCCCGCACTACGGCCAAGGATATTCTTTAGTATCACGACCACAATTATTCATGCACTACGGTCAAGAATATTTGTGTATTCATTAGTGGTCATGATCATGCCAACAACTGTCCATCAATGCACTACGGCCAATGAGGATTTTTAATTTTTACATCATTTGTAACATTACGGTCATGATTACACCGAAAAGTCCCTGGTCATAATCATACCAAGTCCATCCATGCTCTACAGGCCACAGATGACTTTCAAAAATATAAACATGAGGATGATGACAATGATATAAGAATTCAATAAAACAAGTTCAAGAATTATTTTATCCAGGAATTATTAACGTCCAAATTGTCAACACGATACTGTTTTGTGGTGTAAAATTCAAGAATGATCAGAAGAATATTTTCATGAAAGGATACTGGATGAAGCGCAAATATCAAGGATGTTCTACTAATTTCATGGAGTATAGAAGTTAAAGTTTTAACCAACTGAGTATAATAAAGAATGAAATAACAAAAGAAATCACCATGCATGCGATAGACCGCACAGACAGGTTATTCCAACAGAATAATAAATAACGGAACCAGGTCAGGTGAAATTCACACCGACAGGATGTTCCAACAGAATAATAAATAAAGACGGAACCAGATCCGGTGTAAAACACACAGATAGGATATTCCAACAGAATAATAAATACGGAACCAGGTCCGGTGTAAAACACACAGACAGGATGTTCCAACAGAATAATAAAGACGGAACCAGGTCCGGTGTAAAACACACAGACAGGATGTTCCAACAGAATAATAGAAGAATGTCACCAAGTATAGGGTAAACCGCGTATACAGGTTATTCCGATAGAATAATAAGAAATGGAATAACATAAGGATTTCACCAAGTGTAGGGTACACCGCGTATACAGGTCATGTATAGGGTATGTCACTTTTACAGGTTATTCCAACAGAATAACAAAGAATGGAATAACATAAGTTCTCTTCAAGAAGAAAGAGTAACACCCCTTACCGTATTAGGAGATTGAATAATGCAGTAGTGTAGTAACCGAATACTCTTCTTCTTTCTCTATTACTCTCTCTATACTTTCTCTCTCTATAGCTTGAACGAATTCGTGAAAAATAATGAAGCCCTAGGCCTCTATTTATAGAAGATTTATTACTATTTACGAAAGTATTTACTATTTACGAAGGTAATTACTATTGACGAAGGTAATTACTATTGACGAAGGTAATTACTATTTACGAAGGTAATTACTATTTACGAAGGTAATTACTATTTACGAAAATAATTACTATTTACGAAAATAATTACTATTTACGAAGGTAATTACTATTTATGAAAGAGACTCTTAGATGATGACATATGGCCCCCCATAAATAATTAAACTTACCACAAACGTCTAATAATAGACTCTTTATATACATCAAGGATTGAATAAAAATTACCAGAAATCATTTTATTTTATTTTTAATCAACACATATTTAATCTTTCAACAATTATTAATCATTTATAACTTGTCGTCTCAATTATTGTTTAGATAATATAACATATTATACAGACGATACTGTGACAATAATTGAATCAATAATATAAGAGATATGATGCAGCAATTACTGTAGCAATAATTTAGTATAGCTGAGTGACTTCTCACGTAAGCATCAATAATTAATACCGTGTGCTACTATGCAACAACGCGTATTATTGTACTTTTACTACCGAGTTGTTCAACAGTTTTAATGGTAACACCTCCGCCGTTATTTTATAGAAAGATAATTTTGTCGTTTTCTAACTACTGTGGGGTCCACCAATGATTGTGCCGTCGTACGAATATTCCCCGACAAAAAGAATATTCCCCGACCAAACGAATATTTTATAACAACTTGCGTACTTTGCAAAATTTATAAATATTACCCACAACTCTATATTTTATCAAATTTATTCCATAATATTCAAAAATAATAATTATGAAAATTCATCTTTATTTATAAAAACTGGGGTCTTACAACCTCCCCTTCTTATGAAATTTCGCCCTCGAAATTAGGGTACGTACCTGGTATGTCAAAGAGGTAAGGATACCTTGACTTCATTTCAGATTCTAACTCCCAAGTCATTTCCTCAACATCGTGGTTTCTCCACAAAACTTTGACTTGAGGTATAACCTTGGAGCGTAGAATATGTTCCTTCTTATCCAAGATTTGAACAGGAATCTCTTCATACGTCAAATCTTCCGCTATTTCGTCCGGTTCTAACTCAATAATGTGGTTCGGGTCTTTCACATATTTACGTAACATGGATATGTGAAAAACGTTATGAACACGAGACATACTTGGCGGTAAAACGAGTCTATAGGCCACCGTTCCTATTCGATCGAGGATTAAAAATGGACCGATAAATCGAGGATTGAGTTTTCCTCTCTTTCCAAATCTTGTAACTCCTTTCCATGGAGTAACACGTAACAACACATGATCTCCTATATTGAATTCCACGTCCTTTCGATGAAGATCAACATAACTCTTTTGTCGACTTTGTGAGGTTTTTATACGTTGTCGGATCGTTTGAATCTTTTCCGTAGTCATACGTACCAACTCCGGTCCCAACAACGTTGCTTCACCCACCTCATCCCAGCATACTAGAGAACGACACTTTCTTCCATACAACGCTTCAAATGGAGCCATGTCAATACTTGCTTGATAACTGTTGTTGTAGGAAAACTCCACCAATGGTAAGAACTTGTCCCAACTTCCCTTGAAATCAAGGACACAGAGTCTTAATAGATCTTCAAGAGTTTGAATAGTTCTCTCCGACTGTCCGTCCGTCTGAGGATGATATGCCGAGCTAAATCGTAAGTCTGTGCCCATAGCTTTTTGTAAACTAACCCAAAATCGTGAAGTAAATCTTGGGTCTCGATCAGAAACTACGGATACCGGCATACCATGCAGTCTTACAATCTCGTTTATATACATACGAGCAAGACGTTCAAGTGTATAAGTTTCTCGTATCGGTAAGAAATGAGCAGACTTAGTCAATCTATCAACAATAACCCAAATTGCATCTATGCCTTGAGAAACCTTAGGAAGACCGGTAACGAAATCCATGGTAATGTGCTCCCACTTCCATTCTGGAATTTTAAGTGGTTGCAATGGACCTTTTGGTACTTGATGCTCCGCTTTAACTCGTTGACAAGTTAGACACCTTGAGATAAACAACGCTATCTCTCTCTTCATATTGCTCCACCAAAATGTATGACGAATATCACGATACATTTTGGTACTCCCAGGATGGATTGCAAACGGTGTATTGTGCGCCTCCATCATGATTTTATACTTTAAATCTGGGTCATTAGGAACACAAAGTCTGGAGTTGACTCGAAGTATTCCTTCTTCATCGATTCTTGCTTCCGGCATAGCACCTTCTTGCACTTTCTTCCTCATACGCATCAGCTCCAGGTCTGTAGCTTGAGCAGCTTTAACTTTATCGATTAAAGTCGGTTCTACTCGTATATTTGCCATGGTCACATGCGTCCATGGAGTCTTTAACTCTATCTCCATCCTTTGCAAGTCACAAAAAATGGGCCCTTGCGTTGACAATATCGCACTCATACTTGCATGTGATCTTCTACTCAATGCGTCAGCTACCACGTTTGCTTTTCCAGGATGGTATTGGATGGTATGATCATAATCTTTCAACAGTTCAAGCCAACGTCGTTGTCGCAAGTTGAGTTCCTTTTGAGTGAAGAAATATTTGAGGCTTTTATGATCCGTAAAGATCTCCACTTTCTCCCCATACAAGTAATGCCTCCAAATTTTAAGTGCAAAAACAACAGCTGCTAACTCTAGATCATGAGTAGGATAATTCTTCTCATATTCTTTGAGTTGTCGCGAGGCATAGGCTATGACTTTTCCATGTTGCATGAGAACGCATCCCAGCCCTTTGCCCGAAGCATCACTGTAGATGACAAATCCCTCCGAGCCAGATGGTATTGTTAGAACAGGTGCTGAAATGAGTCTCCTCTTGAGTTCTTGAAAACTCTTCTCACATTCTTCGCTCCAACCGAACCTTGTATCTTTCCGAGTCAGCTGAGTCAATGGAGTAGCGATTCGAGAAAATCCTTCCACGAATCTCCGATAATAACCAGCTAAACCGAGAAAGCTACGTACTTCGGTCACTGATTTAGGTTGCTCCCAACTTTGAATAGCTTCAATCTTTGCTGGGTCTTCCATGACTTGATACCACGTGCCCAAGGAATGCTACTTCCTCAAGCCAGAACTCGCATTTCTTCAACTTGGCATAAAGCTTATATTCACGAAGCTTTTGGAGTGTCAGCCTCAAGTGTTGCTCATGATCTTCACGGCTTTTGGAATAAATAAGGATGTCATCAATAAAGACGACCACAAAGTGATCCAAATATTCCTTGAATACTCGGTTCATCATATCCATGAAGGCAGCAGGAGCATTAGTCAATCCAAAGGACATGACTAGGAATTCATAATGCCCGTACCGAGTTCTGAAAGCCGTCTTTGGAATGTCATCGGTTCTAATCTTCAATTGGTGATACCCGGAACGAAGATCGATCTTTGAAAAGAATTTGACTCCTTGCAACTGGTCAAACAAGTCATCAATACGTGGCAATGGATACCTATTTTTGATGGTGACATGATTTAACTCCCGATAATCAATACAAAGTCGCATACTCCCATCTTTCTTCTTCACGAATAGAACAGGAGCACCCCAAGGAGAAGTACTAAGACGAATAAAGCCAATGTCTAACAATTCCTGCAGTTGGGTTTTTAACTCCTGAAGTTCAATAGGAGCCATTCGATATGGGGCTTTAGAAATAGGTTTTGTACCGGGTTCAAGGTCGATACAAAATTCAATCTCACGCTCTGGGGGTAGACCAGGAAGTTCTTCGGGGAATACGTCAGGAAATTCATTAACAATAGAAATATCGTTCAAAACTGACGTATTTTTGTTTAAATCTGTGACATGAGCTAAGAAAGCTTGACATCCGTTTTTCAATAAACGAATAGCTTTATGGCTTGAGATGACCGTGATTGATTTTAATGGTTTGGTCGCTTGAATTCGCATAATAGGTTGATTAGGAATATGAAAGCTAACAACCTTATGGAAACAATCAATTTTTGCATGATGAGTAGTTAACCAATCAATCCCTAGAATCACGTTAAATGCAAGTATTTTCAATGAAATAAGATCTACAGGTAATGTGAGGGTACCGATTTGAACCAAACAAGACTTATAAACAGTGGATGTAATGAAGGTTTCTCCCAACGGAGTTTCCACAGATAAGTCAAAGTCTAATTTTTCCGGAGTCAAATTTAATCGATGAGCGCAAGTAGGAGAAATAAAAGAATGGGTAGAACCGGTATCAAATAAAGTATAGACTTCGTTATAGTTTATGATAAGCTTACCCGTGATGACCTCATTTGGGTTCCTTGCTTTCTGGGAGGTCACAACAAACGCTCTCCCTTGCACTACCGGCTTTGACCTTTCTGGGACGGCCTTTGGTGCCTCCATCCTAGCTGAATTTGTCTTCGGTAAACGATAAAATCGGGCTAAGTGACCTTCTCTTTCACAACTATAACATGCTTTGGACGGCATCGCGCAATTTGGACTGATGTGTCCCTCCCCTCCGCATTTGAAGCATATGATAGGTGGTCTTTCTCCTTCCTTAACAACGGGTGCTGGTGCTGACGTCTTTCCATCATTGTTGAATCTCCTCTTCTTGAAATGTCCATTCTTATTGTTTTGGCCTTGATTACCACCGAAGTGGTTACCATTTCTGGCTTGCTGATTCCCTCCACGCTTGTTGTCACCGCTTCGATGACCACTCTCGCTGGTATTATAATTTTGCCGGCTGCTCTCTTTTAGTTGAGTTGACTCGTTATCGCGCTCCACTAACTGAGCCCTATTTACAACATCTGAATACAAATACAGTTTATGAGAAATAAGATGTTGACGTATCTCTGGCCTCAAACCTCTTAAAAACATTCGCGCCATTCTCTCTTCATTATCCACCAAGTGGGATGCAAACCGTGATAACTCCGCAAATTTTGCCTCGTATTGCGACACGGTCATATTATTTTGTTCCAACTTAATAAACTCCACCTCCTTCATGTGGCGAATACTTTCGGGAAAGTATTTGTCGTTGAACAGCTCCTGGAACTTCTCCCAAGATATCTTCAGTACAGCAGGTTGAGTACGTTTTACCGATTCCCACCAGTAATCTGCCTCTCCGCGCAACATAAAAGCGGCAAAGGGAACCTTTTGCTCCTCGGAGCATCCCAAGACATCAAATATCTTGGTCATCTGCTTTATCCATGTTTCCGCCATAAGTGGTTTTGGCTCTCCCTTAAACTCCGGTGGTCCCAGCTCCTTGAATTGTTTAGCGGTGACCGCCTGAGAGTTTCCCGTGTTTCTATCTACGTTTTGGACAGGAGTTGCTCTCGCCTGCTGTTGCATGAATTGCATAAAACCTCTGAACATTTGATCATTCGTCATTTGGTCAGTGTTGTTGTTTGCATGAGGATTTTCGCCTTCCTGATGTACATTATCCTGATTATTAATATGTGGTGAATCAACGATCGCCTGTGCTCCATTGTCAATCTCAACATTCTCAGATGTCATTTTCAGATACTGCCACAAAACAAAAGGTTAATTGACATGTAACATATTATCCCTATATTCTGACCGACCAATAAAATAGCACATAAACTTAGGTAGGTCATACTAGCGAAGGAATTCCCCGTCTCTCCCCTCCTAGTACTATTCTCACATCTTAGCCAGGGATCATATCTCTAAGCTCTGATACCAACTGTGACGCCCCCAAAATTAGGTATACATCACCCATCTTGAGTCGTCAGATACATGGTACAGAATTCAAATACAACTTACTAATACCACTATCGTGTATAATACGACAAAATACAACTGTGAGTTTGAATACAATAAATATCCACTAGAGATCATACAAACTCAAAAGGAGTCCTCAATACAATTATTGTCACACTATTTAACAGAATAGTGAGGACTACTAATACTATTCTCTGGTCCATCACTCCGTTCCCCGACTCGTCCCAGCTATATTCTCATTTCCTGAAGAGAACAGTGAAAGAAAGGGTGAGCTCAACTAGCCCAGTAAGAAATATTATGACTAAGATAATGCAGAATAAATTATCATTAGCCTTCAACAGTGTTAAACTGATAAAATACAATAACCATCAAGTTTAACTGCAGCGGAACCAGCAATCCATTAAAAGAGTCAAGTAGAAAATAAAAACTACTATCTTTTATGATTTTTAAGGTTTTTCATCATCGTTATAGCTGAGACTCAGCTTAATAAATATTCCACATCATCGAATCACCCCCGCACTACGGCCAAGGATATTCTTTAGTATCACGACCACAATTATTCATGCACTACGGTCAAGAATATTTGTGTATTCATTAGTGGTCATGATCATGCCAACAACTGTCCATCAATGCACTACGGCCAATGAGGATTTTTAATTTTTACATCATTTGTAACATTACGGTCATGATTACACCGAAAAGTCCCTGGTCATAATCATACCAAGTCCATCCATGCTCTACAGGCACACAGATGACTTTCAAAAATATAAACATGAGGATGATGACAATGATATAAGAATTCAATAAAACAAGTTCAAGAATTATTTTATCCAGGAATTATTAACGTCCAAATTGTCAACACGATACTGTTTTGTGGTGTAAAATTCAAGAATGATCAGAAGAATATTTTCATGAAAGGATACTGGATGAAGCGCAAATATCAAGGATATTCTACTAATTTCATGGAGTATAGAAGTTAAAGTTTTAACCAACTGAGTATAATAAAGAATGAAATAACAAAAGAAATCACCATGCATGCGATAGACCGCACAGACAGGTTATTCCAACAGAATAATAAATAACGGAACCAGGTCAGGTGAATTTCACACCGACAGGATGTTCCAACAGAATAATAAATAAAGACGGAACCAGATCCGGTGTAAAACACACAGATAGGATATTCCAACAGAATAATAAATACGGAACCAGGTCCGGTGTAAAACACACAGACAGGATGTTCCAACAGAATAATAAAGACGGAACCAGGTCCGGTGTAAAACACACAGACAGGATGTTCCAACAGAATAATAGAAGAATGTCACCAAGTATAGGGTAAACCGCGTATACAGGTTATTCCGATAGAATAATAAGAAATGGAATAACATAAGGATTTCACCAAGTGTAGGGTACACCGCGTATACAGGTCATGTATAGGGTATGTCACTTTTACAGGTTATTCCAACAGAATAACAAAGAATGGAATAACATAAGTTCTCTTCAAGAAGAAAGAGTAACACCCCTTACCGTATTAGGAGATTGAATACTGCAGTAGTGTAGTAACCGAATACTCTTCTTCTTTCTCTATTACTCTCTCTATACTTTCTCTCTCTATAGCTTGAACGAATTCGTGAAAAATAATGAAGCCCTAGGCCTCTATTTATAGAAGATTTATTACTATTTACGAAAGTATTTACTATTTACGAAGGTAATTACTATTGACGAAGGTAATTACTATTGACGAAGGTAATTACTATTTACGAAGGTAATTACTATTTACGAAAATAATTACTATTTACGAAAATAATTACTATTTACGAAGGTAATTACTATTTATGAAAGAGACTCTTAGATGATGACATATGGCCCCCCATAAATAATTAAACTTACCACAAACGTCTAATAATAGACTCTTTATATACATCAAGGATTGAATAAAAATTACCAGAAATCATTTTATTTTATTTTTAATCAACACATACTTAATCTTTCAACAATTATTAATCATTTATAACTTGTCGTCTCAATTATTGTTTAGATAATATAACATATTATACAGACGATACTGTGACAATAATTGAATCAATAATATAAGAGATATGATGCAGCAATTACTGTAGCAATAATTTAGTATAGCTGAGTGACTTCTCACGTAAGCATCAATAATTAATACCGTGTGCTACTATGCAACAACGCGTATTATTGTACTTTTACTACCGAGTAGTTCAACAGTTTTAATGGTAACACCTCCGCCGTTATTTTATAGAAAGATAATTTTGTCGTTTTCTAACTACTGTGGGGTCCACCAATGATTGTGCCGTCGTACGAATATTCCCCGACAAAAAGAATATTCCCCGACCAAACGAATATTTTATAACAACTTGCGTACTTTGCAAAATTTATAAATATTACCCACAACTCTATATTTTATCAAATTTATTCCATAATATTCAAAAATAATAATTATGAAAATTCATCTTTATTTATAAAAACTGGGGTCTTACATCACTTTTCTTAATTAAATGTTTAGTTTGTCGAATAAAAGTACTGCGTCTTTACCCACTAAAAGAAAATAATAAAAAGAGGCGTACATCTTATTAAATGTTTTAAAAAAACACCCTTTTCGGATTCTATCACAAGATTTTCATTTCCAAAGTAAAAATAAATTAAGTATATCATATAAATGAAAATATGAAGGTCACAAAGATATGGGATATTGAAAAATAGGAAGGTAATAACTATTATGGGACAAAAAATCAGTTATTCCTACTATATTCAAAAGGAGAAATAAGTAAAGGAAGAGTCCTGCTGCACACGTGTTATTTCATAAAGCTTTGATGTATTTATTGAGGTTCATCTACGCATGACGCAATGATAGCAAAGTGGCCAGGTTCAACAAATATACATAAATGATCTAATAGAACCACTCTCAACTTTGATGTTATTATTACATCACAGCATCAGAGAAATGAATTGATTTGACTGCTACGTTCTCTCCGATTCATCATCTCAAGTGTTCAACTCTAGGGCTTTTCTTTTTTGCTCTTCTCCTTTCTATTATGGTAATTAGTTCACTTTAATTTCTCAATTTTGATATGTTCTCTTTCAGTTGAATATGGATTGTATACTCACACACACATATATGTTCGTATTCAGTTGTGATTGTGTACATGCTTTCCTTCTTAGAGTTTTTCCCCCCGTTTTTAAGTTGTTCTGTATCAAATCTTTGTTGAGTTTTGTGTTCCAGTTGTAAGTTTCCCGATTATGGTAATGTTTGGTTAAAAATTATTATTTTGATTATGATAGTATGAAAATTGGGTCTAAATTTTGTAGTGTGTAATATCCTTTTAAATTAAAGTCTCTCATTTGCATAAGTACTTGATAAGTTTAATATCTAATACTCCTACATATTAAGTAACCGTACTTATTAGTTGTTATTATTACCTCCCTTTAAAATGACAATCGTACCCTTTATTGAAAATTAACTTCTTCTTTTCATGACACATTTATTCTATTTTAAACAATCATTTAACCTTCTTTGTAAAACAATCAATTCGTAGTTAAATATTGGGAATTATTATTATTTTGAATGTGAAATATTGTTTTAGTTGTGATAGATTTAATTAGTAATAAGAATATTCTTTCATCACTGAATTTGATTCGTTTCACACTAATACATTTTTTTAATAACGAATATGAATCATGAGGTCACCCTACCTACGGGACCACCTTCTTATACCGTGTTTGGATATGTAAGTTCCCTTTTCAAACTTAATGAAAATTGAACAATTAATATTCCTTTTTGAAATTTCTAACGTGTATTTCAATTTGGGACAAGAGGATTATAATTTGGAATGCACGGTAAAATTATTTTCTTCTTTTATAACAAACTTGCAATTCGGGTTATGCTCAACATGTTGTTTTTCTATTTTCTGCATATATGTATTTTTGTTTTCCGTCTTTTGTAAAGTTGGCTAATTATACATGGTTATGATGATTTTGAGTATGGAATGATATTTTTTTTGGTTGTTTGGATATGTATGGATGATTGTAAGTTTTTTTAAACAGATTTAGATTTTTCTGGATATCTATTTTTAAAGGAAATTCTGCCAAAATTTCTTGAAATTAATAGCTACTAGCTTGATATTTTGGTGGTTGGATATGTGTTTATTATTGAATATGTATTAATTTATGCATGGTATGATGATTTTGGGTATGAAATGATGGGTTTTTTTGGTGGTTTGGATATGTATGGATGATTGTAAGTTTTATAGATAAGTTTAGATTTATCTGGATATCTATTTTTAAACGAAACTCTGCAAAAAAAATTTAAAATCAGTAGCGGCTAGCTTGCTGTTTTGGTGGTTAGATATGTGTTGATGATGGAGTATGTATTAATTTCTGCATGTGTGTATTTTTTGTGTTCCATATTTTGTAAAGTTAACTAATTATACATGGTTATGATGATTTTGGGTATGGAATGATGGTTGTTTTGGTAGTTTGAATATGTAGTGATGCTGCTGAAAACCTGTTCAAAATGCTCGAGAGAAACATCAAAACTACAGATCCAAATGTTAACTGTATGTGGGACTTTGGGTGAAATGAGGTGATGTTTGCATATGTTGAAACAGATGACATTATAAAAGATGTGGACCGGACGTGGTTGATGAACTCATAGACGAAATCATAAGAGAATGGTAACATGAGAAGCTCCAGTACTCTATGATGTTAACTGAGTTATTTTCTAATACATTTTGTAATATGAGTTTCGCATTGTCCAAATGTGGTGTTGTTAAAAGGTAAAGTACATAATTATTTGCAGAGTTTTGTTTTGAATTTGTTGCTACAATATATATATTCTAGTTGTGTCCATGGACGGTGGGTTTTATCCCAAATTTGCGATGGCCCAGATGATTTTTTTGGCTATATGTTTGACCAAACTTACCTTTTTTGGCGGTTGGGTCAATTATTTTTGAAGTTTTTATTTTATTTTATTTTTTATTTAATCAGGCAAAGGAGCTCCAAACCAATTTGGTGCACATGAACCTTTTAAGCAAGTGGGTATCATTATGCTTGCTCAAAACTACAATGCTTTTACCTGTTAATGTATCAGCGACTGGTATTCAATGGACACATTTGTATGATTGATTGTGCTTAAAATAGTTTTACTAATTAATCCATGTTCCATCTAAAATTGCAAATTAAATGAAGGGAATCAATAGCATATAGGTGAAGAGAAGTGTTTTTAAATGTGCTTGAAGAAAATATGAAGGTCATTGGCATTGGGATTATTTCGAATTTAATAAATGTAGTTAACTGGACTAGGTCAATTTTATTGTTGAGTGAATATGGATGTTGGCTTTAGTTGTTTTCTTAACAAATTCATTTTTTCTTGCCAGTCTCGATTTGTAAATAATGAGTATGTAGATACAATTTATGACAAAATTCTTGACTTCTTTACTTTTTGGGTGGGATGTCTATCTTGATTAGAAATTTTCTTATTTACAACAAATAATTACAAATTTTTTTAATTTTTATCAAATATATACTCTTTAAACATTGTAATACACATTTTTCATTTAGATTTATCTTTAGGTATTAAATAATTACACGAGTATTAGTAGTGCCGGAGTCACGGGTTAACCCTAATATATATATATATATATCTAATAAAATACAAATGATTTTGAATTTTCCGCTCACTCAATAAATCATCTGGGCCATCCAAAGTTTGAGATAAATCCCACCGTTCATACATCTATCTAATAAAATACATCTATCTATCTATCTAATAATCTAATAATAATTTAATAAAATACAAATAACTTTAAATTTTCCGCTCACTCAATAAATTATTTTGATCGTTCAAAATTTGAGATAAATCATATTGTCCATACAGTGCCAGAGACACGAGACCCAACTAGTATATATATATAGCACCTTAGGTAATCAGTAATCACAATAAAGAAAATCCAAGTATACTATCTTGTTGTATCTGTAAGAATGCCATTTTGGCCGGACAACAGGTAGGTTATGGGTACAGAAGGCAAACAAAAGCTAGGGTGAAAAGGCCTACTACTTGAGTGGAAACATGTTAATTATTGCCTACCTATAGTACAAATTTCTCAAAAGCTATAAAAAGCTTTATGTTATAGGGAACTATATGATGCCGTTCTCCTGTAAAACTTTGGCGTCTCATCGTGTGCGTCCGTCCCGTCATGCGCGTCCATCAAAGCTTTCGCATATTTCAACAAATCAGATTTCTTATCATTTTCTAGGTCGTCGTCTTCATTTTCTGAGCTCCGAATGGACTTTCTGTAGACAGGAGAGGATCCTACAGCTACATCATCACTATTCTTTTGACCACCTTCCAAATCATTTGTATTATCTATTTTTTCAGTCTTTAATTCTTGGAGATATAGAGATTTATGGAGATCCCAAGAAAGTCTGGATGACTCCAAAGAATGTCTGGATGAACTCTCCTGCGAACGTCTTGATGAACTATCCAGAGAATGTCTGGATGATGGACTCTCCAGCGTTTGCCTGAACGGACTCAGGGATGAAGTTCTTGATTTATTGCTCTGCCCATCAGTTCCTGTTGGAACTCCAGAATTAGACCCTGGAGAATCAGTAGAATCTACTCCTACCACATCTTCTACAGATGCAGGAACTTCCACAGATGAACCCCGGCTGTGATGCTCACCATTTCCTCGTAATAGCTTCATAAGCCTACTAAATATTTTTCTTCTGCTTGATGTGTTGCTTTTGTTAACGGACAAATTATCAACCGGACTATCATCCAAGTCACCAGACTCTGTAATATAGGAAGCCCGGGAAGATGATGAGTGGTCTGAATCAAACTCTCTGCTATTTATTCCCCTTCCACCAAGACCTTCTTTATTTGCATATTCGAGTATTAGCTGCTTGGCTTTCTCCTCCGACTTGGGGCTTAAAGTTTTACTGAGATCCCTAGCAACTGTTTTACCCGGACCAGGCTGATAATTCCTCAGCTCATACCGTAAGCAAGCATTTATCCATCGCAGATACACTAGTTCTTCAACATCAGCACATCGGTCATCTTGGAGTCGCTCAATTTCCTTGGTTAAATCTTCATTCTGTTTTTTCAAACGCTCTCTTTCTTCCTTTAGTGCTTCTGTCTACAACAAAACATACCAAAACTCCAAATTAATTTCAAACATAATAAAGAGGTGAACAAGGAAGATAATGGACCAGGAATTTACTAATTACCTCTTCATCTTCCAGAACAGAAGTTGCAAGGATTTGAGCATAATCCAACCTCCGACCCAAATCAGAGTTTTCTAGCTGCAAATTGTACTTAAACTTTCTCAACTCCTCTACCTCTTCCTCCAACTCCTTTAGCTTTTGAAGCTTCGGTTGATTATTGGCATTGCTTCCAACAGCAATTTGCTCCTGCTCCTGCTCCTGCAGCTTGGTAACTCTTTGTTGAAGGGCTAAGATCTGTTCCTTGTTCTGTTCAGCTCCAGACCTAAGTTTTCTTTTTAACAGCTTTATTTTTGCTCTTGCAGCTTCGAGATCCGCCACAACTTTTGCGTAATCTGTGACTTGCGCCTCTAATCTCCTATTATCAGCCTGCAAAGACTCAATCTTAAGAGTGAAAAGTTTAGCCTCCATGTTATTTATCTTTAATCGGTTATGGAGCTCCATGACAGCAGTTTCTTGCTCTTTAAGACCATAATACTCGAGTAATTGGATCTCAAGGGCCCTCTCCCTCTCTTTAAGAATTTTAACCAAGTTCCTCAAGCTCTTTATCTCTTGTTCATGGTCATCCCTTTTGACAACTTTATATCCTGTTGGCAATTCTGAATCTGACTTTAGTGGTTCTACATCTTTCTTGGGAGAACTGCTGGCTTTCGTGGCAGGCAGATCAAATTCCTTTAGAAGCTCGTTAAACTCTGGCAAAAGGTACCCATCTTTATCTCCATTAGATCTACCCTTTGGAGAGAGGCCACTAATGAAATTATCTGTAGGGAGACATGAGTTCTCCTGCAAGTAACACAGCAAGGCTTTCAAGTCACAATAATAAGATCTAAGAGGATCATAATCAACTCACTTAGCTAGTCTATTGAAAAAAGATATAATTAGGCTGTATTTTACTATTAACTAGTCAATTTTGCTACATGGTTCACAACTTCACATGATTTTTTCCTCACCAAATTTCCATTTGTGATCATTCACTTCACTAATATCTAATATATAGTGCCATGAAAAGGGGGGGAAACAAGGAGTTACCTTAAAAGAACACAAACATGGAGTTTCCTTATGAACACTTCGGTTCCATAATTTTAAAATTTTGAAGCAACCCATTAATAATTTCATGCCACAACCCACAAACTATTATTAACATGAATTAGTTAAACTAAAACACTGAGTAATGGAGTAATAAATATTCCCAAATGTTTCATTTTCAATGCTGAAATTTGGTTCAGGAGAAAAGAGACGGGAGAATTTGTGGCCGGATGAGTCTGTAGACTGTGGCAACATGCTAAAAAATTTCACTCCAACTTTTTGTAATCATATAAACTAAAGCACTAAAAAGTCCCATCCATTATAGTACTGTGACACATGGGACGATTTTGAAGATGATCTTAGAATCCCACAATATCATTTAGCTCATCAATAATAGTCGTAATTGGTTAACAGGTCTAACCGTCTAAATTTACATGCTTTGTTGCGGAACCAGCCGTTCACACAAATTTAGCAACAAAAGAATATAAGATCAGCAGTTCAATACCAACAGTGGCTAAATAGCTTACATATTTATGCTAAACCCTAATTTGAAAAAAGAAAACCAAAAATATAAAAGGACAGAAAAACCAATCAAAGAACTCAAATGACAATGTTTGGAAAGAAAATGCACATGCCATATATATATAACAATGAATACATTCATATATACGGAGAAGAATATTATAATGAAAGAAAAAAAAACTTAATAACCAATCAAATAATCTTACATTTTCCTCGGGCGCAATAAAAGTACGCCCATCAGCTTCCCCTTGTGACCCAACTTGATTGCCAGAATCTGCATCGAATAATATAATAATCTATTATCAAAAAATTGTTTGCAAAAGGGAATCACAAAAGGAGAGTGATTGATACAGAGAGTATGATACATTTAAAAGGCAATAAAAAAACATACCTGAAAGACGGGGTGAAGGTGGAAATTGGTAGGGTCGAATCCGTTTAGTTCTAAGAATGGAATAGAGAATCCCACCAAGCGAGAGCGCTAAAGCCACCCCAAATTTCAGCAGCACGGGCGTTATATCTCTCTTCTCTTTCATTATCACAATAATTAGAAACCTCTAATTATAGGTCCTCTTCTTCATCATCCTCCATCTAATGTTTCAAAACAGGATAAATCAAATGACCCATGTGAGGAAAACAATTATTGAACAAAACCCTTCAATCAGTTTTTGATTAAATGAGAGAGAGAAGAGGACTTACAGCTGAAGAGGGCCTGCCTATTTGCATTAAACTTGATTGGGATGATTTTGATTTCGAACAATTTGCAATAGTGTGAAACCTTTTTAAAATTTAAAAATAAATAATAATAAAAATTAAAATCTTTCTGTTTGGTTATTATGTGTTCTAATGGAAACTGGGCATTGAATTTTGTCTTATATCATGTTTAATTCTAATTCATGTCCATTTATAAAAGGAAGACGTTTGACTTTGACATCACATTTCTTGATTACATTACATGGAAATAAATTATCTTAATGATATATAAATCGTTATTAAGAAGAAGAAAAAAATTAGGTTGGAAAAATAATGGAGTCCCTACATAACCGCGCTCTCCCTGTTTCTTGCACCCATATCAATCAATGGCTACAACTATCTATTATAATAAAATACAATCTAATTTAAATTTGGACCAAAAAATACAAAAACAATTCAGATTCATTTTAATTTTCATATTATTAAAACGGGGAGAGGGAGGAATCCGTTATGCAGTGACTTCGGGCACAGATAATTACTAGTATAACAAAATAAGAGAACATCTTATTTAAATTAATTTGATTAGTCATTTTGTAATTTAGACATCAATTTATAATTCTTAAATATAAATTATATAATTATAATAATATATGTTCAAATTCAATGAATATAATTATTTTAATATATATAAATGCATGATAATAAAATTAAAAAAATCATAAAACGTATTATTGTCATATATATATATATATATAAGAAAAATTTATAATTGAATTATTTTAATAAACAAAAAATATATAAAAAAGATAGTCCGTGCAAGTCCAATCTTATTTTATTTTAAAGACGAATTGAGGGTCATCTCAAGTGTTGGATTCAATTCAATTTTTAATTCATATAAATTTGGTATATTTTTACCCATAACTAACTTAGGGTTATTAAAATGAGTATCTAAATTTAAAAGGGCAAAATTATATGTTGGTTTATAATAATTTTATTTAGAATGTTGTTACATATGTAAAGAAAATAATGGTACGTTATTATTTAATTTTAACATGATTTAATTTTATATTAATCGTAATCAACCCTCAACCTTAAATGGAGTATCGTCATCTTACAAGGCCACGTGAAGCTAACAACATTTTATGATGTCTTTGCGGAGACATAGGTTGCTACACATCTGCGTGCCAACCAACGTTACTTGCCTTGCATTCCTTTCTCAGGTGTAGGACCCACTTACACCTGAGAAATAAATAATTATTCTATTTTATCCTTAACCTTCTAAGTTAATCACATATAAATTATTTTTGTCACCATTCTTCTTAGTAGCAGTAGGGATGAAGGCAAGTGTTTGAACTTGGCGGGGTTTTGATTCTTGCACTCCTAAACCCTACCCTACCCCTTAAGTATTTGTCTTTTCTATCTATATCTATCAGTCAGTCAATAAAATGTTAGTAAGGTCGCTCCTGCTCTCACCGCCTTTATGTGTACGCGGTGAAATGCAAGTTCTAGACATGCGAGCTTTGCGTTTAATCTACTACACACAAAAGCACCTTCTCAATTTCCCTCCACGCCTTTCCAGTAACTACTCCCTAAGCCCTAAATCTCCCCGCCTGTTTCACTCCACTAATTACCTCCATGGCAATGAATCCCCTGCTACTATCGAAGGTTGGACCAGTTCAAAGAACCCTAAGAACCCTAGTGTCAGTGCTGTTTACAATCCCATCACCGACAGTCTCGCGACCCAGAGTGAGACTAATGGTTACAATGTTGAGGAGCAGAAAAAGCAACAAGAATCCGTTCCAAGTAACGGAGACGATAAAACTACCCAAGTTTCCTCAAGTCAAGATTATTATGAAGATGCTTTGAGCAAGGATAATAGGTCTTATGGGCGTGTTACCAAGCCAAGTTCGCCAAGTGTTTCCCAGAATTGGCGGATTTTTGGGGGTGTTTCGGGGAGTAGGAATAAGGGGAAGATAAAAACTAATTGGGTGTGTGAGAATTGCGGATATTCGGATGGGCAGTGGTGGGGATCGTGCCGGTCATGTAATAGTGTTGGAACGATGAAACAGTTTTCTGAAGGTGATTATGATGGAGGAGGGAAGACAACAACTGGGTTTGAGGTCTCCGAGGACGTGGTACGGGCGTGGTTGCCACAGCAATCAGGTGAGGTGGCTCCGATGAGGTTGACGGATGTGAATAGGGGGATTAATCAGACGGAATGGCGAATTCCATTGTAAGTTCATAATGTCTCCCCCCATTCCTAGTAGGTTGTTTGTGTTAAGCCTTTATTTGCTATCTATGATGTGACTTGAATGGATAACTATATGCATTACATTCTAACTGTGAAGCTTATGCATAAATTCAGCCAATTAACTCAACTCGAATGGAGTTTATCAGGGGCTGCATATAGAAGTGAAGCTAATCAACTCGAGTGAGATAATCTTTGTGTGGTCAACTGGTGTTTAATAGAATAGTACTTAGATTGGGAAGAAAATAAGAAATATCAAATATATAAAGGAGCAATCATGGTAATTAAGTTGCATATCACATGTTAGAAAATCAGTAAATGATCTTTGACATTAAGTGTGGATAAGTTTGCTCGCTAAGGTGGATAAATTACTACAATTAGTGAAGGCAACTCATTGAAACATGTATATAAGAGCAAAAGTAGACTAAGGGGATGTTTGATAAAAATTGAATGAATCTGAATCTGAATGAGTTGAATCTGAATGAAAAAAGTTGTTTGATAATTGACATGTCTGAACATTTGAATGACAAAACTTTATTATTTTACCCCTTTGAAAATATTCAAAATTATTGTAAGTTTATTTAATATTACTTAATATAATAGTTAATATTTTTTTTAATTTTTAAATTTTTAAATTTTTTTTTACTTCATTCAGCTGCTCATTCAGCCATTCAGCTAAAAAATCTGGCTTAGCCATTCAGCTCGTCCATCTTACCGATTCAGCCATTCAGACCGAAACAAACGCACTAACCGATTCAGCCATTCAGATTCAGCTCCATTCAACTTTAAACAAACACCCCTTAAGTTGGTGGTCATTCTGATTATGCATTTAAATCGTTAAAAGGTTTAAAGAATTTAGGAAGTCATATTTCTGTTGACTGTTGTATGATGGTTTGTTTATTTATTATTTTATTTATATAATTGTTTAATTGAGCAAGTAAGAATAAAAATCTGTGTATGTTTAATTAGTTATATTGTTTAAATGTTACAAATAGTTGAATTCTCTTACAAATGAATGCGAGTGTTTTAGAAATGAAATGATTATAAGCAGGCAGGTTTGATCATAGTTTTTCTTTCCTTTTATTTTTGTTGATTACGAAAAACAATTGTAAGCAAATTTGAACCATTACATAGTTACCCAATGAGTAAAGCTGTTCTCAAAGCAACTGGTACTACCTATCATTATTTTTTTGGTATAAATTTCGATTGAAGTTGTATATTGGGTTTCATTTATAGTGTGATTATGACTTTGATCATGGTTGAGTTATACTTTTACAAGACTTTAGTTGCTATCTGATGCCTGCTACTGTTGTGTTTTGGGGTACATATGATCTCCTTGGTAGTTGGATTGTCAATGATCATTATATTAAGATCCATTGATACTAATGTGATATAAGTTTTGGTTTAGGTCTGGACTATTTGGAAATGAAGTTGCTAGGGTTCTTGGTGGTGGTCTTGTACCAGGTATAGTTTTTTGTTTCATGGAGTATGGTTTGGTTATTTTTTTTGTCTTGATAACTGGTTGAAGCAGTTGTCTCAGACTGCATACAAAAATTAAACAGCTTGATTGACTGTTAGAGGTATCATTTTCCACAAGTTTATGCCATTTTTTAAATATTATACAGTATAGTATGTATTGGTTTGCTCTTGCGAGTCCATTTTTCTTGTAAGATTCACAGCAGTATGACTTTCAAGTCTGCTTGACTGCATCAACTATTAACCTGACTAGAAATAAACCTTAGAAACAGAACGAACTTGATGGTTAAACCTGAAATGATCCGATCAGCACTACCAAGTATCCGTTACAGGAAAATCATACATTTTGTATTATACTAATTTTTTTTTGCCAAAATGACTTTATACCCCTAACTTACAGTTTGTTTCCCTATGCAAGCTTTCAAGACTTCCATTTCTTACTTGGGCATTTCTCAGGATTCAACTTTATTTCTCTATTGTTAAAGTGGATTTGCAACAATTTATCATACACAGGAATGTTTTTTCTTGGTTTCGTAGGTTCTTTGGTTTTAGTTGGCGGTGATCCTGGTGTTGGCAAGAGTACGCTGTTACTGCAGGTGTGGGTTTGTTTAAGAATTGATGGATTTTACACAGATTGTATGAAGTGGACATATTTGCGACTTTATTTACTTGCTTTTGCAATTAATATTTCCTGTATCATTTATCTTGTGGTTATGTTCTTTTCTAGAAACTCCTGTACTGATGCTTGCTTTTGTATTGGAAGATTGCGGCAATAATAGCAGAAGGTCATGATGTGTGTCAACCAGCTCCAGTTGTTTATATATCCGGCGAAGAGGTTAGTGTTTTTTTCTAAAAGACCCGTTTAGAGAACAATTAGGCTTTCTGTTGAAGATATTATGTTCCTTCTGTCTTTATCATTTTTTTTGCTTCATAGTATTTTGTTCACATAGTCCTTTCTGTTGATCATGCTTTTGTTAGGGAATTTTGGAGTAGTGGCTATCACACAAATTTGGAAAAGGAATATGATGTTTTGCTTTCCTATGTTGTTTCCTGAAGTCTTTGGGTGGTGTTTAAAGATCTCTCAATTTCATATTTAGTTTGAATCCTAGAGCAGCTATAACCTAGGATTTACAGAAGGTGTCATACAAAAACTATGTACTTCAGGAAATAGCTATTTTAGCAGCTTCATGATTTATCCTCTTCATGGCAGAGTGTTGAGCAAATCGGAAACAGGGCAGACCGTATGAGAATAGGGACTGAAGAACTTTACTTGTATTCCAGTACAGATGTTGAGGTGCTTGCTTCTGAACATGCTCATCTCATATTTCTTTATTATTGATCATTATGAACTTTCTTTATTCATTATCCTAATGGATTCATGTATAATACATTTTGATTTCAGAAGTTCCGACGTGGGTGTTTTTAATAATATTGTTTGGACGATTATTAATTAAAAGTAATAACATTTTTGAAGTAATTTTTGCTAGCTCTCATATGACCGACATTAACTTATGAAGTTCAACTTATTTATATCTTGTTTTCATTTTGGTGCCTTCTAGGATATTTTGGAAAAAGCTCAGCCTCTCTCTCCTCGTGCTTTAATTGTTGATTCCATTCAGTCAGTTTATCTGAGAGGAGTGACTGGAAGTGCTGGAGGTCTCTCACAGGTTTAAAATTTTATATAAGCCAATCTGTCCAAGTTGTAATATCAGGTTCTTGCTTTGGGTAAATATAATATCCTAGTAGGTAATTAGTGTTTTATCCTTTGGGTTAAATTTTGCAATAGGATAATTGGAAAATTTAATCCTAAAAGTAATTTATATCCACCCCTTGTTTTCACTTTTAGGCTATTCATATAGGAGAAGTTCTCTCAAGGGCCACAAAAAATGATAGGAAAAAAATGGCAGGAAATGTCTCTTGTAGAACATGACACATTTTTTACTTCCACTTGTATCCATCTCTTATCTAGTTTGCTGGTCCAAAATTCTGAAACTTATTCTAGGTTACACTGTTGAAGAGCATTGTATGTACATTACTGGTAATGTCGAATTGCATTGAAAAACTTACTTGGCCTGTGATAGGTGAAAGAATGCACGTCCGCTTTGCTGCGTTTTTCTAAGAAGACAAACATCCCTGTGCTCTTGGTGAGTCTACAATATGACAACTGTTTTATCATTTGGTTACCGTCAAGGTTGCATACACCTTAATTTATATTGAACTTTCAAACTTAAATTATATCCAATTTCTGATGTTAATGTTAATACATAATAATTAATTCTGCAAAATTACATGATCTGCTCTGTCTGGTGGCGAACATCTATGTTCACTCTTTCTATTCTCCTTCATCTTTTTTAAGAGTGACTAATTGGTTTTATGAATATATACATGTATTATAATGTGTTTGTCTTTACTATTTACTCATCCATCTTTATTTCCTCTATTGGCTGTGCCTATTTGTGAATTGTTGTTTCATGACCCCAATATTGACTACCTTTTCTCGAACTAACCCTTTCGTCCCACCTTATAAGAATTCCCCTTTTTAATCAGGAACATTGTATTAAGGTACTCCAAAAGTGCCTTCGTTTTCTTGTTTCTCATAAATGTATATATTTCATTTAGTCCACTAGAAGTATTGAAAAATGTAAAGTTGTAAAAAGTGGGAAAATTTCTAGGAATTAATTCACCTACAAGTAGGGTCTTACTTTAAAAGTTTCATGATCTAGTTATGCACTGCACAAGGTTCAGTTGCAAGAGATATTTCTTGTTCAAGCATAAAAACTAAATTATGTTTTCTGTGTATTTCAGATTGGACATGTGAACAAGTCTGGAGATATAGCAGGACCTCGCGTCTTAGAGCATATCGTTGATGTTGTTTTATATTTGGAAGTTTGTATCATCTTGCATCTCATTCTTTGATAATTATAGTTGCTGATATGTCATATAAGTTAATAGTTCTTAATGTTTTAAAATGACATCTTCTTAGGTAGATTCTTGCTTACAGCTAGAGACATGATTTTATCTAATTGTTGGAGCACATTAATAATGACTTTGTAAAACAATTTCTTCACTTTATTATTGTTGCATGAGCACTTAGTTGTTTTTATATTGCATTAATGATATTATAGGAAAAGACTACCGGGCACCAACATCAGCTGTAAGGCTTCCTTTTTATCAATTTCATTAGTGGTGGTGATGAATTTGGAAAATTGATATTTCTTGGATCTTAGACTAGTTAGGGCTTTGGTTAAGAAACTATGATGAAATTTGTTGATAGAAATCCAAAGGATTGCATCTGTTATTAGAGGAACCAAAGGTCTCATGTTTGAGTTGAGACTTCTATGTATGACAGCCAACTTGCTTGGTATCTTGGCACGTGTTCTTTCGTCTTTTTTCGTATTATGTTCACTGTTTCTTCTTCTCGCTTGCCCCCCAAATTTCAAATATTGTAACTGAGCAAGGAAGATCTTCTTCTTGTCGCTTGCCCCCCCCCCCAATTTTGAATATTGCAACTGAGCAAGGAAGAGGGAGATCAATGGTAATTTTGTTTATACTTCTAACAAATCACCAAGTGCTAGTCCCACTTATGTGCGATACTGGGAGGGGTAGACTTGGTGAGTAAAGACCTAACCACTTGTTTGTATTTGCAATACTACTACCATGATATTTGTGGTGTCTTTTGTGGGTGGTACATAAGTGTCCTTTTAAATGTTTCGCTGACATTGCTCACACATTTATTGGAGAACAAACTATAATTCCGCACACGCACAAGCACACGCGCACGCACACGTACACGCATGCACTCAAACGTACACACATACACACACTTATTGGGATAAGCACCATAGAGTACTATTCACCCAACATGAAATGAGATGGATATGCTTATCCTATCTGACATAAATAGTTTGTTTTGAATTTTTCCAGTTTCTAAGTGCGACCGATTTTTAACCTCTTTTTCAATCTCACAACTTCTTTATGAATATTTTATTTCTGCTAGTTGCTTTTGAGATTATAGAATCATTTTATAAACCTTAATAGTAAGAAACATCTTTTTCCTTCACTTAACTTCTTTACGAATTTGTTATTTCTTTTTTTAGATGCTAGAATCATTTTGTAAACCTTAATAATAAGATGAGGATGGGCCATCTCTTAGTCTTACTCTTCTGCATGAATACGTCCTTTTATATGGTCACAAACTCACATTCTTCTGTAGCTATCTTTGACCCTTAATTGAAATAGTCAATCAAAAGGGTGCACGTTTCTTCCGTTTGTTTTAAATCTGCAGCTCTAGTTTATTCTTGCCACATTTAGAGTATGAATTAAGAGACATTGTGATCCAATCTATTAGTAAATATGGGTAAACTGTTAATTTAGTGGGGCAATTTTTTTTGCCAACTACTGGGGCAAAATTTTGCACACTCTCTTCAGTTGTTCTAGCAACAGTTCTGGTTTCATTTTTTTAATTAACTGTGGCACTGATCGTTGCTGTTAACCCAGAAGAGTTCGATTAAAAGTATCAGATTTGTGATGCATATTGTACTTGAAATTTTTTGCTTGAGAAATATGTTATTTCACACTTTTCTTATATGTATGTGTGTGTATCTGTGGCATTTGCATGGGAAAAACATTTGTCTCAATGTTTACTTAATTATATATGGCAACTACAGGGGGAAAAACATTCATCTCATCGCTTACTTCGATCCGTAAAGAATCGTTTTGGATCCACTGATGAGGTATTCCATGGTATTAATGTAGTCTCTCTTGGACTTTTACTGATCAAATAAAATATTATTGCGTATTTACCCGAACATACCAAGTGCAGTGAGTTGTTTCTTTATAGTTTGCCAGTGAACTCGTATTTGGTATACTACTTGTCATTGTTGATGCATAAGTATATTATGCTTATATACTTGTCATTGATAAACCTTTTTGCATTGCCAATTCTTATAAAGCAAACTTTTAGGGGGTGTGCCTGAAAATATGTAATATGTCCCAACAGTTCCCCCCCCCCCTACATGTGGCCCTCATTTGCATGTGGAAACACAATGCATGATGCATCAAAATACACATACCAAACAGAGTACAGTGACACTAATAATTTAACCAGGGAACCAAATGCTAGTAACGGTTGAACCAAGACTTTGCAAAACGAACCAACTGTCAATTGGAACACTTGAAAAAAGACGCTGGGGAATATCTGGTAGGATGTCAAGTTACGAATTTGTTTTGAAAGATTAAAGGCTAGAGAATGACTTAGCAATGTATATCATTTTCTATCATCAAATTTATTGTCTTTAATTCTGGCAAACATTCGCCTATACTGGGAATGCATCCCTTTTGACGTCCTTGTTTTTCTCTCTATTTTTATTTACTTATCAGTTAAAGTCTGGCAAATATCGTCTATTGATCTTTTTAATCTCTTTCTATCAGCTTGGAGTTTTTGAAATGTCTCAGTCGGGATTGCAAGCTGTTTCAAACCCTAGTGAGATATTCTTAAGTGAGCAGCACACAGATTCAGATTTTTTAGCAGGACTAGCTGTTGCTGTCATTATGGATGGTTCTCGATCTTTTGTTATAGAAATTCAGGTATTTCATTGGTTTACAGTCCCCTTTGCCGGTTTAAACAAACAAGACAAGCTCAAGCTGTGTCATGTCAGATTAATCCCAGCTCGGCTAATTTAAACATTAGTTGAGCTCAAGCTCGGCTTATCTTGTTACATCTATAATTTTGACTAACACGTGTAGTTACCACTTAATTTGTAGACACGTAAGTCTGTGTGTGTGTGTGTTTGTGCAAACTACCAAACAATGAATTACAGAAAAAATTGTTGGTAAGGATGATTAGTTTCCACACTAGAATTGCTTCTTGGTGTCCTATATAAACACGCCTTGCAACATAGATTTTGTAAAAGAAACGCTAATAACTTCAATTAGTAAGTGAAGCTCTACATTCGTCCATCAAAATTTTTACTTTGAATGAAGCATTTGACACAACTCTCTTCTTGATGACACAAATTAAATTTGAAATGTCACCTCAATTTTTCCTAATTATAAACTAGATCCTAGGCATGTGGGAATGTAAAAAGGATTTCATGACGATTTTAATATCTGTTTGGCCTATGTTAAAAGCGTTCTTATCATCTGATAAGAGACCAAGCAACCTTTTCTTTTCTGAGCAACGAAAGTGTACATTGCTCATTATGCTTTTGATAGATGAAAATAATGTCGGAGTGACATGCAGTCTTTCTGTGTAGGCGTTATGTATATCTGGGTCATCAGTTTTAAGGCATGTCAATGGGATTCAAGCAAGCAGAGCAGACATGATAATTTCAGTAAGTAATTGTTAACTTCTATCGTAACACATGGTCACTTAGACACTTGTTGATTACTATTTTTATTGGGATATTATTGGTTAGAAACTTAGAAGTTAAACCACATAGTGAAGAACTGAAGATAGAAGGTCTGAAAGATTAGTTGTACCCAGAATTATTAAGGTTTGATCGTCAGGACATAGAATGTGACACAGAAAGGCCGAAAACTGTGCAATTCACTTGAAACATGCCATCATTTACTGTAGGACCAGTGTAGTAGAACATTAAATTTTCATTGATAATATAGTTGCTGCTTCTAGAGGTTTTGAGCTCCCAAATCCTAGATTTTGGCCCTGTTATTGAAGCTTAATAGCTGATTATTTTTAGCGACAAATCTTTAACTACTACAAGGATTTTGTATCACAAAGAATAGATCAAATTGAAAGTTATTTTTCATTATTGTAGTATAGTTAGTGAATCATAGGTCTCATGTCTGTTTCATAGTCAGATCAATTTGCACACTTCTGTGTTTAAATATATTATTAGAAGCAATTCACTCTAATTTCAGTTCTTTACAGAAGATTTTAATTAGCTTGGATATTTAGTTTTTGTTTGGATGTTCTCAGTTTGTCCATTGAAGAAATTGTGGGATATTTGATGGATTTATATTTATCTTTGATTCATGGTTGAATAAATGTTCTGCACTAGGTAGTATTAGTTATATGTCTGGTTTCAGTTTACTTGTTACTTTACATGATACACATTTTAAAATAAAATAAAAAAGTGTATTGTTTCGTATTTATATTGTTAGTTGACATTCATTTCCGACTTTTTAAATGGTGTGTTGAATGACTCATTGTGGTGTTATTGTACTTGCAGACTTCCAGTTGAAGTTTAATGCTGGAATATTATTGGATACTCATGTTGTAGTAGAAAACTCTGCAATTGAACTCACCTTTATATCTCTTAACTTATAGGTTCTTATGAAGCAAGCTGGTCTAAAGCTCCAAGAAAATGTAATGTGATGTTTCCTTGATATTCATCTTTTCTATTTCTTTTCTATTATATTGTCCAAGTGTTTCTAAAGGTTTCTATATCATTATCTTCTTCAATTTCATAGAAATTAGTTTTCCTGGAAGAGAGAATAAAATTCTAGAAGTCATGCCAAGATTACCCTATCAACATGAGTATAGAATTGTGTGGACATGTATGAGTACCTACACACTTGTGGGACTAGTCAAATACATATTTCAAAGTGAGTCTAAAAACATGAGCACTGAGTAGTATCTGCATATGATAAGTGTGCTAGGGAATCGTACCCTGGGAAGATAGGGTTTTTATGAGGAGGAGAGAAATCAATGGAGGAAATGGGAACAGGTTGAAGTAGAAGGGAGAAAAATAGGCAAGCATCACCTAGGCAGTGGGGCGGCACTGTCTTGAGAGCCTTCGGAGAATGAGTGAGCTAAAATCCCTTCTCAAGTCATGAGAGTGGTATTTAATATAAAGGGGCAGCCCCCATTTGACTGGTCACGTGACTAACTCATGAGATCTCATTCCATGTGTCATGTGGGGCCTCCTACTGTGAAACCTGAATCATCCCATCTTTCTAGCCACCAAACCAATATCCTTAACCAAATCCCATTTGAAGGGGATCCCCAAAGCCTTCTGCCAAAGAACTTGGGGAGGAAACTTCTGTCTCGAGTCTTTATTCTAGATGGTCAAACTTCACGTATACAAACTTTATTCAAAGAGTGTATAAGATAAGAAGTATTTGGATGCTTGTTTAGCTGATACGTGTCATCCTTTCACATGTCAACTATTTGACCAAGTTAAACAGGATGACTGTTAATTCTTTGACCTAATATTTTTCTTTTGTTTTTATATATATTTCAACTGTTTTATTCCCTTTTACTTTTGTAGGGTGTCTTCTTAAATGTTGTAAGTGGATTGACTCTGACTGAAACTGCTGGGGATCTGGCAGTAGCAGCCGCAATTTGTAGCAGGTATGCCATGTATTTAGTAATTGAGATCAAGCAGCCTTTTCTTTAACTTGTTAGTGTTATATGTATCAGAAATATGCATCCACATATTACTGTTTCTTGGCCATTTTATTGCATTATTATGTATTGACCACACCTGAGATATATGTACATATTATATTATAGTGGATATTCCCCCCCAGACCCCAGTTGCAACAAGTTAGCAGGTTTTGTTTCAAAGACTTCTCTAGGAATTAAGTTGGGAGGTTAGGTTTGGTTTGGTTTAGTAGCTCAGCTTGTTATACTGAAGGCAGCCATTATGACCTGAGAGCCTGCAAACATAACCTCATCCTACCTTAAGTCGATATGTTCCAACTCAAATTTGACATACATAGAATACTCTGAGAGTAGTATGCTAGAAGTTCACACACATTCTGTATTTTTGTGATGCGGAATCGCAAGGGCTACAGATCTATCTTTAAGAGCATGGATATTATCATTAAGAGCTTGTTAAAATAACAATATAAATATAACTTGTACCTAGGAGTAAGACATGGCTAGGGTTTAGCTGTTTGTAAGAAATATGGTTTTTTGGAACTACTATATATTTTCTTAACATAGACTTCAAGATACTATGCATATCCCATTGTAGTTATGACTCTGGTCTGTAGTAAAGTTTTTTAAGCTTGGCATTAATTGAGTTGAGTAGGCCATCAATCAACACCCAATTCAAGGCCAGGGTGGGATTTTATAAATCCAAAGCCAAGCCTATAAAGCATCAGATGAAGCCCATAAATTGTGTTGCCTCTAATTGAACTACCGAATTTGCATCATTAGTTATTGCAATCATTTCTTTAACTGCTTTGTCTTCCATCTTTTAAATTTCATTGCATCATTAGTCACCATATGTTTTATGTTCATAATTGGAATAGTGTGTTTATTGTGGTCTCTAGTTTCTTGGAATTCCCTATCCCCGCCGGTGTGGCATTCATTGCAGAAATTGGCCTTGCTGGTGAACTTCGCACGGTATGTATGTCTTTCTACATTGCCTATAGATAATTAGGATTTCACTAAGAAAGCAAACTCTTTCCTGAAAAACTATCTAGTTGTTCCATCAAATATTTCTAGGTTAGAATACTAATTTTAAGTTGGAATAACATTTTGGCCATTTATTTGCTAATAATCCTTTTTGAGAATACATGCATGGTATTAAGCATTTGAGGTTTCTTTGTACGCTCCCCATATATTGTTAAATAAAAATTTATTCTGTCCCCTTTGGTGCATTTTAAATTTTTAATTCACTTTATTTGACCAAGTAAAAAATATATAATTGTACCTATTATTGTGGTACACAATTGTAGTTACCACGAATTGTGTACCACAATAATAATTCACTTTTTCATTGTCTGCCATATTAACTTTATTGTGGTACACAATTGTAGTTACCACGAATGGAGAAGAGGGTAAACACAGTTGCAAAGCTGGGATATAGAATGTGTATTGTTCCCAAATCAGCTGAGAAATCTCTGTCAAACCTAGATCTGGCGGGTATGAAAATTTTGGGCTGCCAGAATCTGAAGGAGGTGATCAACAGTGTGTTTAGATCGGGATATAAGTGAAGTTCCAGATGTCTGATCTCCAATTTGTACCTATTAGCATGATTTTTTTTTCCCATTTATTTTTGGGATCAGTTGCAGTCAATGAGTTAAATTATTTGTGTTCCTGAAGGAATTTCTGAATTGAATTTGTTAAACTGTCAGACCACAGAGACACAATGGGCCTGTTTTTCATTGTTTTTTAAACGAGCTTATACTATTATAATGCGATTCTACATTTTAATTTTAGGGTCCTACTCCTGTGGGGGAACTGGAGAACTGACCATGAGAGGATATAATATTAGCTGTAGCAAACGGGGAGACGGATGCCGTGCCGATAACTTATGGTCTAGCGATGAGCCTAGAGGTGACCCTTTTTTAATCCCTTATGCTACGTTTGGATCGATAGAATAGAAGGAAGAATAGAATGAATTATTCCATTAGAATGATAAAAATGTTGTTTTGTTTGTTTTTGTTTATTCTAACGGAATAATGTATTCCTAGTGGAATAGGTGTCAACTTAAAATTATAATTTTTATTCCTGGAAGGGGGTAGGAATAACTTATTTTATCTATTATTTTTAAGTAATTGACAAATATGCCCCTTAAAAATCACGGCAATTTTCACTATTACTAGTAGTAAGAATTAAGAATTAAAGTTCATACATTAGGTAGCATGCTATTAGGCAACACACATTATTATAAAAAAACATGAAAAAGATACAAAAAAAAAATTACCGAAAACAAACATAATATATAAAAAAACCGTTAAAACATAATATGAACACATATTATAATAAATAAGAAAAAAAAACAAAAATCAACCAAACAAAAAAAAAGAATACATTACTATTATAAATATAAAAAAAACCTAATAAAAAAAGAAAAAGAAAACATAAATTGAACACATTACTATATAAACACATTACTATTGTAATACCGTGAAAACCGTTATATGTTGACTATTACTAGTATAGTAAAAAAAAGAATATAAATATAAAAAAAATCTAGAGAAATATGTGTAAAATTTTTAATATAAATTGAATTTAAGTTAAATTTGAACATTTGGGGTATTTAGGTCACTTTCTAATTATTTATTTCATTCTTAGATGTATTCCTAACATCAACCAAACATGTACATGAAATATTAAAAAATCATTACATTCCATTTCTTATTCCATTCTTTCATCTATTCTATTCCCTACTCTATTCCATTCCTTCAATCCAAACGTAGCATTATTGTTTTATTTTAACCTGCAAGTAGCCAGCTACTCTAATTTTTGGCTACTTGTTTCAACTTTTATTTTTCTAGATAAAAATGACCAATAAGCAAACACACACACTATAACCTCATGAAGTATATTGCAAATTTTGCTATATATTCCAGTATGAAAATAACAGACCTACCTAATTGTACCCAACAATTACACTGTCTAGTGTCTGCGGGGATAGCTCAGTTGGGAGAGCGTCAGACTGAAGATCTGAAGGTCACGTGTTCGATCCACGTTCACCGCATTATTATTATTTAATTATTTTTTGGGTTTCTCTTTTTTGACTTATAAGTTAATTAATAAATTAAAATAATTATTTGTAATTTATTTAAAATGACTTAAAACTTAAAAGTCATTTTTAATACATTAAATATAATATTTATTTTGTCTCTCTTGATAAATTATAATTTTTACCCCTTTTAACTTAAAAAATGTATGATCTTTTTATCTTCTTCTTTTTAATAATTTTAATATTTAATTTTAATTTATAAGTTATTATAAACTTAACTTTTTTGTAATTTATTTTAATTTAATTTTTAATTTACAACTCAAATTTATATCAAATATTTTTACTTATAAGACGCACATAAATTAATATATAAATTAATTTATATTTTAATTTTAAGTAATTTTTAAATAAGTCATTCCGAACAGATGATAAGATGCATGCTAACGTCCTAGGTAAGGCATAATTTGAGGTCAAAAAATTTTCAAAATTAGACGACAGTATTAACTCAAAGCTGACGATGAGGCACTGCCGCCACCACCTCCTCCTCCTACGCCGTGGCTACGCCACCAAATACAGCGGCAGAGTAGTTAAAGAAACCCCCAACGGTCGCTTATTCGCGGTGGAAGTGGACTCCCCAACCTTCCAAACCGACGTCCGAGGCTACCCACTACCTCGGCGCGATCTAATCTGCAAAGCTACAAAAATCCTCCAATCAAATTCGCCCACCTCCGACCCTTTCCTCGACCTCGCAGAATACCTCCAATCCCTAACCCTAACCCTGACTCCCTCTGAAGCTTCCGAAATCCTCAAATCCCTCAACTCCCCAACCCTCGCCCTTCAGCTTTTCCATTTTTGCCCCTTGTCAATCCCTAAATTCCGCCACGACATCTTCACCTACAATCGTATCCTCGTCATTCTCTTCAATTCAAAATCTCCTGACCGCTTTGATTCCGCCCGCCAGATCCTGGACGACATGGAGAAATCCGGCGTGCATGGTAGCATTTCCACCGTCAATATCTTAATCGGAATGTTTGATGGGTCCGGAGAATTGGAGATGTGTTTGGTATTGATGAAAAAATGGAATTTAAGGATGAATTGTTACACTTACAAGTGCCTCCTTCAGGCTTATCTGCGGTCCAATAATTCCGATAAAGCATTACAGGTTTACGGGGAAATGAGGAGACGTGGTTATATATTGGATATATTTGCCTATAATATGTTACTTGATTCTCTCGCCAAAGATGAAAAGGTTTCATTTTTATACCCCTTGCATTTAGAAACACTCATTTCTGATTTAGTATGTAATTGTAACAAACGCAAGCTTAGTTAAATCTTAGACAAAGATTACTGTTCCTTTGTTCACTTCGATATACTCCCTCTGTGCCACCAAGTGTTCCATTGCTGGGTTTTTTGTTCCACAAAACATATTCCTCTTTTAAAGTGATAGTAAAACAATATCCTCAAGTTTGCCATCATATTTTCATCATAGTTTCTTTGGGTAAATATGAACAAATTTGATGGTAATACTTGTAGGTGTCTCTATGGTTGTAAGCTTAAGTTGAATACCTATCTCCTTATGAAGAATTAGAACCTGTAGTATTAAAAAATGGTTTACTAGTTTACTCTTTAATTGACCCTTGAATTACATGGTTTTAATTGTAGTATAGGAATGGTCGCAATCAAAAACATATAGTTGGCAATAATTTGACTGCCAATTGCACTATGCAAGATAATTAAAAGTCATATTGTTAAACTTTACAAATTTACGATGCATAAATAAAAATGAAAGCTCTAACAACAACCTAGTTCATGGTTGTGTTGTGCTGGACCACTTTTAGTGTTCCTTCCCCCCCCCCCCCCCCCCCTCCTCTTTTTTTTTTCTTTTTTTTTTCTTTTTTTGCTTATGACTAAGAACAACTCCAACAGACCCTGATAATCTGACCTGCAGCTTATTGCTAGGTTGACCAGGCTTGCAAGGTTTTTGAAGATATGAAAAGGAAGCACTGTGAGGCTGATGAGTATACATACACAATTTTGATTAGAATGACTGGAAGATTGGGACAGCCTGAGAAAGCACTGGCACTCTTTCAGGAAATGCTATCGAAGGGCTGTTCTCCAAATTTATTTGCTTACAATACTATGATCCAGGTGCTTGCTAAGAGCCAGATGGTTGACAAGACAATCTTTCTCTTCTCTAAAATGATGGAAAGTGATTGCCGACCCAATGAATTCACTTACAGTGTAATTCTGAATGTTCTGGCTTCAGAAGGGCAGCTTGGTAGACTTGATGAGGTTGTGGAAATGTCAAAAAAGTACATGAATAAATCACAATATGCATATCTTGTGAGGATGTTGAGTAAGTTGGGCCATGCGAGTGAGGCTCACCGGTTGTTCTGCAATATGTGGAACTTACATGATTACGGAGATAGGGATGCATATTTATCCATGTTGGAGAGTTTGTGCAATGCAAAGAAGATTACAGAGGCTTTAGAATTGCTGAGTAAGATACCTGAAAAGGGATTAAGTACTGATACTTTTATGTATAATACAGTGTTCTCTGCTCTTGGTAAATTAAAGCAGGTATCCCATCTTCATGATCTTTATGAAAAAATGAAACAGGATGGTCCTTCTCCAGACATATTTACTTACAACATCTTGATATCCAGCTTTGGTAGAGCAGGAAAAGTTGACGATGCAATTAAAATTTTTGAAGAACTTGAGAACAGTGACTGTCAGCTTGATGTCATCTCTTACAATTCTTTAATCAATTGCCTAGGGAAGAATGGTGATCTTGATGAAGCTCACATGAAGTTCAGAGAGATGGAAGAGAAGGGTTTCAGTCCTGATGTAGTTACGTATAGCACGCTAATAGAGTGCTTTGGCAAGTCCGATAAAGTTGAGATGGCTTGTAGATTGTTTGACGAGATGCTTGTTGAAGGCTGTTGCCCTAATATTGTGACATACAATATCTTATTAGACTGTCTTGAGAAGTGTGGGAGGACCGCTGAGGCAGTGGATCTGTATGCAAAACTTAAACAGCAAGGGTTAACTCCAGATTCAATCACATATACTGTTCTTGAAAGATTGCAAAGTGGTTCACATAGGACAGTTAGAATTCGGAGGCAGGATCCAGTTACAGGTTGGGTAGTCAGTCCTTTGAGGTGACAAACACTATCGCTATTAACTGCCACAGTCCTGAATTGCTCAAGTATTTATTCTTAGGTTTCTAAGTTGTAGCCAAGCAAGTGAAAATTTTCTCTAAAAGATCATAACCGATCTGGAATGAAAATTTCTATGAATACTTTTTATAGCGTATCGTCTGATTATATCTTTCTTGGTGATCGTGACATGACTAAAAAGGTTTGAGCTGTTATAAAAATATGGGGATTAAATTTGAATGTACACCTTCTGGTCCAGTTCGTCTGTGTGGAAAAGTACAACATGTTGGCAAAGCCACCTGAAATCTGGACTCTGCTTCATTTATTGTACAAAATAACCAAATGTATAATTCGTAGGAACGTATATTCCAATGATCCGAAATTTTCTACTCAAGGTATTGGTACAGGTGGGTTTCACACTTGGTTCTTTTTTTACTTTATCTTGTAATGAAGAAGGTAGAGAGTGCCAATTTATTCTCATGTGCACTAAAATGCTGTTGTATTCGTTGTTGAATAGTGAAAAGGACCCGGAATACATGCGCATATGCATTTATTGGCAGAGTGGGTGAACCATTTGAAGGATTACAAAACTTTGATGCTGTTAAAGTTCAATAGCATGAACTCCTAGTTTGTCAGGTATGTTTAGCAGATACCTAAAGTCCTTAGCGTCGGGATAAGCAGAAGTTTTTCGTTTTCTGAACAAATAAGGACTCGGTGTTGTTTGCAGTTACTTATAGAGTCTTTCTATGATAATGGTGTCCCCCGTTGATATTTTGTTAGGGTACACCTTATTCTCAATTTTGAACCATTTACATACATAATTATCAGCACCTGTAGACTGTACCATTCATTTTATATATATATATATATATATATATATATATATATATATATATATATATATATATATATATATTGTGGGAATAACTTGACGATCACTGCAGCAGTCAATTTCATGCTTTTAGTAGTTGTGTGTATATAGTAATAGTAATGCTCTATCTTTGAACATCAACTTTATTATGGTAAAAAAGAAATACTAATTATCTGAAACTTGGAGCAAGGAGTTGCACATGTTTTATTTTTTTTGCTATCTTTCAATTCTATTTATCTGATGAGCTCAACTTGAATACATATGGTTCTTTTCTTTTGATTAGTGACAGAATACCTGCAAGTCTTGGGTCTCCCTTCATTTTCTGATTTAGTTGTTTTAAAAACAAGATTGAATGTGTTTGTAATTGCATCATATGAGCTTTTTTAAAAAAAAAATACTATGCCAAGTGTTTCATATTCTTAATAGAAACAACTTGTATGTAAAAAAGTTCTGGGACTTTGAGAATAAACAACACTAGATACCCACTTTATAATAATACTTATTAAAAGCCATAACCAATCAATCAATTCAAAATTTTACTCTTTCAAAACAGCTGATACCACTTTGTTTCACATTTAATACAACAATCACATGAAAAATTGGACTTAACAGGACATGAAGATCCTTGAAGTGATTAGCGTTACTTAAGTTATGAATAAAAGAATGAATTAGAGTGAATGAAAATTTGGGGATCCCATTAAGAAATCAATTGTTTAATCGCGGTGAATTTAGTGTTTAAACTTCTTCGGTTTCTGTTTTAACTTGCACAGAAACCCAGCGTTAGGGATAGGGATAGGCGGATACGGATAGGGACGACTACTAATAGAGAGCAGATTCTATGTCTCTATTTTTTTCATTTAAATTTTGACATTTAACCTTTTACTTAACATCAATTAATTTTAAAATTAAATAAAATGTTAGATATCAAAAATTAAGTGGAGAAATACAAGATGATGAAAAAAATGAAAACAGAGAATCTTCTCTACTAGTAGTATACTATAGGGACTAGGTTGAATTTGAGAGCAGATTTTCTGTCCTCAAATTTCTTGTCCTTCTTGTGTCCTTCCATTTTAATTTTGACACATATCTTTTTATTTGATTTTAAAATTAATTAGTATTAAGTACTATCTCCATTCCATAATAATAGTCTTTTTAGCTTCATGCACATGAATTAAAAAACTCATTTAATACTATCATTTAAGAATTAAAATTTATATGAAATTTCATCACTACCCGTTTATGTGAAGTTGAAAATTATTAATACAAGAAAAAAAAATTCTTGGGACAATGAGAGAAGTTAGAGGTGATATAGAAAAATAAATAATTTATTCTCTTAGAAAGTTGTAAACGATAAATAAATTAAAATAAATTTTTTCTTTTAAAAAGACAATTATTATAGAATGGATATAGTAAAAAATTAAGTATCAAAATTTAAATAAAAAGACACAAGAAAACAGAAAAATTGAGAACATGTGATCTGTTGTGGTTGAATTTTATCTTCACACTACACGCTACACGCTACACGAAATGTAATTGGGGTTGGGGGTGGGGGTGGGGGGGGGGGGCCTCCGGGGCCTTAACGACCGGTACGTTCGGTGCCTCCTTTTTTTCATAATTATGAGGAAAAAAAAATAATACAGCAAGTTTGAACAAAAAACTGTAAAAGGAAGTATGTTTTTTATTGAAAAACACTGTAAACATTATTATTTTTTTCTCATAATTGTGGAAAAAAAAACAAAAAATAAAAATAAAAAAAATAACACTGTATACCGGACGTTAGTCCAGTACATTTCCACCGGACGCCCCCCCCACTATCCCACCCCACGCCACGCCACGCCACGAAATGATGTTCATGGGTGATGTAATGGTACGTGTAGGGGAAAATGATGCAGTCAAAGACGGCCCGATAACCAAAACGGCCCTCATGATTGTGTCTTTTAGTACTACCAAGGGAAAGAGGCATTCCAAGGAGCCATGGGGGTGGGGGTGGGGGTGGGGGTGGGGGGGGTCCAAGTTTCAATGGAACCGTATGAATCCTCGTACTATCATCAAAAGAAATGATCCAATAGGATGAATAATAAAATATAATATTTTTAACCTATTTTAAGTATATGTTTGATTTGTTGGGAGTGATGATAAGAGAATGTTTAGAGCTGAATAGACTTGAATTTGAATGATTGAATCAGTTAATGCGTTTATTTTAGTCTGAATGACTGAATCGGTAAGATGGATGAGCTAAATGGTTAAGTCAATTTTTTTTAACTGGATGGCTGAATAAGCAGCTGAATGAAATAAAAAAAAATAAAAATTAAAAAAAAAATATTAACTATTATATTAAGTAATATTAAATAAATTTACAATAATTTTGAATTTTTTCAGAGGGATAAAATAATAAAATTTTGTCATTCAGATGTTTCAGACATGTCAATTATCAAACAACTTTTTTAATTCAGATTCAAATTCAACTCATTCAGATTCAGATTCAGCTCATTCAGATTCAGATTCATTAAATTTTTATCAAACACCCACTAAGTGTTGTTATATACCTCCATTCGTCATTTAATATAAAACGTTTATAAGTTTTTTTTATTTTTTAATATATGACGTTTTAGAATTTTAAGTAAGTATTAATTATTTAATTTTTAATATTATCTCAAATATTAAATATAATTTTAGTTTTTTTTATTATTTTTTATCTAATAAATAACAAAAAAATTCAATACAAAGGCAATATAGTTATTTGATATTATATTTAATACTATACAATTATTTTTTTAATAATTGTGCATAACTCTAAAAAAATTTATATTAAAGGACGGAGAGAGTAATAACAAAATTATCATATATATATTATTCTACTTTCTCGGCACATAATAAAAAAACAAAGAGATTGACTGAATTTTCAATCAATTAGAATGATTTATACTCCAAAATAATTATAAAATACACTATTTTTATTTAATTTATTATTCTATTATATTTATTCAATCTAAACGTAACATGAGTATTATCATGGAGTGTTTAACATGAAATTATTTTTTGTCAATTGATAAATATAGTGTCGATACGCAAGGGTGATATCTCTCTGTGACATTGGTCAATTGACCAACTTAGCATTAAATTAAAATTAACTTCATGGTAACTATAAACCTCTAATTTCACTACGTTTGAATTGGAGTAATAAAAGTTGGAATGGAATGACTTAATTTTATGTAATGAAAATTTTTGTGTTTAGTTGCGATTGGAATTAAAAAAATTTAGTTTTATTCGTTTGGGGGAGGGAAAGCATAAAATAACTTATTCCACTGTTTATTCTATTCTTTCGATTCAAACGTGGAGTATTAAAGAGTGAATGATTAGAGAGGTGAGCAATATTTGGGCAATTAGAGCGGTTGGGTCTCTCCTCTTCCTTTACCCTTTCCACCCTTTCGATCTCTATCAACGTCTCTTCTTAGTTTAAACTTTTGAAAATTAAAATATATTATTATAAAGTTAATCAAGCTATACAGCTGTGCAGACTCTCAAATATATACAATGTACGATTGTAAAGTTAAGTTATTATACGATCGTAAGGTAGTCGACTACTCTACGATCGTATAGTGATTTAACTCTATAATCATAAATTATGTACATTTAAAACTTGCGCAGCTGCATGTGTACCTCTATTTTTTCCTATTATTATTACTATTAAATTAGTTAAATTACTATTATAATATAATAAAATAGAATACCAAATAAAAAATGATATATATTACTTTTTAATAACATCCTTACTTAATCTTTTTTTAAATCATTGAAAATAGCGTAACGTATTTTAGAAAAAGTAACACTGTTAATTTTGATTTCAAAATCACACTATTTTATAACCCTCTTACTTTTATTTTATTGTTTTAAGAAAGAATTAGGAGATTAAATCAAATAAAAATAATAATAGTAAAATAATTAAGATGGATAATTTGGAGATAAAAAAAATTAATGACTGGTTTGGTCATGAAGAGTACTGATTCATTCAACATATCAAACCTCGACAAAGAATTTACGAAGAAAGGACCCTGTTCTAGACTTGATAAAAAATAGATTTGGGTTAGTTTTGGGTTACATAAAATAGGTTTGGGTTGGTTTTGAAACCAAAACCATATTATTACATATATTTAATATACGTTATGTGATCTGAATTTAAATGGTTATGAGTCGGATCCAGGTCGACCTATTTTTTAAATTATAGTTTCACTAAAATCTTAATTTATATTATACTAAAAGAGTCTTATTTTAATTTTTTAGACACAAATTTGAAACTAAATTTTTTTGATTGATGTGACTAATTTGAGTATTAAAAACATTAATTTTGTGATTATAAGCACTTTAAAAAAATACATTAATAATTATTATGTTAATTAAAATTAATAAAATTATTGAGAATTTTATTACAATAATCATTAAATATTATTTTTTAGGGGGATGGGGAGTACTGGGGTCGGGCTCAGGGTCGGGGTTTATTATAGACTAGTACGAGTCAAAAGTAATTAAATTAGATCCAATTTATATTTGTAATAATAATATGAGTCCAAAATCAAATCAATCCATCACTTAAAAACTAGTTAACCAATTCAATAGATTCAAGTGATTTTGATTAATTATATAGTTTTTAATTTAAATTGACAGGTCTAACCTGTTCTACAAAATACAAAAAATTATTATAAATTAATATGGATCAAAATTAGTTAAATTAAATTCAACTTATATTTATAATAATAATAATATGTGTCCTAAATTAAACTAATCCATCACTTAAAAATTAATTAACCAACTCAAATATTTCAAGTAGTTTTGATTAATTATATAATTTTCAACTTAAATTTTCAGGTTTAGCCTATTCTATCCTAATTATTTTCAACACTACAAGTTGAAATCAATACCCCATAGATAATAAGTTTATGTTAGTTCAGCTTTTCTATGCACTAAACAACTACTCTTGCAACCATGTTCCTCAACTTGAGAAGACGACCGCTGCATTTTAACACTACTAAAGCTAAAGCTACTTCTTGACGACAGTATTTCACTCAGCGATTGCTTCTTCTTTGGCCCCGATTCTGGTCTTTGCTTGGGAGCACTATGAGACCTCAGTTTCGCCCTGAATGATTGTGTGTTAGCCATATAACTAGGATAGTTGGAGTATGGCCGCCGGAAGAAGCTATCTCCGCATACACTCTTGGCCGGTGTTGCTGGGGCGTTAGAGCAGCCAGAATTTGCAAACCGCGGTGTGCTTTGAGCAGTAGAAAACCTACATTCGTCGCCCAAGAATCCCCATTCAAAATCTGGAAGACGTCGATGATCAGGGATGCAGAGGCGGGAAGGAATTGTACATGGAAGAGGGGAAGATTTAGTTTGGTAATTTGGGTGTTCCCCGGAATCAGATGCAGAGGTGTTCATACGACGGGATCTTGATTTAGGCTTGAACGTGTCAATTTCGACTATTTTTGGCCTCTCGTCGAAGCCATTCAATGTAGTTTCATAAGAAGCTGATAACCTCTTACTATGGTATTCAACTCTAGGCTCCTCATCAACTATTTCCTGAAAAAAAAAATAACAAAGTCCGTGAGAACTTAATATTTGAACACAATGAATATAATTATAGTCTACGAAGTACGAAGTATAATGATTGATTCTTACAATGTATTTTCTGTGTCGATTTTCTGGATGACGAGGATGATCTTTGTAGAAAGAACGGCGAGCCCTCTGAGATCGGACAGCGGTCTGAGCTCTTATGAGAGATTGAATACTATGAAGAGTGGCAGTAGCACGCTTCCTAACAAGGTAACCTCGAACAAGAGCTTGTAATTTTACGAGTCCTTTTAGAGCCCGAAGAGCCTTTCGTGACTGTTACATAAACAAAAGGTAGAGAAAACCATTAAACAAATGAAAGACCAGATTCAAGATAAGATAAAAAACAAGAGATAATACAAAGAAATTATCGAAGTCTGCATTAATTCAAAGCTGATGCTCCAAAATTCTTTCAACTGACGAAAGAATCAAGAACAAGTTATGAACCAATTTGAGATAAAGTACAAAATTCAAATGACATTCACTAAATTCTCAAGTATAAACATGGCCCCTCAGATAAAGTACCATCAATTCTCAAGTATAAACATGGCCCCTCAGATAAATTACCAAGTACAGACAAAGAGACGACATCATTCACTAAACATGCATGAGAAACTACTTGTAACCAAATTCAAATGACAAAGACATAATTGTTTGACCATAAACAAAGAATACATGGAACCAACTAGTCTGTTTGATAAACAAGTTTAGTTATAATAGGCATTGAGATAAAAAGACTCGCAACAAAAGAAAAGAAAAAGAAACTTTCACAATGAACAAATCAAAATTAGGAAATCAAAGCCACGAACCTACAATCTTAAAGCATCAAAATTTGAAAGTAAGAAAATGGAAATGCAGCAAAAAGAAAGAAATTAAGTTACCAAATAGCCTCTAAAAACAGTTTGAATCTTAACCGCTACCCATTTCTCCCTGCCACCACCAAATAGAGTTCCTCTACCTTGGCTCGTAAATCTAACAACTGCAACCGCCGCCTGAGCTGCAGCAACAGCAGCATCCGCAGCAGCTGCCGTGGCCGCAGCAACAGCAATTGCATGTTTGTTCTGCTCTTTCTCCGTCTCAGAAATGTAAGATCTCGGTCAAGTAGTATCAGTGGTTGGAATCTGATGACCCGCAGCCCCGGACTTGGCAAAACTCCGCCTCTTCCTCTGTTTCCCGTCACTCAAATTGGAATTATCCACACTTTCCTTATCTTTCTTCATCATCCCCAACAAGCCTCTCAACCACCTGGTAGCTTTTCCCATATATCTTCCCTTTCAAGACTTGAACTAATACTCTGTATACAGAAATAGATAAAGTGAGTGCTTAACAATATAGTAGTATATCCTTAAAAAAAAGGGAGGGATGGTTAAGATTTTACAAGTGGTGAAAACGAAAGAAAGAGACGATGTTATTTACTTAAATAACACTGAGCTGAGAAGGACACTTAGAATCTTTACATGTTGCGAGCAGAGAAGTGATGATAACAAGTACAGGGTGTGGAGGAAAAGGTTAACAGAAGGTGTCAGATCTTAAAATAATAGCCCGGAGAGATAAAGATTAGTTTTTTATTTCTCCATTTTTGAGTTTTTTTTCTTTCCTGCTGACATTACCTCGTGACAGGACTGAATGAAGTCATAGAAAGAAACAGATTTTTATAAAGAATACTAAATCAAATAAACAAAATCATTTGAAGGCAAAAAAAAGGAGTAATAATCAAGAAACTCAAGTGTTTCAAATGCTTTTGCCCACCTCCTCAAATTCAAAAACAAAGGTTCCTTTCCTCCAAAGAGAAACTCAGGAAACCTACAAAAGAAAAAAAAGGCTTAAATCATTTTTCTCTCTTGCTCTTAATTCTATCAGTGAAACCAAACAAACAAGCAGGCAGAGACAGACAAAATCCAAGGAAGTGAAAGTTAATGAAAAGTAATAATCATGACATTGATATATATATATTATTTAAATAAGTGTGGTGTTGACCTGTGGTCTAACTTTATGACGCTATCTCGTGAATCTCTTGAGATTAGTAGAAGTATGTATGCATGTTATTAAAATGTTTCTCTCTTCAAAATTCAGAGACCATTATTATGGTTGGGTGGGATTTTTTCTTTGACTGCTGCTTAATTTCCTGTATCAGTCAAAGAAAATCTTTTGTTTGATCGAAAAGAGGATTGGATTTGTTTGTGTATTGTTTTCAATTTCCATAAACTCCGGGGGAGGGAGGAGAAAGAGCCAGAGACTCTGAAATACTAGTATTAGTGTCGTAGTAGTATCTCATTTCAACGGAAACGGAAGCTATCAATCAGCCGAGATAATCTCCTCTCCTCCAACGGCTGCCTAGCTTAGCCGGTGGGTGTATCATTTCAATTTTCAATCCAAACGCGGCAAGGAATTACGCGGTAATTGTGGAATTTAATTCTAATTTCAAATCTGATTTTTAGATTCTAGAAAATTAGTTTTTACAATTCTATTGTAATTAAGATTTTTTTATGAAAATTAGTGTGATTTGTAATTCTTTTTAAAATTTGGATTTCTAGTTCTTATTATAGGATGTAGCGTGATACAGGGCCTTGTCTGGCACTATAAATAGAGGATGATAGTTACGTTTTTATTAATTCAATTATCAACTATCATTTATTGGAGTGCAGACTTAAGAGCATGTCACGCTAGTTCTAAAAGAAGGTAGGAAGGTGGAACCTTGTTACAAGTAATTGATTAATTGAGTATTATTATTTATTCTTTCTTGTATGAAATTTCTTCTGATATCTGTTTTTATTGATTGCATACTAATTGATCTAATTGATTCGATATGGCCAATTGAATTAGTTTAATCATTATCATATGCTATATTAAGTTTGGTATTACCTGTAATTGATATTTGTCTTCGTCATAAGTAGCAACTTGATAATACTAATTGTGGGCAATCTTTTGTGTATTGATAACATTATCAGAAAACAAGTTAAATAAATTGAGTTTATGTGTTTGTTGCTTGGATTAGCCTAAATCTCTATTTTTTTTAATACTTTTGTCATATTAAATTAAATTTAGAGAGTTGGTTTTAGGTTATATAACAGTTGAATCTAGTGAAGAGCTTATTTTATACAGGATAATAGAGTTTATTGTTATCTATAGCTAATAATTTTATTGAAGGAAAAATAATAATAACTTGATTAATTGATTGTTGTACTTGTGAAACTAAACTGCATAACTGAAGTTTTTAGTTAATTTCATCATTAATTATTGTTCTCTTAGTTTAAAAATAATTTTACTAAAACCCCCCATTTTTATTTTTTATCAAAATAGTAGAATAATTCTAAAAAGAACTTACTCTCTGTGGGATCGATCATTACTTGCTACTGTGCTAATTATTATAATTTGTGAAATGAAAGTGATGTTAATTTAGGAGTATCAACGACAACTCCCACAAACCGTATTTAGCTAATATGACCATTAAAAAATAAAAATAAAAATTATCATCTTTCCCGATTCATGAAACTCAAAAGTTTGAAATCCAAAAACTTCAAAACCATTCATTATTTGCCCAAATCAATAATAGATATTGAGAAATCAAATCCGGCTGCTAATTTGCCCCAAAAAACAAGAACTCTTATATGTGGAGATGAAAATTAGATATGAGTGTATTTGAATTTCATATATTTATATTTTTATCCATCATTGAAAGTCAAGATACAAATAAGTGAATTCAAATATATTGTGTTCAATTTTCATATCCACATATAATTTTTAAAAAAATAAAATTAAAAGAATAAATTAAGAGATCATCAAAACCGCAACAAGAACACCAAACCCAAAGTTTTACATTTTGAGATTTAAACATTAGGGGGTTATACAAACTCACATGCATCAACCTCCGAATACAAATTTGTTAAGTTAATGAAAGCAAACTCAATATATTTCATCAACAAGGAAAATATATTTCATCAAACTCAATGCCGACTGTGACGCCCCCAAAATAGGTATACATCACTCATCTTGGGTCGCCAGATACAAGGTACATAATACAAATACAATCTTCAATATACAACAAGATAGCTGTGAGTTTTAATACAAATATTGTCTTCTAGACAATATCCACTCTCAGAATAAGTTCTCATTACATTTATTGTCACACTATTTAACAGAATAGTGAGGACTACTAATACTATCATCTGGACCGTCACTCCGTTCCCCGACTAGTCCCAGCTACGTTCTCATTTCCTAAAGAGAACAGTGAAAGAAAGGGTGAGCTCAACTAGCCCAGTAAGAAATATTATGACTAAGATAATGCAAAATAAATTATCATTAGTCTTCAACAGTGTTAAACTGATAAAATACAATAGACATCAAGTTTAACTGCAGTGGAACATGCAATCCATTAAAAGAGTCAAGTAGAGAATAAAATCTACTATCTTTTATGATTTAAAAGGTTTTTTCATCACTTTTATCGCTGGGACTCAGCTTAATATATAATCCACATCATTCCTGCATTACGGCCAAGGATATTCATTAGTATCACAACCACAAATTATCCATGCACTACAGGCCAATGATATTTGTGTATTCATCAATGGTCATGATCATGCCAACAACTGTCCACCAATGCACTACGGGTCAATGAGGACTTTTACCACATCATTTGTAATATTACGATCATGATTACACCGAATAATCCCTGGTCATAATCATACCAAGTCCATCTATGCACTACAGGCCACAGATGACTTTCAACAAAATATAAATATGAGGATGATGACAATGATATTTAAAAATGATATCAAATTTATTCCATAATATTCAAAAAAGATATTTATAGAAAATTCATTTTTATTCACAAAAATTGGGGTCTTACAATCTCCATTTCTTATGAAATTTCGCCCTCGAAATTAGGGTACGTACCTGGTATGTCGAAGAGGTAAGGATACCTTGATTTCATTTCAGATTCTAACTCCCAGGTCATTTTCTCAACATCATGGTTCCTTCATAAAACTTTGACTTGAGGTATAACCTTGGAGCGTAGAATATGTTCCTTCTTATCCAAAATTTGAACAAGAACCTCTTCATACGTTAAATCTTCCGCTATTTCGTCCGGTTCTAACTCAATAATGTAGTTCGGGTCTTTCACATATTTACGTAACATGGATATATGAAAAACGTTATGAACACGAGACATACTTGGTGGTAAAGCAAGTCTATAGGCTACAGTCCCTACTCGATCGAGGATTAAAAATGGGCCAATGAATCGAGGATTGAGCTTTCCTTTCTTTCCAAATCTCGTAACTCCTTTCCATAGAGCAACACGTAACAACACATGATCTCCAATATCGAATTCCACGTCCTTTCGATGAAGATCAGAATAACTCTTTTGTCGGTCTTGTGTGGTTTTTATACGTTGTCGGATTGTTTGTATCTTTTTCGTAGTCATACGTACTAACTCTGGTCCCAACAACGTTGCTTCACCCACCTCATCCCAGCATACTGGAGAACGACACTTTAATCCATACAACGCTTCGAATGGAGCCATGTCAATACTTGCTTGATAACTGTTATTGTAGGAAAACTCCACCAATGGTAAGAACTTGTCCTAACTTCCATTGAAGTCAAGGACACAGAGTCTTAATAAATCTTCAAGAGTTTAAATAGTCCTCTCTGATTGTCCGTCCGTCTGAGGATGATATGCCGAACTAAATCGTAAATCCGTGCCCATAGCTTTTTGCAAACTAACCCAAAATTGTGAAGTGAATCTTGGGTCTCGATCAGAAACTATGGATACTGGCATATCATGCAATCTTACAACCTCGTTTATGTACATACGAGCAAGACGTTCAAGTATATAAGTTTCTCGTATAGATAAAAAATGAGCAGACTTGGTCAATCTATCAACAATGAACCAAATTTCAATTATGCCTTGAGAAACCTTGGGAAGACCAGTAACGAAATCCATGGTAATGTGCTCCCACTTCCATTCTAGAATTTCAAGTGGTTACAATGGACCTTTTGGTACTTGATGCTTTGCATTGACTCGTTGATAAGTTAAACACCTTGAGATAAACAACGCTATCTCTCTCTTCATATTGCCCCACCAAAATGTATATCGAAGATCATGATACATTTTGGTACTCCCAAGATGGATTGCAAATGGTGTGTTGTGCGCCTCCATCATGATTTTATACTTTAAATCATGGTCGTTAGGAACACAAAGTCTGGAGTTGACTCGAATTATTCCTTCTTCATCGATTCTTGCTTACGAAAAACATGATGAGTAGTTAACCAATCGATTTCTAAAATCACATCAAAGGCAATTATTTTCAAAGAGATAAGATCGACAGATAACGTGAAAGTGTTGATTTGAATAAAACAAGATTTATAAGCAGTAGAGGTAACGAAGGTTTCTCCTAACAGAGTTTCAACCATTAAGTCAAAGTCTAACTTCTCCGAAGTCAAATTTAAACGTTGAGCGTAAGCAAGAGAGATAAAAGAATAGGTAGAACCGGTATCGAATAAGGTATAAACTTTGCAAGCGTTTATGATTTACTTACCCGTGATAACTTTGTTTGGGTTACTCGCTTTTTGAGAAGTCGCAAAAAATGCTCTCCCTTGAACTACCAGTTTTATCTTATTTGGGACACCCTTAGATGCCTCCATCCCAGCTGGACTTGACTTTGGTATACGACAAAATCGGGTTAAGTGACCTTCTTTTCCACAATTGTAACATGCTTTGGACTGCATCACACAATTTAGATTGATATGTCCCTCCCCTCCGCATTTGAAATATACGATAGGTGGTCGTTCTCCTTCCTTAACAACGGGTGCTGGTACTGACGTCTTTACATCATTGTTGAATCTCCTCATCTTAAAATGTCTATTCTTATTGTTTTGGCCACGATTACAACCGAAGTGGTTACCATTTCTGGCATGTTGATTCCCTTCACGCTTATTGTCATCGATTCGATGACTGCTATCACTGGTATTATCATTTTACCGGCTGCTCTCTTTTGGTTGGGTTGACTCACTATCGCACTCCAGTAACTGAGCCCTATTAACAACATCTGAATACAAACACAATTTATAAGAGATAAGATATTGACGTATCTCAGGTTTCAAACCTCTTAAAAATATTCGCGTCATTCTCTCCTCATTATCAACCAAATGGGACGCAAACCGGGATAACTCAGCGAACTTAGCTTCGTACTGCGACACGGTCATGTTATTTTGCTCCAACTTGATAAACTCCACCTCCTTCATGTGACGAATACTTTCGGAAAAGTACTTGTCATTGAACAACTCTTGGGACTTCTCCCAAGACATCTTGAGTGCGTCAGGCTGGGTACATTTTATAGATTCCCATAGTAATCTGCCTCTTCACGCAACATAAAGGTGGCAAAGGGAACCTTTTGCTCCTCGGAGCATCCCAAGACATCAAATATCTTAGTCATCTGTTTTAACCACGTCTCCGCCTTAAGTGGTTCTGGCTTTCCCAAAAACTCTGGTGGTCCCAGCTCCTTGAATTGCTTAGTGGTGACCGTGGGTTGCCATTATTTTTACCTGCATTATTAACAAAAGCCGCATTCGCCTGATGTTGCATGAATTCTAAAAAGCTCCTAAACGTACCGTCGTTCGTCAATTGATCGGTGTTGTTATTTACCTGAGGATTATTGTCTTCCTGTTGCACATTATCCTAGGTATTAATCATTGGTGACTCAACGGTTTTCTGTGCTCCATTGATGTTCTCAACATTCTCGGATGTCATTTTTAAATACTGTCATATACCAATGGTTAATTAACATATCACATATTATCCCTATACTCTGACCGACCAATTAAATACAAAATAAACTTAGGTATGTTATACTAGCGAAGGAATTTCCCGTCTTTCCCCTCCTAGTTCTTGTCTCACATCTTAGCCATGGATCATATCCCTAAGCTTTGATACCAACTGTGACGCCCCCAAAATAGGTATACATCACCCATCTTGAGTCGCCAAAAACATGGTATAAAATTCAAATACAACTTAATTATACAACAATCATGTAAAGTACGACAAAATACACGCTGTGAGTTTTAATACAAATATTGCATTCTAGACAATATCCACTCTCAGAATAAGTCCTCAATACATTTATTGTCACACTATTTAACAGAATAGTGAGGACTACTAGCTAACACTATCATCCAGAACATCACTCCATTCCCCAACTCGTCCCAGCTACGTTCTCATTTCCTGAAGAGAATAGTGAAAGAAAAGGTGAGCTCAACTAGCCTAGTAAAAAATATTATGACTAAGATAATGCAGAATAAATTATCATTAGTCTTCAATAATGTTAAACTGATAATATACAATAGACATCAAGTTTAACTGCAGCGAATCAAGCAATCCATGAAAAGAGTCAAGTAGAGGATAAAATCTACTATCTTTTATGATTTAAAAAGTTTTTTATCACTTTTATCGCTGAGACTCAGCTTAATAATTAATCCACATCATCCCTGCACTACGGCCAAGGATATTCATTAGGGTCACGACCACAAATTCCATGCAATACGGGCCAATGATATTATGTATTCATCAATGGTCATGATCATGCCAACAACTGTCCATCAATATACTACGGTCAATGAGGACATTTACCACATCACTTGTTACATTTCGATCATGATTATATCGAATAATCCCTGGTCATAATCATACCAAGTCCATCCATGCTCTACAGGCCATAGATGACTTTTAAAAAAAATATAAACACGAGGATGATGACAATGATATAAGAATTCAATAAAACAAGTTCACGAATTAATTTATTCAAGAACTAATAACGTCCAAATTGTCAACATGATACTGCTTTGTAGAGTAAAATTCAAGAATGCTCAGAAGAATATTTCCATAAAAAATACTGGATGAAGCGCAAATATCAAGGATATTTCACTAATTTCATGGAGTATAGAAGTCAAAATTTTAGCTAACTGAATATAATAACAAATGGAATAACAAAAGGAATCACCATGCATGCGGTACTTCGCATAGACAGGTTATTCCAACAGAATAATAATAACGGAACCAGGTCAGGTGAAATTCACACCGACAAGATGTTCCAACAGAATAATAAGTGTGAAATAATAAATAATGGAACCAGGTCCGGTGTAAAATACACAGACAAGATATTCCAACAAAATAATAATAAAGACGGAACCAGGTCCGGTGTAAAACACACAGATAGGATATTCTAACAGAATAATAATAAAGACGGAACCAAGTCCGGTGTAAAACACACAGACGGGATGTTCCAACAGAATAATAAAGACAGAATAATAGAAGAATGTCACCAAGTATAGGGTAGTCCGCGTATACAGGTTATTCCAACAGAACAATAAAGAAATGGAATAACAGAAGTTCTCTTCTTGAATACAAAACACCCCTTACCGTAAAAGAAACTGAATATAAGAGTAGGAAAGTAGCAGAATACTTTTCTATAGTTTCTCTATAATTTCTCTCTCTGGAGTTTCAGTGAATTTGTAAGAAATAATGAAGGAATGAGCTTTTATTTATAGGAGAATGGAAGTGTACTGTTTATGAACGAATTATTTCTGCAGAATTATTTCTTCAACCAAATATAATAAAATCAATCAACTAACCAATAAAATCATAACAAAAATTAAAATATAATACATATATATAAACACATGTTTTCAACTTATATATATCAATATTATATATACACCACTTAATTTTTTCCCCCATAACCAACATCAATCTCCCACCCACCCAATAATCAAATTCACTACACTCTTACACATCACTATCACACTACTACTTTTCCACCATTTTCCACTCACACACACATCACACGCCTATCACTTTCACATATCATTTTCTTCCACTATATACTCAAAACACACATATACTTCCATACGTATACTCTTCCATTTCCAAAATTATTTCCCAACAAATATGGGCCCCACATGTGGCCCCCACCTTTAAATAATTTTCTACCGATTATTTTGAAAATGGGTAAATAGGAATCCATAAAATAAGCAAAACTTCATAAAAAAAACACCTTAATAATTTTATAACATTTATCATATTTATTATAATTCACAATATTAATCGACTAGGTCGTTCCCAGGAAAGAGGGGGCTTTCCAATAAGGATTTTTCCCTATTGGCGCGCAATTAGGTGACCAAACTTCTCCTTGACAGAACTTCTAGACATCGTTAATATTGCAATTTATAATATTAATAACTCTGTCATTTTAATTATTGATTTAATATTATATAAAATATCGACAATAATTTAATCAAATAACGTGAGACACTATGCAACAATTACTATAGCAATAATTTAACAAAACTGAGTGACTTCTCACGTAAGCATTAATAATCAATACCGTGTGCTACTATGCAACCACGCGTATTACTGTACTTTTACTACCGAGTAGTTCAACAATATCAACGGTAAAACTTCTGCCGTTATTTTCAATAAAATATTTTTGTGTTTTCTCAATCCGATAATAATTTCGTTGTGGGGTCCACCAATGATTGTGCCGTCGTACGAATATTCACCGACACAAATAATATTCCCCGACCAATCAAATATTATTTAACAACTTGCATACTTTATAAAATTTCCAAATACTACCCACAACTATAATATTATCTCAAATCCACACCTTAATATTCATAAAAAAATATTTCGAGAAATTTAAATCTTTATTTATAAAATCTGGGGTCTCACAGGCTGGGCTTTGGGTTGCAAAATTTTGGCCTAGTGAAAATCGGGTCATTTTGGCCCGCCCATTTTTAGCACTGCCTACCACTCGCCCGACCCGTTTGGGCCGGGTCCCGCCCGTTTGCCAGGTCTAATACCAGCTATATTCTCATTTCCTGAAGAGAATGAAAGAAAATGGTGAGCTCAACTAGCCTAGTAAGAATATTATGACTAAGATAATGTAGAATAAATTATCCTTAAATTTTAACAGTATAAAAACTGATAGAATACAATAGACAACAAGTTTAACTGCAACAGAATAAGCAATTCATTAGAAGAGTCAAGATAGAGATTTAAAAATTTATCATCAATATTTTATCTCTACAACACAATTTAATAAATAATCTAGATCATTTAAATTTAATTAAGATGGGAGTGTTTAAAATATTTTTTTCTTACCACACTATTAACGCTCTGTTTCTGAGTTTTAAAATGGACAGAAAAAAAAATGGACCAAAAATTTATATTTTCTTTCCAATTCTTATGTTTCTGAGTTTTTTAATAAACGAAAAATAAAAGAAATGGATAAAAAACTTGGCCAATTTCCCTGCCAAAGTTTTTCGTCCAAAATTGGTCTGATTTGGACGGAAAAGAAATTGAAATAAGTAATATTTTTATATTTCTCATATTATCCTTAACTTTTAAGATAATAAATTTTAAATTACAACTCATGTCTTCAATTTTAAATTTTCTATTATTTTTTATTAAAAACTCAAAAATAATACAGAAAAACTTCAAATTTTCTATTCTTTTTTTTTTGTTCTAATTTAAATTTTCTATTTTTTTTATGTTCAAAACTCAAAAACATAGTTGTAAGAGTAATGGCAAAAAAAATAAAATAAAATTCTCTACTCACATTGAATCTGTGAATTAATCGTCTCTTTGTTTGGAATAATATATCTTATAAGAGCCAAATTAAAAAGAAAAGATATTAAAATATCTTTTTAAAAAATCAAAGTTGTTTTCGGACTAGGTTACGTGCGCAACTTCGCGTCACTCTCCTCCAACCCTCTTCTACACCGTCTTCCTCAACTCACCGATCCCCAAACCTCTCTCTGTATTCGTGTCTCTAAACTCCGAACTCTCAAAAGTTGGGTTTTTAGGCCTGTCGATCAGACCTTTTTCCACTGTCCAATTTTTTGAGGGTTTTGATTTTCCACATATTCAATTTTCATTGTTCCCTATTTCAAGATCTTATTCATGCCGATCTAGGGTTTCGATCTTTATTCTTTTCGAATTATGCACTAAATGTTTCAAGTTCTTAGTCAATTTTAGTATTATTCTCCTTCAATCTTTCCTATTATTCTAGGGTTCGGGTGTAACTTTTGAATTAACTACTTATAGTCCTTAAATACGGTCATCTTTTATACATAATTCAGGCGACACATCATCGTTTAATCCATCTGTCTTCTAACATGGCGGGTTCTGAGGGCTTGGGTGTGGCTCCCAAGCACCGTGGTGTGACGAAGCCGCTATCTCTTGCCGGCCCTTCTGAGGCTGACTTAATTAGAACCAAGGAGTTGGAAATGGTTTGTTTTCTCGCTCTTTTCTTTATAAAATCGATTTCTTGGACTGTGATAGGTTGTTTTTAACTTTTATTTCGTTTGCAAAAGTTTTTGGAAGATGCTGGATTACATGAATCCAGAGACGAAGCTGCCAAACGGGAAGAGGTTCTTGGTCGTATCAAGCAGGTAATTTCTCCCATGAAGTTTTCATAATTCTCCTGTTCATTAGAAAGTTATACTTAATTGTTTATTGCACTTCTTAATGCATCTTTGTACATATGGAAAACTAAGTAGTAGAATCCCCAATCTCAGCAATGCACCATGTTTTGACATTAGTGAAGTTCAGGCTAGTCTTTTCCTGTATGTTACAAAGTGAATAAATTTTATCTGTATTTGAAAAAAGTGATTTGACTGGTATATTTGATTGATTTGTGTTTTGAGTCATTGATTATTGGTGATAAGTTGTGTAAATAGATCAGTTTGTTTAGTTGTAGCAGCATGATCATAATGTGCCCGTTTTGCGGACCGGTACGGTGCGGTGCAGAGAGAGAAAACACTTTTAAATATTAAGCTATTGATAGAAGTGCTTCATAAGAAAGTTAAATAGTGTTTGGCTATGCAATTGTAAAAAAGTAAGGGAAACATTGCACAGAAGTTTGTGATGTAAACTACTTCCCGCCCCCCACCCAAAAAAATAAAAATAAAAATAAATTTAAGGATTAATTTGTACAGTGTGCTTCGGCCTAAAGCGCTTATGCTGAAAGTGTAATTTTCCCCTGCTCACTAAAAGCGCTTTTGGAGGGTTACCAATCACTAAAATGTTTCCAAACTTAATTTAGAAGTATTTTTACTCCACCAAACAGGCTCTAAAGTTATGTTTAAAGTTTTCTATGAATCAAATTGCTGGGGAAAATTATGTGCATTGCTGATAACTATTTTGGAACGTTTTGTCTAATTATCCGGACTTTATCTGGTATGATCTGATTACATCCTTAAAATTTGTGTTGGCTCCTACAATTTTCTGATCGTCCTTTTGGTTCTATATATTTGTTTTGATTTACTTTATTATACAAATGCATTTGCTAGTGTATTCAGTTTCTGCCTGATTTTATATATTTCCTTTCTTCAATTTGTGCTGACTAGTTTTTTTCATCCCTTTCAATTATCTTAGATTGTCATAGATTGGGTGAAACAACTTACTCGCTTGAGAGGCTACACAGATCAAATGGTGGAGGATGCAAATGCTGTCATATTTACTTTTGGCTCTTACCGATTAGGGGTAAGCATGTTGTGTTTGTTTCACATTTGAGTTCTGAATTGTTAAAAGCAGTCTAGAAGTTTGAAGTACTAATGTGTTTGAGTTTGCTATATGATACTAAATGAAGATGATGTCCAAGTTTGTGAAATAGAGTCTTGAAAATGATGTTAGAGACCCACCCTCCTCATGAAGAGGTCAATAAATACTGATTATGTGAATCTGCAAAGGACCCTTTGTGTGCTTTTTTGCGAGGGATAAAGGTTGGAAATTAGGATATTATTCATTATTATTATTTGAAGTTTCAAGCATGACTTATAGCTGCCAAAATAGACTGAAACTTTAATTTAGAGGGTTGATAATAATAAAGATGAACTTAAGGTATAGTTATTGTGATTTTAGCATAACATTTCATTGATGGTTTTGGACGTCTTGGATTGCCTGTGGGTATGGGACTATGGGTTTCGGTAATGGTTGTCGAGATGCTGAACATTTTTTTTGCAGAACCTCACGGTTGCGGTTTAATCTGTTGAGGTATGAAGGTTATTCGTAGGGTTATTCTGTGTTGAATTCTCCTGTCAGGCATTTCTCATATTTAATGTGTGAGATCTTTTAAAAAGTTAAAAAATGATTCCTGAATTTATGCCAACTTGGACTTTTAAGTACAAGGATCAAATTTTGTTCTTATCTAAGTTATGGTGAAGTAGGAGTGATACACGTTACATTTTGGCTGTTTAGGTGTGTGAATGTTTTGGTCAGTTTGGTTGTTTTCAAAACATTAACATGTTGGCCTTTTCAAAATAAGAACATACTTTAGCTTAATTGGTTTCATGTACTTCTAGTTTATTGTCCTTGTCTAGCGGCATGAGGCCCGTCATCAGAGTGGATAGGACATGGGACCTCCTTGCCATATTTAACTATGTCGCGACAATTCGGAGTAGAGTATGTGGGTGTAATACTATGGAGTTGTCTGATTGTCTCCTTGTTGGAAGACGGTAAAAAGTTCATTTGGTGTTTTCTTAAGCTCGCTCTTGCATAGACTTGTAGAGTTTCTTAGTTTGTTGCACTTAGAGATGTGGGCAGTGGGCTATTCAACAAGCGGACTAGGAAGGGGTTGTTTCCACACTTTCTGTGGCATCATTTTTTATGTAAGTTGCTATTGTTAGTTATTATTAATGTGGTGATATTTTTTTTGATAGGTCCATGGTCCTGGAGCTGACATTGATACCTTATGTATTGGGCCGTCTTATGTTAATCGAGAGGTAATTTATGAAATTAGTTGTTTATTCATGTTAGATATTGGAATTTTATCAATGTAAAATATGGAGTTGACCCTTGCAGGAGGACTTCTTCTTTATCTTGCATAACATTTTGGATGAGATAGAAAAAGTTACTGAACTACAACCAGTGCCAGATGCACATGTCCCAGTAATGAAATTCAAATTTGATGGAATATCAATTGATCTTCTTTATGCAAGTGTTTCACTTTTGGTTGTGCCAGAGGTAAGTTTAATCAAGTATAGTCCTATTCAACCATATCTCATAGTATTAGCTCTGGGTGTATTAAGATGCCTTTCGACTTGGGCCAGCCTTCACTAATTATCATTTATTTTTATAATTTTCATCTTGATGGAATTCTTTGTTTATTACTTTAGTTGTTTTGTTAGTTCATTCTTCCCCTACTTCGAACGTGATTAATGGAGGATAGTTAATAGTATATGTTTGTGTTAGTGAACTATTTTTATAATTACCTCCTTCGTGACTTGCTTTATGGACGGGTCTATTGGCACACACCTAAGAAACAATGATTGGGGTCACGATACAGCGATTTGGCGGTTTAGTGAGAATTTGCCACATATTCAGTTATTAGACAAATTTATTAATATACATTTAATGCAATTAATAACCCTCAATAGAAGTTGATACAATTCAATTCAACATTTTGTTCGTTCAGGTTTGATTGTGTCATAGATCTCTTGTTGAGAAATCAGGCTCACACAAATACACTAAGATAAATACAAACACGCTACTGCATGAGATATAAAATAATAACACCAGAATTTTTACGTGGAAACTCAACTGGGAAAAAACCACGAGAAATCTCAGAGATCCACTAAGAAAATAATTTTGAAATAGAGATCTTGTGAGCTCCTCATTTTATGACTGCTCATTTTTGACAATTTTCCACAACGGGGAAACAAAAATTTAATGTGCCCGAAAGTTGGCCGTATTAGTTTAAGCTCTTTTAGCTGTCCTTTTAGGCTTGAATGTTATGTTCAGTAAAATTAATCCTTGTATAGTAGATCTATTTTTGTGATGTATAGATATTTGTGATTTGTGAATGCTAACTGAATTATCGACAGGACTTGGATATTTCCAATGTTTCTGTTTTGTACAATGTTGATGAGCCAACTGTTCGGAGTCTCAATGGCTGCAGGGTTGCTGACCAGATTCTTAAACTCGTTCCAAATGTTGAGGTTGTTAAATAAAAATGCCTGCTATTTTACTTGTGATCTCATCTCTCAGAATATTGTTATTTTATTAGTGTTTGCTTATTATTTATCCTCTTCTTTGGGTGGGAAATTTTAGCATTTTCGCACAGCACTCAGCTGTTTAAAGTATTGGGCAAAGAGGCGCGGTGTTTATTCAAATGTAAGTAGGGTCTTCCGTTAATTTATTTGTATCTGTATTTGTTCTGGTTTTTCTGGTTCTTCAGATTTGGATCCTTATTTGCACCTTATTCCCTCTACTGACCCTTTTTTCAGGTGACAGGATTTCTTGGTGGTGTGAACTTGGCTCTCCTTGTAGCTAGGGTTTCTCAGCTTTATCCCAATGCCATCCCTAGTATGCTGGTTTCTCGGTTTTTCAGGGTATATACTCAGTGGCGCTGGCCAAATCCTGTGATGCTTTGTGCAATAGAAGAAGACGAGCTTGGTTTTTCTATATGGGATCCTCGTAGAAATCCTCGTGATCGAACTCATCATATGCCAATTATAACACCTGCATACCCATGCATGAATTCTAGCTACAATGTTTCAACCAGTACTCTTCGGGTTATGACGGAGCAGTTTCAGTTTGGCAACAAGATTTGTGAGGTAGTGGCCAGAGTGGCAGACCTTTTTCAAGTTCAATTATGATATTCGTAATATTGTGCTTTACTCTTTTATGTCCACATGCAGGAGATAGAGCTGAATAAAGCACAGTGGAGTGCTTTGTTTGAGCCTTATATATTCTTCGAAAGCTATAAGAACTATCTGCAGGTAGACATTGTTGCTGCTGATGGCGATGACTTGCGTGCGTGGAAAGGCTGGGTTGAATCCCGGCTGAGACAACTGACTCTGATGGTAATATTTTTCAATTTTGACATGTTAATTGTGATGGAGGCATCAATCACCCTTTGGCTCATATGGATCTTTTAGAAAATAAATATTAGAAGACGTCTCTCTCTCTCATTTGCAGATAGAGCGGGACACATACGGAAAGTTGCAGTGTCATCCTTATCCTCAAGAGTATGTTGATTCTTCAAAGCAGTGTTCCCATTGTGCCTTTTTTATGGGTTTGCAGAGGAGAGAGGGTGAGGTAATCCAAGAAGGTCAGCAGTTTGATATACGTGGAACAGTTGATGAGTTTCGGCACTCTGTGAATATGTATGTGTTCTGGAAACCGGGGATGGAAATTTACGTTTCACATGTTCGTAGAAAGCAGATTCCTTCTTACGTATTTCCCGATGGTTATAAACGATGTCGGCCACCAAGGTTAATGAACCAGCTGCATGCTGAACAATCTTCTCCTGGAGAAGAAGTTTGCAGGGCTGGATCTGTTGGAAGACATCTTAAAAGGAGAAGAGATGGGGCAGATGTGAAGCAATGTAGTTCCGAAAAGCGGTTATCAATTAGCCCGCAAAGGCGGGATTCATTATCTCCTGAAATTATTACAGGCGCATCAAACGAGTGTTCATCATTGGGAATTCAAAGAAAAGAACAAATGGCTGAAATAAATGGAACTGAACAGGTTCATCAGGTTGAGGGTGACAAGGAGGTTATTATAGAGCTCGCTAAATCTGATCAAAAAATTATATCTGGAGGAGTTGCTGATGAGGGATGTTTCTCAAATTCTAGCGTGGTCACTAGCCTTACGAGTGAGGTCGGTTCATGTGAAGACACAGGACCTGCATCACGAACAGGAAGAAGTGAGGGGAATCCAGGCAGCGTTATTGGGAGCAACAGTCATGGATTTTCGCAGACTGATTCTTGTGAGGCAGATTCAGAATTGCTTATGAATGATGGGTGTGCAACAGATGGCCAGATCTCTGAAGGTGGTTCACAGGAGGACGAGTTAGAGGTTTTGGATTTAAGTTCCTTTTGCTTTGTCCTCTTCTTTCAAGTTAACTTGCTGTTTCTTTATGCAATAGTTTAAGTCAGAATCTGAAACTAAAAATTGTAGGGGTGTGTTGTCTTGAGGTTGATTGTACCTTTAGCGTGTAGAAAATTTGTGAAACCGATTTTTCTTTTTTCCCTGTTAGGATCCATCTTATTCTTTTTGGTTGCTTTTGTTTCATGCAGCGAAACGCTCTTGATATGGCAATGAATACCAATGGTGATGTTGATATGGGACATGAGCGGAAGGCAGTGACGAGGCATGTACATTTAATTTCTAGATATTATTTTTTTGGATCTTTATTGCCATTTATATCTTTATACTGCTCTTCTTTGTTCTGTGTGGTGTTTAAATAGGAGGTTGAGTCTGACTTCAACAGCTTGAGAGCCTGGAAGATTCATCCAAGTCCTTTGTGAAAGCCGGCAGTTCTGGTAAGTGATCCGTTGGTTGTTGGCTTTCATTTATTTCCTTTTCTCCAGGCATCCCGTGTTTTGCCTTGTGGATTGGGAATCAATTTACTCTGGCACGTAGAAGCTTTTGCTTGGAAGAGGAAGAAAGGAGAAGAAGGAATGGGAGTTTTTTTTTGTTTGGGTGGGTGGGGCAACTTGGATATCTCGTGTATAGTTTTAGCTTTTTATGTATCAGACTGTGCTGCAGAGATTTGTGAGGCTTCCAATATTCTTAGGAAATGGATATTGGGAATGCTCAATTATAACTGTTCCTAACCAGGTGAGGATAGTGAGAAGGGGGTTGAACTTGTTTATATGTCTAGAGTGGGTTGCTAGAAGTGGCTTTGTGTCGTTGTATCTTTTAACTACTTTTGTACACAAACCTTGTAATTTCTGATAAATTCTGTCTCTCTTCTCTTTTTCTCTGTTTGTGTATGTATTGTGGGTGAGGGGTTACTGCCTTACTAATGAGGGCTTGCTTTTAAACTACTAGTAAAATTTTACACAAAATAACTCCTGTCCTTGCAGAGAACACTTTTTTTAATGGAGGATGCCGAGTATTTGGAACACGAGAAATACCCTGGACACAAATTTCTGTATAGTACGTGCATTTAGTATTATTCTTGGAATAATTATTATTACCTGATTTCAATATTAGAGGTATATGTTTACTTGCAGATTGTCGAGTTTAACGACATTCTTAACTAGAAATTTTCTTCGGTAGATTATTATTATTATTATTATTATTATTATTATTATTATTATTATTATTATTATCTCATCATATTATATGGTTGCATTGTATTCTTATATTATAAATTGATAAATAAAAAATATACTTGACACAGATTACTTCAAACTTCAAGAGTCTGTACATAATTAATGCACCTACTAATTGGATTATTGTACGTATATTTTCATAATAACTTATTTCATTCTAAAATTATATTTACCAACTTAGAACAATGTTTGTACATAATTAATACACCTACTAATTGGTTAAATGATTCTACAGTAATTTATTAAATTATAAGAAAAAAAATACAAAAATTTTTTTATCACGCAACTTTATTAGTGATAGTTATAATCTATCTAATAAAATACAAATGATTTTGAATTTTTCGCTCACTCAATAAATCATCTGGGCCGTCCAAAGTTTGGGATAAATCCCACCGTTCATACATCTATCTAATAAAATACATCTATCTGTCTAATAATCTAATAATAATTTAATAAAATATAAATGACTTTAAATTTCCCGTTCACTCAATAAATTATTTTGGTCGTTCAAAGTTTGAGATAAATCATATTGTTCATACAGTGCCGGAGGCACGGGATCCAGCTAGTAGGTAAATATTAGTTATAATTAATAATTGTAAAAAGATTTGAATATTAATATTGATATTATTATTATTAATAATGTCCTAGGAATTAGGACAGGACTTAGAGAAAGGCACGTGGTTGCTACAGTGTGGGTTGGCCACTCGAATGAGAACGAATTTGGTTCAAAACTTCCGTCTACCTTATAAAGAAAGTTTTCCTTCCGGCTAAAACCGCTCTATTTTTATTTTGTTTTTTCAAAATAAAATTTCACTATTTTATATAATTTCCATTTTCTTTGATTTGGGGCTCCCCCAAATCTGAATCTTATATTCATCAAGATATGATCTTTCTTCAGCTTCTCATCTGACACCACGCCGCTGCTTCACTTTTTTTAAAAAAAAATAATTTGGCAATTTTGATTTCTGCTTCGATTCGCTATGGGGAAGGTGGCAGTGACAACGGCAGTTATAGGCGGCACGGCTGTGTGCCGCGGTGGCGCTAATCGTGCGCCAACGAATGCGGAGCTTCAGCCGCTGGGCCCGCGCCAGCGCCATTCTGAAGGAATTGGAAGAGATGTTTGGGACCCCCTGCTCGAAGCTCAAGCAGGTGGCTGACGCCATGACCGTGGAGATGCACGCCGGTCTCGCCTATGAAGGTGGCAGCAAACTCAAAATGCTCACAAGCTACGTCGACAATCTCCCTACTGGGTATATAGTTTTAATTCTCTCTCTATATATATATATTAGATTATTGTAAGTATATCTTTATGTATTCTGTTAATCATTGATGAAATAAATTGTTGAGATTTTCTTTTTAAATGGACGGTGGTTCATGGTTGTATTAAAATTGCTGGTTGGCATTTTATTGAATACTGACCTTGGTACAGTTCTTAAGTTATTACTGAGGTTCCTTAATAGATCTTTATATATAGAATTACAAAAAACTCGCATGGTTTTACTTCAATGATCTTATTATGAAATCTATTCTTTGTGATGCCTGTTCAATATATTGATAATGAATGATTCCTAAATTTTATTATTCAGCATCAACCTTGTTCATTGCACTATATAGAAGAATAAAAATAATAAACAAGTGAGTCTGGAATCGGCTAATCACCCCTATACGTACTTTTTCTTCTCTACCAAAATCATGACATTAACTATAAGTTTATTATTTGAACATTGAAGCAGTCATTAGTAACCTTTGACATCAATATTTTTTTCATGAACTATGATGATATTATCAATCTTTTTCCTTTTCTTATTAGTATTTGGTGTACACAAGAGTTCAATAAATTTCATGAACTTCCATTATATAAGCTACAGAAGTTGAAATATTTATCTCGAGTATTTCTTTTTTCTTTAGTAACTTTTTCTACTCTCTATTTTGTTTACTGGTATATTTCTTTCATGTTTTTTTTGGGGTTAAGAAATTGACAAGTTGGGAGAAAAAAATACTTCTTTGCGTGCAATATCTACTTCTCTGGTGAAGTCATTTATATTCCATTTAACCTCTTTCTCTCTAACAACCATTAGAAGCACACATTTTCTCTTTTGGTACTGATTTCTACTGAAAAAAACTGTAACTGCAGTACTCATACCTTACCAATATTTGTATATATATTTCAATCCTTTATATTCACAAGTATTGGCCGTATGTCACACAGATGCAGAATGATCTCGCATTCGCTGTTAGAGACAAATCAATAACAGTTTCTTTGAATATCTCCTGAACTCAAGGTCGCATTGCAGTTAGCTGTATGAGTATACTACTGTCACCGGAGTACTGGACATACTTATTTCTATGATCAATTTTATGAGCTTGCTAATATTTTTATGTGCTGGTTTTGCATTATAATCGGGCTAAATTTAGAAAAACTAATGCTTCATTTCTGGTAGCTTACTTTAAGGAGTGGTCTGGATATCCTATAGGAATAACCAATCCTCCTTTACATGTCCTGAACCTGTTACGCTAATGGGAGGGAAAACCAAATCAAACTATAAACTATGAAGTGAGCATGCATTAGTTTTTCTCCATAAACAAAAAACGTTGGGTGTAATCTAACCTGCAATAGTATGTATGTTAGATATTAATGCCGAATCTTGTATTTAGGAAATTCTGGTAAGTGATATATTGTGAACACTTATTTCTCCTTATCCCCAAGTGGAGAGTTGGAGATAGGGATTTAATTTTTCATCTTGTCAACTTAATGGATGTTGTTACACTTTCTAGATAAATTTATTCTTCCTGTTAATATACTTGACATGGAGTTCTAAATGAACTAGAGAGCATAAATATGTTTCATTGATTGGCAGTTATCTGTTGAGTTATTATAGTTGACGCATTATTCTCTTCCATTTTTCCTATTTAAGTGATGAAGAAGGTGTATTTTATGCATTGGACCTTGGTGGAACAAACTTCCGGGTTTTGCGGGTGCAATTGGGAGGGAAAATTGGTGGTATTATTGATCAAGAATTTGCTGAGGTTGCAATTCCTCCAAAATTAATGGTCGGGACGTCAATGGTAAGTCTTTGTCCTTTTGAGACTTCTAGTCACCCTGTTTCATAGTGGTCCATACGCATAATATCTAAACTTCTCAAAAGTTACTATTTTCAGGAACTTTTTGACAATATTGCAGCAGAACTTGCAAAATTTGTTGCTCAAGAAGGTGAAAGATTTCATCTTCCTCCTGGCAGGCAGAGGGAACTAGGATTCACCTTCTCTTTTCCTGTGTTGCAATTGTCAATTGCTTCTGGAACTCTTATTTGGTGGACAAAAGGTTTCTCTATTGATGACGCGGTTAGTCCTTATTGCGTGGGCTGCATTTTGTAATTTTCCAATTTTGCATGTTTGTTATCGCTTCATTTGCATTTATTATTCCACCCTACGAACTTGGTTAATCTAGCATGAATTTCCTATTAATCACCATGTCATCATTCATATGCATGTTGCTGTTATACTTTATCAACTATTATGTCAAGTTAGGTTTGCATGGATTTTAGTACTTGTAAAACCTATGTTGATTGGTTTTGTTAGTTTGTTACTTTAAAATGTTATAAAACTCAATCAAGACCCTGACAAAGATTGATTGTTTCTCCTCATTTAGTCATTTAGTAGATCAACGGGCAAAAGACATGAATTTTGTTATTTTTCTCTAGTAATAAATTAGTAAAGGATTTGTCATGCATTTACACTTTTTTCCCATACATATATATATAGACACACACTTACACACACACATATAGAGAGAGAATGATCCATAGTCACCTATGGCCATGGACCATTTTTGAGCCAACCCATCTTCCATAATTCGTTAGGAGATGCAAGGGTCGGAATTAAAAAAAATTAAAGTCTTCGGCAAAAGTTATTGTGGAAGCCACAAAACTTCTTGCGGAAGGCTTTTATGTGTAAGATGAGTAGACGAGACCCATATATCTGAAGCAAATTTTTAACTCCATTATGCAAAAAGTTGCAAAAGGTAAAACCTGGAAAACTCGTTCTTCTCTTACAACAGTCTTTTCTCTTTCCTCCTTCAAAATTCAATAATTTTTTCGTTATAAATCCAAAATTGTGAATCTATAACAGTAGAAAGTTCTCGAAAAGACTTTCAAGACAAGATTATTGAGGTGATATAGTTTTTGCTTTCATTTTCTGGTTTATCATATTGAGCCAGCTCAAGATTATTGATGAAGATGATCAATGACATGTACTTCACCATAATATATTGGCTCAATGACGCGTTCTACCAAACTAAGGAGGAAATCACAGTACCTAATCTTGCCATCTGGAGTACCCACACAAGCTTATGCTTGGATTTGCCTGGTCACATGGGATTAGTTGAATGCTCTAAGAGGTTAGGACACCCATGATTAAAAAAATCAAAATAAAAAGATTATAGAGGAAGATAAAATATTGAGTTGTGTGTATATGTTCTTTGCGACACTACAAAGTTCGACTTCGCCCATGTTTTGATCTCATTATTACGACATGCATAATCTTCATCAAGCAGCATATTCCAAGTGAGCAGTTACTTCATCAGTGGAAATGTAAGTTACAACTGTGATCTGGCATAATATTTCTGAAAGGATGAAGCTAGTTGATTAATCCAGATGTCAGAAACTTCATATTATCCTTGCACTTTTAGTTCATACATATGTCTAAAGATAGTTCACTCATGACTAGCTTACCTCACTTGCCTGAATTCTTTTAATTGCTGATTTGATAGATTGGTAAAGATGTGGTGGCCGAACTAGTGAGTGCCATGGGAAGACAATGTAAGACCCCAACTTTTATGAATAAAAATGAATATTATGGAGTGAATTTAATATAATGTTATAGTTGTGGGTAATATTTATAAATTTTGCAAAGTACGCAAGTTGTTATATTATATTCGATTAGTCAGGTAATATTCGTTTAACAGGGAATATTCGTACGACGGCACAATCATTGATGGACCCCACAACGGAATTATTGTCGGATTGAGAAAACGACAAAAATATCTTTTTATAAAAATAACGGCGAAAGTTTTATCGTTAACTGTTGAAACACCTGGTGTTAAAAGTACAGTAATACGCATGGTTGCATAGTAGCACACGGTATTGATTATTGATGCTTACACGAGAAGTCACTCAGTTATACTCAATTATTGCTACAGTAATTGCTGCATCATATCTCTTATATTATTGATTCAATTATTGTCACAGTATTATCTGCATAATGTTTTATATTATTAAATCAATAATTGAGACGACAAAGTTATTAATATTATTATTTGCAATATTGACGATATCTAGAAGTTTTGTAAAGGAGAGGTTTGGTCACCTAATTGCGCGCCAATAGGAAGAAATCTTTATTTGAAAGCCTCATCTTTCCTGGGAACGACCTGATTGTTAAATATTGCGAATTATAATAATGATGATAAATGTTATTAGTGAAGCCAGTTTTTTTTTCATAGCTTATGCATTAGTAAGTTTTTTTATTCAGCTAAACAGGAAAGAAACCCTTTTTGGTGTTAAATGGAAATTTATATTCCGATAATAAGATTTCAATGAGGAAGTGTATATTGTTCTAGTTGGTTCTTGATATCAACGGATGTTGATTATACCATGAAGCTCATTTCAATATTGTTATGCAGTTCATATTATTTTTTATTACCCACCAACATTTATTTATAATTTAGTGACAATATGTTAGGTTTTCTTCTTGATCACAATTATTGGATTTTGATTGATGTCATGGTTTTGAACTTCCAGGAACCCCATAATTACATGAAAAGTCTTTGGGGGGCGGGGGAGACATCACGGGTTAGTAAAGAAAAAAAATGATGGCATGAAATGGTGGGATTATATATATATATATAATATATATATTATATAAGTTTTGTTTTATTTGATTATAAATAGAATATATTATATTTTATTTAAGGTTTTTGTTTTATTAGAATATTTTATTGCATAGTGATGAATAGTAAAAATCAGAAAATCACGCGAATTCGGCCGAAGAAGCGCCCGTGAATTCGTTTACTGTGCGTCCGTGATTTTATTCAAATAGTATCATTTCCATTCTTCTATAAATAAGATGCTTAGTTAAAATTGAAAATCACACCAGAATCAGAGAATTATTCTTCTATAATATTGAGCGTATTTCTTTCGATTTTTAGAAAGCTTTGAGTTTAGAAAGTAAAGTTTTCTTCAAGAATATTCCCGCTATAGTAGTTGGAATACTCTTCTTTCCAAGGTAAGGGATGTTATTTTTGTTCAATATTCGCTTGAAATAATATTTTCTTCCATACTCTGTAGTATGTACGTAATATTATTTCATTTCAGATTTTGAATTCTATACTCATTTGGTTAAAGTTTTGGTTTCTATACTCCATGAAATTAGTAGAATATCCTTGATATTTGCGCTTCATCCAGTATCTTTTCATGAAAATATTATTCTGAGCATTCTTGATAAGTTTTAACTTTTTCATGTCGGAGTACTATTCACGGGGTTACTATTCCCGAAGTACTATTCACGGGGTTACTATTTCCAAAGTACTATTCACAGGATACTATTCACTCAAGTACTATTCATGATAAAAATTGATTCGTTTCGGTCCAATTTATTTTTGGTACAATATTATTCTTGAATTTTACTTCACAAAGCAGTATCATGTTGACAATTTGGACGTTATTGATTTCTGGATAAATTAAATTATAAATCTTTAAAAATTTATCCTTGAACTTATTTTATTGAATTCTTATATCATTGTTATCATCCTCATTTTATATTATGTTGAAAGTCATCTGTGGCCTGTAGTGCATAGATGGACTTGGTATGATTATGACCAGGGATTATTCGGTATAATCATGACCGTAATGTTACAAATGATGTGATAAAAGTCCCCATTGGCCCGTAGTGCATTGATGGACAGTTGTTGGCATGATCATGACCATTGATGAATACACGAATATCCTTGGCCCGTAGTGCATGGATAATGTGGTCGTGATACTAAAGAATATTATTGGTAGTAGTGCAAGGGTGATTCGATGATGTGGATTATTTATTAAGCTGAGTCTCAGCGATAAATGTGATGAAAAACCTTTTAAATCATAGAAGATAGTAGATTTTATGCTCTACTTGACTCTTTTAATGGATTGCTTGTTCCGCTGCAGTTAAACTTGATGTTTGTTATATTTTATCAGTTTAACACTGTTGAAGGCTAACGATAATTTATTCTGCATTATCTTAGTCATAATATTTCTTACTGGGCTAGTTGAGTTCATCCTTTGCTTTCATTGTTCTCTTCAGGAAATGAGAATATAGCTGGGACTAGTCGGGGAACGGAGTGACGGACCAGATGATAGCATTAGTAGTACTCACTATTCTGTTAAATAGTGTGATAATAAATGTATTGAGGACTCCATTTGAGTTTGAATACTGTCTAGAAGACTATTCGTATTAAAACTCTTAGTTTATATTTTGTCGTATTTTACACGACAATTGTATTATTAAGTTGTATTTGAATTTTGTACTATGTATTTGACGACTCAATATAGGAAGATGAGTGATGTATACCTATTTTGAGGACGTCACAGACAAGGTGTTGATCTACACGTGTCGGCTCTGGTACATTAAATTCTTTTGCTACTCATAATAGGAGTTTTTAGTTCTGCAGAAGAAATGTAGTCTTCTGTTGGTATTTGGTGTTTCATTATATTTTTTGTTAATCTGGTAACAGTTCCATGGTTGTTAGATATAAGTATGGGTTTGATATTTAAATTTTGGAACTAGGTTAATGATACAATTGGGACATTAGCTGGAGGTAGATATACCAACAAGGACGTTGTTGTTGCAGTAATCATGGGTACTGGAACAAATGCAGCTTATGTGGAGCGTGCTCAAGCAATACCAAAATGGCATGGCCCTCCACCTAAATCAGGAGAGATGGTGAGGAATTTGTTCAGTTTCAACTGATTACTCCTAGTACATTTAATACAATAATTTTGATATTTACCAATAAAGATATCCGGAGGTATATGTGTATATTTTAGTAAGCAACATTTAGAAAGCCTAAAGCCATTCGACGATATAAAAGATTAAATGGTCGTCTTTATTCCTTGCCTGAGGAGTGCAACAATTTTATGAGCATCTTCAATTACACATGCATGTGTATGTCATGTTATTTCTACTGCGGATATCTACTACAACCCTGAAGACACGGAAAGTCATGGGGTCCCGACTTGCTGCTGCTGGAATCTTGGGCATCCTAAAGAAAATTGGTAGAGACAGTTTTAGGGATGGGGAGATACAAAAGACGGTAATAGCTATGGATGGTGGACTGTATGAGAACTATACTGCATTTCGAGAGTGCTTAGAGAACACTTTAAAAGAATTGGTTGGTGACGAAGTCTCGAAAAGCATAGTCTTTAAGCACTCTAATGATGGCTCAGGCATCGGGGCTGCTCTTATTGCTGCCTCTCAATCCAAATATCTTGAGGTCAACTAATTTGGTAATGATCAGCATTGAATTTTGTCGAGGACATTATCCTGCATTGTCCATTCTATTTTCCAACGCCAAAGCCAAATTTTTTTTGGCCTTTCTGTTTTTATTTATCCCGTTTAAATTAGATTTAGATATATTTTATCCCTTTTTCATAATTTAGACAGTATGTTTAATTATTATTTATCTCTTCTTTCGTATTTGAGAAATTATTAGTGATTGAGGTGTAATGTATGAAATATATATATATATATATATATATATATATATATATATATACTTGAAATAATTGAATGAATCAGCATGATGCCGTGCCAGACACTGTTGATGAAATAAATGAAGTTGGGCTTGTAATCGGTAATATTCACAAACATGGAATACCATATTCCAACAAAAGAGATAATTATCATTACTAGTGCTGCTGCTGCAAAACCTCCTTACCTCTCTCCCCACTCTGCTGTCGTCGTTGTCCTCCTGCGAATTCAAACTCGATTACCCTCTGAACGAACCATCACTACTTCTCCTGATTCTAAGTCTGGTTTTGAGTATTATGGTAGCACTGTTTTCCACTACCTAGTACCTCCTCTTCTACACTGTTTGATTATTTGAAATGAATAGCAATGGAATTGATTATATGACCGGAAAGATTGACCTGCCTCCGTAAGGAGTAATTCTTCAAATTAATTTTGTATGAAATTGATTATAATTAGATTAGGACGTTCAAGGTAAAGCCCAAACCAAATTAATAATAAACCTCCTTTTGCTAATTAGCTATTAATTTTCTTCACGTAGCCACAGTTGACTCTAGAAATTAGCCCAACCCAAATAGGGGCTATTCGATACGAGAGCAGGTAGTAGAACTTGGAAGCACTTTTTTTTTTATTTCTTTTTTTTTTTTTGGAGATTGGGGGGGGGGGACTATAGAGCATTGGCAATTAGTTGCGAAAAAAATTAAGTCTTTTAAACAAGTCAAAGAGAGCTTGTGAAAAAACCCAAGTACATGCATCCTTCCAAAATACAACATCTACCTCGTGTTGTACTTTTTCCTTGCACTTGGACAGTGTATAATATCCAAAATTTGAAAAAAGAGACAAAACAAATATCCTCTAATAATCTCAGTTGAAGTGTTTTCACACAAAATACTATTCTTTATCATTTCAATGCTGCTGCTGCTGCTGCAGCAGCAGCATATCAAGTGGGTTCTTTTCTTGCTTGCTACCAACTACAAAGATCAAGAGCTCCGAAGTCAAATTGTTAGACCAAGAAGTAACCACATTTATTCAGCTACAAGTTTACTGTATTCAGAATTAGGCAACATATAAATTATAGGAAATATGATAGAAACTATATTTAGTGGGTTCAAAAGGAATACTCACCAAATAGGGAAGAAGATAGTTCAGAGCTTTTCAACACACGCAATCTCTTAACCGTAGATACAAACATGCTGCAAAACACAAGTTGCCAACAAAATTACATCACAACACGTCTATTGCAGAACAAATTTCTCAATAACATAAAGCGCCTATGGAACCTAACCTAACTGATGTAAATCAGAGAGAGAGAGTGTGTGTGTGTGTGTTACACTATTACATTAAGTCCTGAGATTCGCTAAAGTACTATGCTTTAAGAAAAGGAATTATTGTCAAGTGGTTGGGAAGCTAAATGCTGGAGAGATGAAACAAAAATACAATTATAAACATTATTTTAAGCACTTTAGAATAGATTGGTGACCAAATGATGGGTACTGAAACTACGACTCGTCAATATCCACAGTGGTGAGATGCTTACTGCCATGGGACATCCCCTACAAGCATCCTATCTCCTTCATTATCTTCGTACACAAGGGTGTATTCCCCACTTCCATCTAATATTCCCGCAATAGCTTTCTCTCCCTCTTGATTGTTCTGTATTCTGCCATCAGTGGGATCCCTTTGAGCTAAGCAGAGAAACAAAATACAAACCAATTCAGAAACAACACCTATCACAAATACAGCTAAACTAGATGAAGCTCTTAATCTATTCACAAGTTGTTGCTGCTCAAGGAGGCTATTTTATGAATTACGTTATTATAGATAAATTGACCACATTGTTGATCAAATAATACCATTATAGTGCTTTTTTTAATAAGTTATATTGATTTCATGTAAATACTCTAAACCATTTTAAGACGGATGTACCAAGGAACAGTTTGACCATAATATCAATTTAACTGATCCTAATACTTTACCCTGCATCCTCAAGCAAATGTGGAATTTTTTTAAATTAATACAATAATGATACAATTAATCAATCTTAACGCAAGGAAAAACCTGCTAACAGGCCTCTGAAGAGTTCGTCAACAGCACAAGATAGCTTTTCATAGCTCTCATAAGCTCTAAGATCCACCTTTCTTCCAATAGGAACTCCATCCATATTGATTTTCACAAATAATCCTTTACGACAACTTTCCGCCTGCTTTTCGCTGGCATACTTCCTTGGAACCACATTCTGTGCCTCGGCTGGCAGCCTTGAAGAACTGCTTGTTGAAAGGTTTTTCCTAAATGACCGAATTGGAGGCCACCCAACAACTGGAGCAGGAGCAGTTCTGTTGTTTTTAAATTCGTGGAACCAGCATACGAAATTAAGACAAATTAGTCACTAAAAGATTAGATTTTTGACAGGATTATAGACAAGAAACAAGTAGTTAAAAAAAGAAAACACCATTTTAGATTTACAAGTCATCAATCAACAGTCAGCGCAGAACAAATACAGACAGTAAAATGTACTCCAAGAAAACAGAAGAATAAATTAATTTATAACTGAATGATATGTGGATGAAAAAAATACTACTCCAGATCAGATAGATACATATATCATTCAAATAAATTAAATTTCCTTGTGAAAATAACAATTCCAGTATAGTTAATGACCAAGTAGGAATGAGAAAAAAAAATTAAGGGCTTGAGTTTTACACGTTTTCGCACATGACCCACCAGAGTTTCAAAAGTCACACTTAACCCCAGCAGTTGGCGCAGCAGTTCAAGGTCGCCTTGAGATGAGTCGTAAACCCGGATATCTTAGGTTCGACTCCCACTTTGAACAATTGTCAAGGCAGAAATGCTCATGGGGCCACGGACCGCCAGCGCAAGCTGATTCAAAGAAAAGGCTGGTCTGGGATGGGGAATTAGTCTGACTGCGGTTGGAAACCCCACATTATCACATAAAAAAAGTCAAACACTTGAACACTATTGAGGTCAAGTGAAAATGTTACATTTATCATCCAAATTGACAATGCATGTGTTCTACTCTCTAAATGTGCGTGAACACCCACTAGAATTATAAATTTTGAGGTAAATGTCAAAAATACCCTAAACTCAAACCCTCTCTCTCATCATCTTCCCTGTGAAGTCACCACCACCACCACCACCACCACCTATCAAAAAAACCTCCATAGCCACCATTTAATTGAATCTAGAAATATATTGAGAGAGATTACAAAATCTTAGATGAGATTTTAGACTCGTCTAAATCAAAGAATCTCCTCTCTTCTATCATGTCTCTCAAAATGAAAATTAATGCTAAAAATTGAAATTAGAAGGAAAACGTGAGATTAATATTCTACCAAAGACACACGAAGGTTTGAATTTCTTAAGTTTGTTTCATATTTTATTTCTATGCTTATATTACTTTTTATCTTTTCTTATTATTCTAATTGTCCATCAAAGTCTCAATTTTCTTTTTTTATCTTTTATGTTTTTAAGGAATATTATACACTAATTTTTGTGAATATTTTAAAGGCTCAATTTAATTTTGAATTCCGATAATTTTGGTTAGTTTGAAATTCAATTGTAGGGGTTTAAATTCATTAAGATGTTGGTGTAAGGGTAATTGTGAGTGTATATATAATCAAGAAGGATGTGAGATTTTGGTAAAAAATAAAATTTAGGTTTGGGTGTTTTAACATTTTAGGTAACGGAGTTGAGATGGAAAACGAGTTTTCAATAGTACTACATAGTCCAGGGGTGTGATTGAAGGGTGGTTACGCGCAAAAACGTGTTTAAGTGAAAATTACTAAAAATTTAAATCCAGGCAACAGAGTGGGTGACTGTCCACTACAAGTATATTTGAAAAGAAAAAGAAAAGGTAATACTTTGACAGAAAAAGATAGATAGATAGATAGACTAAAATTAAAAATGAAATTTAGTAAGAGCAAAATACTGCATAAGAAACATTAAAAAAAGTGAAAGCGCTGTCTTATCATGCATGGACCACAAGTACATATGTAACGATGTGAGAGAATAGAGTGAATATCCTCTCCTGTCCAAAAAAATAAAGATGGGTTCTGATACCTGTCGGACACAGCTGTATTATTTGCAGAAGCCGGTGAAAATGCTTTCTTTTCTGAATTCTGCAAGTCTACCATTACTTTAGTAGTGCCACAGGCCTGCTGCTGCTGCAATGATTCCTTCTCCATAACAGGAGGCAAGCTTTGTTGGTAATGTGAAGATGACCATGGAGATGATGATGGTAACACAGGAACAGCCCCAACAACTTGTGGATTCATATCTGAAGAAGAAGAAAACTTGTGGGTATGACTTCCATTGATCCAAGTATCCGACTGATCTACTGTTTTCCGGTCAGCTACTATTGTGTCAAGAAAACCTCCCTTTGAACCAGAGGTAGAGATCAAACAGCCAAGAGAGAGAAGTGGAGACTCGTCCCTTTCTCTTTCTGTCGAGTTGTTTTTATTGTTAGTACTAATAATACTGCCATTTTTGATGGTCCAATATTCACCTGGTGGACCAAGCCTTAGCTCCAGTTGTTTTTCCTCTGAACTTTTTTCTTCATTTGGCCAATTGGGAATCAAATCTAGCAACTGAGGACGGACCTCATCCATTCTTGAAAATCCCTCCATGGATATATATATATATATACATATATTGTATATCAGTTTTGCCAAGAAGAGAAAATAATCAAAGAACCCAGATGGAAAAGTGTTCTACGTACCTTAAATATGAAAATTAGTAAAGATAGCAGACAGAGGAAGTTCCACTGCAGCGTGAAAATGAAAACATACCCAAAGTCAGAGAAACAAGTAAATTAAATTAAACCACAAAAATCTTCAACTTATATGACTAGTTAGGCTAGGACCAAACACGTTTATATCATTGGTAATGGTAGGTAGATATGGAATTAAAGAAACAAAATAAAAGACTAGTCACCTTACATCCTAAAATCCAACCGCTTAATTAACCCAGAGAGCTGAAAAAGTAATAAAATTATTACTCGGAAAGCCTCAACCCATCAGCCTTGAGATGGAAAATGATGAAAAAGAAACCCCAGAAAGAGAAATTAAAGGTAAAACAAAGATGAAAGGGAGGGAGGTATAGGACAAGGTATAAAGAAAGCGTAGGATCGGTATACTATACTATATTATGCTTTGTATAGGGAGGGATATTTGGAAATGGGAAGTGGCCGGGAACAACTAACTAGCTAGCTAGAACTGAAGAGCTATGGAAGGGGATGAGCTGGTGAATGAAATGGGAAGAGCAGAGAGAGGGAGAAGGAGAGATTCCCAATCAATTAATTAAAATAGTAGTAAAAAAGAGTAGAAACAGGAAAGGGAATTAGAGCATAGCGCACGCAACCTAGTTTGCCCAGGCCCCTAAAAGATGGTGTTGTTCGGTTCAGGAAGCAAAAGGCAAAGCGTAAGCGTGCTCACTCACCCACTCTCTTTAAGTATCCTGGCTAACCCAACCATGTCTTGTTGACTCCAGAAGTTGATTTAACCCTTTGAACTTGTAAACATATTTTAATATTTTTACATGAACGAAGGTGAGACCATTTTCTTCTTGTGTGTGAGCGATAAATATTAATTTTTTATTTTGTATAAAATATATGACATGTTTTTAATTATAGAGAAATAAAGATTTTAATTTTAAGTGTTGAGATTTTGAAACATGTACAATTCTACACGTTTCAAATACAATGTCAGCAACACATTGTACATCATTTTATCTTAAATATATATTCACAAATGTAGTACAATACTCTCTTTAATTAAACAAATCCCCATTTAAAGTTGAGCTGAAAGTGAGTTTGAGGAGGATAGATACTTGACTAAGTAAATCAGTTTGGTAAATGTCAACTAATGTTGGGGCTGCTCCCTCGCACACGGTCTCCACTCTCCACCAACAACAAATAGGGTTGGATTTAAAATTATATTAAAAATCGTACTAATTAAAATTGTAATAATGGTTTCAACGTATATGGCGGATTATAATTTTTGTTTGATTACTAGTCGAAATCGTACCAAATAATCATCATATTTTTTCAAATTTGATACAAGTATATATAATTTTTCTAGTATAAAATATTCTTCTCATTTTATTTTAAAAAAAAGATATTGCAGGGTTGAATGAAGAATAAATAGTATTAATTATGTTTGCAAATCAAGAGTAACTTGATATTTATTAAATCAAATGTGATAACATAGTATTAATCAATCATATAGTAATTGTTGATGCCTAGAACTATTTTGCTAAATTAGTTCCGTGATTGTGTTCACTAAGTAATACGTTGGCGTAAATGATTTTGCTAACTATTTTACAGGTTTGTTATTTTAATTGGTTTTAAAACCAAAACTGCACCAAATAAAATCAAACTGCACAATTCAAATTCGCACTGCACTAATCACAAATAATTTTATGTGAGATTTTACAATTTTCAAAAACTGCAACTAAATAATTTTATATGCGGTTTGAATTTTAAACCGCACAAAATTGCACCATACTAACTCTTAAGTCAACAAAACTGCTTTTAATTATACAATTATTGCTATGTAAATTAAATATGTTAATCTAGAAGAGGAGCTAGGTAGGGGTACGTATATAATAATATATATATATACTAGCTGGGTCCCGTGCCTTTGGCACTGTATGGGCAGTGAGATTTATCTCAAACTTAGAACGGCCCAGATGATTTATTAAGTGAGCGGAAAATTCAAAATCATTATTAGATAGATAGATGTATTTTATTAGATAGATGTATGGACGGTGGGATTTATCTCAAACTTTGGACGGCCCATATGATTTATTGAATGAGCGGGAAATTCAAAATCATTTGTATTTTATTAGATAGATTAGATAGATATATATATTTTGTAAGACCCCAAATAATTAATAAATGAAATTTAATTTCCTTTAATTATTATTTTGAATAGTAAGGGTTGATTTGATTAATGAGGATAGTTATGGGTAAAATATGCAAATATTTCAAAATAAACAAGTGGTTATAAAATATTCATTGTTGTCGGGGAGTATTCGTTTGGTCGTGGAATATTCGTACTGTCGGGGAATATTCGTACGACGGCGCAGCCATGTGTGGGCCCCATAACGGAAAGCGATTGGAGGAAGAAAACGACAAATATAAGTTGTTTAAAAATAACGGCGTAGTTGTTACCGTTTACACTGTTGGAATACCCGGTGGTTAAAATACAGTAATACGCGTTGTTGCACAGTAGCACACGGTATTGCACAGTATTTTGAATTATTGATCCTTACGTAAGAAGGCACTACTCAATAATTTCTACAGGAGTTATTGTTCATTACTTTATTGATTCAATAATTGCTGCATTGATATTTATATTATTATTGTTTCAATAATTGACATTGCACAATATTTTTCATTATCAGATCAATAATTCATATTATTTGAATAATATTATCAGATAACATTATTGGCAATGTCTAGAAAGTTCTGTCAAGGAGAGGTTTGGTCATCTAATTGCGCGCCAATAAGGAGAAATCCTTATTGGAAAGCCCCCTCTATCCTGGGAACGGCCTGGTTGTCAGTACTGTGATTCTGTAATATTATTTTTAATAATTAATTATTGATTATTATGATAAAGAAAATATTTATTTTATGTGAATATAGATGGAGAAAATTTTTAATGTGACAATTGTTGAAAATTAATATTTTATCTTTTTCTGATAAAATAATTTATTTAAATATATTATTTTAATAATATATTAACGATGATATTTTTACAATGAATGTAGGATATATGAATATATGAGGAGGTAGAGTATTTTTGTGGCATTAAATGTTTAACACATGTTTTGCGTGTCGGTAGACATAATTTTTGACCGAAAATTGAGTATAGACTGTAAAATCACCTGTTTGTGGATTTCGGTCAATTTATGTTTGGAATTTGGAAAAAATTTCTTCTGCAAAGTTGTAGAGAATGGAATTTCCCATGGAAAGTCGTGAGATTCGAATTTTCTGACAAAGGAGCTATTTATTGTGAATTATTGAAGTTTCGGGGTTCCGAAATAATTGATTTTTGGAAGTTTTAATTATTATTTTCAACAAAAACGTTTTTCAAAGGTTGGTGGGCATCTTTAACATGTGTTTGATGGCTAAAATCAGATTCCTTAGTGGTTGGCTTGAATGTTTTGTAAATATTAATATTATATTAATTTAGTCTCCTTTGGCGTTCTAACATTTTCCTATAAATAGAGGGCTAAGTTAGAATTGAAAATCACACCAGAAACAAAGTTTTCTCTCTTTCTCTCTCTATATTATCGAGCGTATTCTTGTGAGTATACTTTGAGTGTTGTTATACGGTGCGAGTTTCTGTCAGCACTATACCGAAATTAAGTCAGAAGTACGGCTATTTTAAGGTAAGGGATGTTATTTTCTTCTTAAATGTTATTATTTTCTTCAATATCATTATGCCGAAACATTGGTGAACGTTTTTATCAAATTTGGAACTTTTTGTGCCGGAGTTACTATTCACGTATACGGTACTATTCCTGTATACGGCACTATTCACGAATACGGCACTATTCACAGAAAAATTATTTTTTTTCTTTTCGTCCAAAATATCTATTGTGGATATTAGCTTTAATTGTATCCATGTTTTGATCATTCTTGAATTTTACACCACTATGATTATTTTTGAGGTATTTTTGGACATGGATAAAACAAAGTACGAATCCTTAATCCTTAATCCTTGTCATTTTGTTTCACTGGATTCGTTTCTTTAAAAATATTTTTATCATCTTCAGTCTTAAAGGATGTTATTATTGAATATCTTTGGCCTGTAGTGCAAAGATGAATGATTTCTGATGAATATCTTTGGCCCGTAGTGCAAAGATGAACAGGTGTTTAGATGAACATGACCAACAAATGAATATCCTTGGCCTGTAGTGCAAGGATGAATATATGATTCAAGATGTGCATTGATTGATGTTACAGGGATAAAAATACTGTTGATGGACTGTTAAATTCATAGACATTAGTAGATTTCATCCTCTACGTAACTCTTCTATGAATTAATATTTTTCGCTGCGAATATTGATTTAAAACTTGTTGTCTATTGTATTCTATCAGATTTTCCCTGTTGAAGACTAACGATAATTTGTTGTATATTATCTTGGTCATAATATTCTTTACTGAGCTAGTTGAGCTCACCCTTTTCCTTTTTGTTCCATTTTTCTTCTCAGGAGACGAGAATATAGCGAGTACGAGTCGGGGTATGAATTGATGGTCCTTGAGAGAGTTGTTTAGTAGTCCTCACCATTTTTGTAAAATAATATATCAATAATTGTATTGAGGACATAGTTGGGTATGTATATTGTCTAGATGACAATGTTTGTATTCAAACTCACAGTTTATGGGTTGTAAAAGTTGTGGTTGTTTCTGTACCATGTATTTGGCGACTCAAAATGGGTTGGATGGAATGGACCTATTTTGGGGGAGTCACAGTTGGTATCAGAGCTTAGGGATATGATCTCTGGCGGAGATCGGGGAATAGAACTAGGAGGGGAGAGACGAGTAAATCCTTCGCTAGTGTGTCCTACCTAAGCTTATTTGTTAGTTGGTCAGTATATAGGGATATTATGTGATATATTGATTTCCTTAATTAACCCTTGTTTTATGACAGTATTTGAGAATGTCGACTGAGAATATTAACAATGGAAATGAGACCGTGGAGATGCCTGTACTCACCAACGAGGAGAACGTGCAACAGGCTGGCAATGTTCCTCCTGTGAACAACACCACTGATCAGACAATGAACGACGCAATGTTTAGAAGCTTTTTGCAGTTCATGCAAAATCAGACGAGGGAGACTCGTGTTCAAAATACAGGAGGAAATGATAACAATTCACGGGTTGTCACAGCCAAGCAGTTCAAAGAGCTGGGACCACCAGAATTTAAGGGAAAGCCAGACCCGATCATGGCGGAGACATGGGTCAAGCAAATTACAAAGATATTCGATGTCTTGGGATGTACGGAGGAACAGAAGGTTCCATTCGCCACCTTTATGTTCCGTGGCGAGGCAGACTACTGGTGGGAGTCTGTGAAGCGTACCCATCCAGCCGCACTCAGCATGTCTTGGGAGACATTTCAGAAACTATTTAATGACAAATACTTTCCTAAAAGTGTTCGTCATATGAAGGAAGTGAAGTTCATCAGATTAGAACAAAATAACATGACGGTGTCTCAGTACGAGGCAAAGTTTGCGGAGTTATCCAGGTTTGCACCTCATTTGGTGGAGAATGAGGAACGTATGACGCGGATGTTTCTGAGAGGTTTGAAACCCGGCATACGACAATATCTCATCTCTCATAAATTTTCTCTCTATTCAGATGTGGTTAACAGTGCTCAATTGTTGGAGCGAGATAACGAGTACGGTCAACCGAGGTACCACAATTAGGATCATACCGGAGATAGCAGTCAACAAAATAACGATAACCAGTGGAGAAAGAAAAAGACGGACAAAAATGGTAACCACTTTGGTGGTAATCATGGCCATGAAAATAGAAGAAGCGAGTCAGAAGGAGATTTTAAAAAGAGGAGATTTAACAACGACCATGTGAAGACGACAGTGCCGGCAGC